>CM076582.1:501784972-502984972 GCA_034641835.2 Pinus albicaulis
GTTCAAAACAATAAAAATCAACCTCAAACGCTGGAATAAAAACACCTTTGGCGACATATTTCAAGAAAAAAAAGAACTCGAGGAAAAAATGGCGAACCTCCAGCAATATTTGATCAAAGAAGGGCCTAATGATGAAAGAATAGCTCAAGAATCAAATCTACAAAGGCAATGGGAAGAACAGTTAAAACAAGAAGAGCTATTGTGGAGGCAGAAGTCGAGGGTGAAATGGTTAAAACAGGGAGAACGCAACAATAGTTTCTTCCATAACTCAACCATCCAACATAGAGCACATAATCGCATCCTCTCCCTCAAAAAAGCTGATGGTGATCAAGTTTATAAAAGGGAGCATATAGGATCTGAACTCAACTCTTTTTTCACTTCTCTTCTCAGCGATCCCATTCAAGATAGAACCCAAGCCATCAATGAAATTATCGCTACCATTCCCAACTTAGTTACAGAGGAGAAAAACTCCCTACTTCTAAGAGAATTCACTGAGCAGGAGATTGAAGAAACAATCTTCAACATGGCCTCGAACAAGGCTCCCAGACCAGACATCTTTACAATCAAATTCTTTAAATCTTGATGGCCCATTATTAAGGCTGACCTTGTCAACCTAGTAAGGAACTTTCACAGAACCAAGAAATTTTTTCCTGCCATTAATGCCACATTCCTCAACTTAATTCCCAAATCAGACCAGGCTAACTCCCCCGACAAGTTTCGTCCCATAGCCCTTTGTAATGTCCTTTACAAAATCCTTTCCAAATTGATGGCTAGTAGACTTAAATCTGTCCTCCCCTCAATCATTTCTCAGGAAAAAACTGGCTACGTTGAAGGTAGGCAGATCACTGATAGCATAATCCTCACTCGGGAAGTGTTGCATTCTCTCAAAACAAAAAGGACTCCAGGTATGCTTATCCAGCTTGACCTTTCAAAGGCCTTTGATAAAATTAGCTGGCACTATATGAGAGAAATCCTCCAGGCTTTTGGATTTAGTCAGCAATGGAAAAATTGGATAATGGAACTGGTCTCAAGTGCTTTCTTTTCAATGCTGCTGAATGGAGGACCCCTTCAACCCTTCATTCCGTCCAGAGGTATAAGGCAAGGAGATACCCTGTCTCCGTTTCTGTTTGTCATTATGGCAGAAGGGCTAGGAAGATCCTTAGCCAAGGCAAAACAACAGAATCAACTCAAAGGCATCAAACCAGTACACCAAGGACCCAAAGTAATGCATCAGCAATTCGTATATGATACAATGCTCATGGGCGCCCCCACAGTGCAGGAAGCTCGAACCATCAGCAAAGTGCTAAAGACTTTCTCGGAGGCCTCAAGTATGGAAATAAATCTCACAAAATCCAAACTATTTTTCTTCAACACATCCATTCCTGTGTAGAGAAATATCAACAGAATTTTGAATATTCAAAAGAAATCCCTTCCAACAAAATAACTTGGTATACCACTCTCAGAATATGCCTACAAATCAGCCAACTGGGAAGCCATTCTCAACAAAATGAGAGCCAGGTTAAGCAGCTGGACCCACCGGGCCTTAAACATGGCCAGAAGACTGATATTGGTCAAGTCCATCCTTCAAACCATACCAGCATATATGTTTTCAGCACTTGCAACCCCTAAGGAGGTTTATAAATCCATCCGAAGCATCCAACGATCCTTTATCTGGAATGAGGCCTCTAGGGAATCCAAATGAGCCCTCCTCAAGTGGACAGACATCTGTAAACAAAAAATGGAGGGAGGTTTGGGCCTAAGAGACCCCAAGATATTAAGCAAGGCTGTAGTAGCAAAAATTTGGTGGAGATGGGTAGAAAATCCTAACTCCCTCTGGGGCACCTTGTGGAAAGCGAAGTATACAAATAAAATCAGGGACACAGACCTCATTAGGCTTATAGGCACCACTCAAGGTTCCCCCATCTGGAATAAAGCATGGGAAAATCAACATATTATTCAGCAGCATAGCTTCTGGGAAGTGCACCAAGGCAGCACTTCCCTATTCTGGGAAGATGCCTGGCAGCAGCTCCCACCCTTGGCACACCCAGACTGGAACACTCTTAAAAGAGCTATGCAGGAGGAAGGCAAGGTTACGGTAGCAGACTACTGGCAAGCTGTGAGCGAGGCAACCACATGGAAAAAATGGTTATCCAAAGAACAATGGCATACCCAAGTAGGCCCAATGAATGTAGACCATCTTCTAAAAGACTTGGACAAAAGAAGAATCCTAAAGTCTAATAAATAGGACATCTTGAGATGGGGAAGAAATCCCAAAGGAACGTTCAACCTCAAAGAAGCATATCAGATCTTGGCTGCCTCCTCGGATCCGCAACCAGATCACAAATGGAAAGCCCTTTGGAACAGAGGAACATGGCCAAAAATCACACTATTCTCCTGGTTGGTCATGCATAACAAGGCACTTACATGGGAAAATTTGTAGAAACGAGGCTTCATAGGCCCTTCACGATGTATGCTCTGTGAGAATGGTCCAGAAACTCTCAATCACATCCTCAACACCTGTCCCACGGCTTGCTCTCTGTGGGATGACATGGCCCTAGTCTTCAGACAATCCGATAGAGATAGAAACTCCATCCAACTCTCACTCAGCAAGGGGAGATTTCTATTTTGAATTTCATTTTTAATATAAAGTGAGTATTTCAACTTGTCTCTTAAACCTTAACCATCTTTTTTGGTATTGGGTTGTAATTTAAGCATATTATGTCCAAATATCATCAAATGTTTTCATAGTAAATTCATTTTAAGAACATTAAAAGAGATTTAAAACTGATCAAAACATTACATTAAAAATAAAAAATAAAAAATAAATCTTAAATCCTAAATTGGTATATATTTATTATTATTATTATATACATATATATATAATTTATTTATTTAAGTTTTAATAATGAATTATTAAAAAAATCTATTATAATCACAATAAATAAAATTATGCCATACTAAATAAAATATGATTATGAACCAAAACGTATCAAAGCGATGATACGCTCCCACCCATATTTAAACACATATGTTTTAAACATATAAAAAAACCATATAACATGGTTAAAAAAGGAAAATGACTATATTAAACTATATGTCATGGTGGGCATGGTTACAACGGTTACATATCCCCTTAAATGAATTCCAACATATGTTCCAATCCACCATTACGTGTTGCCAGGACCACGGTGCCGCCAATGGAAATACAGGGGCAGGCCACCCAATGCGGACCCAGCCCCCCAACGTCCCATTCAAATTCAAATGGCGGGTCTTTATAAAAAACATGGCGTGATATTTAAAACGACGGGTTTTTAAAAGTTAAATGGCTCTCAGACGAGAGTTGGAGAAACTCTTGGACGAGAGTTTTTCCAACTCTCGTCCGTGAGTTTCTCCAACTCTCGTCCGAAAATTTTTCCCGAGAGTTTTGTGACCACAACTCTCGGACAAGAAAATGCATAACTCTCGTCCGAGAGAATTTTAACTCATGTTAAACTCGACCAAACTCTCGTCCGAAATATTTAAAATCTCTCGGACGAGAATTTTGAAAACTCTCATTCGAGAAATTTAGTTGAATTTTTTCTCAGCCGAGAAATTAAAAATTTCTCCCGAATTCTAACCATCCGCCAAAAACTGTTTCCCAACTTTGCGATTTGACCCGTTGGTATTAGGAAGTTTTAAGAAGGTCTCTGGTGAAAGATTGTTTCACTGTGCCATTGCTGATTGAGTCTGCGCAGTGGAGGTGCTTCCAACCTCCTTGCCTGGTGCTGTTTCATTTTCCCTGAGCTGGTTAAGGGTTTGTTAGGAGGATTAATCCCTCTTGCGGGCAAGAGCGATATCCCTAGTATCCTAAGGATATCTAGAAACAAACAGACAAAATGCAAACCATTTTCTCTAGATTATTATGATTCAAAATTATTAATTAACTAAGTAGGAAGAGATTCTCCTACCTTAAGTCCAACGCTTGGTGTAATCTTCAATCCAGTCGCTCCAAAAGAGGTCAATTTAGCATGTAAGACCTGCATCGAAAGACAGGAAAAAGAATTAAAATCACCTGCAAGATATAATAATTCAGAAACATTAATCTATCTCAGTGATCAAGGAATCCAAGAATTAAATTACTCAAATAGATACATGAACAACTTAATGATAAAATAGAATCCATTTGTATTAACTTGTATGATAAGAAGTAACCTTACAAACTTGTCGTCTTGATGTCATATAGGTTCTTCCGGGCTCCTAAACAGCCGTTTTTCATCGGTTTGACAAGCCTTCTCCTCTCTGAACTAGCATAAAAGTTTGCATATGAGTATGTGATCGTTCTCATACCAATGATGCCAAGTATAGAGTATATGATTTCTTCAACAATTTTCTAATCCACCCAAGTCTACAATCTACAGTCTACCTTTGAGACTGAAACATGAGTTCAATTTATAAGAGAATGAAGGAGGTTTCAGTTCCATAAAGAGGGGGATAAATTCCTCTCATAAAGGGATTTTAGCTCCAAATAACAAGGTATAATCTCCATTAATGAAGGGATAGAGGTTCATGAATGAAGGGGCAAAGCTCGACCTGATTACACTTCTAGAAGCCTCCAGCTGGGCTTCTAGAACTTACTTTTTCTTTTATTTTACCTTTTTAGGGGTCCGCAATTTTAGTAAGCAGAACGTGCAGGATGTGCTGTAGGTTATATCTAGCAAGAAACTATGGTACCATAGGTAAGAACTAGGAAAAGTGCAGAGTTAGGATTTTTAGGGTTTTAATGAGCTTTTCTCCAATTCCAAGACTTGGTTTAGGAACTTTATAGTTTTTGACCTCTAATGGAGCATAATATAGGTAATGATGAACCCATATAGACATCAAAATGTCATGGTGACAAATTTTAGTGTAACAAATTGCTCCCTAAAGTGCGAAGTCTTAAGTAGTTCTCAAGAGTGAACTTATTTATCATTCCGAGGATTGGGTTGTAGGCATACCGGTCGAAACTTGTAAAAACATTCAATGCAAACATATATATATCATCACTGAGGTAGGCATTGCCATACTCAGATCAAAGCTAACTACATGTTCTGATACATAAATGATTTTAGAATTACATCAATAATAGACATAGCATGGATGCAACCATCTGTCATAAGCAGTCTACTGTATCATGAATAATAAAAATCCTCACATCTTCGATGGTAGAAACTAGATCTAGGGTCTTGATTTCCACTTCTCGAACTAGTACGATTTTATCCATGCGATTGATTGTGTCAAAGTCGAACATGGTAGAAACCACTTGATTACTAGTTAATGATGTGAACTGTTAACAAGTGCGAGAGAAACCACCAATAATGACAATGGCCCTCAGAGTACTCAGTACAATACATGAGGTGTTAATGAATGATTTGCAGTCGAACACATCAAAGATTCATTCGATCGAAGGTCAATGATGTAACCTGTTGTCGAAGGCGAGAAACCTGCCATTAGGGTATGCAGATCCCAAGGTACTGATAGGATTCTAGATCAACTTTCTAGATGATGAGTTGTTGTTGATAGAAAGTGATCCGTCGTAGGAAAGCCCATGACATGAAACCATTAGATCAAGTTTTGAAGAAATTTTAGCAAGGACTGACTCAGGTATGGTCAACGCAAATGGAAACAAATGTTTGAAAATGAATGGTTTATTTGAACTATTCTCTTGAACACATAACAACACTGCAGATGGTTTGGTGACAATTGACCTAAAGCTAAATCCAGAAACCGGCTGAAGAATTTCAATGTGGTTTGATTAACTGTTACACAAAGGATTTTCCCAACCCAAATATGAGCGTGATAAAAGTGTCATGTTCAAGAGTGGTATACTACTTTTTGGAACAAAGTGTGACAACTAGATTCATTTTATCTCTTTTCCCCCCACCATTTCTGGTAAGTATCTCTTTATTTTTGACAAGATTGAGGAGGATAACATTTGTTTGTTATATAACCTCATCCTTTGGATGAGTCCAACTTACTATTAAAATAAAACCCTAAGAAGGAGTGGTTCGTTCCTGTTTGTAATTTACAGATCCTTTACTATTAAGTTTTAACGAGTCTAGTATAGGTGAAACTCGGTGTTTTTCAGTTTTAGGGAGTCAGACAAAAAACTTAAAAACTCCGTGGGTGTACCTTTCCGTAAATTTAGTCTCTCAAGCCTTAAAAAGGATAAAATACTGTAGGAGATAACTCTATTGACCATGATTACTAAACGTATACCTTTTTCGTAAATAGTCCATTTCAGTCCAGAAAAGGGGTAAAATTATACTGAAAAGAAAATTTTTCATTTCCTTTAACGAGTTCGAATAGTCAAGTACTCGGTGATATTTTCATATTTAGAGAGTCTGAAAAGGGCTTAAAAGAGAACTCCAGGGTTTCAATTTTTCGTATTTTTACAGAGCCCGAAAAAGTGATAAAAGTATACTCGATGGTTTCGTTTTTTTGTAAGTTTTAATGAGTTTGAAAAAGTGATAAAAATTATACTCAATGGCTAACTTTCAATTTAATTAACGAGCAGGAAAATATAGAAAGAACTTGGCATTTTCATGTATGTTTTACGAGCATGAAAAGAATAGCAAAAGAAGCTCGGGATTTTCATGAGTTTAATGAGTCTTGAAAATAACAACTGAAATGGACTCAAGATAGGTTTCATTTTTATACAAGCTTGAAACATAGGAAAAAATATGCTTGAAAGTGGTTTCATTTTCACACAAGCTTGAAACATAGGAAAAATTATGCTTGAGTGGTTTCATTTTTACACAAGCTTAAAACATAGGAAAAATTATGCTTGAGAGTGGTTTGTTTCATTTTTACACAAGCTTGAAACAAAGGAAAAATCATGCTTGAAATAAGTTGTAATGCCCCCCAAGCGTAACTTGCTAGAGCACATGCCCCCCAAGCTTCATTTCATTCACCTAAGTCAATTGCTGCTTTCTACGTGGATGGAATGAAGGTTCGTTTACGAGATTAGATGAAAGACTAGACTTGATTAGGAGAGGATTTGTTTCATTTTTTAATAAGCTCGACACAGGATAAGAACTATTCTCATGAAAAGTTGTTTCATTTTTTAACAAGCTTCACACAAGAAAAGGAACTATGCTCAAAGAGTTGCCATTTTTTTAGGTGGACTAATCCCTCTTGCGGAGAAGAGAGATCTCCCTAGTATCCTAAGGATATCTAGAAACAAACAGACCAAATTCAAACCATTTTTTCTAGATTATTATGATTCAAAATTATTAATTAACTAAGTAGGAATAGATGTTCGTACCTTAAGTCCAACGCTTGTTGTAATCTTCAATCCAGTCGCTCCAAAAGAGGTCAATTCAGCATGTAAGACCTGCATCCAAAGATAGGAAAAAGAATTAAAAGCACCTACAAGATATAATAATTCAGAAACATTAATCTATCTCAGTGATCAAGGAATCCAAGAATTAAATTACTCAAATAGATACATGACCAACTTAATGAGAAAATAGAATCCATTTGTATTAACTTGTATGATAAGAAGTAACCTTACAACCTTGTCACCTTGATGTCATATAGGTTCTTCCAGGGTCCTGGACAACCGTTTTCCATCCATTTGACAAGCCTTCTCCTCTCTGAACTAGCATAAAATTATGCATATGAGTATGTGATAATTATCATACCAATGATACCAAGTATAGAGAGTATGATTTCTTCAACAATTTTCCAATCCACCCAAGTCTACAATCTACAGTCTACCCTTGAGACTGAAACATGAGTTCAATTTATAGGAGAATGAAGGAGTTTTCAGTTCCATAAAGAGGGGGATAAAGTCATCTCATAAAGGGATTTTAGCCCCAAATACGAAGGGATAATCTCCATTAATGAAGGTATATAGGTTCATGAATGAAGGGGTGAAGCTCAACCTAATTACACTTCTAGAAGCCTCCGGTTGGGAGAAAATTTGACCAGCTGGGATTCTAGAACTTACTTTTCCTTTCATTTTACCTTTTCAGGGGTACACAGTTTTAGTAAGTAGAATGTGTGGGATGTGCCGCAGGTTATAGAGCAAGAAACCATGGTACTGCAGGTAAGAACTAGGAAAAGTGCAGAGTTAGGATTTTTAGGGTTTTGATGAGCTTTTATCCAATTCCAAGACTTGGTTTAGGAAATTTATGGTTTTGGACCTCGAAGGGAGCATAATATAGGTAATGATGAACCAATATAGACATATAAATGTCATGGTGACAAATTTTAGTGTAACAGGGTTGCGAAGATATTGCTGGTAGTTGGTGCTTTTTTGTTCTTCTGCAGGGTAGCTCTTTTGTTATGACTTTTTTTGCTTGCTACCTTCATGAATCCCTCATTTCCGTGTTCATTGGTGCCATTTTCCATTGTTTCCTTCTTATTTAGGAGGAAGTCTGTAAATAAATGCCCATGTTGATGAAATTTCCTACATATGAAGGGAATGTGTTCATAATCAACAATTTGAGTCCATTCAAAATCTTCATGCAAGAGACTTACCTCGCCTAGGAGCATTTCAGCTAGATTCATGTAGACACAAATATGTGTGTAGGCTGCATACCTATTGATTTTGGTTTCTTTTGTGATCTTGACAAACTCCCCTAGGATATTTCCTATGTCCTGCAGGGTGAGTTCATCCCAGTAGTCTTGCGGGAGCAAGTAGAGCTAGATCCATACTGGTGCCCAGGTTAGATCTTGTTTGTCTAGGTTGAAGTACTCAGTCCAAGGTTGGAGGTATAAGCCTGTAGTGTTGAAGAAGAATGACCCTCCATGCATGATATTTTCCTTCTCTTCAGAGTAGGTAAAGAGGATATTGAAGAAGCCTTTTTCACATAGTTGTAGGTCTATATGTCCTTTTGGTTTCCATTTCAAGGCTATCCATCCCCTCAGAGCCTTTACGGTGGGCCAAAAGCCCATGAATTTACCTATTAATGAACGATCTTTCATGAATTGGATTCTTCCATTTATGTGATGCGATGGGAGTTCAATAACACGTTTCTTAGTTTATTTTGGTATGCAAGTGGCAGATTTCGTGGTCACATCCGCTGCGATCGAGTTTCTTTCCATCTGCACTATGGGTGTCACCCTTATATTTTCTTGGGACGGTCCAGAGTTGTGCTGATTGGAGTGTTCAGCCGCTGCCCCCATCCCTGTTGGTGATTGACCTGTTGGGGGGGGTAGCAGCCCCCCTCACTGGTGTCGGTCATTGGAAAGCCTATGGCAATCTGGGTCTCAATTTACCATAGCTTTGACTGGAAGAGAAGGACTTCCAAGGGTAGTCGTTGCCAGAACCAACAAACCCTAGGTCATGGAGGTCGGCTGGATGTAGAGCTCTGCTAGGGTCTCTTCAATAATTTTTTTATATGTGCTTATATTTTCCCACAATTCTTAACAAATTTGTGATAATACCTTGTCAACCTGAGAAATACTCAAAGATGCTTTAGGGTGCTAGGGATATTCCATTCCTTGATGGATTTAATTTTGTTAGATAAAATATGACCCAAATATTCCACCTCCTATACCCCAAACAAACTTTTGGAGAATTTTGCATACAATTATTTCTCCTCCAATAATTTTAGTACCTTGTCAACATGTTGAACATGATCCTTCCAAGACTTATTGTAGATTATTATACCCTCAAAAAATACTAACACAAATTTTCTAAGGAAGGGTTTGAATCAGAACTTGAAATGTGTAATGTGCATTAGTAAAGACAAAAGGCATGGCCAAAAATTCATAATGACCTTCATGAGTTAAAATGTTGTTTTCAGAATGTCTTCAGTCTTCATTCTAATTTGATGATATCCTGAATGAAGATCCATATTGGTGAAGTAAATTGCACCATGTAATTCATCCAAAAATTCATCAATGACATGAATGAAAAATTTATGTTTATAGTGATCTTATGGATCTCCCTATAATCCATACACATATGCCATGATCCGTCCTTCTTGTGTACCAATAATACTGAACCGTAGAAAGAACTTTGGCTAGGTTGAATAATTCCTACCTCTAGCATTTCTAGAGCTATACATTCAATTTCACTCTTTTGGGCATAGGGATATTTGTATGGTTTGATGTTTAGTGTAAGAGTTCCTGGAATCAAGTGAATAATGTGATCATGATCATGAATAGGTGGGAGGCCTTTGGGAGTCTCAAAGACCTCATAATGTTTGTCCAGTAGTCTTTGGAGATCTAGATAAATTTATGATTTTGATATTTGAACATCTAGTGAGCATAATTGTGTAACTATGCCTCATTGTTCTTTCTTCAAAATATTTTTCATTCCATTAGAGCTGATTATCTTCCTTGGTTTCCCTGTGATTCCCATAATTCAATTTTATTTCCTTCCTAGGAAAAAAAAAAAAAAAAACATTCTTGAAAATTAAAAGTTATCATACCCAAATAGTCTAACCATTGGACACCTAATATAACATCACTACCACCAATTTTAATGGAAAGAATTTTACTATTCAATACATATTCCCCCATGGTTAGATTGATATTATGACACTTCCTTGAGCAATATATAATTCCTCCATTTGAAACCATCACTTGACATTCTAGTGTTGGATATACAAAGAAATTAAATTTCTGGGTTATCTTATAATGAATAAAATTATGGGTACTACCATAATCAATCAACATTATTACCTTTTTTTCTTGATATATCCTTATATATTGAGAGTTTGAGGAGTGGTAATTCTCGCAAATGCATTACAAGATATGGCCATATTCATTTCTTATTTCTTTAGGGTTTGTTTCTAGTGTATATCCTCTTATTTTGATGTTTCTTTTTCCCTTTCTTCCTCCTCTTCACAATCTATGTAAAATAATTTCTTCTCAACAGACTTATGACCCTTAGTGTATTTTCTATCACAACTATAACAAATCCATTTTCCTCTATTTTTCTCTAGTTGTTGTGGTGCCAAAATTGTAGGTTGTAGGAGGCAAGGAGCAAAAATAGTTCCATCATTATAGTTATGAGTGGTATATTTCCTTATTTCCATAATTTTTCTTCCAAATTTTCTTGCCACCTTGAATGCCTTATCCAATGAATTAGGTTTACAAAGGCGAAACTCATGTTGGATGATATCCTTTAAAGTACCTATGAAGAAATCAATCCTATGCTCATATGGAATATTGTTTACCTTGATATTCAATATTTGGAAGTCCTTAATGTGCTCCACCATTGAACTCCTTTTTTTTAGATTTCTCAATTCTCTAAATAAGGTATTTCTATTTGTATTCTCAAAATGTGGTGATCAATTATTCCACAAAAATTTTCCAAGCGACAATTTTTTTATGAGAGAAAAAGCTATCAATACCACACAAAGTAATTTTTTTCTAAATATAAAGATGTAATGTGTACCCTTTATGTGTGTGACACATCATGTATATCAAATAATTTCTCCATATATAGTATCCATGTTACTTGATCCTTTCCATAAAACTTCCTCATATCTTTTTTTTGGAATGTGGTAGCTCTTAAAACCAACATTGAAGTCTTTAAAATTATAATTCATGTTCATTTTTTCCTCATCGTGATTTTCATGGATTAACTTGTCACCACTAGGAGGCCTTCCTTGTAGAAACTTTGTCAACAATTCCAACTTGACATTCATCGTGTACATGTATACTTTAAAATCTCCCATGTCTTATTTTAAACCATCCTCCAAACATTCCATGTTGCATTTTATTTTTTCTTCTAAACCATCCATCTTAGCTTCTAGTTAATTTATGGTTTCCTTTTGCGAGAGAAATATTTATTGCACTTGGTCTTGTAATTTTGATATATCATGTTGCATTGTTTCCTCTTCTTCATGCGTCAAGTAGATCATTCTAGTCTCTTACTAGGTGTATACATTTTTTAGTTTCAAGGAATTTTGGAATCAAACAATGATATCTATGCTTCACTATGTGCTTTGAATCACTTCAAACTCATTTTACAAACAAAATTTATGAATTTTTTTAAAAAAATACACATTTTTTTCTTGCTTTTAGGATCTCGTTATTGAAATTGTTTTATGTCTATAATTTAAACCTCCCAATGTCTAAAATTTTGTCCTATAGTATCTCTCTGAGTCTTATTTCCATTTCCACAAGTCATAACACTATTGTATTCTTCAAGTTAAAGCTATTTCAAATCTTCTACGATGACCTAATTATGGACTGGCTCAGTAGAGAAAATTTGTTCGAGATGACACATATCACTATCTCAGCCTTCAAATCTGAAATTGATACACAAGAAACTACAATTTGTCCACTTTGAGTAAATTCTTACAAAATTGAATTCTTATTCTCTAAGGGAAAGTTATGATGATTTTCCCTAGGTCAATTGTTTGAGACTGAATTCTCGAGCATACAAAAATCCTAACTTCTTTGGACTATATCTTAGAAAATATAGCGAACCAAGATGGAATTTTTTTACAAAAAGTTCATCAAGATTTGTTCTCCACATGATCGAAATTTCATCATCTGAGGCGTCGTAGAAAAAATATTATAGAGAAAAATTACAAGATTCCGTGTTTGAAGTAGTGAAACCCTAGAATTCAAAGCTTTGATACCAAATGTTATGCAACCAAATCGCAAAATAGAATAAGCATAGATAAAAGAATTAAAAATTATCCTCTTTTAGGGGGAAACATCCGTTACATCAAATAAAATTAAAAAGTCTTGGATGATACAAATGACAAGACCTCCTTGGTATATATAAGAGTCTAAGGGGTCATAATATAATTCGAGCTTACATAACAATAATAATGTAAGGGTGCAACAATAATAATATTGGGAGTCTATGGGGCACAAAAATAACAATATTGGGGATACATGGACACAAAAATAACAATAAGGGGGCTACATTAGTGTTAGAGGGACCTAACAGAGAGATAAAAAAATATATAGTGCAAAAATATGGAGAAAGACACACACACACATATATGGAGGGGGATTTTTGTGAAGCAGGGATTAAAGGGATGGAGGGAGGGAGAGAGTGTCTTATTGAGCGATAGTGGGGGTGGGGGAGAGAAAGAGAGAGAGAAGAAAAGAGAGGGAGAGTGAGATACAAATATATGACAAGGTGGGATGGGAAAACAATGATAAGGAGGGGGTGGGGGTGATAGAAAGTGAAAGAGTAAGATAGTGGGAGGGAGATAAAGATACAAGTATAAGGCATAGAGAATGGGGGAGGGAGAGTGGGGGAAATTTTTTGGATGGATTGAGGGAGGGAGGGAGTGATACAAAAATGGAGGGAGGAAGATAGAGGAGTGGAGAGGAGAGGTTGGAGTGAATGAGGGAGGGAGTTAAATAGAGATAGAAATGGAGACGATAGATAAAGGGAGAGATGGGAAGAGGAGAGAGAGGGAGAGTGGGGAGGGGGGGAGAGAATGAGAGAGATAGAGGAGTGGTAAGTGAGGGAGAAAGAGAGAAAGGAATATATATATTCTTACCTCTTTTTATCCCTCACTCCCTGTACCTCTCTCATTCTCTCGCACCCCACTCTCCCTCTCTCTACCATATCCATTTCTATACCTATTTCCCTCCCTCCCTCCACTCCCCCCTCTCCTCTTCACTCATCCCACCCCCTTCCTCTTTATATATATATATATATATATATATATATATATATATATATATATAGATATATATATATATATAGATATATATATCCACACACACATATAAAAAGAGGGAGAGACAAAGAGATATGGAAAAGAATAGAGAAAGAGAGTGAGGGAGAGAGAGACAAGGTTGAAAGGGAGTCAATATGAAGCAAGGATTTAATCAGAAAAGGAGGTATAGAGAAAGAGAGGTAGATGAAAAGAGAGGGAGGTGGTTATTATGAAGGGACGGAGAGAAGGAGAGAGAGATAGAGTTCGGTTTTTGTGAAGGAGGTGGGAGGAGAAAGAGATGAGATGGGATATAGAGGAATATTGAGATATAAATAGAGTTATTTTGAGGTGGGGAGGATAAAAATAGATGGGAATTGAGTGGGTGAGAGAGAGAAAGAAGGAGAGAGGAATATTTATAGAGAAATATATAGAGGGTGGAGAGGGAGGAAGAGAGATATTGGTTAAGGGGAGGGATAGTTAGGGAGTGAGGCTAAGAGATATTGAAGAAGAGAGGAATGGGGATACATATAAAGGTTAATGTGGGAGAGGTAAAGGAGAGAGGTAGGGAGATAGAGACATATATGGAGTTGGAAGAGAGAGGGGGAGAGAGATGCAAAGAGAGAGGAATAAATTGAGAGAAGAGAAGAGAGCTAAGGAGATAGAGATGGAGATGCAGTGGGGAGAGAGGAGGAGAGAGTGAGAGAGATTGAGATGGAGCTATAGGTGTGAGACAAATGGATATAGGTAGTGAATAATAGAGAGAGATAGGGAGGGAAGTAGAGGGATGGGGAAAGAGAGAGGAGTGATAGAGAGAGAGAGAGGTATTGTTATGGAACCAACTCACAAAATAGAAGAAAATAGAGATAAACGACTTAGAAATTGTTGGGTGTGGAGCCTGATTATCTTGTTTATTTTGTATCACAGCGTTGGATCCCTGTACCTTAATGGGATGGTAATGCCGCCCATAATTAAACGATGCCTGGGCGGGCAGCTGCGACTTTATGGAGCCCCCCATGGAGGGGGGTTTCGGGGGCAGCGCTCCCGAAGCTTAAAAAATGCTTTGTAAACGTATAGTAATTTCTAGTCAATCTGGGCCGTTCATTAGGCGTATGATCTGACAGTAGGAGTTATGTTTATTTTAGGGTTTTTTTCCCTAGAAGGAAACCCATCGCTTTTATGAGGGTATTGTATTATGGCTGTGTATTGTATGTGTATTCTAAGAGCGAGAAATAGATAGGGAGATTGTGAGAGAGAACATAGGATATTACAGCGGATTTGTTGTAGGTTGCATCTATTCATTTTGCTCGATAATAAAAAGGAAGGACTAGCTGTTCGGGGTGAATTTAGCCCAAATTGGGTGAACCACGTATATCTGTGTCTCTCTGGTTTTATGTGTTTTGTGTGCTTGTGTTTTCTGCATATTTTATTTGTTGCATTGCTCCATAAAATATAAATTTCTAACAACTAGTATCAGAGCCGAAGGTCTATTTGGTTGATAAATTCGCAAGAAAGAAGGGTTCTGTGTTCGAGTGGGAGCAATGGCGAAAGACAGTAAGTTTAGGGTTGAGAGATTTAATGGCCAAAACTTCACGCTATGGAAGATGCTGATGGAAGATTATATGTATCAGAAAGATCTGTACCTACCATTAAGTAGAAAAACAAAGAAGCCGACAGTTATGAAAAATGTGGAATGGGAAATTATCAATAGAAAGGCACTCAGAACAATATAGTTGTGCCTCGCGGCATCGGTAGCCTTCAATATTTCGAAGGAAACAACAACAGAGGGTTTGATTAAGGAGTTGGTGAAATTATATGAAAAACCCTCGACCTCAAACAAGGTATTTCTTATGAAACATTTAATTAATATGAAGATGTCGGAAGGTGGATCTGTTGCAGACCATTTAAATGATTTTAGTACAGTTACCAGTCAGTTAAGTTCTATACGGGTAAACTTTGATGATGAAGTTAGGGCTCTTTTATTTCTATGCTCATTTCCAGAAAGCTAGAATGGTTTAGTTATGGCCATTAGTAACTCTATCTCTGGATCTAGTACTTTAATGTTTGAGGATGTTGTCGGTGCTATACTTAGCGAGGAAATGCTACAGAAAAGCTACGGTGAGACATCGGGTAATTCTTTGAGTGAAAATTCTAGGGGAAGAAGAATGGAAAGGGGAAAGAGCTCAAGATATCACAATAAATCAAGGAAAGGTAGATCCAAGTCCAGATTGGGGATAGTGTGCTAGAAATGTAGAAAGAAAGGACACCTAAAGAAAGATTGTAGATCTCGGAAGGGAAAAGAAGGAGATGGACAAGAAGAAAAAAATCATGAAGAAAATGTGATAGGTGATGTGTTACAAGAAGCTTTGATTCTTTCTTTCGAAAATGTTATTGATTCCTGGGTAGTAGATTCAGGGGCCTCATTCCATGCCACACCTGATAAGAAATATTTTCATGACTATGTTCAAGGAGATTTTGGACAAGTTCGTTTGGGTGATGATAAACCCTATAAAATTGTTGGAATGGGTAAATTTCTTGTAAAACAACAGAATGGAAACCAATGGCTACTAAAGGAGGTAAGGCATGTTCCAGATCTGAAGAAAAATCTGATTTCAACAGGGCAGTTAGGCAGTGAAGGTTGTGTGACAACTTTCACGGATAAAACTTGGAAGGTCACCAAAGGAGCCCTGGTAATAGCAAAAGGTGAAAAGGTTGGTACATTGTATTTATGCAATGGTATTTCTAACTCTGTTAATGATTTAACTTCCAAAGGAGCAGATACAACATTATGGCATCATAGGCTCGGACACATGAGTGAGAAGGGGATGAAAATTCTTCACTCAAGAAATTTGCTGCCAGGTTTGAAGAATGTTGATTTGGATTTCTGTGAGAATTGCATTTATGGAAAACAGAAGAGAGTCAAATTTCTCAGAGTTGGGAAAGAAAAGAAGAGCGAAAAATTGGAGCTTGTGCATACAGATGTATGGGGACCTGCTCAGGTATCATCTCTCGGTAGCTCTCATTATTATGTTACTTTTATTGATGATGCAACTAGAAAAACATGGATTTATTGTATTCAGAATAAATCTGATGTATTTGATACTTTCAAGAAATGGAAAGCTTTGGTTGAGATTGAGACAGGAAAGAAGTTGAAGTGTCTCAGATCAGACAATGGAGGTGAATATTGCAGCAAAGAGTTTGATATGTATTGTTCAGAGCATGGAATTCGTAGAGAGAAGACAGTTCCAAGAACACCACAAGAAAATGGTGTGTCAGAAAGGATGAACAGAACAATCATGGAGCGTGCAAGGTGCATGAGATTGCATGCAGGATTGCCTTTACAATTTTGGGCAGATGCTTTAGATACTGTTGTTTATCTAATAAACAGAGGACCTTCAAGTTCCTTGGATGGTGGTATTCCAGAGGAAGCATGGACAGGTAAAAAGGTAAACTACTCTTTTTTAAAGCCTTTTGGTTGTGAGGCCTTTGTCCATATTAATAAAGAAAACAGAACAAATATTGAGGCAAAATCAAAGAAATGTACCTTTATTGGATATGGTGTTAATGATTTTGGTTATCGGTTATATGATTATGAAAATCACAAAATCATTAGGAGCAGAGATGTAATATTCAATGGAAAGGTATTGTATAAGAATCAGTTGCAGGAAAAGAAACAGGAAAAGGAAAATAAGGAATACACAGTTCTTGATGAGATCACAGGAAAAGTAAAGGTGCCTAAAAATAATAATAATCAACAGCCACAGCAACAACAACCACCACAACAGCAATAGGCACCTCAAACACCTGAAAGCGGTGTCAGAAGATCTACCATGATAAGTAGACCCCCTGAATGATACTATCCTTCATTATATTATTTATTGTTGACTAATTCTAGTGATCCTGAATGTTATGAAGAAGCAATGCAGGTTGAAAGTAGGAAGAAGTGGGAGCTAGCCATGGAAGAAGATATGGACTCCTTAATGCATAACCAGACTTGGGACCTAGTCAGGTTGCCTGCAGGTAAAACTACATTGCAGAATAAATGGGTTTACATGCTGAAGGAAGAAGATGGAGGAAAACAAAGGTACAAATATAGACTTGTGGTGAAGGGGTTTGCACAAAAGAAAGGTATTGATTTTGATGAAATATTTTCTCCTGTTGTTAAGATGACTTCAATAAGAACTATTTTAAGTCTTGTAGTAGTGGAAGATTTACATCTTGAATAGTTAGATGTAAATAAAACATTTCTCCATGGAGATTTGGAGGAAGAGATCTATATGGAGCAACTAGAATGATATGAGGTCAAATGGAAGGAAAAATTAGTGTGCAGGCTAAAGAAGAGCTTGTATGGCTTAAAACAGGCTCCAAGGAAGTGGTATCTAAAATTTGACAGGTTTATGTCTAAACAAGGTTATACTAGATGTCACTCTGATGATTGTGTTTATATGAAAAAGTAAAATGATGGTAGCTATATTATATTGTTATTGTATGTAGATGACATGCTTGTTGCAGGGTCTAATATGCAGGAAATAAATGTGCCCAAAAGAAAATTAGCAAATTCATTTGCAATGAAGGATTTGGGAGCTGCAAAAAAAATCCTTGGTATGAGAATAAGTAGAGACAGGAAAAATCGCAAATTAACACTATCTTAGAATGAGTACATACAAAAGGTGTTGAAAAGATTTAATATGTAGAATGCAAAACCAGTTAGTACACCTTTTTATAACCATTTCAAATGTAGTAAGGAGATGTGCCCCAAGACCCAAGAAGAAATTGACTATATGTCTAAAGTTCCATATGCATCAGCAGTTGGAAGCTTAATGTATGCAATGGTTTGCACAAAACCTGATATTAGACATGCAGTAGGAGTTGTAAGCAGGTACATGGACAATCTAGGAAAAGAACATTGGATGGAAGTAAAATGGATTCATAGATATTTGAGATATACCACAAATCAAGAATTATTTTTTGGTGGTTCAAACATTTCTCTACAGGGATATGTTCATGCAGATATGGTAGGTGACAGAGATAACATGAGGAGCACTACAGGAGGAGAGAGTGAGAGAGATTGAGATGGAGCTATAGGTGTGAGACAAATGGATATAGGTAGTGAATAATAGAGATAGATAGGGAGGGATGGGGAAAGAGAGAGGAGTGATATATATAGAGAGAGAGAGAGAGAGCTATTGTTATGAAACCAACTCACAAAATAGAAGAAAACATAGATCAACGACTTAGAAATCAGCCTGAACAATTCTTGGATGATACAAATGAAGCATATATGATGTGACAGTATTCATGTAGTCGACACGGAGTTGTGGACAGAATTTCATATTCATAACACCAATTGGAGGACCCATATATATGGATGACTAGGGATGCTCATACATGGATTAGAATAGAATTGCAAGTGAAGTAGAGTAAGTGTGTTTTTTTTAGATTTAGGCAGTGTTAAATTTGATATTTTGTATTTTGGTGTGTCTTGTAGTGTGTGATCGAGGAGGGTGTTTCTGATGTGGCTCCTGGGATACTTGGCTATGGTGATGGCTATTCATGGAACACCATGATATTCTTTCCATTAGCATGAAGAGAGAACTTATCATTTCGTGTGACCAAACGCTGGAGGGTATATTAGAGCACGAAAAATATTCGAGTCTCCCATCCTCTGTGGCTGCCTGCTCACGACAAATCCCAGATTGCATCAAGCTCGTAGTCTTAAAGCAATAATGGCCATAAATCGATACAGCGGGAGACTTGAAAAATATACCAATGGAAGAGTGGATTGACATGATTGCGTTCTTCTCTCTCACCTACGGTACTAGCAAAGGAATTCCAATTTTCAATCAGGAAATTTTCATTATTAACTAGGGTTTCTATCTCACATCCTCTTGGCTGGAACTTGTCCCAAGAAAAAGAATGATGCTAGCATGAGAAATCTTGAATAGCATTGGGGAAATTTCCTTCTCGACCCCGATTTTCACTTCTGAAATTCTCGCCGAAAGACACCTCCCACTCCCTTCACGGCCTCACATTTGAATTGACAGAGGACGCCAAGGACTCTGAAAAACCTCTTTTGACCTCATCCAATTTCTGCTTTATGCAGACTGCCTGAGTCATCAGCAATGAAGCCATCTGCGCCAAGCACATAAAACCCCCCATCGAATAAAAGCCACGATTTTAATGGAATTAGAAGGAAGTGACGAATCTGTTGGTAGATTTTTCACTATGTTTTTTATTTGGCTCCATCACACCATCCTTCATCGAATGTGTGTCGTGAGGATTTTAAATGATGTTCTCTGCGTTGGCATGTGTCAAGGCAACTCATGAATAGCATGCAGTTGAAGTGTGGGAAGCCAGTATGTTGATCTTTCAAGTCCAGCAGTGGAAGTAAGTGTGTTGATTTTATAAGGGGGGCTCAATACCCAGCTCGATGAAAATCCATGAACGCCTTACACAGAGAATTTTACAATTAATAGTATTTTTTATGATAATTCAATAGCATGATTGAAACCAACAGGGACTAGAGAGCTTTGTCAGAAATATTGAACAAACAATACACAGAGGAATGTGTTCCCTCAACAACACAAAGAATGTAAAATTACTATGGAAATTAAAATTCACAGACAGAAAGGGTAAACACAGAAGAGGAACAAATTTCATTTTATATTCCATCACACTAACAAAATGAAATTACATGGTATTTATACAAAAATGGCTAAAGCCTGAAACTTTAATGCCATTCATTCGTGAATCAGACATTCAACAACCAATCGTCCTTTTGCCTGCTATATGTTGTTTCTACATGAAAACAACGTACAAACCATAAATTGGTGGACCTAAAAATTTTATTGGTTCCGCTTTTGAAACCACATCGCATCTGATGCTCCATCGCAAATCGCACATCGGCGATCACAAATTTTAATATATGTGCGATAGGGGAAAAAACCTTAAATCTTACGATATGCGATGTGACATTGCACATCGCATCACAACTTAAAAATAATAAATTTAAGGCGCTTAATCCATTAACTCCTGAGCTTTGTGGGCATTGATATGCACTATCCTCCTGAGCTTGAAACGTGCCCCTCTTGCGATTGCATCACAAATAACATAACATAACTTTGCAGGTGACTTAAAGGTAAAACTTGAAACTTTCAAAGTACGCCATTGTGGGCGACTTAAAAAGGTTAATAAAAAAACTTGCGAAGTGCCGGTGGCTTATAAGGTAAGTGGAAAATCTTGTGAAGTGCGGTGAGGTTTTTGGGTCCGTCCAGATCGCATCGACATAGTTTTAACTTTGGTGAAATTTTAAGAGTTGCAACTTAAAAGTTGAGGGTTGCGATCTGCAGGGAGATAAATGACAGTGAGTGCAAAGTGCATAAAACAAAGGAAATAGGCAGAATGTAAAGGATTTCATGGGTTTGCATAATGCGGTAAGGTTGAGGTGGGTCTTATCAATATCGCATCGACAAGGAAATAACATTCAGCCAAAAGGCTTAAGGGGTAAATAGGAAAAGTTGCAGACTGCGCCTACGGGAAAATGGTAAGTCAACGCGGAAAGGAAATTAAATTTAGGGAATGGGCTAGGTACTCCATTTTGATCTTTTGCATGAAATGCCTCCAATTTGAAATCCTTCTTCTTGTCCTTCCTGAACAAAAATTCAATTTCGTGTGGGCTACTACCACTTCTTATTAATGGCGGTGGTTGGGATTTATTTCCAACATTCCCCGTTAATCACAACAACCACCATCAATCATTCCTAGACATTGTCTGATATAAAAAAAAAAAACTTCTTTGTCCCAATGGCTTTGTGAGGATATCAACAAACTGTTCTTCTGACCTGCAATGCTACATAACAATTTCACCATTGTTAACCAATTCCCTTATAAAATGGTACTTTGCATCAATATGCTTTTTTCTCTTGTGGAAAACATAATTCTTTGAAAATGCTATTTCTGAGCTATTATCACAATAAATTGTGGTTCCTTTGTCTTGCTCATGACATAAATCTCTCAGCATCCTTCTCATCCAAATTGCTTGACAGGCTGTTGTTGTTGTCGCTACATATTCAGCTTCTACTGTTGATAATAAAACTATTGGTTGCTTCTTTTAATCCCATGATATGGATCTCGATCCTAAATGAAAGACATACCCTGATGTGATCATTCTGTCATCTACACTTCTAGCCGAATCACTATTAGTGTAACCAATCAACTTTAAATTATCAGATGTGGAGTAGAGAACACCATACTCCTTTGTTCCATTCACATACCTCAATATTCTCTTACCTTCTTGCCAATGTGTCTCCTAGTGTGTCTCCATGAATCCAGATATCAAACTTACTGCATACATTATATCAGACCTAGTTGCAGTTAGATACATTAGACTACCAACCATGCTCTTATACAATGTTGGATCGACATTCTTGTTGTAATATTCCTTGCTCAATTTCAACCCCATGACAGTTGGAGTTGTTGAGGCTTTATTGTTCTGCATATTAAACCTCTTTAAAACTTCTTCAACATATTTTTTTAGGGAAATAAAAATTCATTTTTCATTTTGCTTTACTTCTATGCCAAAAAAATATCTTAGCAAACCCAAGTTAGTCATTTCAAATTCAATTTCTGTGACCAATTTAAAATCAACAATGAGAGAAACATCATTGCCTGTGAAAATCAAGTCATCTACATATAAAACAACAATAAGAATTTTACCATCATTTTCTTTGATGTAGAGTGTGGTCTCACCATCACACTTGTCAAAGCCATTGTCCACCAGGTAAGCATCAGTCCTACTGTACCATGCTCTTGGTGCTTGCTTGAGCCCATAAAGAGCTTTATTCAACTTACACACTTTGTGTTCTTGGCCTTCTATTTCATAGCCAGGAGGTTGTTCAACATATACCTCCTCTTTCAACACTCCATTCAAGAATGTTGACTTCACATCCATTTGATAAAATTTCCACTTTTGTTGTGCTACTATGGACAACACTATCCACACTGTCTCCATCATTACAACTGTCGCAAAGGTTTCCTTATAGTCTCTTCTTTGCTGTAGCCAGTGTAGCCTTTGACAACTAGACTTGTTTTGTGCCTTTTTATCATGCCTTCAATGTTGCTCTTGGTCTTATAGACCCATTTCACTCCAATAACGTCTTTTCCTTGTGGGAGGTCCAATAACTCCCATGTGTCATTCTTTTCTATTGCTTCTATCTCTTCATTCATTGCTCAATCCACTTCTCTTCTTTTACTGCATCTTCAAAATTGATTGGGTCATCAACATGAAAAAATAAAGAAAATAAATAACCCAAACCAAAATTACTATTAACTTCTTATTTCTCATAATTTTCACTTAAATTTCTAAGTTTTTGTCTTCTTATATTTGTTGAAAATGTGCTTGGAGTAGCACTTGAACTCGAGGGATTTTCTAATCTCTCTGGTGTGCTTGGAGAAGCACTTCCTTGATTTCTCAATGTTGTTCTATTGCTTGCTTGTGGTGTGCTATGTTGAGCTTGTGTAGGTGGGGGAGGAGCCAGCATTGAGGAATTATTTTCTACAATCAATTCCTCTTTATCTTCATGTGAAATACAGGTCTTCACATTTAATATTTTTTCTAAACTTCCATCCCAGGCTTCTTCTTCAATGAACTGAACATCTCTGTTGATTATTACCTTCTTGGTTGATGGATTATAGAGTTTTTAAGCCTTGGATTAATCACTGTATCAAACAAATATACACTTCTCCCCATTTTTGTCCAACTTCTTCCTTAACTAATCTAGGACATGTGCATATGCCACACATCCAAACACTCTCATGTGAGTGACAACTTGCTTTGTTCCACTCCATGCTTCTTTTGGAACTCTGTTCATAACAACTTTGGTTGGACATATATTTAAAATATAAGCTCCACAATTGACAGCTTCTGCCAAATACTCATTTGGAAGATGATTTTCCTTCAACATACTTCTTACCATGTCCATGATGGTCCTATTCTTTATTTTTGCTACATTGTTTTGTTGAGGTGTATACCTTGTGGTAAACTTCTTGTGTATTCCATGCTCCCTGCAGAAACATAGGAAGTCTTTGGAGATGTACTCTCCACCTATTTCAGTTCTCAACACTTTTATGTAGTGTCCACTTTGCTTCTCAACAAGAGCTTTGAAGTGGTATAACTTTTCAAACACTTCAGTTTTCTTTTTTGGGAAATAGACCGATTTCTTCCTTCTGTAATCATTTATAAATGTCAAAACATAATGACTGCCAACTAATGATGGCGTTTGCATTGGTCCACATAAATCTGAGTGGGAAATGTCCAAGGGTGCCTCTTCCCTTATACTCTTTCCTACTGGAAATTATTCTCTGTGTTGTTTGACCAAGATGCAGCCTTCACATAGGCTGTCTGGTTTTTCTATGAGTGGTAATCCTTTACCATCCCTTTTCTATGCAACAAGTTCAAAACTATGAAATTGATATGTCCAAATCTCAAATGCCATAACCAGTTCACATCTTTCACTTCTTCTTGAAAGACCTCTTGTGTGACAACTGCTACAACTCCTCCTTCCTTCAAATCTGATATGATCTTGAGAGGGAAAATCCTATTGCTTGTCATATGCACTTTTTCAATGACATGTCTACTTGGAGGTATATCCATGATTGTACACACATCAATTTTAAAAAACACAATGTAACCCTTATTCACGGCTTGTCCAATGCTTATAAGGTTACATTTCAGGCCACGTACATAATAAACATTTGGCACAAACTTATTCTCTCCCTTCTTTGTCAGTAATTTTACTCTTCCTTTCCCCATGATGGAGACTTTGCTATCAGTCCCCGTTGTCACCTTAGATTTTACACTCTCATCCAAATTAGAAAACATTGCTATTTTTCCAGTCATATGGTTACTACACCCTAAATATAAGAACCATACATCATCTTATTTTTCTTGTGCTACATTACAAGTTAAAATCACATTTCCTTGGTTCTGATTTTCTTTTGTAAAATTTACACTAGCTTTACTACCCATGTCATTTTGCTTCTTTCTACATTCATTGGAATAATGCCCATACTTTTTGCAATAATGAAATTGAACTTGATATTTATCATACCTTTGTCCTTGTGTTTGATTCTGGCTTGAGCCTTCGCTTTGATTTTGGTTGCTACCGCTTCCACTTGTGCTTGTAGGGCTACTTCTTCCACCTCTGTGTGGGCTTCTTCCTCTTCCTCAACCTCTACCTCGACCAAAAGACATTTTTGTCTTGAATGCATGCTCCAATGAGGATTTCGTTGCTCTTTTAAGTCTATTATCATGAGACATCAATGATGCATGAAGCTCATCCATTGAAAACTGTGAGAGATCCTTTGTCTCTTCTATGGCCACTACTATGACATCAAACCTTGATGGTAGGCTTCTTAAGACTTTCTAAACTATTCTCCTTTCTTCAAGTGTCTCTCCATGAGACCTAATAACGGTAACCAACCCAATCACATGTGTGAATAATGAGTCTATTTTATCCCACTCTTTCATACAAAGAGTTTCAAAATATCTTCTGAGCGTTTGAAGTTTTTTTGTCTTCACCTTTTCCATGCCTTGACAGGTTGTCTGGAGGGTATCCCATGCCTCCTTAGAATTTTTTTCTACTGCAATACTTGGGAAGATACTCTCATGTACTACTTGGAAAATATAAAAGAGGGCTTTGGTGTCCTTCCTCTTATTTTCTCTCAACAAATCTCTTTGTGCTTGTGTAAAAGCATTATATGTTGTTGCATCTGCTGGTTCTTGGAAACCATGTTCCGCCAACTCCAAAATATCTTGTGAGGAGAACATGGCCTTCATTGTAATATCCAAATAGTCATAATTCTTCCCATTGAACTATGGTAGTTGGTGATTTGTCAGGCTTGTGCCTGATACTGCCATCTTGACTGTGTAATAAAAATTTCTTACAGCTGTAAAATCTTTCTTGCTGCTGGAGACTTCCGCTTCTACAAATAATCTTACAGCTTCTTCAGTAAAGACTCCTTATTTGAATGAGATCCTAGACCTTCTCCGATACCATGTTCAAAATATTGAACAAACAATACAAAGAGGAGTGCGTTCCCTCGACAACACAAAGAATGCAACATTACCGTGGAAATTAAAATTCATGTAGATGAACATCGTAAACACAGAAGATGAACAAATTTCATTTTCTATTCCATCACAGTAACAAAATGAAATTAAATGGTGTTTATAAAAAATGGCTGAAGCCTGAAACTATAATGTGATTCATTGTTGAATCAGACATTCAACAATCAATCGTGCTTCTGCTTATGATCTACTGTTTCTACACAAAAACAATGTAAAAACCATAAACTGGTGGACATGAAATTTTTATTGGTTTCGTTTATTAAACCACATTGTATCTGATGCTCCATCACAAATCGTACATAGGCGATCACAACTTTTAACATATGCACGATACAAGAAAAAACTTAAATCTTGCGATATGCAATGTAACGTGTCATATCACATCGCAAATTAAAAATAATATCTTTCGGGCACTTAATCCATTAACTCCTGAGCTTTGTAGGTGCCGATATGTGCTATCCCCCTAAGCTTGACACATGCCCCTCTTGCAATCGCATTATAACATAACTTTGTGGGC
This sequence comes from Pinus albicaulis, assembly GCA_034641835.2. Lineage (NCBI taxonomy): Eukaryota > Viridiplantae > Streptophyta > Pinopsida > Pinales > Pinaceae > Pinus > Pinus albicaulis. The sequence goes on from CM076582.1 coordinate 501,811,227, forward strand.
GACTTAAAGGTAAAACTTGAAAACTGTGAAGTGCGTGGTTGCGGGCAGCTTAAAAAGGTTTAAAAAAAAACTTGAAAAGTTTTGGCGACTTAAAAGTTAAGTGGGAAATCTTGTGAAGTGCGGTGAGGTTTTTGGGTCTTGTCAGATCACATCGGTGGAGTTTTAAATTTTTCAAAATGTTAGGAGTTGCAACTTAAAAATTGTGGACTACGATATGCGGGTAGATAAATGGCGATGAGTGAAAAGTGCATAAAACAAAGGAAATAGGTGGAATTTAAAGGATTTAATGTGTTTGAAAAATGCGGTAAGATTGAGGTGGGTCCCGTCGATATCTCATCGGCATGGAAATAACATTCAGCCAAAAGGCTTAAGGGGTAAACAAGAAAATTTGTGGGTTACGCCTGCAGGAAAATGGTAAGTCAACATAGAAAGGAAATTAAATGCAGGGAATGGGCCAGGTACTCTGTTTTGATATTTTGCGTGAAACACCTCCGATTTGAAATCCTGCTACTTGTCCTTCCTGCAAAAAAAATCAATTAAGTGTGGGCTACTGCCACTTCTTATTCATGGCAGTGGTTGGGAGTTATTTCCAACAAGCTTGTCAAAAAGAAGTCAAATTGTTGAAAATCTGCTATGAAATTATAGCCTTTAGATGGTGTCGGCATGCTAAAAGGTGTCTCTAATGACACTCAAATGTGCAAGAAAATCAAATCAATAGTGCTCATTATAAAAGAGTGCACCCACAATAAGTGTGATTGCACACAAAAGAAAGAACAACTAGTGCTAGAAGAAAAAAACAAAAAGAAATTAATTCACTTCTTTCACAAGTGATTTGAAAGTCAAGGAGAGAGATAAGTAGTGTAATATTTTTTTATGTAACTTATATTTTGAAGTGGGTGAATTTTATTCAAATGCATTTTCCCATTATTCACGTATGTGAATGTTTAAAATAAAAAAAATTAAGTCAACTTTTTCAAAGTGATTTAAAATATCAAGGAGAGAAAGTAGTGTAATTTTTTTGTAACTTGTATTTTGAGTGATGGAGAGATAAGGTGTAATTTTTAACTTATATTTTCAGTGAGTGGTGTTAGTATTTTGTAAGTTTGGAGTGATAAGTTTTTCAGAGGAAAGATCATTATTGTAGGAGGTTGAGTCAGTTATTGAAGACATTTTTCTTTCAAGAAGTTCTGGAAATTTGATTCCATGAAGATGTTATGAAGCTGCAAGATTATGTACTCCAAATTTAAATAAAGCATATATTTTTTTGTGGTGATTGTGTCCTAGAATCGCTGAAAATTGAACAAGGGGATATTAGGTACACGAAGAGTGTGTTGATGATGGTGCATGCTTCATGATGTTGCTTATGATTTGTGTCTAGTTTTGACACATAAATGATCTTATTTAACACACATACAGTTCAATGCAAGTAAGCACAACACCTGTAATGAAGTAGCTTCAAGGAAGGATAATTAAATTCAACACATTCATTTCCGCCACTACAATACATAATCAAAGATTGTCAACATCCACATTATACCTCAACAAGAAAATTCACTCAATACAATCAAGTTAATGCATTTCAAAGCACAGTCTACATCAAAATTCTTGCAAATAAATTTAAGAACTTGTAATCAAATTCAAATTGCATTGAATTGTAAGGGTGCATTCTCGGTTGAAACCGACACCCAAGTTTTGAATTGAGTCAAATTAAGTCAAAGTGAATTCATTGTAGTGATTCATTAAAATCATTAAGCTTTTTTGGGTGCATTTTCGACAGAATTCGACACCCTTCCTTTAAATCACAATCAAGTGAGTACATCAAGTGAGCGAGTTTTAAATCTAAAGCAAACAAAAAACAAGTTCACCTCTCCTGCAAACGAGTGGGAGCATTCATTCAGGCAAGTTCCATCAAGTCAGTACAAAGTTCACAACATCAAGCGAGCCAACGCGAAGTTCATTGCAACAAAAATCAAAGAAAGCAAGAGATTTCAACCCTAACGTAAGTAAATGTAATATTCAAACAACAATCAAGCAAGTCAAAATCTACAACAAGCAAGCGTGAGTTCCAGTGAACTTGAAATAAGAGAAACAAATTTCACCAAGCAAGAGATAAAGAAAATTCTGAAGCAAGCGAGAGTGAAAAACTCAATCAAGTGAGCTAGTACAAGCAAGCATGCTATTCAAGCAACAAAGCAAGTGAGTGTGTCATTAACATCAAGCAAGCGCATTCAATCCACCAAAGTTCAAATCAAGTGAGACACTTCAAGAGAAGTGAGCCTGAATTCAAGTGAGCAAATTCACATGGTGCAACACATATAGTAGTTACAAATTCTTCACAATTTGATCCTCTCAAGTGCTGAAAACATAGTGCAAATAAAAAAAGAAACTCTTGCTGATCTTTCACGGCATCTACAACAGACAAATGAAATGATTGAGTTCCTTCAACTCGAGTCGCAAATACAATTAAATGAGTTGCAAGAGAAGAGTGATGCTTGCAAGTCTTTGAACCATCCAGATGATAAGCCATTTTTCCAAACAACTTCAAGTGTCAAAGTATGAAGAAAGATCAATCACACACAACACAGATAATTTCTTGGGGAAAGATTACAGCTAAAACCACAATTATCTTCTATTGTATATTATATCATGGATCATGAAACAATTAAATACAAAACTCCAATCACAAGAGCTCTTAGTACATCAACTAATTGTCTCACACTGTCATACAAAAATTGGAAAATCAATTTCTCAATTTACTGTCTCCAGACAACCTACCTCCACTGCACAATCCCTGTTAAAATAAATCCCTGAATTGATGCCTTCTTGCCTGCCTTTACTTCGTAATCCTCATGGGCACATCCAATCTGTGTGTGCTTGCATGTGTGCAAGTGGATAATGTCACAACTGATAGTTTAATTCCCTTTCACCTAAAACTCAATTGGGTCTCCACTCAATTTGACATGCATGTAGTTAATAATAGTAAATATTCATGTACATGTGAGACCACTGATTGCAAATTAATTAATAATTAATTCATTTGATCTCTCACTAGTGTATCTTTAGTTACAACTAGCACAACTGAGTTTAGCTCACTTAACTGAGTTAAGCTACTTACAACTTGCACAACTCATGCACCACTGCACTTCCAACTCTGTTACAATTTGAATCACTCAATTACAACTAAATTCAACCTCCATGTCCCACCAAAAAACCACTTAACTCAAAATTCACTTAGTTAACTGATTTTCCACTTTAGTTAACTATTTCCAAGTCCACATTGAGAATAGATTACAATTTAATGCCCATATAAATTAAGGGATAATAAAGATAGACATGCATCTATAAATAGACATGCACCATACATCTATAAATAGACATACACCTAAAAATATCCTGAGGCCCCATTCTAGTGTAGGTGCTTAATTTTCACTAGGATCTTCTTGTTTAATCTCAACACTCCCTCTGAACAAGAAAGGGATTATCCTTCACCCCGATCCTGTCTCTATGGTATTTGAATTTTATCCTTGTGAGCGCCTTCGTCAGAATATCTACATCCTGATATGCTGTGGGAATGTATTGAAGCAACATGATTCTCCTCTACACACAATCTCTGATATGATGGTACTAGATATCTATATGTTTGGATCTATCATGAAACACGAGATTAATCGAGAGTTTAATGCAACTCTGACTATCATAATGAATCATTGTCGGATCCATATGAGAACCAAATAAACCAACCAAGATATTTCTCATCTAGATAGCCTCACATCCAGTTTGACTCGCTGCCATGTATTATGATTCCACTGAACTAAGCGCCATAGATATTTGCTTCCTTTTGTACCAAGAAACAACTATAGATCCAATGATAAAGATCCCCCCTGATGTGCTCTTTCTTTCCGTTGGACTTCCAACCCAATCTACATCCGTGAATCCATGCAACTTCACTCCATCTATCTGTATGTACCATAAACCATACTCTGATGTGCCCCTCAGGTATCTCAGGACATGATTCTCCGCCTTCCAAAAGAGCTTGGTAGGCTTAACCATATCTTGACTTAACTGGTTAACTGCATAGCAAAATGTCTGGTCTTGTGTTCAGTACATACATTAGCGAACCCACTAACTATCGATAGACTCCAAAAGTAGCATCCTCTTTCCTCCAGTTTCCTAGAAGAGGAGTATCCATGGGTTTGTAGCCCTCCATGTTAAAATTACCCAATATTGCCTTTGCATACTTTCCTTGAGACACAAAAGGTTCACCATCTCGCTGCCATATTTCCAATCCAAGGAAATAATGAAGTAGGCCCATATCCTTCATTTCGAACTCCCTTTCAAGATCCTCCTTGCATGAGTGTATCAGCTTCACATCACCAGTCAATATTAAATCATAAACATCAAGAAAAATGATTAAAATCTTACCCTCCAGCACAGTTTGGTACAGGTTTTCATTTGCTTCACTTTTGGTGAAGCCCAGTCTAGTGAAATAGTTGTCTATCCGAGTGTACCAATCATGGGGTGCTTGCTTCAGCCAATAAAATGCTCTTTTAAGTCGGCACACATGCGACTCATTGTTGAAGATCTTGAAACATTCAGGCTTCTTTATGTACACCTCTTCCTCAATGATCCCATTGAGAAATGTGGTTTTCACATCCATTAGATGAATGAGCCAGCCCATCTGCGCTGAGAGTGCAAGGATGGTGCTTATGGAAGAGTACCTTGTGACAACTGCAAATGTCTCATCATAATCTATCCCCTCGATTTGTGAGAAGCCCTGGGCCACAAATATGGCCTTGTATTTATCCACACTCCCATCAGCAACTTTCTTTACCTCTTAGATCCATCTCTAACCTACCACTGATTTATCAACCGGTCTTGGAACAATTTACCAAGCACTGTTTTTGACAGTGGAGTCATACTCCTCCACCATTACATCAACCCAAGTAGGCTACTGCACTGCTTCCTCAAAGGAATAGGGTTCAGTCACAATACATTTTCTCATGAGTTCCATGTATCTAGTAAACCAATCAGGAGATTGTCTATTTGCGCTGTGGAGTAGGGGCTCCTACATTCTATGCAGCATCAAGTCTTAGCCTATCAACTTCCATGGTGCACCTTCTGCCATTTTTGATGGATGGATCTACATGATTGGCTTCCTCCACTCCATGAACCTCCTCCTGTGGCTAATACACATCTAAAGATTCATCTTTGGGAACCAACAGTTCCTCCTCCGCATGCAAGTCCAGCTCCCTCTCAAGCAAAAACCACATGGATTTCCCCTCATCAAATTTTATATCCCTTTGCACAATAGTCATTATGTTGTTTGGAAAAATACACACGGTAATTATGGGGTGTTTCTATGTACCCCACAAAAATCCCAATCACAGCAGTCGGCTCTAGCTTCTTCTTGGCGTCCTTGGTCACATGCACATAAACAAATGAGCCAAAAATCTTAAAGTGTGAAACATCTGGTTTCTTACGAGTGAAATCTTCTTCAAGTGTACTCATGCCAAGTACTCTATGAGGACAACGATTTTGCACATAAACCGTAGTGTTGCATGCTTTCGCCAACAAATGCATTATTCGGCCCTAATCATGCAACATTTCTCGTGCTGCACCCATGATCGTTATTTTCTTCCTCTCCACAACCCCATTTTGTTGTGGGTTATGAGGCATTATGAGTTATCTTTGAATTTCTTATTTGCTGCAGAAGTTCTTGAATTCTTTAGAGATGTATTCTCCACCATTATCGCTCCTAAGAGCCTTCACTTTCTTCCCCGACTCTTTCTCCACCAATGCCTTAAACTCACAGAACTTAGATATTTTTTTATCTTTTTTCTGCATGAAGAAGATCCAGAATTTATGAGAAAAGGCATCAAAAAATATTATATAGTACTTATGTTTTGTTTTTGAAGAAACCGAGAACGGTCCACACACATATGTGTGAACTCTCTCAAGGTTCCCTGAAGCACGGTTATCCTTCTCATGAAAGGTGGACTTTACATACTTCCCCATGGTGCAACACTTGCATTGATCTAACTGAGCAAGTGTTCCCATTGATATTCTAGTAGATATTTGTTGTAGGATTTTAAAGGCTCCATGATGAAGATGGCCCAATCGCCTATGCCATAATTCGCCCTCATCCCGGCTCACCACTTTTTCTACCTTGCCCATCATGGAAGCACAACCATATACCTCTACATTGTATAGATTCTTAACTCGAATCCCTATCCTCTTGGATTTACCCATTGCTTTATGTGGCAGAAAAGATTTTCCATCACTAAAAACAACGTCATAGCTTCTGTCCTCCAACATTCTGACTAAGACCAAATTTTTCTTTAGACCTGGAACATGCATCACATATTTTAATTGAAATGGTTTACCTCACTCCCTATGAAAGGTAGTGGTACCAATCCTGGTAGCACTGTATTGTCCGTCTTCGCCCATCTCAATATGCATCTGGAGATCTTTCTCCTCCAGTTCACTAAAAAGTTCCTTATCTCCCATCATGTGAAAGGAATCACCACTATCCAAATACCACATTTATCCCAATGCACTTGACACCATGCATGCAATCAAGGAGAATTCGAGCTCAAATTTTGAGGCAAGGGCCTCACCAGTAACATATCCAACAACCTTCTTGTTCTTCTTCTTTTGTGGATAGTTAGTAGCAAAATGCCCATATTCGTGACAATGAAAACACTTCACCTTGGACATGTCCTACATCTTTCCTTTAGACCCGAAGTTAGAATGGAATTTATTCCCCTTCCTCTTCTTCATCGTGGTAGCCAAAGCACAATCCTCTTCATCATCATATTTTTATGAAGAGCCATCTTTGGTGTTCTGACTGAACTCCTCCTACACCAAATCCGACCACAGTCATTCCTAATCCAGAAATTTTTCCTATCCGTTGACAGAGTCTTCATAACTGTGCCAACTCTTAGGAAGTCCTGGGAGAGCCAAACTCACCAAATCATCATGAGTGACTGTTATTTCCACACTCCCCAATTCATCCCGACATTGGACAAACCTTGTGAGATACTTTGGAATGGTGTCGCCCTTTTCCATCTTGATCTTCCTAATTTTATCTTTGAGCGCCAATTTCCTATGGTCGTTGTTGCTTTGGAATACATCCATCAAAGCCTTCCACATACCATATGGTGTGGATTTCCCATGGAGGCTTAAGAAAATGTGGCCTTGTACTCCCTCCAATAGGATCCTCGTCGCCTTTGCCACTTTCTTTTGCCATGTATCAAGATTGGTAACATCTGCAACATCTGGCTTAGGAACATCTTTTTCAATGAATTCCTTGAAGCCATTGTCTTCAAGTATCGCCTCCATTTTGTCCTTCCAAGAAATGTAGTTCTAGCTGCCCTTGAGTGCATACTCTAACCTCAAGCGATTGAAAGCCATTTCGACTTTGAATCACTTGTAGCACAAAGAAAGTCATTCTGCAAATTCAAATTCTATCCACCAACAAACTCAGCTCCTGCTTCACTTCTACAATTTCTTGTGCTCTGATACCATGTTGAAATTATACAATATTCATGTATATATTGGATTCAACCAAACTAAAAATATGCTAAAGTTAAATACTGAATCGCTTCTACAAATATTTCTGAAATTAAAAACACAATCACCAATCACATAAGCATGAAGAAAGATCAATCACACACAACACAGATAATTTCCCGAGGAAAGCTTGTAGCTAAAAAACCCACTATATTCTATTGTATATTATATCATTGATCATGAAACAATTACATACAAAAATAAAATCACAAGAGCTCTCAGTACATTAGTTAATTGTCTCACAGTGTCATAAAAAAATTGGCAAATCACTTTCTCAATTTGCTATCTCTAGACAACCTACCTCCACTTTGCAATCCCTACTAAAATAAATCCTTGAATTGATGCCTTCTTTTCTACCTTGACTACGCAATCCTCATGGGCACATCCAATGTGTGTGTGCTTGCATGTGTGCAAGCGGATAATGTCACAAAAGATAGTTTAATTCCCTTTCACCTAGAACTCAACTGGGGCTCCACTGGATTTAACATGCATGCAATTAAAAATACTAAATCTTTAGATTCATGATAGACCAATGATTTTGAATTAATTAATAGTTAATTCACTTGATCTCTCACTAGTGTATCTTCAACTACAACTAGCACAACTAAGTTTAACTCACTTAGCTAGGTTTAACTACTTACAACTTGCACAACTCATGCAGCATTGCACTTCCAACTCTGTTACAATTCGAATCACTCAGTTACAACTAAATTCAACCTGCATGTCCCACCAACCAACCACTTAACTCGAAATTCACTTAGTTAACTGATTTTCCATTTCAGTTAACTATTTCCAAGTCCACATGGAGAATAGATTACAGTTTAATGTCCATCTAAATTAAGGGATAATAAAGATAGACATGAATCTATAAATAGAGATTCATTCTATAAAAATACATGCACCATACATCTATAAATAGACATACACCTAAAAATAGCCTGAGTCCCCATCCTAGTGTAGGTGCTTAATTTTCACTAGGATCTTCTTGTTGAATCTCAACATTCTCCTCATCTATTTATTTGTAATATACCATTACTTTAATAATATGATAGGGAGGAATGCTGTGAGGCTGAGGCCTTTTCTGCCATGTCTGTGTTTCTATGTTTTTTGTGTGTTTTCTGTGTGTGTTAATTATTTTTTATTTTCAACACTAACCAGTAGTTTTGATGATCAATTCTCCAGCACCAAATATTTAAAAAGGATTTTTTAAGAAAAATAGGGTCTTTCCTTGACACTGTAATTAAATTGTCCAAGTTTCCATTTTTTACCTTTTCTTCTCATTTAGAAATCATACTACTTCTTAACATTTTTGTTTTCCAAGGATCAAGGTTGATTTCTGACTACTTTTCCTTTTCTACCTCTTGTACTTCATTATGTTATATGGTTCATAGAGCCAAATCCCCACCCTTAACTGAATGAATATATTTACATTTCTTGGCTATTACAAAGTTTATTTAAATAGTTGTATATCTTTTAAACGTTTCCCAAAGAAATATTTAAGGTTTAATATGGAATGTGATTTTTTTGACTTTAAATATTAAGTTTAAGATTGCAATGATGAAGTTGTTTTCATCCTAATGAGTCTGAATGAAATCATAAAACTTTGAAAAATTCAATTCCATGATTCTTTATTTATTCCAAACACTGGATTCTTCACTTACATTTATGCTTAAAAATCTATGAAATTTAAAATTCATTTAATGTTTATGCTCATGTATACCATATTTGAGGCATTGTCTTGTCATATGCCCCTTTCTTTTCTTCGATTATTTGATTTTCATAATCCTTTTTTAGAGAAAATTTCACTCTTAATAAAGGGGTGGGGTGGGGTGGTTATTTCCTGAAATTCTATTCTTGATATTTGACCAATCCCGATGATTAACATAGGTACAGGAAATTTTTGTGGAAGAGGAAGCCCTAGAGGTAAAGGGGATAGAAAATCAACGCCGATTTCCTACAAACAAAAAACATTACGGTACATGTCCTTTAAACATCTATAAAATTTTTAAGCTAATAGTAGGAAGAGAGTAAAAAATATGTTTCTAAAGGAGCTAAGAGTAATTCTCGATCTATAAATCAAGATAATGCTAATGAGTTGTAGCAAAGTAAAGCAGAAATTTTAATGCTTGGAAGAACACTTCTAAATCCATAGGGCTAGTTAGAAGTTAAGGGCCAAGATCGTGCGTAAACTTGGAGGTAATTTTTGATCCTTAATTGTAGATGGGGGTAGCATAAAGAATTTGGTGTCTATAATGGGCATAGAGAGGATAAATTTGAAGTGTAGAACACATCTCAATTATTATAGGGTTTTATGGTTCCAAGTAGGACATGCCATCATTATTTCTAAGTACTGTTTGATAATTTTTCATGTTGGAACATATTAAGTACAATATTGTATGATGTTTTTTCAACGAATGCTTGTCATTAGTTAGTATGAAGGCCCCGGTTGTAAGATAGGATACTTGTTTAAGATGGGGTGAAGAATTCCTTTTTATTAAGAAAGTATGGAAAGAATATCAAAACACTACTTGAGAGGAAAGGAAATTAAGAGAATAATACTAGTATATTTAGCAGAGTGGTAGGAGAGTCATAATATGTGTGAAAAAAAAAATTTTAAAAGGAGAAAAAAAAAAGTGTTGGTATTTTATCAAAGAATCTAAGTCCAAAAGTAGAGATTTGAAAAACCACTAGAATTATGTGAATTGTTATCTGAATTTAAGTTATTTTAGAGGATTTTCATGAGATATTTCCACCTATTAAGAGAATTTTTTATCAAATAATATTATTTATAGGATATATTTTACCTAGTAAATTGATATATAGGATAAAACTTTCCAAAATTGAGGATTGTAAGAGAAAAGTACATGAATTGCTAGAAAGGGGATTAATAAGAGAAAATTTAAGGCCATGTGTTGTATCTACTATAGGTGTGTCAACAAGGGGAAGACAATGGAGAGTGTCCATTTATTCCAAGGTTATTAATAATTTATAGTCATGTATGAGCACCCTTTTCTTACTGTACATAATTTGATGGGGTGGAAAAATGTATTTCACAAAGATATATTAATGATTTTGTATCAATAGATAAGGATTCTTGAAGGATATGAATATAAAATTGTCTTCAAGGAAAATGATGGGATTTATAAATTGTTGATCATATGAGTAGGTTTAATAAATGCTATGGGCATATATTCAAATTGAAGAATGAAGCACAAAAAAAATACTTGCCTAAATATTTGTTGGTCATTAACATAGCCTAACATCCTAATTCCATTAAAAAAAAACCTACATCAAAATGTGACAATTGCAACCTAATGTTGTACTATAATGAACAAAACCTAAACACATATTATGTTGAAAAAAAACAAAAATCAGAAGGTGATGAAGATAACCATATGCCATAAGATGACGACTATAACTAAATTTCATACTATGATGAAAAAAATTTGATGTCACAAGGTGACCATAACTTGACATCAAAATATGCCAAACATAACCTAAAGTCATAACATATCAAATAAATTACTATGCTGGAATGTGATGACCATAACCCACTGTTTCATTATGATAAACAAAACTTGATGGAATAATGTAATGACCCTAACTCAACATTGCATTGTGACAAACATAACCTAATGTCATAATGTGTCCGATAAAACCAAACATCACAATCTAATAAACATAACAATATGCCATAATGTTATGAACATATCCTATATCATAATGAGAAGACAACCATTGACCAACATCACCTTTTGATGTAAGCCAACCATAGTCGATGATGGTCAATCATAGTCATCCTTGCTCAACCATAGTTAAGCATAGTTACCCATGATCAATTATAACCAACCATGGCCACATATACTCACCCATGGTCAATATGGTCTTACATTGTCAACCATTGTCTACTTTGGTCAATTATACACAACCATAGTTAACATGGTCAACTATCGAAAAACATGGAAAACCATGGTAAATGTGGTCACCATTATCAAATATTGAAAACCATGGTCAATGTTAGTCAACTGCAGCTTTTCATGAGCCACCGGAGGCAACCATGGTCAAAGATGGTCCTACATTCTACATGGTCAAACATGTTTGACCATAGTCAACATGTTAAAATATGGTCAAGCATAATAAACCAAGGTCACCATTATCCAACCATACTCAACCCTTATAAACCCTACTTAACCATAGTCAACATGGTCAACCATAGCCAACATGGTAAATTATACTCAATCATAGTCCCATAAGACAACCAAAATTAGCATGGTTAACCATAGGCAACCATAATCATCCATGGCTAACCATTGTCAACATATATGACATGGGCACCATTGTAAGACATATCAACCATGGTTAAGAATATTTAATTATAGCCTTTAATGGGAAATCATAGTTAACCATCATGATATGTGGTCATATATAATCTATATGATCAAACATATTTGAACATGGTAAACCATAATCAATATGATCAAATTTGGTTAGTCATAGTAAACCATGCTAATACATATCCAACCATGGTCAACTCTGATCAACCATATTCAACTATAATAAACTATGATCAACTAGGGATAACCATGGGCAACCACAGCCAACCAAAATTAACCATAATTAATCATTTTCAGCATGGGAAAGATGGTCACCATTGTTAAATATTATTAATCATGGTCACCCATGGTTAACATGAACTTAAATAGATGATCGTAGTCTACCTTAATAAACCCAAATAAACCATAGTCAACTATAGTCAACCATATACAATGTTAGCTAACCATATTCATCCATGGTAAATCACTATCAACAAGGAAAGTTGGTCATCGTTATTGAATGTTTTCAACTATGCTCAAACATGGTCAACTAAAATCTTTGATAGGCATCCATAGGAAACCATAGTTTACAATGTTTAAACATACTTTGCATGGTCGGACATGGTTTACCATCATCAACACGGTTGATTCTGATCAACTATAGTCAAGTATGATTACGCTTGGTCAACCATAATCAAACATGGATGTACATAGTCAATCACGATCACTCGTAGTCAACATGGTATTTTCTATTTAATAATAGTCTATCCAATCAATTATACATAACCACAATCAATCTTGGTCAACCATAAGTAACCTAAGGAAATCATAGTAAGCCATGTTCAACCATAGTCAACTGAAGCCTTTTTTGGGAAACCTTAGAAAACCATGGTCAAAACAAGTTAAACAAGCCATACATAGTCTACATGGTAAAACATGGTTAAGTGTTGTCAACTATACTTAACATGGCCAAACATTGTTACCCATATTAACCCATAGTTATTCATATGTCAATCATAATAAATTCAAGTCAACCCTACTTTTACCATATTCAAGAATAGTAAAAAAGAGTTGACCATAATCACCCATGGTCAACTATAGAAAACCATGCCTGCCCATTCTCTTTATAGTGAACCACCACCAATAATTTTCAACTACAATCAACCATAGGAAATTATAGGCAAACAAAGTCAACTTTACTCTTCCATAATCATCTATACTCAATAATGGTCAACTTAAGTTACCAACCATGGTGTACCTTGGTCAACTATAACTAAATGTTGACAACCATGGTGAACTATATTCAACTATGTTCAACAACAGTTAGTCACACATAATTGACAATATGTCAACCATCATCAACCATATTCAATGATAAACAACCATGGTCAACTATTGTCAACTAAACTCAACTCTACTCAATCTACTCAATCATAATAGTCCTCTCCATGTGCTTCATGTGTTAACTAGTAACACCAGCATTAACATAAAAGTGGCTACTATATGGCCATTAACACCAACATTTTTTACCTTTAAAATTAATGACACCATGTATCAACCACTTTTACTTTACAATGATGGTTATTCATTTGATTTTTTTTTTTAAATATCCAAAAATGAAAATCTCGTACATAAATTTCCCCAATATTATATGATCAACGCATTATGAATTCAACACATTTCACCAGTCTTTGTATATTGACCATTTTACTTTAATATGATTATTACTGATTTGTATTTATTTTTGGGACATGATTAACCATTTCTCATAAGGATGATAACGTCATTTCTTACTAGGGAAATGGTGCACAGATTTTCTAAATATTATCGATCAACTCCAAATCGTGATGGGTTCGACCCAATTTCACAAGTCCATAAGAAAAGATTTAAGAAACCTTAATGGAGACAATGTTGTAAAAAATATTCTCAAAGACATCCTATGTTCGGAAATTTAATGGCTTTGGTCCAATACATCACATGCTGTAAAATAGATCATTCAAAGGGAGCTATCTATTAAAAATCCTGGGAAGCACCATTGCTAGTTCATCGTAGATAGCTTGTGGAGGTTTAGTAAGAAGCATAATATCTATCTCAATCCATCATACGATGCATAAAAAGGCGGCGAGAGCACGGATGCACGCACTCACCATAGCCGAAAGCGTGTCTGATTGTTATAAGTTCATAGACCTCTTAAACCGTTGTTCATGATACATATGCGTGAGCGGTAAGAAAATATCGAGTGTTATAAGTTCATGGCACGTGTATTAAGCTGTAATATATATTATTACCATTTATTTAGATCAATGCTATTTGTTGGGCATAGTAACCAACTCAAATAAATAGAGTTTCTCTACTCATGTAGTCCTTTGAAAACTATGACGATGATGGTTGCGTGTACTAAAATGAAATGGTTTGTCATATGTCAGGAATGTTACAGATTTGAAATTTTTTTAGTCCTTATTTATACGATGGTAGGGATATGAATATGGTTTGAAATTATTTAAAATCTTTCCGAAATTTATGTACTTGGTAGAAAAACATTAAAATGAGTATAACATCACGATTATAATTTTGTTCCATTATTAAAAAAAAAAAAAATTATTTTGTATATTAGATTTAGTTGTAGGTGTAAGTGAATCTGAGAATATCTCAGCTTCTATATTTATATTTAAAAATAATTAGATCTTACTATATATATATTGTGATGTATTCTTGTAATTCTTTGATAGTATATCAAAAATATTTATTCTGTGTGCACACCTCGATTTTTAATATGGTTTAGGAACCTCTGTGGGCTTAACTCCTGCGGGAACTGACTTCAGAGAAATGAAAAAGATCCCAGGGATTACGATTTATACGGTAAATAAGTTAGTGGGTGTGTGAGGTTCTGTTCTCTGTAAATCAGTTAGTGGGCGTGTGAGAACGGTTTTATTTTTTTGTGTGTTGAAAGGAGGTTAAACATGTCGCTGCCATGTTTTTTGAATTCTAGAAATAGTAGAAGCCTGCGCAACAATACTTGCGGATTTGTGTCACTGCTCTTCTATCTTTCAAAAACTCTTTAGCTCGAGGAACGGTGGACTGTTTTGTTGGGACCTATTTTGGTTTCACTGAACTCCAAGTGTCGCCACATTGGAAGAAAGTTGTTCTTGGGTCGACGGCAAATATTGGAGTCATCTTCTACCTTCATGGATTGATTCAGTAGCCAACCACAGAAAAAATTCCTCCTTTACTGAGTATGGCTATGGAGGGATTGCGGAAGATGTTTCGGGCTACTCTTCGCCACATCCTTGCCGGATTGAAGCACGTTGCAACGGTTCGTTGTCTTCAAATACTTCACCCATTCTCTCCGATCGATGCATACTTTTTTTTTATTTGCTAGTTGAAGAGGCGGGGAGAATGCAGTTCGAATCCGCCTAGGAATTCTCCTTGGAAAGGAATATCATTACACTGGTACTTTCCAGATGCTTGCAGAGTAGAATTGCGAAAGTTTAGCAAATACATTGAATACACGCCGGAGAATTCTTGGTATGCCCGTCTATCGAGGTTGGAAACAAGTAGAAGTTTCGTTGTTCGACGCAGAACTGTCTGAATTCTATCAATCTGTGAGCCATTGATAATCAGGACTTTATCCAATTCGTGAGGCATTGATAATCGTTGACCTGAGGTGGAGGTGTTGAGGCAGTTCGTGTTCATAATGAGGAGTCAACGTTGATATCTCATGCGTACCGATCACTACCATGATGGAGCTAGTTTTTCATTTGCTGTTTTAAATTCTTGAGGTGATTGTGTTTGTAAGAGTGTTGTAGCGATGAGCAACAGAGGAACACACAGTGAAAGATGTCGCAGGTGTTCTGTGGTGTTCCACTTGTCTTTGATAGCATATATTCATGTGTAAACTAGAAAACATGGAGGATTGTAAACTCCGCGATGATCTCATATCAGCAAATACCAAAACAAATTGGTGTGGGCCATTGTATAGTTGCACTTACCGACTTTACAGTGTTGTATTTATTTCTAAGATTTTGGAGAGACTGCATGATTTTCCCAAATCCAGGCATATTAAAATGATGTTTTTTTTAAGCGTTTTAAGTGTGTAAAGGTGCAGAACTCATTAGTGAAATATAATTACAAATGGCTAATTTAATTGTGTGAATCTCTTATATGTTGATGGGTTTTGTTATGCTTAGACCTTCAAGAACATCAACTACATGTTACATTCTGAAATTTATTTGGGTGAAGCTGTATTCAAATTAATTTTCTAGCCACTAATAGATAGCCGAAAGCTAAATATCCTACAAATGGTAATTAGTTCATAAGATAGTTCATTACTTGTCAACTCTTATCGCAAAAGCCATGACTAGCGGAGTTGTCACTACAACCAATCTTGCAAAGTTCATTATTACTGATCAGAAACAAGTGTACTTTAAGAGAGAAAAAGCTAAATATAGTGTAATTGTGATGTATTAATGTGATTGTATATAATGTATGATTGTGTAGAGTGCAATAGAAATATTTTATTATGTGTGTGCACGCCTTTGTTTTTAACATTAAGAGAAGTATAACACGACGTTCATAGTTTTGGTCCATTATAAAAAAAATGTTACATTATGATCATTATTTAAAAAATGTTACATGATCAGCATTATTTAAATGATCATCATTATTTTTATATTGTGTTTAAAAAATTAAAAATAAATCACATAATCATCATAGTTTTGTTTCTATAACGTATTTATTTTTAGGCTTAGGTATTCGTTGATAGTGCTTTGTAGCTTGTAACTTCTCCATAATGAGAATAATCACGTTCTGAAATTAAAATCGATGGCCACTTAAAAAATATTATTAGAAGAACTTGTGGACCAAATCGGCATCAATAAAGAGAATCAAAGAACAAACTCATGTGCAAAACACGATATACAAGTGTGTAAATAGTGTTATAGTGTCAGGGAACATGCAGCGACAACATCTCCATACAAAATTTCCAGTCCATATGACTGGCAACTCAAGGTGTAGCAGTGAGGGACGTCAATGGCACAGATTTAGAGAATGGAGCTACATCTTTGTAAGATTGTAAAATAGAAAGGGAACTGTTACTAAGCAGTCAAAGATTGTAAAGTGGAAAGGGAACTGTTACTAAGGAAAATATTAATCTATTCTCACGATTGAAAGTCTAAACACCCGTACGTACGAATGAAAAAAACAATATAAGTGGAGCATACAAGTTTTTCCGTCGTTAACGATATGTGCTTCGACTACACCGAAACATATAGTTGAAATTGAAATTCATATCCCTAATACAACCCTAAAACTGACTTCCCTCGAAATTTTTGAGCCTGTCTTCACAAATAGAGAGAACTCAATTTTTGGGTACTATTTAGACATTAATTCACCTTATAAAAGTGAACGCTTAGTACACTTCTAGCTATGTTAACTACGACACAGATTTGCACAAGTTACACAGACTATAAGCTCCATACAATCAGACTATTAGTTATAGTTGACAAGTGACCTGTACGTAGCACTGGGCTGCCAATTTTGTGGAATAACGTTATTTGCAGTAAGCGTTCTTCCAGTTGAAAGAGATTGCAAGCGAATAGAGAAGGGAGCTTGTAAAGGGCCGCTATTCAAACACCAATTTGCACCCCATGTCTGTTGCATTCCTTGCCATGTATCAGAGTTTGCCTGCATACATGAAAATCGGAACATGAATTTACTTGCAATGATAGATTGCTACGCAGAAGTACAATCGAAGTAATCTTTATAAAAACAAACCTGTTTCAAATCTACTGCTCCAAGATCGCCGTCTCCATCTTCGTATTCAATAAGCACAGCGAACCAATATTCAGTAGCCCCTTCGTTAACGTGGAATGCAATATTCTTCCCCGGATACTCGCAAGGCACACTATTTAATAACATAAGAAAGGAAAGGTGGAGTAATCAAATAAAAATGATACAAACATCGTAAAGAAATTCAACTTTCTAATCTATTCAACTGTGGAGTGCAAGTAGAAAAATACCGTTGGAACAAAATAGAGACGACTCCAGCGTTAAGCAGATCCGTAGATGTACCCGGAGATGCCATGTCGGAGAATGAAGTACCACTGAGATCAAAGTGTATTTTGCCAAAGCCTGAGCAGATTCCACCAGGACATTCATCTGTAATAACCACCGTCACGGCGTTCGGGGAACACAAACTATTCTCCGTGCACTTTACCTGCTTACATGAAACATATAATTATTAAGCTAATTTTTCATGAACAAGTCAAGAAACTTTATAAACACCCAAACAAACCTGATAGCATGCTCCGCATCCTTTCCCGTCTTTGAATAGGGCCGGACTTCCTGCAGCTATCTTTGATTGGAAAGGGATTTGTTTCACCAGGCTACCATATCCACATGCCCCACCTGTTACAAAGAAATAATTTATTTTTTTCACTCGCACGTTCATATTGATTCTCAAAGCTCAGCAGATAAGTAATATAGAAAACACAAACAACCTTCACGTGTTTAAATATGCTAGTGAGGGTTAGTAGATTTTTAATTGGAAAGCTAGAAATATATTAATAATCAATACTTGAAAATTAATTTAGAAATAATATAAAACGACTATAGGCCTAAATACAGAAGTTAACATTTGTCTTACCCTCGCTTCCGTCTCCGTTTGGACTGCCATACCATGTAGTAGTAGCTGGCTGCCAATTACCACCTTCTTCTACTAACTTATATTGATTGATGTTGACACCAAGAACGATTTCACAGGATATAAACATTAAGCAAGCTACCTCATAAGCCAAACAGACCGTCATCTTCCTCATTTTTGAGCCGAACTAGAAAGCACAGAAGCTTATACTACGCTGGGCTCAAACCCTCTGCTGCAATGCACGTTAAGAAATTGGAAGAATAGCGCATATTTATAAGACATTTAGAACCGTAGTGAGTTGGCCGGTGCAAGGTTTTCAATTTAAATCCGCTGTCAACTAATTTTTTTTTGCTGCTGCATATTCTTTCATTAAAATTCTTTCCGCTGCGGAGAGGCCCACCAGTCCTTTTATATTTAGGGAACAGCACGTGAATACGGATGCGATGACTGTGAAAATTAAAAACCGAAAAGAAAGGAGCGTTGTTTTTCTTGGGTGTTGTCAAATGAATTGTGTGAAGTCAAAAGCTCAGCAGAGATTACGGAGATTTGGGCAGTAATTGTAATTGATGAACTTAAGCATGAGAGGAGGCGATAATAAGGGATGCCATCGTTGAATTTCAGCCTACGAGAAGGGAACCCAGAGGAAAAAAATGAACAAATGCTCGTAATTTGTATGGGACAGCGCACATGGTAGGTTATTCCTGTGTCTACTTCTTTACATTTTGGCCAGGACTGGAGTGTTGGGAGAATCAGGTAGATTCAACATAGATGGCATCCTGTTTGTCTTGTATTGAAAATGGATTATAGAGATCTTCCAAAGATGGCAACATCCACTGATATTTACTTAAAAGTCCTCAAGGGTTCAACACTATCACAAAAATTAACAACTTTTTTCCGTAAAATGTTATCAAAAATAAATTAATAAAATTTCAGACAATGTTGTCTAAATCATTGCAGAAATCACATGCATTACAAAATTGGATAGCTTAGGATAGCTTTCCTTCCATACTGCGCATTTATGTGAAATGAAAAATAAACTTGTTTCCTAAAAGTTATTATTTCATGCAATATTATCAAAAGCGATTGCATGACATAACATGCTTTCCAAAACTGGATTTTTCCTGGGATACCACATTTTATGTGAAAAATAAACTTGTTTTCTAAAATTTATTATTTCATACAATATTATCAAAAGCGATTGCATGAAATAACATGCTTTTCAAAACGGGATTTTTCCTGGAATACCACATTTTATGTGAAATGAAAACGAAATTTGTTTACTAAATTATGCGTCTAACGTTCGATGGATAAAAAATAATAATGTAATGTTGATGGTAACACTAAAGAGTTAGAAGATACATTTAGATTTGAATGTAAATAACTTTAATAAGGATATCAAGAAAAATAATTTACTACGGAAGGATTCATATAATAAGTAGAGAGCAATTCTCCACTTAAATGTAAAAGGAGGTGAATTTAGGTAGTCTTCATTGCGAAGAGGTTAAAAGTCTTTTCCATAATCCATGTCAAAAATACTAAAACTTCTTCCATAATCCATGTCAAAAATACCAAAGAAAGATTCATATCCAAAATACCAAAGGATATGCTATATTCAAATCTAACTCAAAAGCTAATCTCACGAAAGAGGATTTGTTTAGCATGTTTGTTTAGATGTTCATTATCATTTAAGGCCATATCCCTTGGGATAGGTGAATAAATATGTGGATGTGAGAGCCACTAAACAGTGTGAGATCAATTTTTTTATAAGTTTAACTTCTATTGATGAAGTGCAGCTATATGTTGTACCATTTGATGTGTGGTGTAGTATTTGGAAGCCACGAAGTGTATATAATGCATGTCATCTTCATGCCAAAAATTAGTATGTCTTAATCAAGAATGGGAAGTCTTACATCAACACAGATAAAAGGAAATCAAATATTTATCCTGTACGTTCTACTCAAAAATATTTATTATGTTTTTCATCAGAGACTTGGAAAAGGAAGGAAGAAATAAGAGTGAAATAATCTCTATATTGATGTAATAAATAATAGAAACAATAGCTGGATGATCCATTGTAAACACAAAAAGGAGTGTTATAAGAGGATAAGGAGATGCCACCTATGAGGAAGTGGAGCACGAGATGCAACTATTTCCTAACTCCCCACTACCAATATTGGGTTGTACACACAACCTATTTTTGAAGTAAATGAAGTGAAGAAAGAATTGTAGCGAGTATTGGATTAGGGAGAAATTCAGCTCAGCACTTTACCTTAGGGTCCACCTGCCATAATAGTACCTAACAAAGATTGGCCTAGCGAATTTTTATGAACTAAAAATATTTAGAAAGCGTGACACATAAAAATTGGTGCCCTCTTCCTATGTTTGATGATCCATTAGACTAGTTCCATCATACCAAGTATTTTGCGAAGTTAGAAATTAAATTAGTATAATACTAGATAATTTTAAGGAAGAAAACACCTATAAGACTACCTTCAATACAAGGCAAGGTATCTATTAATGGTTGGTCATGACTCTTGGATTATGTAATTCACTAGATACATTAAACTAATTGGCATTGTGTCCCTATTAGATACATTTGTAATAGTCTAAAAGGATTGCATATTGGTTTACAACTCTACATGATGAGCACATCTCATATGTCATGAAAGTGTTATATTGAAAATTCATTAGTTTCTAGAAATCCTCAAGAAATGTGAATTTTCTCAACAATCATTATTATATTTGTGGTACATGACTAGACAGGAACTCAAGATTAATCCTTCAATGATGGGTTCCATCATGAAGTGACAAGTTCCTACTAATCTCACTAAAGTTAGGATCTTTGTTGGGGAAACACCAATACCCATAGAAGTTCCTAACATCCTTTTTGGTAGTAGTTGTGCCAATCCATGCCACAACAACTAATGGTATAATTTTATAGTGGGAAAATTATCAATAAAAATATTTTGATAAGAAAAAATGAAATGTTAGTATATTACCAATTTTTACATTAGCCAACTTGTATAAGACTTTAAAATTGGAGAGAGATGTAGCTTGATATGTTATGGAAGAAGATTTCATGCAAGGAGGTAAGATGGTATGCTATCATTCTATTATGTTTTATGGGAGAGTTTTAAACTACCCTATATATGATATGGATATCTATGCCCTAGTCCAAGTTGCTAAGAAGCATAAGGACTATCCAATGGGAAATGAAACATTTTATATAGTAATCGCTAGTCATAATAACATTTGTAGGGCAAGCCTAAGCTACAAGAAACTATACATTACAGATCGATGGGGTTTTCTCACGATTTGATCTAGTCATCAAATATAGGAAGGGATGCAGTAAGGAGTTTTCATAAATGGATCACTAATAAGATGGAAAACATGGAGCATTGATAAGATTTATTATAAGTAAGGAAGCACCATAGTGAGTGCATATTTCCTTTTATTTTCATTTGCATAACTAGAGAAAATAAAGTAGAGCATAGGATTCACCCTCTAGCTAAGTTTTCTGCTATATTGGGTTCCCTCTAATACATTGGGTGTTCACTTATGTGGATGGTGTGTTCTTTTACTCATTAATTTCGTAGCTCTAGGTAATAATCTAGTACATGTGATGTAAGGAAAAAAATCATAAGCTAATCTTTTGTAGTATTAATGTGATGAAACATTATAGTGGAATATAGATAACAATATATCTATCATATGGGGATATATATATGAAAGTAGTTGCATTGGTTGAGTGGAAAATATACATTTAGGTCCATTTTATTCCTTTTATTAAATAATTATATCATGAAATATTGGAGCATTGATTAGATCAATATTCACAATTATTGTAATTATTGCATATAGTTCAATTTAAGTTTAAATTATGCATTTTTAATTTATAATGATTCAATCTTAAATTGTTACATGCATTATTAGTCATTTGGATGCATCCCTTATTTATCTAAATGTTGGATTTATTCTCTACTTGGTTATAACAAGTTTAACAAGTTTATTTCGCTGTCATAAATTTATGAAAAAAGTGTTGTTGAAGTAACACTTACATGGGTTATTGCAATACATTTTGAGTGAATAAAATATGAAATTCAGGAAGTAGATAGGTGAATAAGAGATTATGTATCTTAATCAACTTCCAAATCATAAAAATGATTAAAAAATTATCGTGTGATTTTTTTTAAAACCATCAAAAGTGGAAAAACAGATGAAATTGTCTTTTAAATTTTTTTGAAATTAATGACACACGTAATTTAATATGAATGTTGAAGCATTGAGAGTGCTAAGAATCCATTTTATGAAACTAGCTTAGCTTAGTCTACATGCTTTGACAAGAAGCGTAATTTTGACATATTAGTCCCTGCCCAAAGGTCCTCACATGGACTATAATAATCAGTTGATGCTTTTTCAATTAAAATTACATGACTGCCAATGCTTATATCATTGTGATTTCATGTTTTAACCAAATTCTGAAGCGAAAAAAATTATGAATATACGTTTCCATCCAATTAAACAATATTCTATCTTATTGGCCTCATATTGAGGTGATATCGATATATAAGGTAAATTCATGATTGTTGTGTCATAAATTTAGGCTAGCTGTTTTGAGACAAGCGTAGTGCTAGATTAATGCTAGCATTAATTCCCATGAATTTAATGTTTGGGATAATGTTGGGTCATATTATCAGCCATGTCGCAAAATATATATATCGATAGAGACTTGTTATCTTACGAAAAAAAAAAAACATGTGGCGCCTTAAACCATGAACAACAAATTGCATAGAATATTCAGGAGTCTTGGCTTATGGATATATTCTATCTAGCTCCTCACTCTCTTATGGATATTTTCCAGCCATATCCTCCGTCTCAACAACACTACAACACTAGTGGAGTTTGGTTGTTCAGTTCAAGATCGAGTCTTTAACTAGGTGAATCAAAGCAAGGTGGGAATCAAACAAGGAGAATCATCAATACAGTAAGAAGGCTTTGAAGTTTCTCTGCTGGATGGAGCCTTTGAATGCCATCACCTACAACAGAGAATGGTAAGACGTCTATTAGTGCCTATGAGTTTGTGTGGTTTAACGAAAATATCAACAAATATGCATATAAAATTCAAATGTAAGTATAATTAACTTTCTTTGTAGCATAGGTAGTTGACAAAAACAATGAACCTACAGACTTCTAGAAAGAAAATGTGCACTTATTTAAGGTGCACTTATTTACCTAAAGACACAATTCCAGATCAAGATCTAGCAAGCCATCTTCATTTTCTGGATAAATTGATTAGCTAGTTGATGCTAAATAAACTAAGTGTATAGACAATTTCGATGTATTTGCAATTTTTCACTCACTAACCAGATTTATTTGCAATTTTAGCTAATGCAAATGCAAATATTCACTTTATATAAAATTAAGAAATCTAACATGTTCAATGGGTCATGCTTGACTCATTCTCTAGTAGTCTTGGCAGTAATTCTTCCAGTGTGATAGCTGTGATATATATAGATTTAGAGCATCTAAAAGATTTTGTGTTCATCTGGCAGAATATAAGAAAGAACGATCGAAAACCCCTTTTTTCTTCCTTATTGTTGGTATACTACCATAGATTTGTTTGAATAAGAGAGTTTTCCTTGGCATTTTAAACATGTTTCTTGCTATATAGGCTCTTACTATAATAGATTAAAATATGTTTTAATTATGGGAGAAATTTTAGAGCCACTATTTTGCACAATTATCTTAATGCATCAAATGAGTAATCAAATTTCAAATTCTGGTCCTTTTTTAAAGGACTACCTACTTTCTTTAATTCATTTACATGTTATTCAAGATTTCCAGAAACCTACCATTAGAACCAAAGAAAAATTTTCATTTTTCCATTCAAGAAATCAAGATTCTAATAACCTAGATGGGAGTAATAAAAACATAACATGTAATTGCCTACTACTTTTTTCCCTCCAAAATATTCTTCCACTGGTAGGAAGAGTAGTGGAACAATTGTATTATTTGAACGCCTGCCCTCCTGCGGGGGAGATATCCACAGAGGATGATAGGATATTGCTAATATTCGTCCAATTGGAGGCTGTAAAAAAACACTACAGTGGATTCATGTTGACTGCATTTCTAGGCAGGCTATTATGCTCATGATCCAAATAGACATGCCACATTTTCTCTCGCAATGCTCATGATCTGGATATACATGCCACCTTTCCTTCCTGAATTTACCATCCATGGAATTGGAGATCCTTTACATGTTATTCAAGATTTCTAGAAGCCTACCATTAAAATGAGAGAAATTTTTTCATTTTTCCATTCAATAAATCAAGATTCTAATAACCTAGCTGGGAGAAATAGAAACATAACATGTCATTGCCTACAACTTGTTTCCCTCCCAAATATTATTCCACTGGTAGGAAGAGTAGTGGAACAATTGTATTATTTGAATGCTTGCCCTCCTACGGGGTAGATATCTGCGGAGGATGATAGGAGATTGCTAAGATTCATCCAGTTGGAGGCCGTAAAAAAAAAAAAAAAAGTGGATTCACGTTGATTGCATTTCTAGGCAGGCTCTTATGCTCATGATCCAGATAGACATGCCACATTTTCTCTCACAATGCTCATGATCTGGATATACATGCCACCTTTCCTTCCCCAATTTACCATCCATGGCATTGGAGATGGGTTTGGAGGGTCCGTTGATGGAGCAGTTTGGCACCGTCAATTGAATTTCTCTACTTATTCTTATTCATGTACTCATGATCTGGTATTCTGATTTGAGAAGGCCATATCCACTGCTACTCCTGTACTATATGATATACTACTTTTGCAAAAATCTTGGCCTGCAACTCCTTTAGTCGAGCATCCTTAGCATTTCAAATAGCTTGAATCTCCTTTATCGACCGTGATGCTACATTAATGAACTTATTCTATTGGCGTCCTTTGATCCTTGCCCTGTTGGTACATTAATGGGCTTAGTCTATTATCATCCTTTCATATTTAGCTCACCGATTTATCTCACCATGTCTAATTGTGGTATATTTTCATGCAGGTTCTCATAACTAAGAGATACATGCACATAATATGGGTCATTTTAATTGGTGTTCATTAAATTAAACAATATGAAATTATATCTTTAATTATTGATTTCTTTCACTAGTTTTTAAGGGTGAGACGCTCACCCCACCAGATATTAGATTACTAATGCATACATTAGATTTTAGATGCATGCATTATATGTGTCTCGTCACTACATTTATTGTGTTGTACCTTATGATTATCAATTACATATATAGTTACTGGGACTCAGAAAACACTAAACATTAAATGATGCATCTCGACAGAGACTATTGATATGAGTTGGTATGTTCAGTAATAAGTTATGAATTATATTTTTGATATTTTCTTGTTCCCACAAATATAAACTATTTTGAGAGTCTTGTATTGGTGTTTTCATGGTGTGTATTGAAGCCATTCAATGTTGTTGTTTGTTAGAGAATGAATTCATTTTGTTGTTTGGCTAACAATTTGAAAGAGTGCTTCTTGATTCATGATTTGGAGGGTTAACTGAACGAAAAATGTTACTCAAAGCTTCCACTGCTTCTTTTTTTGCCTTATCATCTCTGAAGTAGCATGATGCCTTCAAGGATAAGGTGGTAGGGAATAATTCCCTATGTTGGGTATGTTATAGAAGGAAAAAGAGAGAAGGTTTGTGCAGTGTTTGTGCTAGAGAGAAGGTTTGTGTAGTGTTCATGCTATAACTGGAGATACCAAGAGTAGGCCTTTCATAGGTGTGATATTTGAGCCCTTGACTGAAGTGCAGAGTGAGCTTGTACAAGTTTCAAACAATTCTACTCAATATTTTGCGTGCGAGAGGTTCGTTGATGCTTGCGAAGCTGCTTTGAACGAGAAAAACAAGTATATTTCTTTTCCCTCTTTGTTGTTTATTCTCTGATTGTACTTACTTTTTAAAGTGTGTAGTGTTGCTCACTAGTGATTTCATAGAGATGTAACATGAAATGACTTTTCCTTCTTCAATGTAGAATATAATGTATCATATCTTTACCATGCTCTCTTTTCCTATTTTCATTGAGATAACGTTGGTCTGGCAAGATTTTCAAAGTAAGCATTTTGTGCCCCCATTACATGATGCTCTAGTGTTATCCCTTTATTTTTAAAATTTTTTCTTTAATTCCATCCAATGGGCGTGTTCAATATCATTTCTCTATTCCCAGGATTACTTGTTTTCAATTCTGATTTATTTGGAATTTATCCAGCTGAAAGTCTAACTATTATTATTACAATTTACCTGAAATTTCACCCCCACCTATCTAAGGATTATTTTGTCTGGGGAGGGTTAATTTTTTTTTATATTATTTCAAAGGTTCTGTCAGTATTTAGATGTTGGCTATAGTTGTAATCCCATTGTAAAATCAAATAGTATATATGAGGGGAAATACGTTTCTTTATGGATGGCCACTCCATAGTATATACATGCCTTTCTCTCGTGTGACCATTAGGGTTTAGGTTACTTTTTAAATGCTTCTCATGAATGGGCTGCATAAAGTTTTAAATAAATTTCAAATATAGTTGCATTTTGTATGATTACTAGTGCAGGTGCATTCAAAGTTTAATAATCTTGTATTTCATATGAATGTGAGCAGAGGTACACTTGAAAAGTAGAAGTGTGGCTTCTGAAATTTATAACTAATAGAAATTTGTGATGAAAGTATTAGCCCTTTCTTTTTCATACTATTTATGTGATTTCACAATTATTATAAACTTCATCACAATCTAGGTTTTGAGAAAAACTTTTACAAGTGATGCTAGGAGCTCTTTCTTGTCAGGTACTTCAAACGTGCGAGTGATGAAGAACGTGACCATGCAGAAATGCTCATGGAATATCAAGTACAAAAACTACGCTAACTTTAATTAGGATGGACTTGACTTATTTAATTATTTATGTTTCTTATCCTTTGAAACATTGGTTATGAATGGTTAGGGAGAATATAATGTGTGTGTGGGAAAGTCAAGTTTCAATCCATATTGATGCCTGTCATGGAATTTGATCATCCTAAAAAGGGATATGCCTTATATGGTGAGTTTATTTCTTAATTTTGTAACTTTTTCCATAAAATAAATGGTGACTTTTGATTGTATTGGAATATGTGCATTTTGATGATTAATTTGAGTACCAATACTGTGCCATTACTTGCTTACTAAGTCTATTGTGATTTTTTTGCCTTCATTGGTTGCATAAATTATTTTATTAGCCACACTTTTGTTTTTAGTCGGCTGATGTGTTTATTTTGGAGAGACAACCATGGATCTCACCTTGTCGTTGGAAAATATTACTAATGAAAAGCTTCTCAAATTGCACAATATAAGGGGGAGATTTTCAGATTAATTAATCTGGGTTTTATTTCCATATTGATTGTTATTCTATTAACATCATTTGAAATTCATATTATTTTTTAATGATGGGAAATGTGAAGCATAATTCTAAATGGAGAATGGTTTTGGTGATAAGGTTTCTCAACAATGTAACAATGCACATATGACAAATTATATAGAGGGTAACTTCCCTGTGGAAGGCTATACATTTAGACGATTTTCTTTATGGTTTTTTGATGTTGTTTATCTAGTTATTTTAAATTTTATTACAAAATAATGGTATATGTTTGTATATTATGCTTTACAGGTGCAGGACATCAAACAATTATATGCATATGTTGCCCAACTGAGAAGGATCGACAAAGGACAAGGTAAGAAGTGACTCCATCTTCAGTGTGTTTTTCATTTATTTTTAGGAAATGATGTAATATATCATAACTCATGGACCTAGCCATGGCTATCCAGTGTTTTGTTTGATCATTAATATGAAAAACTGAAGTGTCATTGAATTCAAATTTAATAATGATGTTGTTTCAAACTTGGTGTGTGGAAAACATACATTCTATGGCCCAAAAAACCATGTGAATAAATATGAGAATATAATTGTGGTCTTGAAAGATGTGGCTGAAATTTTAGATTAATGCGTGAGTCAATTCCCTATGCATTTCCATTAAATTTTGTATCCTAGGACAAGTATATAAACATGCCATATAATGGTCTCGGACTTATGTGCTAATTTTTATTTTGTACAGGTATATGGAACTTTATTTACTGGAAGCAACACCACCTGAACAATAATCAGTATAGGTAGCGAAGGCATAGGCAACAGATAAAGTAGCAGTTTAAAAGCCAAAAAGTTGAATATGAAGGAAGTCTTTAACAATTATTAATTGATCCTTTATTTTAATTTTTAGTTTGTGATAAATAGATTTCTAGTTACAAAACTTTTTAGCCATTTTTATATTGTGGTGGTTGATAGTTTCAAGAATGCCGACGTGTTTTCCATGATAGAAAAAAATAAAAAGGCAATTTCAGTTCTTAAACTCCTTTGAATCTTATGCACTTGAATTTTTTATTGTCGTTATGTAGTGATCATGGAGTATTTATTAGAAATAAATTATCATAGGACATGGCTTAAGATTGGGGGTTGAAACATGATTGAAAAAACCCTAATCTCTTGACCACATGCAAAAAGTGTTATCTGTGAAATAGGAAGGCTCTAGTCGCACTCATGAGAAGATTTGGGAGCGACTAGGGTTGAAATATTCTTGTTCTATTCTTGCGACCGGGGCCCAAAACCCTAAATAAGATATGAGAGCTTTAAACCTTGCAATTTCACCTCAAAGAAAACCTAATCTCCCATAGATGAGCTTGAGACATAGGCAAGAAAAAATTAATATAAAAGAGTGTCTCATCATTGTGACCAAATGAGGTAGAAGGCACTTATATTTATAGCCTTCCAATCGGTTCACTTTTATTTAGGGCTGAAGTAATCTAATATGCACATGTGTATAGGGCTGACCTAGTCCAATATACATGAGTGGGTTCATAAATTCAAAAACCAACTTCTTCTTGTCCAAATGAGGTGATCTTTAGGTCAATTTTGGTCCTCTTGAAAAGCTCGAAAAGAGTAATTAAATGCAATCATTATCTTTGTTAGTTGAGCTATCCCAAGTGGAATTTGATGATATTTTCATAATTCTAACACTCCCTCTCAACTAGGGATAATTCCACTTGCATCATATCACATGTATACTTTCATCAACTTGTATCCAATCTCAAGTATCTCATCATATCGTATCGTCATTGATCATATAAATTCATCTCTTGCTCATTACTACTTATCTCTTGATTTTCCTTGCTCATATGCTGAACATTATTGAATCTAGAAGAAGAATTTTTAATCAAAGGGGATCTTGAGCTACCACCATCTATTGATCAGGCTACTACCCAAAATCTCTATCAAAGGGATACTACTCGAAATATCAGTCAGTAGTTTACTTCCCAAAATATTGGTGGGGAGGCAGATCTACAACCCACACCATCATGAGGGATCACATCTCAACCTAGAACCATATCAGGTAGTTACTACTTAACCCGGAATATCATGGGGGAGATACTACTATGACCTCATATCAATAAATACGATATCCAAACACATAAGGGAGGACATCAAAACCATGGAACCACATCGGGGAGTTCATTCTCAACCCAAAATCACATAAGGGAGAAAATATCAATCCAATCCTATTTCTTGTTTATATTCCAGGCAATGAAGTTGAATACTCACATGGTAGAACACCTACATCATAATTGACTTGGGTTGTACACCCCAAGTACACTCTGAACCCATTTTCTAGACTGTGGGCGATATTCCCAACAAGTTTTTCTTGTCGGTATGATGCTAACTGGGGTTATACTCTCCATAGACTAGACAAGGGAGAAACATCTCTGAGCTTATGAAGATAGTGGAGCAACATCTCAACCATGGGTAATAGATATGGTGAATCACCTATTGTCCAGAGACGCTAGAGCCCTCTATCTCAATTCCACACCTTAGGAGCTCAATCAGGGGAGGAAGAGTTGAATCAGTGTCCTCGATCAGCGATGCTCTCATCATACTCATATCTGGTATCAACTTGATCATAATCTAGCAGTAACAACTTGCTTATGTGCATACAAGGAATCAAATCAAATATCATGTTTAACCATGGATTATCATATAAATCAAAAAAGGATATCATATTGATCCTCCCTCTCAAGGAGGTGCTAACCACAAGCCTAAGCTTGTCTCGTACTACTGCAATGTCTCAAAATATGAGAGTATCTTGGTCTGAACTATATATATGTGATTCTATGCCAATCAGATCCCACTCTTTGTCATAACAATGTATCCATGTCATATCCAAATCATGCTCAGACAAATTTATAAGGAGATTATTCATCCTTCCTCACAGCTAGCCATGCTAGAAACATCATACTCAACCTCGGTCGTGCTATGGACCTCTCATCCAAGATATCATGGAAGATCTCATATTAAGGCAACATCCAAATGTACTCATCAATAATAATACCAAACATCATTAGTATGTTCATACAGTTACATATTGTAGGATGAATATCTCATATCAAAATTGATCATCTCATGCAAATATCTCGAAGGATGCCCAGTGGAAACTCTATGTGAGTGAAACAACTCAATCATGAATCGAGTCAAGGTTCAATGCATATCATGTATATATATAGATGAATATTAAAAATACAACATCAATGCTTCAATCAACTATCGGTTTCCAAGTCAAGTTCAACGACATCTTGAAATTCAATGAGAGTGTCCAAGGATTTGTATAACAAATTTTCAATAGATTCACAATATAGATTATCCTTTTCCAACTTCAAAAATTGATTCATCATGCCATGATTTATCACATTTAACTTCAAAAGTCAACTCCCTCTTTCTTATATCATGAGAGGTTCATTACCTATAAACAGTAGACCATCACCATATGAATCCAAAATCAAAATTAAATCCATACCTTAGAGCACTTATGAAGTAGAGGTTTGGATCAACATATCATCCTGACTTCATTAGATAACTGTCGACACAGATATATCTAGATTGGGGAGCTAGCTTCATGCAATTATTACTACAACCATAACACTTTACCAAACCAGCATGCCCAACCTTTTATAAATCAATATCTTAGTGTCAATTCTTTAGACCAGGTGACAGGTAGAGCTCTTATCAAGTTGTGACATCATATATTATCATGCCAATAAGTTGTCATCAACCACACAATATCAATCCAAACTTCATCAAGTCATTCTTATGTTCATAATATAAGTCCTTTCTATCACTAGATACAAATACATACACCAAGGATAAGTCATGCAAGTTCCATAACATTGAATCACAATTATCAATACTTCAACCATTCTGCTTGGAACAAGGAGGCCAATACAAAGCCATTACCAGATACCATGGTAATCACTGAAGGTCACTATTCCCTTAAAGCATTGTCATCAAAGCAAATCAATAATTTTCAAACAAAATCATTAGTCAACATGCCAAATTCAAAGTTAGAAGTCATTGTCAGGCATCATGTCAAAACTCTAAACACTACTCATTTATATCAGTCAACCAAATATTGTCAAAATCTTGTAGCAAAAACTTCAAACATAATGAAATATCTATATGTATGTCTTGGTCACATGCAAACACAATTTTAGTCTTCATGTTCATATTATAGAAAATATTCAAACTTCCTTTCTCAATGATATTTATGTAATCTATACCACATATGTAGAACTAGAATCCTTAAGGAGAACATATTATTTCATGCATAAAACTTTAG
The DNA here is from genome assembly GCA_034641835.2 of Pinus albicaulis. Classification (NCBI taxonomy): domain Eukaryota; kingdom Viridiplantae; phylum Streptophyta; class Pinopsida; order Pinales; family Pinaceae; genus Pinus; species Pinus albicaulis. The sequence continues at coordinate 501,843,503 of CM076582.1, forward strand.
TTTTGTGTCGTATAGGCATAGTAACACCCATAGAACTTCCTCAGTGTGGTCGAGAGACTGTAGTCGCACTCTCCATGGTGTTATGTGAGTGACTAAGGTCAGATCAACCCAGAACTTACATTAGTGCCTCAGTCGCACCCCTGAGCTTGCATCCATGTAACTGGGAGGCTATAGTCACACCTTTAAGCTTGCTTCCATGTGACTAAGGCTTAGAGAAAGGGAAAAAATCTATTTCCTCAAATCAAAACTTTGCTACAAATCATGAGTGTCAAATATCGGTCTCTTCATTCCTGTAAATCATATTTCAACAATAGATATAATTCAAATGGAAGTAGGAGAATTTTTATTATGGAGAGGTTCATTAGGGGAATTTTGAGGTCTAAAATGGGCCTCCTAACGAAAATGTACAGTAAAAATTCACTCTATGAGAACCAATCACATTTTAGGGGAGGACATCATCCCTAATGGTTGAGATGCCATTGCTTGAGTTAAAGGTACTTACTTGTCACATTCTAAATGGTGGATAAAAACTCATGGTTAACCATGGTATTGCTCTAAGTACTTTTAAAGTCAAAGTAAAGTACTCATAATAAATGTCATTTCACACTTTTTGAATAAAAATATATTATTGTCATTTCATATTTCTTGAAAGAAACAATGCATATCCCTATACATTTATTATATTATATTATATTAATTACAGGTTGCTATACAATTTAAATAATATAAATTTTAATTAATAACATATAATATAATTAAGAATTTATAAATTTATATTTATATTTTATTTTAAGTTATTTAAGTACAAAGGACAAATGCATTAGTTGCTCAATGATAATGAATTTTTCTTAAAAAACTCATTCTTTTTTATAGTCACATCAATACAATTTTTTTATTAATTTTATTTTGGTACAAATTTTGAATTTAATTTAACTATGGTTACATGGATTGTGGTGCAAAACGTGAATTGCAAATTCATAAATATTATTTTATTGGTTTAACTATTATTTTATTATTTCCTTAGGAGGCCCATTTTAGACCTCAAATTCCCTTAATGCTCCCTCTGCATGGTAATCCACTTCGTTCATCTTCATTCATTTCATCAACCTGTCTATAATATTTTCATGCATCAATAGATCTATTAGATCATAAAGTCATACATGTACCCATCATGGTCATAACATGATAACATCAGTTACTACATGATCACATCGTGACATCAATATTTCATCATGGGTCAGAATCACATGATAGGGGCAGTTGAATGGTGTGACATCATACTTCAAATATCATGAACACAATATCACTTATATTAAGTCAATCCATCAAGTTAGGGCATTCAATTTTACCATATGCCATAGTTACTAGTCACATCAAAACATTACCACAGTTAATGAAGGGTCTAAAAAGTAAATCTCATACTTATACTTCTATCATCATGGTTGCCATGCTGATTATGATCAATAGGATCGAGTCAGGTCATTCAATAAAAAATTACCAAAAAATAAGGGTTTCAACCAATTTTCCATACTTTAATCATGCTCATCTCAAGCATTACCAATACCAGTGTAGATATAAATCAATGAGGTAACCTGCTATATTATATCTGTCATGTCCTATAACAAAAGATGCATGCCAATTATCAAGTTACCATTTATTAGAATCAAGGTGCTAGTCTTCTTCACAAGATTGGGATATCCAAAACAATAGATGTTAGCCAAACATCAATTATACCAATATATCAAAGACCAACATTAAGTAGCCTCACCAAATTTAAGAAGTTCATTATGACTAAAGAAGTAAGACTCTTGTTCAATTCTAAGTGCATCATAAGTTCCAAATCATAAGTATGCATGAGCCATTAGAGAAATATACATTCTCATCATACCTTGGGGCTTACCTTGTCATCCAATACGCATCTGAATCATACTATCATACATACCTTCTGGTGTTTAGATACCTATGAACCTTCTTATTTTACATAGTAACCTTATATTTCTTGCCACATTTTTCATCAAGAGGCTCTTTTCTGATGTTATATCTTCTCTTCTTGCACTAGCAATGATCCTCAAGAAATATTCACTTACCATGTCTCATCAAGAAGTAAGGAGAATTCAAGTACTAAAATATATATGGAGGGAGTATAACTAATTATAAAAACAATAATAAAATCAACAAGTATAAAAAAATTAAAGACATAAAGGAGCATCATAAGTCAAGAGATACTTATCTTTGATGTCATGTGATCCTCTCCCTCTTGAACCAACCTTCAAGAGCCATCATTGTCGATTGTCAACATAAAAATGTTGCCTTTAATCAACTTTATCAACAACTAGGTCTACTAGACACTATCCTATCTACGAAGTCATCAAATTTGTCACAGGTGCTTGAGAATATTTATATTGGCCATGCTAGGGTTTCTAGAATTTATATCTCAAGTATTTTCCACAAACTAGGATTTCTCTCAAACCTTAGCAATCAAATACTAATGCACAAATTTCCTAAGGTTTTCTTCAAACCCTAGAATTATTTTAGGTCTCCTCCATCTTCTTCTTTCTTCCATCAATGGTTTCATCATAGGGGTGATCTCCATGAATTTTCTTGAGCCTAGCTCTGAAGCCATGTTAATTTTTCATAGGGTTATATTGTTATTTCCTTTGATTATTGCATTTCTTCATTAACACATTAAGTTCATGCCATAACATCATAAAATTATTCAGATTTACATAATTATTCATCAGCATATGCAACTATGTAGAAACAGAAATATCATCATCATCGATGTAGCAAAACATAAAGGAGCAATAGAAGAAATGCATCCACACATAGAGGCACCAGGATTGGTCAGAGACTAGGGAAAAACCCACTATGGGGAAAACCCTTGAAAATTATTATTCTTAGATTTTCATCAAGTGATTCAGAAAAAGAGAGTACAATGATCCATATCTTCATCTATGCAACTGGCCAACAAAACAACTAGAACATCATTGAAATAAACCCAACAATGTATATGCTCAAAAATATTTTTCTGAAGTCTGTCCCGAACTGTCACTGTCTGAATTGAAATGCTAAACCCTATGGTCACTGAACGAAATCTTAGGAATACTGAAAATTCATATTTTAGTCTTCAGTCACATGGAGGAGGAGTCATTCGTGCAACTATAGCTTCCATGTCACTCTGTTAAACTTGGAAAGCATGTGACTTGAGTTGAAACTTGATTGTAGAAACCCTAATCTCCCAATCACATGCACAAAGTGTTATTTGTGCAACTAGAAGGCTCCAGTCACACTCATGAGCCAATGTGGGAGCAACCAGGGTCAAAATATTCCTATTTTGTGCCTACAACTAGGGCCCAAACCCCTAAATCAGAGATGTGAGCTTCAAACCATGCAATTTCACCTCAAAGAGAGCCTAATCTTCCACATACGAGCCTGCGAGCTATGCAAGGTAAATCAACATAGAGGAATGTCTCCTCATTTTGACCAAATGAGGTAAACAACACTTGTATTTATATCCTTCCAATGGGTCCACTTTACTTTAGGGTTGACCTGATATAATATGCACATGTGTATAGGGCTGACCTAATCCAATGTACATGAGTGGGTTCATAAATTCAAAAACCAAAATTTTCTTGTCCAAATGAGGTGATATTTAGGTTTATTTTGGTCTCTTGAAAAGAGTAATTCAATGCAATCATTATCTCTATCATCTAATATGTCAGAGGCGAAATTTGACCGCAGTTTCATAATTTTAACAAGGAGTGTTAAACTACGGTGGATTTAGCAATATGGTTATGGAAAGTGTTAGCCATATGGTATTTGAGTTGAGATTTAAAGGATATACCAATTTTTTCTATGTAAGGCTTTCCACAGGCAAAAGGGATTTCATAGACTCTAGGACCAAGCATAGGGTCATTCTTGTCCTTGGTCGATCTAAAGATTTGGCTAAGGGTATTTTGGGGTATGAAAAATCTATTGATGTTTTTTTAGATAGGATTATGGATAAATTATAAATAACCCATTAAATTTAGGGTAGGGTTACCTTGGCTAACGGAGGGTTATTGGAAAATATTTAGGATGAGGGTGGAGAATGGAATGAAATGCCCTTTTCATCTGAGAAGAGGACTACCCATTGGATTTGAGGGCTTTAGTGTGATTAGCCTTTTCATTAGGAAAGGAATGAGAAGAGGATATCTGAATGGCTCTGGTGAAAAGTGTTTTAAGCACGACATACTTTTGAGCATGGTGGTCATGGAAGTTAGCATGAAGGTATCTATCAGTGTGAGTCTTCTTCCAATAAACTTAGTGTGTAAGGGAGTCATCAGGGAGGAGAGAGACAAGGAAATCAAGAAATGGGAGGGAATGGTTTTCCTAAAGTTCTATAGTGAACTCGATAAGAAGGGAAATGTTATTGAGATGGGAAAGGAAGGCTTGGAGAATTAGTAAACCATGGGACCAAATAAAAAATGTGTCATTAACAAACTACTTCCAGAATTTGGTTTCTAAGTGGCAGGTCTCAAGGGCTAAGGTTTAAAAGTGCTTCATAAAAATGTTAGCCACAACAAGGTAAAGGGATGAACCCATAGTTGTGACATCGATTTTCTCGTAGCATACTCAGTCAAAGGTGAAGAAGATAGTGGCACGAAATGTTTTTATAAATGTCAAGGCTTTCAAGGTCTACAAGTTTGGAAATGAGTTCAATGGCTTCATGGTCAGGAATTTTTGTACATAAAGAAACACCATAACAGCTAACCATTAGGTCATTTTCATCAAGTTTAAGGTCTTTGATTTTCTTGATGAAATTGGAGGAGTCATTAATAAATAAGGAAGAGTGGCTTGAAAAGAGGAAAAGCTTCTTAGATAGGAATCTAGAGAGGGCATGGGTGGGACCACCAACAACGCTAACAATATGTCTAAGGGAAATATCCTTTTTGTGAATTTTAGGTTGACCATAGATCCTGGGGGTAATGGGGTTAAGGGGAATAAGGAAATTTTTGATGGAAAGATTGAGGGATGAAGATTTAATGGCTTTGATGTCCTTACCCATAACATATTGGAGGGGGTTTTAATTTAAATTTTTGTTTGAAGATGAGGATAGGAGATCAGACATCTTACAATGGTAATTTGAGGAATTCATAATAACGGATTCATTTCCTTTACCAACTTAAAAAAAAAAAAAGTTAGAGTTGGAATTGAGCTGAAAAGGGGCTTTAAATTCCTCTTTTGTAAGGCTAGGCTTGGGGAGCTTGGAGCATCGGAAAATGTGTCCACATTATTCTTATAACTCTTCTACGAGATGTGAGGGAAGGAGGTGGGAAATGGATTGAATGGGGAAAATAATATCCTCAAAGGGAATGGTATAGGGAACAAGAGCATAGTTGATGCCTATTTCTAAAAGGCTTAAAGAGGGAGTGTTAAGCTCAACCAAAGAAAAAGTAACAACTTTAGTATTAAGAGTGGAAGAGGGAGAACATGATGGAAAAGGGGTAGTAGATGGTATATCTACTATTTCAATTTCTAATCCTCTAGAATAAACTAATAGAAAACAAATTCAAAAATTTCATTCTTTATTTCATAAACATAAGCAAATTTAAAAATTATATAAACATGTTCGTAAGTTTTTCAACCTTTAATGTTTCTTTTATAACTTCCACATCACATTATTAAAAGAAATAGAAATTTAATTATGTAAAATTAACATTTAAATATCTAAAGCAAAGATATAAAAAGACAAAATATCTTTTAGAAGTTTTTATAGAATGGACTTTTGTCAATTAAATTAATTTTTTAATTTTAATAAAATGAGAGGTATAATAAGTATTTTTTTATTTTTATTATAGATTTATGACTATCCACATTTAACACCCTTTTAATTTTCATATAAGCATTTTAATGTATTCCATAAAATTAAACTCCCTACCATATACTCCAATTATAATTACGCCGATAGGCATTTTCTTTGTTGGTTTGGGGTGAGCAAATAGTGTTCACCCTAGCCAATAGGAAAGCTCGGATATCACCCTTCCAACCAATAATATTTTTCCATCTGTTTGTACCTAAAATTAATATAAATTTCCCATATGTCCTAATTGTTCAAACCTTCCTTAGCATGCTATACATTTCTCCTTCAGCAGGTCAATCGAACTTGTCCTCTCAGGCATAGTGAGATCCTTCGCTCGCTGTTGGTCAATCCAACCCCGTCCTTCTAGGCATGGTGGGATAATTACTCTTAGGCATGGCGAGATCCTTCACTTTCTATATGTCAATCAAGACCCATCCTCTGAGGCTATTGGTCAATCCATCCCCATCCTTCTAGGCATCGTGAGATCATTCCTCTTAGGCATGACAGGATCCTTCGCTTGTTGTTGGTCAATCGAACCTTGTCCTCTCAGGCTAATGGTCAATCCAGCCTCATCCTCTTAGGAATGGTGGGATCCTTCCTCTCAAGCATGGAAGGATCCTTATCTTTCTACTGATCAATCGAGCCGCATCCTCTCAAGCATATCGTGATCCTTCGCTCACTCCTTTGCACATTTCCTCTTTCGTTTTCCTTTAGATCTATCTTATTCATCTATCACTACCTCCTTCGCACAAGGTGAGGTGGCAGAGGAACATATCATCATCAGGAAGCATAGGATCAGAGCAGCGGTATCCAAGCTCGATATGATCCAGACTACGTTGCCAATGCTCAATGAATTAGTAGACCCCAAGGTCCTGTTAAAAGTTTAGCCTCTCTTATAGAGGTTAATGGAAGCTCGGTCTGTGTAAGTTAATTTCTTTTTCTGTGTTCCCGATGTGGTTTTAAATCCGTACCCTCATGTTGTGTGAATCCAAGACCCATAAAAATTGATTCTAAGGGCCATGTTATCAAGGTTGCTGCTCAAATTTTATATTAAAGGGTTCAGGGTTTATAGGGGCCATGTAGTGTCTAGAAAGGGTTTTTTGTTTTAGGCAGGTTTGCGAAGAACTAGCGAGTGCCCAGATTCTGGAGCCATGTCTTAAGCAAAATTTTGGAGATTTTCTTGGAAATCCAAACTCTAGTCCCCTGACCCTTGTAACAGAATTTTACCAGGGTGATCAGCGAAGGATGTATTAAGGCCATAGTGGGCCTAGTTTGTTTTGAAGGTTTGAGCTGAAGTTTACAAGTTGTTTCTTGATCTCAAGCTTTGTCCTATAGCTTAGAGTGAAGGTCGACGGCTAAACGAGGGCCGAGAAAGGGCCATGTCGTGTCTAGCAAGGGTTTTGTGTTTTGGGTAGGTTTGCGAAGAACTAGCAAGTACCCAGATTCTTGAGGCATGTCATAGTGAAATTTGGACATTGTCTGGGCAATATGAACCCTAGTCGTATGTCCCTGCAACAAAATATTCCTAGGGTGATCATCGAAGGAAGGATTAAGCCCACAGTGGGCCTGGTCTATTTTGAAGGTTCGAGCTGAAGTTTATGAACTGTTGCTTGACGTCGGCTCTGTCCAATAGCTTAAAGCAAAGGTCAGTGGTTGAAGGACCCCAAGGGCAGAGACTACTTCAAAGGGGCTTTAAATTCCTCTTTTGTAAGGCTAGGCTTGGGGAGCTTGGAGCATCGGAAAATGTGTCCACATTATTCTTATAACTCTTCTATGAGATGTGAGGGAAGGAGGTGCGAAATGGATTGAATGGGGAAAATAATATCCTCAAAGGGAATGGTATAGGGAACAAGAGCATAGTTGATGCCTTTTTCTAGAAGGCTTAAAGAGGGAGTGTTAAGCTCAACCAAAGAAAAAGTAACAACTTTAGTATTAAGAGTGGAAGAGGGAGAACATGATGGAAAAGGGGTAGTAGATGGTAGATCTACTATTTCAATTTCAAATCCTCTAGAATCAACTAATAGAAAATAAATTCAAAAATTTCATTCTTTATTTCATAAACATAAGCAAATTTAAAAATTTTATAAACATGTTCGTAAGTTTTTCAACCTGTAATGTTTCTGCTATAACTTCCACATCACATTATTAAAAAAAATATAAATTTCATTATGTAAAATTAACATTTACATATCTAAAGCGAAGATATAAAAAGAAAAAATATCTTTTAGAAGTTGTTATAGAATGGACTTTTGTCAATTAAATTGATTTTTTAATTTTAATAAAATGAGAGGTATAATAAGTATTTTTTTTATTTTTATTATAGATTTATGACTATCCACATTTAACACCCTTTTAATTTGCAGATAAGCATTTTAATGTATTCCATAAAATTAAAATCCCTACCATATACTCCAATTATAATTACGCCGATAGGAATTTTCTTTGTTGGTTTGGGGTGAGCAAATAGTGTTCACCCTAGCCAATAGGAAAGCTCGGATATCGCCCTACCAACCAATAATATTTTTCCATATGTTTGTACCTGCAATTAATAGAAATTTCTCATATGTCCTAATTGTTCACACCTTCCCTGGCATGCTATACATTTCTTCTTCAGGCAGGTCAATCGAACTCGTCCTCTCAGGCATAGTGAGATCCTTCACTCGCTGTTGGTCAATCCAACCCCGTCCTTCTAGGCATGGTGGGATAATTCCTCTTAGGCATGGCGAGATCCTTCACTTGCTATAGGTCAATCAAGCCCCATCCTCTGAGGCTGTTGGTCAATCCATCCCCATCCTTCTAGGCATCGTGAGATCATTCCTGTCAGCCATGATAGGATCCTTCGCTTGCTGTTAGTCAATCGAACCTAATCCTCTCAGGCTAATGGTCAATCCAGCCTCATCCTCTTAGGAATGGTGGGATCCTTCCTCTCAAGCATGGCAGGATCCTTATCTTTCTTCTGATCAATCAAGCTGCATCCTCTCAGGCATATCGTGATCCTTCGCTCGCTGCTTTGCACGTTTCCTCTTTCATTTTCCTTTAGATCTATCTTATTCATCTATCACTGTCTCCTTCGCACAAGGTGAGGTGGTAGAGGAATATATCATCATCAGGAAGCATAGGATCAGAGCAGCCTTATCCAAGCTCGATATGATCTAGACTATGTTGCCAATGCTCAATGAATTAGTAGACCCCAAGGTCCTGTTACAAGTTTAGTCTCTCTTATAGAAGTTAATGGAAGCTCAGTCTATGTAAGTTAATTTCTTTTTCTGTGTTCCCGATGTGGTTTTAAATCCATACCCTCATGTTGTGTTAATCCAAGACCCATAAAATTTTATTCTAAGGGCCATGTTATCAAGGTTGGTGCTCAAATTTTCTATTAAAGGGTTCAGGGTTTATAGGGGCCATGTAGTGTCTAGAAAGGGTTTTGTGTTTTAGGCAGGTTTGTGAAGAACTAGTGAGTGCCCAGATTCTAGAGCCATGTCTTAAGAAAAATTTTGGAGATTGTCTTGGAAATCCAAACTCTAGTCCCCTGACCCTTGTAACAGAATTTTACCAGGGTGATCAGCGAAGGATGGATTAAGGCCATAGTGGGCCTAGTTTGTTTTGAAGGTTTGAGCTGAAGTTTAAATTTTTTTTCTTGATCTCAAGCTTTGTCCTATAGCTTAAAGCGAAGGTTGAGAGCTAAAGGAGGGCCGAGAAAGGGCCATGTCATGTCTATCAAGGGTTTTGTGTTTTTGGTAGGTTTGCGAAGAACTAGCAAGTACCCAGATTCTTGAGGCATGTCATAGCAAAATTTTGGAGAATGTCTGGAAAATCTGAACCCTAGTCGTCTGTCCCTGCAACAAAATATTCCCAGGGTGATCATCGAAGGAAGGATTAAGCCCACAGTGGGCCTAGTTTATTTTCAATGTTCGAGCTGAAGTTTATGAACTGTTGCTTGACGTCGGCTCTGTCCAATAGCTTAAGGCAAAGGTCAGCAGTTGAAGGACCTCAAGGGCCAAGACTACTTCAAAGGGGCTTTAAATTCCTCTTTTGTAAGGCTAGGCTTGGGGAACTTGAAGCATCGGAAAATGTGTCCACATTATTCATATAACTCTTCTACGAGATGTGAGGGAAGGAGGTGGGAAATGCATTGAATGGGGAAAATAATATCCTCAAAGGGAATGGTATAGGGAACAAGAGCATAGTTGATGCCTTTTTCTAAAAGGTTTAAAGAGGGAGTGTTAAGCTCAACCAAAGAAAAAGTGAAAAATTTAGTATTAAGAGTGGAAGAGGGAGAACATGATGGAAAAGGGGTAGTAGATGGTAGATCTACTATTTCAATTTGTAATCCTCTAGAATCAACTAATAGAAAATAAATTGAAAAATTTCATTCTTTATTTCATAAACATAAGGAATTTTAAAAATTTTATAAACATGTTCATAAGTTTTTGAACCTTTAATGTTTCTTCTATAACTTCCATATCACATTATTAAAAGAAATATAAATTTCATTATGTAAAATTAACATTTACATATCTAAAGCGAAGAAATATCTTTTAGAAGTTGTTATAGAATGGACTTTTGTCAATTAAATTAATTTTTTAATTTTAATAAAATGAGAGGTATAATAAGTATTTTTTTATTTTTATTATAGATTTATGACTATCCACATTTAACACCCTTTCAATTTGCATATAATAATTTTAATGTATTCCATAAAATTAAACTCCCTACCATATACTCCAATTATAATTACGTTGATAGGCATTTTCTTTGTTGGTTTGGGGTGAGCAAATAGTGTTCACCCTAGCCAATAGGAAAGCTCGGATATCGCCCTTCCAACCAATAATATTTTTCCATCCGTTTGTACCTGCAATTAATAGAAATTTCCCATATGTCCTAATTGTTCACACCTTCCCTGGCATGCTATACATTTCTCCCTCAAGCAGGTCAATCGAACTCGTCCTCCCTGGCATAGTGAGATCCTTTGCTCGTTGTTGGTCAATCCAACCCCGTCCTTCTAGGCATCGTGGGATAATTCCTCTTAGGCATGGCGAGATCCTTCACTTGCTATAGGTCAATCAAGCCCCATCCTCTAAGGCTATTGGCCAATCCATCCCCATCCTTCTAGGCATCGTGAGATCATTCCTCTCAGGCATGACAGGATCCTTCGCTTGCTGTTGGTAAATCGAACCTCGTCCTCTTAGGCTAATGGTCAATCAAGCCTCATCCTCTTAGGAATTGTGGGATCCTTCCTCTCAAGCATGGCAGGATCCTTCTCTTTATGCTAATCAATCGAGCCGCATCCTCTCAGGAATATCGTGATCCTTCGCTCGCTCCTTTGCACGTTTCCTCTTTAGTTTTCCTTTAGATATGTCTTATTCATCTATCACTGACTCCTTCGCACAAGGTGAGGTGGCAGAGGAACATATCATCATCAGGAAGCATAGGATCAAAGCAGCGGTATCCAAGCTCGATATGATCCAGACTACGTTGCCAATGCTCAATGAATTAGTAGACCCCAAGGTCCTGTTAAAAGTTTAGTCTCTCTTATAGAAGTTAATGGAAGCTCAGTCTGTGTAATTTAATTTCTTTTTCTGTGTTCCCGATGTGGTTTTAAATCCATACCCTCATGTTGTGTGAATCCAAGACCCATAAAAATTTATTCTAAGGGCCATGTTATCAAGGTTGGTGCTCAAATTTTCTATTAAAGGGTTCAGGATTTATAGGGGCCATGTAGTGTCTAGAAAGGGTTTTGTGTTTTAGGCAGGTTTGCGAAGAACTACAATGCCCAGATTCTGGAGCCATGTCTTAAGCAAAATTTTGGAGATTTTCTTGGAAATCCAAACTCTAGTCCCCTGACCCTTGTAACAAAATTTTACCAGGGTGATCAGTGAAGGATGGATTGAGGTCATAGTGGGCCTAGTTTGTTTTGAAGGTTTGAGCTGAAGTTTACAAGTTTTTTCTTGATCTCAAGCTTTGTCCTATAGCTTAAAGCGAAGGTTGACGGCTAAAGGAGGGCCGAGAAAGGGCCATGTCGTGTATAGCAAGGGTTTTGTGTTTTGGGCAGGTTTGCGAAGAACTAGCAAGTACCCAGATTCTTGAGGCATGTCATAGCGAAATTTGGAGACTGTCTGGGCAATCTGAACCCTAGTCATCTGTCCCTACAACAAAATATTCCTAGGGTGATCATCGAAGGAAGGATTAAGCCCACAGTGGGCCTGGTCTGTTTTGAAGGTTTGAGCTAAAGTTTATGAACTGCTGCTTGACGTTGGATCTATCCAATAGCTTAAAGCGAAGGTCAGCGATTGAAGGACCCCAAGGGCCGAGACTACTTCAAAAATTATATGGAGAAAGAACATGCATGAATAGGGGTTGTCGACACCATGACAGGATTGTGGTGAGAAAACTTCCATGTGGACGGCACCATGAAAGTAACTGGTTGCAACGATATGACATATTACGTGGTATTTTAAACACTAGAGCCTTCTTCCATTTAGCTACACCTCCCCTTCCTCTCTAATTATCTCTTGATATATTCTTTGCACTAAAATCTCAGTGTAATTGGTTTCGTATGAGGTTTCCGAAAGCCACCAAGCTACCAATAGGAAACCATGGCATCCTCAAGGTTAGCGTCATCCTCAAGGTCAGCGTCGTGCTTTCGTGGTTTAGTGTCTTTTCCATTTTGCAATTTTCCCTAAGTCTGTTCGTCTCTATCTTGGGTAGATTTTTACGCAAAATTAGGCTAATTTAATCCAAGGAGTTGAATACTTAATTCCATGGTACATCACCAAGAAGCATCCAATCTTTGTCTCTATCTTCATAGGTAGATACATATTCTGACCCATTTAGTAGATCTATTACCTTCTTCTCGTTTAGACCATGGGATCCACACTTGTTGCAACATTTTTGTCGATCAGGAAAATTCTTATTCAAAAATACAAGAATCCACATCCCCATCACCGAAGGATACACCACCCATCTCTTGTAACCAGGAAATAAAATTTTCTGCATCTCCTGCGAATCTCATGGGTGCCTTGACTATAGTTATTGTTGCTAGTGTAACTAGGAAATACAAGTTATTTGTAGCTCCTGTGAGTCTCATGGATGCCTTGATTATCGTTATTTTTCCTAGTATTAGCATTAATTTTACATGATAGATAGCCTTCGAAGTAGTTCACACTATTCAAGGATGGGATCTCACTGGCCACATCGCCATTAGTTACAGAAGATCCAAGATGGCCTTTTTTGTTGCCGATGGATTGGGAAAGCTTTATCTTCATCTCTAATTTCTTATTTTCCATCCTCTCTTACAGAGAATCTACATATTATTATTCAATGGAATTTCTTTGAAGGAAATGGAATGGAATAAAACCAGAAGAATAAAGATAACTATTAGTACATTCATACCACACTGGAGCAACCAAAAATTTTCTTCAACGCAGAGGTGATATCATGGCAGGAGTTGTACATTTTTAGGTCCACCTTTATGAGATAGGGGGGCTCTATCCATGCTCACTTTCACATACATAGTGATACCATAAGACCCATTTTCGATATGCATTGAATTAGCAACCAAAGTGTTTTTCCTAATATATTCAATAATAATAATTTAAATTGAATACAAGGGAAAAGCTTATCCATTCTTTTGGTTACCAATTCTCAGGTTAGAGCTAAGTTTCACGATGCTACATTTCAAATATAATCACTTATTTTTTTTTCTAAGAATTACAAAGAAATGATGAGCTATTTTGTTTTCAAGATAGTAGTAACATGCATACTTAAAAAAATGTCATTGAAACTAGGTATTTGAAAACGGTTCTTATAATGAATATGAATTATCTTGATCTTATAAATGGATTGCTTAAATCTAAGATCAAAATGGATTCCGTAAAGTTGTTTGGGTGTTTTTGGTTGTCAACAATTAGGCTTATTTTGATGAGCTTTTCTATTCCTTGTTTTATAGTTTGTTCTACTTATGTCTCAGTAACACTCTATTAAATCCCATTCCATACTCTATGTATGTACTTTTTTCCCAATGCCATCAGCCATATTTGACAAAAGGTATACATTAAAACATAAGTTAAACTATAAATACATTTTCTTATGCAGTATGGTTGTGATAATTCAAAGTGATACAACTAAAATTAACATCACATATTTTTATCTCTCCAATAATTACCTCTTCAACATAGGTTTGTATGATGTGAGAAAAGAAGTGGCTCCATGAGAAAAGAAGAAAACATTCCACCTAATTCTTGGTTTTTCCCAAGTTTTAGAATTACAACCTTTTCAAGAACACCAAAATTCATCCAACATTTCAATCTATTCAGATTCCTGGCACAGACTTCTTTGAATCAAAATAAAATATGTATTATGACTTATACCTGTAACCTATCGCAAAAGGATTCGGCATAGAAATCCCAAATTTGACCTATATATTTTTTTATTCTGCATTTGGCTTCCCATGGATGATCACTGATAAGTGATTCTTTTTTAAAACAAATTTTAGGTTATTTATTTAAAATTGTCACTTCTCGTAGTTATCACTTTTAACGATGATTCCCAGATTTTCTTAAATTTTTAACATTCATAATCAGGGATTATTAACATATGATAGAAACATAAGAGACACCCTATTGAATGAACCTCTAGCCACACTAGTCTCCATGAAAGAAGTGAAGATGGAGTCTCACAGAAAATATCTGGTGATCTTCATGGTCCCATTCGCAACAACTGTGATGAATATGAGCCCATGTTTAGCAGTGCAGCAATTTGTCAGAGAAAATAGAGGATGGGATCCATCTTACTTATATTTTGAAGGCTGGTCTTCTAGAAAAATATTTCAAGTTGGAGATAATATCTGTAAGTACTAGGGTTTATAAATATATATGCAATCAATGTGTGGGATCATATTTAAAATTACAAAAAAAATATTTTGATTTCATTTATATTAAATATGTTTGGAAGTTTTTTCAACCTGTAAATTTTTTTGGATATGTTTAAATCCATTATGCACTCCACATATTTACATTGTAAACATCATATACATTTCATCAAGGTTTTCCTATGCCTTTGCAAAATATAATGTGTTAGAGCTTAAGAGCGAAGAGGAACTCGAAAAGTGTGAACTGAGTAACCCTAGTAGATTTTGCAATGGAGGGATTGATGTAGTTGTGTTGGTTAAGGCCGGTATTAGGTACTTTAGTACTAGAAGAGTAGATGATTTTTATAAAGGGAACTCAAAATTTTCACACTAGTTACATAATTTTTTTCACTTGAAATTTCACAACAATTGAATTAAAATTATCCTCACCTGAATTGTATTTCATTGTCTATATATTTTGCTTGATTATTTCATTCTAGAATCTCCCCACTTCTCCTATTTGCGTTAGAAGGTTGGGTCAGCTCATCATCAATTTGAGTAAGAAAATGATTGAATTCGAAAAATTTTAAAATAGGGATGCTGGTGGTCTCATAGAATATTCTTAGTCTCATATACATTCATTTATTCAAAAGGATAAATTATATAAATTGTAAAGTATAAAATTTCTCATCCAAAACAATGGCTTACAACCAAATTTGATTGCTTAGCATTCCCAAAACTTGGAACAATCAAATTTCAATTGAGTTAAACCTTAATTTGACACCAGGCACAAATGGATTGATTTAGGTCTTCATAATTATGAAATATTTAATAAAAAGAGCACATAAGCATTCTCATTTAATGCTGGCCAAGGTGGAATGTACTTAATTCCTTATAGAAATGCTACAACTTGGTTCTGTGCTCTAGCTATCCACTATAGAATGAAGATTTTCATCCAATTTTGGCTCCCTTACAGCACTTTGGGTTCTTCATAACATGCCCACGGAGTTACTATTACAAGGGTCGTATGTTACAATAAACAGGCAATACTGGTCATTTTGAATTTACTAGCAGTTTCTTGTGCAATATATTTTAATGTCTTCATCGTCAAACATAGTTCTAATATTTTACTCTTCAAATAAGAAGATTGTCATTCTTTGGACCTGTGAAAAGTCAATTTTGTATTACTTTTATATGTTCATTAACCTAAGTTTCTGTGGTGAATATGTTCTTTCTTTCACCAATTGTCTTGTCTTGGTTTAAATACCAAAGGCAATGCAATGTTAGGAATCAACGTTAGTTTTGAATGAAGTGGAAGCTATGATCGTGGGTAGTGGTATTTCCTTAGTGGTTGACCAGCTCCAATCTCGTACTAATTGATGAGGAGCCTGCATAAGCACCTCCGAGCATAAGGAAAAGCCAAAATGACTGATGAACAAGCTAGTCCTTATAGGCCGAAGATCTCCTGATCTTCATTGCTGTCTTTAATTCTTTTGTTTAGCTGTGTAATATCTAGTTTCTTTTCTGAACATGTGGAAATTACTCGGTCTTTTATTTTGTGAATGGCACACCTATAATAATTGTATGCTGAGACACGGTCCTATGCTAGCTGACAGTAAGGTGTTACATGGTTTCATAATATTGCAAGTTACACGATGTGACCTGGTTTCGTAATATGGCAGGCCACACCTAATACTGTTGCTAACTTTTTTTACAATTATCTTTAATGTAAGTTTCACATTGTTAAGGATGTTTCAAGTTCATGTCCAAAAATAACGTGTGAATAGGATGGGTAATTGAACCAATAACTTAACATCTAGGAGTGTGTCTTAATATCTAAGAGTGTGTCTTAATGATGCACTTGATCACCATCTATACAAGGCATTGTGGACAATTTTTTTATAATATTAATAAATAAGTAATTTATATTTAAAAAAATGCAATGTTAAGACATTACATTTAGACAGTTGCTAACAAATTCACTACTTCAATATCAATTATCATTTCTATCAACCACTTAAATATTAATTATAATTTCTATGAATATGTTATGATAACATATTTCTATAGATATGGATTTCATCTACTCTTTTCATTGCACCAGAATATTCATCTTGCCTCTAGGAAGCCACTCTTTTCACTGCACTAGGATATTCATCCTGCCTCTGGGTAGCCACAATATCACTTACTTCAAAAACACAGCGTAATAATGTAGCCAGTCTATTTATCCAGCAAGGTTGGGGCCTTACAATTTTTATTTTTCTTTAAACTAATACAACATCATAAGAAATTCAATTCTACAATTATATTATATGAACAGACAGAAGGACCCACCAGCCTTGATTTTGCAATATATCAAGCCCATATTTCTAGGCTATCTAATTACCAATGTAGTTGGACTTGGACTAGGCATCACTTGCCAAAATATAATTAGCATTGTAGTTTGACTTCGACTAGATATTACTTGCCAAAAAAATTATTAAAGGTTTGGAAACTCAAAGGAGAAATCTGATCGAATAACAAGGGAATTTTTGGCGAGTTTTAGACTGAAGTTTGTTGTTTCACTTTCAACTACATTTCAATGACTAATCGCTCAGGATAGTCAGAACTGAAGGCGAATTACCAGTGAATATGGATCCTAACCAAGGTATTTTCAATAGTTACCTAATTATTGTAAAATTATTTAGAAATTAGTTTATCATAAATTTTATTTTGGGTTTTGTGTCATGGGAAAACGATAATTAGAACTTTCAATCATTGCTACCATTAAATATAACATAATATTTTTAATAAAAAAAATATCCCATCATCTAATATGATAGCTCAAAAAATATACTGAGTAAAGTTAACCAGGGTGAAATTATGACACCCATAACAAACTGTATTATAATTTATTTTGAAAAGATATTAATACATTATTTAGGCATCATATCAACCTTACTATTAGCATCTCATTATGATTAATAAATGTTCACTTGTTTCTGGATGATATGCTACAACCAACGAGTATTTCTTTTGTAAAATCTAGCAAAGACTTGCATTTGGCTCACCCTAGCGAACTATGAGATATTTTAAGACAACACAATGCTCACCAGCACAACTCTTATTTTATGTGACAGCATTAACAATAACCATAATCTGTGACCATGTTTCATTGGCACTGATGCAAATCACTTTCATGGTCAAATGCTGGTGTAAAAGAACAAGGCAACTACTGTAGAAGCAATGCCTCTACCGGTTAGAAAAATAAGGAAGAGAAAAACACTAATCTGTGATTTCTTTTCAGTGTAAAATTGGTGGATCATGAATTATGGAAAAAGGAGGATAAAGGTTTTATCGGTATTTTTCTTCTAAAATATGGACAGGCTGCAGATACCACCTACATAGCCTCACCTTTCCTATTTCTAGATAATATTCTTGCTTTTAAGACTATAAATTTCGATATATATTAAGGAAAGGAAGTACAAGGATCCAGTTGCTAAAAAATACATATATAAGTTGCTGACTAATACATGTATCTGTTTCGTTCATTTTTTATCAACATGAAAATATGTAAATGTTTGAGAAAGTGTTCTAGATGTTTTGATGATTGTATGTAGCCTGTTAGAGTCAGTATCTTCATCCCTTCATCAGAGATCAAATTTCTCTTGTTGCATTTCATTTTAGGTGTCTCACTCAGTTCAGTCATCTGCATTCCATTAGGAGCATGGATCATCTGACGGTAGGGGCTTGTCACTCATATCCCTCATGTCTTATACCTCCTGGCCTATTTTTGTTCATTAAAATCATTTACAGTCATTTTTGGTCTCATAAATTGGCAAAGAGTCATTTTAGGGTTTTTAGTCTCATTAGGTCTAGGGTTTAGTTAATCCAGTCTTCAAAATGCCGAATATGTTGAACCCTTAGTTAAACTGAGAGGGGGGGGGCTGAATCAGTTTAACACATACATGGGCTTTTAAAAATTTTCCCTCAAAATTTATTTACACCTTCACTTCATGATCAACTTTAATATGTGAGAAATCTTTATTATTGAGCAGCAAGTATCAAACAGATTTGTTAATGTAACAGTAGTCTTAATATGTGAGCAACAAGTATTAAGCAGATTATATAAACCATATCAACACATAAACATCATGCACAAAGAAACCAAATATAAGTGGAAACCCATAAAGGGAGAAAACCACATCTTATTATTGTTTTGATGCAAAGGCAAGCTCCAACTCCCATCAATTTTCTGCAGGCACCAACCTACAGGAGGCTCCAACCTCAATTCTGCAAGCTACAACTTGCAAGGAAGCTCCAACTCCCATCAATTTTCTACAGGCACCAACCTACAGCAGGCTCCAACCTCAATTCTGCAAGCTACAACTTGCAAGGAAGCTCCAACTCCCATCAATTTTCTGCAGGCACCAACCTACAGGAGGCTCCTACCTCAGTCAGCTACAACTGACATTTTATCAAGCTACAACTTGATGTGGAAGCACCAACTCCCATATATATTCTAAAGAAAAAAACTTGCTGATTTACCTTGGATATTAGCTCTGTTCTGTACCTTCTTCTTTGCTGTTCATCAACTCTTATACCAGACCTGCATCATCTCTGCTCAGCCCCTTCTTCTTCTTTGCTCAGCTCCTCCTTATTCCCATTCTTCTTGCAGCTTGCTTATTCTCTTCAACTCTCTTTAATTCTGCTACACACTCTCTTCTTCTCTCACTCTATTTCATCAAAAACACTCTCTTTCTCCCCTTGGATATTACCCTGTTTTATACAAAAACAGCTTCATGGCTGTTTGTATTCCACTGGGAATTTGAAATGGACGGCCATGTCTCTTTGCCTTCTGCCTTCTCATCTCTTTTATCCACTCATTCAGAAAATATAACAGTAGGTGCTTATTTTAATATTACAGTGGGATATTTTCTCTCTTCTGGAGACTTTCCAATGCATCACAACAATATAAATTTAAATAAAACATTTACATTCAAATTACAAATGAGAACTCCAGCTCACTCATTTTGTCTCTTGGCTTGCTGCGCATTTGTCTTTTCTCTGACTGTGTCTTTGTCCCTCTCTCTTCTCTATAAGCCTTTCTATTTATGGCTGCTATGTAACCTCTGTATTTGTGTAAATGTATTTTTCATTTTTATATCAGCGCTCTATATATAAATGAATTTACTGACTGTAATTCTGGGCCATATTCCAACGCTTTTCATGCCACGAGTGTCTTGTTGATGTGGAACATTCTGCAAGCGGCACATACATATATCACATTCGTTGTATATTAATAATCACCCTCCCATTAAGCCGAGGCCCGTGGGTTCACAGCCCATGTGGCATATTTTAATATAACTGCAACCATGCTTTATATATCTAACAATAATCATTTTACATAAACAATCGCCCTCCACCTTAAGCCCTTGGTCTTATATTACAATCCAATAAGTCGAATCACAACCTCTAATATATGAAAGGGTTGGGCCTCACATCTGACGGCGGACAACACATCGCAACAGCGATCGGCAGATCAAACAAAAAATTGCGCAATGTAACATTTGCTATGTGCGATGTTGCGATGGTGCGATATTGCGATTTCGTGATGTTGCGATGGTGCGATATTGTGCGATGTTGTGATGGTGCGATGTTGTGATGTCGCGATGTTGCGGTGGTGCGATGGTGCGATGTTGTGATGTTGCGATGGTGTGATATTGCGATTTCGCGATGTTGCGATGGTGCAATGGTGCGATGTTGTGATGTTGCGATTGGGAAGGGTCCCACCTTATATTACTATGTTTCTTTGGATCTCGCGCTGCATATGGCTATACAAATATATATATATATATATATATATATATATGTTTTGGTCCTTTGAATATAAAGCGCAATACTTTGCTGTTGGAGTATATGATTCCCGGAATAAGGTTTGTCTATATATATATATGCATTACATTGTCGCTCCGACCTTTAGTGTATCTTCTAGTGGAGGAGGTGATTCTCGGAATTTATTTTATGTATCCTTCCGCCTGGGGTTAAGCTATTCCCATATTTATGTGCCTCTGATGTGCTAATGCCTCTGCCTCTGCTGTGCTAACTCCTCTGCCTCTGCTGTACTAACGCCTTTGCCGCTCGACCACTTCACTGCTTCTATATTCGCTGCCTCTGTCTCCACTGCTCGATCGTTTCACTCTCCCTTTGTATTCAACTGTTACACTCTAGCAGTGTTCTTCTGCCTATTTCCTTTGCCTGTTTCAGCTTCAACGATGCTCGACCTCTGCCTCTACTGCATGTCCGTTTCATCTCTTTCTCTGTATTTGCTGCCTCTACCTCTGCTGCTCGACAACTGCTCTACCTCTGCCTGTCTCCTTTATATTTGCTTCCACTGCCTCTGCCTGTCTCCTTTGCTATCTCCTTTTCCTGTCTCTGCTATCTTTCTATTTCTATCTCTTCTTCTTGTCTAATGCTGCTCCTTGCTTCTTCAAATAGTCCTGTCTCTGCCTCTCTTTGCTGCCCTGTTTCTTCTTTTTGCTACTTCTGCTACCTCTTCTTATGCTTTCTCTACTCCTTGGCTGATGTTTCAAGTGCTCCTCCTTTGTCATCTCCTTTGCCTTATTGCTGGTTCAGGTGCTTCTCCTTTGTGCTCCTTTGCCATCAATGACAACATTTCCAATAGAATAATGGTCAGCAGGCCATGAGGAATCTTGAAATAAGGTTCAGTGCAAAAAATTTCATCATCATGATGCTTAATAATGTTTTTTTTTCTTCAAAACTCTGTTTTGAGTAAAAATAGTCTATTTCCATTTTTATGTAATAAATGCAAGCTGCCCAAAGAAGCCAAACCGAGATGACATCCATTGAGCGAGAGATTGAGGCTGATCGAGAGACTTGGCTTGAGAGGGTCAATATTCATTTGGAGAAGATGTTGGAGAAGGCCAACAAATAAAATAACATGCTAAGGCACATGAAAATTCATTATTGGGCAAGAAATCACGTTTGCAAGGCACAAATCAAGATCCTGAAGGCAAAGTTAAAGAGGGAATTAAAGCGTCGCAAAAGGCATGATAGACTCAAAATTTTGGCCAAAGTTTCATTGGCCTAGCAGAGCACATGATGGTGGATATTCAGTCCAAATTTCGAGAAATTTGGTACACATTTTGTCAATTTTGAATGTTTTGGCCTTAACAAAGATTTTCCTGCCCGACGCGTTGCGCCACTTGGCGCGCACTTATAATTGGCAACTCCTCTTGGGAAAAAATTGATATTTCTGGATTTTGCATCAAAATTTATGCATTCCTACCCATTACCCACAGATTTTGACAAGTTTTGGGTTGCCAGAAGGGTCAAAAACACCCTAAAAATGACCTTTCTACCACTTTTTGGACACACATGAAGCAGTGTTGGAAAGACTCATTTTTGGAGGGTAAAATGGCAACCATATTCAAAAATTCCACTTCGGTTGGAAAGTAGACAGGTAGATATTTTGAACAAGCTATCCTGCACTCAATTTGGTCTCCAGGAAGGCCCTTGAAATCGGCTCCAAATTGGTGCGACACATAGAGATTTCAGGCGCGACGCATTGGGGATTTTAGCTCAGTTTTCACTCAGTAACTCAGTTTTTCACCCAGTTTTGGCCAGCTTGAATTTTTTATCTCCAAATGTAAATATCTTGATGTAAATTGATGTAATTCCATGTTTTTTGATGTAATTTTTACAAATTTTCACTCATGTAAGTAGTTTCATTCACCAAAAAGTGAATTGTAACTGAATGAATCAATTTCCTATCTTATAGAGGCAAGCTGTTCCCCTGCCTATTTTCCAGTTCTTAGTTTAGATCTTGTTGAAAAAAATCCTAAAATAGTGAGCTTGACCCCTAGAGGCATGGGGATGAGTTATGCTTGTCTATATCTTGTAGTTTCTCAGTCATTTTAAGGGTTGGACACTTGGGATTGCTTGGAGCTTTCATTGTACATTCATCTCTGCATTTTGGCAAAGGAATAGATCGGGGTTTGCAGAACTCTTTGGGATCCATGTGGCTCTATGTTTTGATGGTGTGTTTCTCTCTGTGATTGTAAGTTTACTGATGTTTCATGTGTATCATATTCCTTCTCATTTCTTCTTAAATTAAACAAACAAGTAATAAAGGTGGAATTCATTAGATTTGCAGTGCTCTACCTTGAGTTTTGTTTAATTTTCCATGTTTTCAATTTTCTGAAGAGGATTTCTGAAAGCCTCTTGCCCTCTTCAACCCCTCACCGGTCTGATCCATCCATTTCATTCAATTCGAAGCATCAAAACAATTGCCTTTCTTGCCCCATTTAGCTCTCTGCTAAACTGATCATTTCTGGACCCAAAATATACCCTTCCCTTTGATTCAAACAAAAACCCTTAAAATCAAATCAAACCCTTTTACATATATACCTAGCCTAAATTCAGCTTTTATTTCAAAGTCATCTCAAGCCTCACTGATTATTTTTGCTGAGATCGACAAGGAGAGATCCCTCTCCCGTCCGGTAGGGCTAGCTACCAGATTAAGCGTGGTTTGATGTTACCCTAGACTCTGCCTTCCTTTAGCTTGAGGTAGATTTAGGAAATAACATAGTGGTGACCATAGTAGGGAACAAAAAATGGTTTTCTTGTTAGTGTGATTCGTTTTATAAGCTACAGACGGAGCCTGAAGTTATGCCAGGTAGCCTTCAAAAACACTATTGCTCTGCATTAGCGAAAGTAGATAAACGCTGCTTCAGTCAATCTCCGGTCTAGTTTGTAAACGTAACATCTGACTTGTACATTTCCCCAGTATATCAGATCATTCTAGACTTTTGGATGATCAGTTTAGAATTTGATAGGCTTAACAAGTTGGTTTTGTCCATTTGATTTTTAAAAATAATTCAACACACTGGCTTCCAGACGACATACCAGAGCAAATCTGGATCTCGATCCACCTCCTGTGTATGAAAATGCCAATCTTATTTCGAGAATCCTTCATCAAGAAAGTCCTGTGATTCCTATGTTCAAATCTCATTCATGTTCTGTTGTTTTTTAGTATCTTGAAGATATTGAGTTTGACGAACAATTTAAGTTGTCATTGTTTGAGACTAAGTCTGAAAGTGCTATTGATTCTACTATCCTAAATCCATATTTTATCAAATATCTTGAAATTGAACAAGCTAATAGATCCATTGACAGTTGCATTTTGAATATTCAGAATTCCATTGTGGCAACAAACATCCCTGAATTCATAGAGTCTGCATCTGCAACTCTTGGGTCAGTAGCAGTTACATCTGGTTCACAAATTCCTACCGAGCTTCCTTTCATTCCTACCATTCCCATGCAACCATATATCTATGATCAACAATCTACAGTATTATCACCCCCATCCACACCACATACACCTCATACATCAACTGCTCCGACTCCTCATATATCCCCAAGACCGGTTGCAAATGTACCTAGAGAAATGGCTGCCTGATTTGCACCTCTTGTATTGCCTCAAAACTTGGATGACATGCCCACAGATTATCAAAGAAAAATTCCATTGTTTGATGGCACTCCTCAAAGTGTCACTGCTCATCAACATGTGGATAGAATGGTAGATTTCTTTGACCTTCATGAGATTGATGCGGAAAATGTGACAATGAGATTTTTTGTACAAACGTTTGGAGGAGAAGTAAGAAAGTGGTTTAGAGCTTTGGCGGCTAGAAGTATTGCTACACTGCCTAATCTTCAGAGAAAATTTTTGGATCAATGGGAAGTAAATAAATACCCTCTTTCAATTCTTTCTGAATATGACAATATCAAGCGGAATGTTGGTGAGTCTGTGCAAGATTATTGTATTATATTAAATACTGTTTACAATGCAATTCTTGATGATATAAAGCCACCTAGGGGGTCAGCTTTGATTAAGTTTCCAGATGGTTTTGATCCTAACATGGCTTATCAATTTAGGGAAAGAGATCCAAACACTTTAGAGGATATGCAGAAAATTGCAGTCAGTGTTGAAGCTAATTTGAATGCCAGGAGAGCTAGAATGAAAGCTGAAAAGAAACTATCAATAAAGGAAGAGGTTTCCACACCAGATCAGGTGCTTTGGAAGATGGAAAAGATGTTTGAAAGATTAACACTTGATAAGCCTGAACTGCAGATCAGAAATCCTAACTTCCGTGGCCAGCAGCAACCACAATTTAGAATCAAGAAAAGAGAGTAACGAGCATAAGAACCAACAGTACAACAGTAGGTGAAGATGCCCTTACAGCAGAATTTTGTTGGTCCGGAATCAGATGATGAAGAGAATGTAATAGGAGAAGAGAATCATTTCTTTACACCTGATGATGTGCCAATTTTTATCACTGAAGATGAGGAGTATTCCGAAAGCTCAGTTATACAAAAGGACGAGGATTTCATCTTGGCAAATGAGACAGCTCTTGAAGAAGAGTCTGATGAGTATCATAGGGGATACATGAATTCCTTGACTGATGCCTAGCAGCGACAATATTCACTCAGAAACATAGATGTGCCTATTAATAATCCAATTCAAAAGAGAAAGGAATTTTCAGCACCAAAAAATGATTCACCCATTGTGCAGAAGAAGGGAAAAGAGATATCTAATCCCACTACTAGCAAATCCCCATCAGCAAATGAAAGATCCAATCAGCCAAATGTATGAAAGGAGAAAACTGAAAATAAGGATGGTCCGGCTAAAGAGGTACAGAAAACTTTAGTTTTTAACTTAGAAAATGAAATTTCTAAGTTAAAATTATTCATTCCTTTGACTGAATTGATGAAGAATAGCAACTATAAGGGTCAGGTGTCTAAGATTTTGAATTTAGATCCATTGTCTGATATGGTAAATGTGGAAGATGATCAACCTGAGTTGATTTTTGGTCCAGCATTGGATGGTGAGTTTCCAGATAGTGATGTGCCTCCTTTTTATATCAGCCTTAGATTGCATGATTATGTGTTACACAATGTTATGTTTGATTCTGGAGCCTCTCATAATCTCATGCCTAGGGAAATCATGGAGAAATTGGGATTGGATATCACTAGAAAGTGTCATGATATTTATTCTTTCGATTCTAGTAGAGTAAGATGCATTGGACTTATCAAAGATTTGGTGGTCAGTTTGGATCAGATTCCTACTAAAAATGTTTTGATGGATGTGGTTGTGGTGGATATTCCTCCTATATTTGGCATGCTTCTTTTTAGATCTTAGGGAGCGAAACTTAAAGGGACATTGTAGCTTGATTTCTCCTATGCTTCTATTCCCGTGTTCGGTCAGATGAGGAAATTATATCAGGAGCAAAAGATGAAGTATATGATCACCAGCAAGGAGAAACCGGTAAATCATCCAATCAATTATGTACATACTGATTTAGAATCATTTGTTTTGTATTCAGATAGTTTCAATGATGTAAATAGCCAATTAGTTGAAGTAGAAGACATTCCGGAAATAATTGAGAATTTCAGAGAGGTCTTAAAGAAAGAGAGACAAAAACTTGAAAGTATTGCTGAGCAATCAACCTTCCGACAGCAGCAAAAAGTTGATGGAAAACAAGCAGAAATAACAGAGCAAACATAATTTCAACATTTGGAAGAGGATGAAGATGGTTTGTGGACTATGGATTTTGATGGTACAGTAGGAAATGACGGTGCTGGAATTGGCATTTGGGTACACAGCTTTTTTCTGCCCCAAACAAAGTGACGAGTAATGTAAGGGTCTGTTCTTATAAATTGGCTTTTGATTGTTCAAATAATGAGGCTAAATACGAAGCTTTAACTGCTGGTCTGAAAATTCTTACAAAGTTGAATGCTAAGAGGATTGCAGTGTATGGCGACTCCGAGTTAGTTATCAAGCAAGTGAAAGGTGAATACCAAGCTAAGCATCTTTGAATGCGGGCTTATCGAAATGCTGTTCTAGATATCTTGAGATTGTTTTCAGATTATACTTTGACTTGTGTCCCTCGTATTCAGAATGGTATTACAGATGCACTTGCAAAGGCAGCAAGTAATTTGAAAATTCTGATGAACTCAAGTAACAAATTTGAAATTCATGTGAAGCATCATCCAAATGTCCCTGACAGTCAAAGGTATTGGCAAGTGTTTCAAGATGATGAAGAAATTGATGAATTTTTGCAAAATGAAGGTAAATTCAAAGACACTTCTATTGATGTGGAGCATGATGGTGAGGCGGATGTGCAAGTAAATCAGATGGAAGTTTTGCAGCTGAAGGATAATGTCATTCCTAAAGGTTTAATACCTTTAGAGGAGCTCTTCGACCAAGATGATGTAGCTCGAAAACCAACCTTGCAGCCAACAGAAAAAGGAGTTGAGGATGTGAACATTGGATCAACAGAAAATCCAAAAATGGTGAAATTGTCCAAAGCATTGCTACCACAGGTAAAATCAAAGTATATCAGTTTATTGTCTTCTTTTGTTGATGTATTTGCTTGGGACTATTCAGATTTGAAGACATATGACACAAAAATAATTCAGCACACCATTCCAATCAAGCCAAATCAAAAGCCCTTTCGGCAGAAGTTGAGAATAATAAATCCAAAGTTGTTGTGCTCATAGAGAAGGAAGTGAATCAGTTTTACAAGGCTGGTATCATCGTTCCCATAATATTTTTAGATTGGATTTCTAATTTGGTTCCCGTGCGCAAGAAAACAGGTGAGATTCGCTTATGCATTGATTTTAGGAATCTGAATAAGGTTTCTTTGAAAGATAATTATCCATTTCCCAAAATGGATCACATACTTCAGCGAGTAGTTGGAGCATCTCATATGTCGCTACACGATGGTTATTCTGGTTATAACCAAATTCTAGTCCATGAGGATGATAGAGACAAAACAACGTTCACCACTCCATGGGGAACTTTCCATTATGCTAAAATGCCTTTCTGTTTGAAGAATGCTGGTGCGACCTTTCAGCGAGCAATGGATATGGAATTTGCAAATGAGAAGGATGTTTTTCTAGTTGTGTATCTTGATGATTTGACAGTCTTTTCTAATTCAGATGAAGAGCACCTTTACCATTTGAATATTGTTTTTCAGCGGTGTAGAAAATATGGTGTGTCTCTCAATCCGAAGAAAAGTTTGTTTTCCATGGATGAGGGCAAGCTTCTTGGTCATATTATATCAAAGGATGGCATATGCATTGATCCAGAACGAGTAGAAGCTATTCAGAAAATTGATCTTCCCTGAAACAAAAAGGAGATCCAATCATTCAATGGTAAGATGAATTTCTTACGCCGCTTTGTGCCTAATCTTGCAGAACATTTAAGGTAAATCACAAACATGCTCAAGAAAGATAGTGTAGTGAAGTGGACTGAGGAGGTGATAAAGTATTTCAATTTAGTGAAATTGGCTCTTCCTTTAGCTCCGGTTTTGATCAGCCCGGACTATACTCGGGATTCTATTTTGTTTTCATTCGCTTCGGATCATACTATGGCAGCGGTATTGATGCAAAAAAGAGATCAGCATGAAAAACCAATTGGTTTTTTCAGCCGAACCATAAGAGATGCAGCCTTAAAGTATAACATTATTGAAAAGCAAGCTCTTGCCTTAGTGAAAGCGTTGAAATATTTTCGAGTATATATTCTGCATTCTCACATTCTTGCTTATGTTCCTAATGCTGTTGTTAAGAATTTCTTAGTGCAAACAGATCCAGAAGGGAGATGGGGCAAATGGATTGCTGCCTTGTTGGAGTATGATGTGGAGATAAAGCCTACAAAGCTTATCAAAGGACAAGGGCTGGCTAAGCTAATGGCTGAGTCAAATTTCCATGCCTTGGACATTAATCTCATTGCTGCTATGTCTGAGGAAAATGAAGAAAGTTCGCCAATTCAGGTATCAGAAATCTTTGTTCTTTCTCCTTGGTATTTGGATATTGTATATGTGCTCCAAAATTTGTCACCACCACCAAGCATGGCTAAAAACAAAAGTAGGACTCTGAAATTTAAGGTTGCCAAGTTTTGTATTATGAATAATGCACTCTATTGGAAAGATCCTGGTGGTTTTTTGAGGAATTGTGTGGTTGAAGAAGAAGCAAAGCAGGTTATGGATGATTTTCATAAGGGAGATTGCAGAGGTCACCTTTTCTGGAAAACAATGGCCAAATTTTTTTTGAGAGCAAGATATTATTGGCTGACTCTTTTTGCTGATGTATACAAAACTATTAAAAGTTGTCATGAATGTCAGATTTTTGAAGGGAGGAAAAAATTGCAGCCTTTGTCGCTCAAACCCATTGAAGTAAGTGCTCCTTTTCAACAGTGGGGTTTGGATTTCATTGGTGAAATCCATCCTGCTTCTTCAGCACAGCATAAGTGGATCCTCACAACGGCAGATTATTTCACTAAATAGATTGAAGCGATTCCCACCAAGCAGGCCACAGATTCAGTAATAATTTCATTTCTTGAGAACAACATTTTGTCCCGTTTTGGCTGTCCAAATAAGTTAATTAATGATAATGCAGTAGCTTTAAAATAAAAAATAATGATTGAGTTTTGTGATAAGTATAAAATCACTTTGGGGCACTCAACCGCTTACCATCCACAAGGCAATGGATTGGCCGAGTCCTCAAATAAATCTTTGGTCAACATTATTAAAAGGCTGCTAGAAATAAACAAGGTTGGCATAAGAAGTTGGTTAATGCACTTTGGGAAGATAGAGTGAGTCAGAAGAAATCTATAGGTATTTCCCCTTTTGAGCTCGTGTATGGTGTTGACATGGTATTTCCTACCTCTCTCGCAGTTCCAGTGGTCAAACTTATTCAGGAAGCTGGCAGCAAAGATGATCATATGCAAAGGAGAATAAATCAAATGATCCATTTACAGCAAACTAGAGAGGAGGTTTTTCAAAACACTTTCAAGCTGCAAGAGAGAATCAAGAAAATATATGATCGAAAGGTGAAGGCGGACAAGTTTCAATTGGAAGAAGTGGTGCTGAAATGGGATGCAAGAAACGAAGAAAAAGGTAAGCATGGTAAGTTCGAGAATATTTGGAAAGGAACCTTTAG
Source organism: Pinus albicaulis (assembly GCA_034641835.2). NCBI lineage: Eukaryota > Viridiplantae > Streptophyta > Pinopsida > Pinales > Pinaceae > Pinus > Pinus albicaulis. The sequence goes on from CM076582.1 coordinate 501,873,196, forward strand.
AATTTCTGCATATCGAGGCCAAAATGATTTCCTTTTGAAGGAAATGAATGGAGAAGATTGTCCAGGAGGGCCGGTCAATGGTCAGCTACTCAAGTGGAATCATTTTTGAAATGTTTTCTGTCGTTTTACATTATCACTGTACATACCGGTTTGTTTCAGTTTCATTGCAAGTGTGTGCTGTCATCATTCATTTAGTTTGGGGCCCGAGGTGAAGGCTATAACTATGAAGATTGATTTCAGCTTTGGTTTGAGTTTTTTGAAATAAGGTCTTTCAGTCATTTTGGTTTCAAAATTGAGTCAGTTTGAGTCAATTTTTAGTCATGAAAATGAGTCAAGAGTCTTGTTTTGGTTTGTTGAAGTTATTGACTCCATAGCCCAATGGAAGAAGGCATTGCCTACTTTCCCAGATATCTATAGTTCTTGGCACCTCCAAGGAGATACCATCCCCATTGGAGCCAATGTTAGAGTCGGTATCTTCATCCCTCCGTCAGAGATCAAATTTCTCTTGTTGCATTTCATTTTAGGTGTCTCACTCAGTTCAGTTAGCTGCATTCCATTAGGCGCATGGATCATCTAATGGTAGGGGCGTGTCACTCATATCCCTCATGTCTTATAACTGCTGGCCTATTTCTGTTCATTAAAATCATTTACAGTCATTTTTGGTCTTATAAATTGGCAAAGAGTCATTTTAGGGTTTTTAGTCTCATTAGGTCTAGGGTTTAGTTAATCCAGTCTTTAGAATGCCGAATAACGGTCAGCATGCCATGAGGAAGCTTGAAATAAGGTTCAGTGCAAAAAATTTCATCATCATGATGCTTAATAATGATTTTTTTTTCTTCAAAACTCTATTTTGAAGAAAAATAGTCTATTTCCATCTTTATGTAATAAATGCAATATGATTTTCAAGTTTTTCAGTTGTAATAATACTTCATTCGCAACCCTGGTCACCTTTTCCAAAGCTCCATGCCATTCATTCCCTGCAAGATAGAGACAAAGCTCATCATTTAGTCCAAAGCCAAAAGCAAGCAAAACAGAGTTTTTTTTTTAGAAAATGTCAAGTTTTCAACATTACAAAGTGGTTTTTCAAATAGAAAAAATCAAAATCCTTGGCATAAAATATATTTTCAAGTTTAAAAATTTCATTTGTGTGTGTTGAAGTTGCATAGGGTGATTCGTTGGGTAGGTGTCACGATGCATCGGACGTACGCGGCACATTGAGTCAAATGCCTGTGTGTGAATTTGAACCAGCACGGCGCATTGGAAGGGCACGACGCACTGGGTTGGTTACGCGATGCATTGGGCCGGAACACAAATTTTTTTTTGCCATCTCTTCAAAAAATCCAAATCGACTCGGTCTCCCTTGCTCCAAGTAAGTCCATGCGACCTTGTAATTACCATGAACAAGTATTTGGTGTTGATTATGAGATTTATTATGAAGATTTGAATACAAAAACTCAAAACCCTATTCTCTTGTTTTAAGATTGCTCCTAGGGTTTTAAAATTGATTTTTGTGTCAAACACTTCCATTCCCCACCTTGTTTTTTCCACCCCCTCACTGTTATCCTATCATAGAATCTCATCCCCTATCCCCTTACATCCCTAAAGTCACTCATTTCTCTCCCATTCTCATTATCCCCATCCCACTTGTAAACTTTTCCAAACCCCAAGTTTATCCCAAGAAGTTAAGTGGTTGTCCCTTGTCCCTAAACTTATCAAATCACAGTTTTCAAAAGTCAAATTTCACTTGGTAATAATCCATCATTCCCACTACCCTATTCCTCCATATTCCCTCCCATATTACCACATATTTGGCAATCAAATAAAAAACACCAAAATTCTCATTTTCATCCAAGATAACATAGACCTTGCACAAACCTTGGACATCATGGAGACAGATACCGATACATCTTATGACCAAGACAGTGATTCCACCACTAAAATACATGCACCTAGAAGGCCTCATAAGAGTGGCAGACATGTGAGGGAGGAGCCAACCTCATTGGTTGAATTGCAGGCTTGTCCACTTGCTATGGCATGTTTTCGAGAGCAGTCTTGTTATCAATTTTGTGAAATGGTTGCTAGGGTCCATCATCATCAGGAGCCGGCTCGTTTGTTTTTGTTGCATTTACATGATGGTTAGGTCACCCTTGCCGGTGTGACTTTCACTTTAACACCAGAAACTATCTCTCAAGCAACTGAAATACCCAATGTTGGAGAAGGATGGAAAAAAATACAACAGGTTGACAAGGTGCATTATGAACCATACATTAGGCCTAGCTTTGTGAAAAAACTCAACAGAGTCTTCCCCTTCCGGTTCCTAAAGGATTCCTATGCTCCTCTGATTAAACTTATTATCAAATATTTCAGTTGTGAGGGCCGGTTTTCACGATTCTATGCCTATCATATCAGGTTATTGATGCATTTTACCAGGGTGAGGATGATGAACCTCCCTTATTTCATGTGCTAGAATATTGAGAGGATGACCACTCTTGTGCAAAGGAAAACTCCTAAGCAGCAGTACAACAATATCTATCACTATGCACTCATTAAGATTGTGGTTGTGCATCAGCTCGACTTGCAGGGTATTTCATGGGAGGATTTAATTTCTAATGATTTCTTCATAGCTCCTCAGGTTCCTGTAGAGGTTGTTCATGATGCAGGTGAACCTTCATATCAGCATGAGGGTCCGGAGACAGAGATTACTAGTGTGCCGATGTATGTCACTTATCATAGAGGCACAAGAGGATTATTTGTAGCAGCCCGGTGAGTATTATCTCCACCCGGGGTGGAAGGGGTCTCACTTCCGTCATCAGCAGCACTGGTACAGGTACAGGATAGGGGTAAGAGGCCCATGCAGGATGAGGGGCCTTTAGGAGGCCAAGATACAGGTTTCATACTCATTGATGAGGATTTGAGCTCTCTAAGCTCAAAGTTGAGAGAGACTATTCAGGAGCAGAAGGCGGAGATAGACACTTTGACTGTCAAGTTGCAAAGAGCCAAATGGATTATAAAATACCTTAAGCAGCAAAAAAAACAATTGGAAGATCAACAAAATATCATGGAGTTGCAAAATATTTGTGAGAACCGGCAAGCTGCCCAAAGAAGCCAAACCGAGATGACATCCATTGAGTGAGAGATTGAGGCTGATCGAGAGACTTGGCTTGAGAGGGTCAATATTCATTTGGAGAAGATGTTGGAGAAGGCCAACAAATAAAATAACATGCTAAGGCACATGAAAATTCATTATTGGGCAAGAAATCACGTTTGCAAGGCACAAATCAAGATCCTGAAGGCAAAGTTAAAGAGGGAATTAAAGCGTCGCAAAAGGCATGATAGACTCAAAATTTTGGCCAAAGTTTCATTGGCCTAGCAGAGCACATGATGGTGGATATTCAGTCCAAATTTCAAGAAATTTGGTACACATTTTGTCAATTTTGAATTTTTTGGCCTTAACAAAGATTTTCCTGCCCGACGCGTTGCGCCACTTGGCGCGCACTTATAATTGGCAAATCCTCTTGGGAAAAAATTGATATTTCTGGATTTTGCATCAAAATTTATGCATTCCTACCCATTACCCACAGATTTTGACAAGTTTTGGGTTGCCATAAGGGTCAAAAACACCCTAAAAATGACCTTTCTACCACTTTTTGGACACACATGAAGCAGTGTTGGAAAGACTCATTTTTGGAGGGTAAAATGGCAACCATATTCAAAAATTCCACTTGGGTTGGAAATTAGATAGGCAGAGCTTTCCAACGAGCTATCCTGCACTCAATTTGGTCTCCGGGAAGGTCCTCAAAATCGGCTCCAAAGTGGCACAACGCATAGAGATTTCAGGCTCAGTTGCAAAAAGTATAAAACAGGGATGCTGGTGGTCCCATAGAATATTCTTAGTCTCGTATACATTCATTTATTCAAAAGGTTAAATTATATAAATTGTAAATTATAAAATTTCTCATCCAAAACAATGGCTTACAACCAAATTTGATTTCTTAGCATTCCCAAAACTTGGAACAATCAAATGTCAATTGACTTAAACCTTAATTTGACACTAGGCACAAATAGATTGATTTAGTTCTTCATAATTATGAAATATTTAATAAAAATAGCACATAAGCATTCTCATTTGGTGCTAGCCAAGGTGGACTATATTTAATTCCTTATAGAAATGCTACAACCTGGTTCTGTGCTCTAGTTATTCGCTATAGAATGAAGATTTTCATCCATTTTTGGCTCCCTTACAGCACTTTGAGTTCCGCATAACATGCCCACGGAGTTACTATTACAAGGGTCGTATGTTACAATAAACAGGCAATACTGGTCATTTTGAATTTACTAGCAGTTTCTTGTGCAATATATTTTAATGTGTTCATCGTCAAACATAGTTCTAATATTTTACTCTTCAAATAAGAAGATTGTCATTCTTTGGACCTGTGAAAAGTCAATTTTGTATTATTTTTCTATGTTCATTAACCTAATTTTTTGTGGTGAATATGCTCTTTTTTTCACCAATTGTCTTGTCTTGGTTTAAATACCAAAGGAAATGCAATGTTAGGAATCAACGTTAGTTTTGAATCAAGTGGAAGCTATGATCGTGGGTAGTGGTATATCCTTAGTGGTTGACCATCTCCAATCTCATACTGATTGATGAGGAGCTTGCATAAGCACCTCTGAGCATAAGGAAAAGCCAAAATGACTGATGAAAATGCTAGTCCTTGCAGGCTGAAGATGTCCTGATCTTCATTGCTGTCTTTAATTCTTTTGGTTAGCTGTGTAATATCTAGTTTCTTTTCTGAACATGTGGAAATTTCTCAGTCTTTTATTTTGTGAATGGCACACCTATAATAATTGTATGCTCAGACACGGTCCTATGCTAGCTGACAGTAAGGTGTTACATGGTTTCATAATATGGCAAGTTACACCATGTGACCTGGTTTCCTAATATGGTAGGCCACACCTAATACTGTTGCTAACTTTTTTTACAATTATTTTTAATGTAAGTTTCACATTGGTAAGGATGTTTCAAGTTCATGTCAAAAAATAACGTGTGAATAGGATGGGTAATTGAACCAATAACTTAACATCTAGGAGCGTGTCTTAATATCTAAGAGTGTGCCTTAATGATGCACCTGATCACCATCTATACAAGGCATTGTGGACAATTTTTTTATAATATTAATAAATAAGTAATTTATATTTAAAAAAATGCAATGTTAAGACATTACATTTAGACAGTTGCTAAAAAATTCACTACTTCAACATCAATTATCATTTCTATCAACCACTTAAACATTAATTATAATTTCTATGAATATGTTATGATAACATATTTCTATAGATATGGATTTCATCTACTCTTTTCATTGCACCAGAATATTCATCTTGCCTCTAAGAAGCCACTCTTTTCACTGCACCAGGATATTCATTTTTCCTCTGGTTAGCCACAATATCACTTACTTCAAAAACATAGCTTAATAATGCAGCCAATCTAGTTATCCGGCAAGGTTGGGGCCTTACGATTTTTATTTTTCTTTAAACTAATACAACATCATAAGAAATTCAATTCTACAATTATATTATATGAACAGACAGAAGGACCCACCAGCCTTGATTTTGCAATATATCAAGCCCATATTTCTAGGCTATCTAATTACCAATTTAGTTGGACTTGGACTAGGCATGACTTGCCAAAATATAATTAGCATTGTAGTTTGACTTCGACTAGATATTACTTGCCAAAAAATTTATTAAAGGTTTGGAAACTCAAAGGAGAAATCTGATCGAATAACAAGGGAATTTTTGGCAAGTTTTAGACTGAAGTTTGTTGTTTCACTTTCAACTACATTTCAATGACTAATCGCTCGAGATAGTCAGAACTGAAGGCCAATTACCAGTGAATATGGATCCTAACCAAGGCATTTTCAATAGTTACCTAATTATTGTAAAATTATTTAGAAATTAGTTTATCATAAATTTTCTTTTGGGTTTTGTATCATGGGAAAACGATATTTAGAAATTTCAATCATTGTTACCATTAAAGATAACATAATATTTTTAATAACAAAAATATCCCATGGTCTGATATGGTAGCTCAAAAACTATACTGAGTAAAGTTAGCCAGCGTGAAATTACGACACCCATAACAAACTGTATTATAATTTATTTTGAAAAGATATTAATACATTATTTAGTCATCATATCAACCTTACTATTGGCATATCATTATGATTAATAAATTTTCACTTGTTTCTGGATGATATGCTACAACCAACGAGTATTTATTTTGTAAAATCTAGCAAAGGCTTGCATCTGGCTCACCCTAGCAAACTATGAGATATTTTAAGACAACACAATGCTCACAAACACAACTCTTATTTTTTGTGACAGCATTAACAATAACCATAATCTGTGACCATGTTTCATTGGCACTAATGCAAATCACTTTCATAGTCAAATGCTGGTGTCAAATAACAAGGCCACTACTGTAGAAGCAATGCCTCTACCGGTTAAAAAAATAAGGAAGATAAAAACACTAATCTGTGATTTCTTTTTAGTGTAAAATTGGTGGATCATGAATTATGGAAAAAGGAGGATAAAGGTTTTATTGGTATTTTTTTTCTGAAATATGGACAGGCTGTAGATACCACCTACATAACCTCACCTTTCCTATTTCTAGATAGTATTCTTGCTTTTAAGACTATAAATTTTGATATATATTAAAGAAAGGAAGTACAAGGATCCAGTTGTTGACAAATACATATATAAGTTGCTGACTAATACATGTATCTGTTTAGTTCATTTTTGATCAACATGAAAATATGTAAATGTTTGAGAAAGTGTTCCAGACGTTTTGATGATTGTATGCAGCCTATTAGAGTCGGTATCTTCATCCCTCTGTCAGAGATCAAATTTCTCTTGTTGCATTTCATTTTAGGTGTCTCACTCAGTTCAGTCAGCTGCATTCCATTAGGAGCATGGATCATCTGACGGTAGGGGCTTTTCACTCATATCCCTCATGTCTTATACCTGCTAGCTTGTTTCTGTTCATTAAAATCATTTACAGTCATTTTTGGTCTCATAAATTGGCAAAGAGTCATTTTAGGGTTTTTAGTCTCATTAGGTCTAGGGTTTAGTTAATCCAGTATTCAAAATGCCGAATAATGGTCAGCAGGCCATGAGGAAGCTTTAAATAAGGTTCAGTGCAAAAAATTTCATCATCATGATGCTTAATAATGATTTTTTTTTCTTCAAAACTCCGTTTTGAAGAAAAATAGTCTATTTCCATATTTATGTAATAAATGCAATGTGATTTTCAAGTTTTTCAGTTGTAATAATACTTCATTTGCAACCCTGGTTGCCTTTGCCAAAGCTCCATGCCATTCATTCCTTGCAAGATAAATAGAAAGCTCATCATTCAGTCCGAAGCCAAAAGCAAGCAAAACAGAGTTTTTTTTTGAAAAAATGTCAAGCTTTCAACATTACAAAGTGGGTTTTCAAATAGAAAAAATCAAAATACTTGGAATAAAAGATATTTTCAAGTTTAAAACTTCATTTGTGTGCCAAGAGACAGCAATGAGCCAAGGAGAACCTGTGAGGAGTGAAGGAAGAAGTTTGAAGGGTAAACTGTGTTGAAGTTTCATAGCGCGACGCGTTGGGCGGGTGTCGCACCACATCGGGCATACGCGGCGCATTGAGTTGACTGCCTATGTGTGAATTTGAACCAGCGCGGTGCATTGGAAGGTTGCGGTGCACTGGGTTGGTTGCACGGCGCATTGGTCCATAACACAATTTTTTTTTTGCCATTTCTTCAAAAAATCCAAATTGACTCGGTCTCCCTTGCTCCAAGTAAGTCCATGTGACCTTATAATTGCCATGAACAAGTATTTGGTGATGATTATGAGATTGATTATGAATATTTTAATACAAAAAATCAAAACCCTATTCTCTTGTTTTAAGATTTCTCCTAGGGTTTAAAAATTGGTTTTTGTGTCAAACATTTCCATTCCCCACCTTGTTTTTTCCACCCCCTCACTGTTATCTTATCATAGCAGCTCATCCCCTATCCCCTTACATCCCTAAAGTCACTCATTTCTCTCCCATTCTCATTATCCCCATCCCACTTGTAAACTTTTCCAAACCCCAAGTTTATGCCAAGAAGTTAAGTGGTTGTCCCTTGTCCCTAAACTTATCAAATCACAGTTTTCAAAAGTCAAATTTCACTTGGTAATAATTCATCATTCCCACTACCCTATTCCTCCATATTCCCTCCCATATTACCACATATTTGGAAATCAAATAAAAAACACCAAAATTCTCATTTTCATCCAAGATAACATAGACCTTGCACAAACCTTGGACATCATGGAGACAGATACCGATACATCTTATGACCGAGGCAGTGATTCCACCACTGAACTATATGCACCTAGAAGGCCTTAGAAGAGTGACAGACATGTGAGGGAGGAGCCCACCTCATTGGCTGAATTGCAGGCTTGTCCACTTGCTATGGCATGTTTTTGAGAGCAGTTTTGTTATCAATTTTGTGAAATGGTTGCTAGGGTCCATCATCATCAGGAGCTGGCTCGTTTGTTTGTCTTGCATTTACATGATGGTTAGGTCACCCTTGCTGGTGTGACTTTTACTTTAACACTGGAAACTATCTTTCAAGCAACCGGAATACCCAATTTTTGAGAAGGATGGAACAAAAGACAACAGGTTGATAGGGTACATTATGAACCATACATCAGGCCTAGCTTTGTGAAACAACTCAGCAAAGTTTTCCCCTTCCAGTTCCCAAAGGATTCCTATGCTCCTCTGATGAAACTTATTATCAGATATTTCAGTTGTGAGGGTCGGTTTTCATGACTCTATGCCTATCATATCCGGTTATTGATGCATTTTACTAGGGTGAGGATGATTAACCTCTCTTATTTCATGTGCTGGAATATTGAGAGGATGACCACCCTCATGCAAAGGAAAACTCCTGAGCAGTAGTACAACAGTATCTATCACTATGCACTCATTAAGATTGTGGTTCTGCATCAGCTCGGCTTGGAGGGTATTTCATGGGAGGATTTCATTTCTAATGATTTCTTCATAGCTCCTTAGGTTCCTGAAGAGGTTGTTCATGATGGAGGTGAACCTTCATATCAGCTTGAGGGTCCGGAGACAGAGACTACTAGTGTGCCGATGTATGTCACTTATCAGAGAGGCACAAGAGGATTATTTGCAGCAGCCTAGCGAGTATTATCTCCACCTAGGGTGGAAGGGGTCTCTCTTCCGTCATCAGCAACATAGGTATAGGTACAGGACAACGGTAAGAGGCCCATGCAGGATGAGGGGCCTTTAGGAGGCCAAGATACAGGTTTCATACTCATTGATGAGGATTTGAGCTCTCCAAGCTCAAAGTTGAGAGAGACTATTCATGAGTAGAAGGAGGAGATAGACACTTTGAATGTCAAGTTGCAAAGAGCCCAATGGATTATAAAATACCTTGTGTAGTGAAACAAAAAATTGGAAGATCAGAAAACTATCATGGAGTTGCAAAATATTTGTGAGAACCAGCAAGCTGCCCAAAGAAGCCAAACCAAGATGACATCCATTGAGCGAGAGATTGAGGCTGATCGAGAGACTTGGTTTGAGAGGGTCAATATTCATTTGGAGAAGTTTTTGGATAAGGCCAAAAAAGAAAAGAACATGCTAAGGCAGATGAAAAATCATGATTTGGCAATACATCACATTTGCAAGGCACGAATCAAGATCCTGAAGGCAAAGTTAAAGAGGGCATTAAAGCATCGCAAAAGGCATGATAGACTCCAAATTTTGGCTGAAGCTTCATTGGCCCAGCATAGAACATGATGGTAGACATTTAGTCCAAATTTCAAGAAATTTGGGACACATTTTATCAATTTTGAATTTTTTGGCCTTAACACAGATTTTCGTGCCCAACGCGTTCTGCCACTTGGCACGCGCTTATAATTGGCAGATACTCTTAGGTAAAACTTGATATTAATAGATTTTTCATCAAAATTTATGCACTCCTACCCATTACCTAGATATTTTGACAATTTTTGGGTTTCCAGAAGGGTCAAAAACACCCTAAAAATGACCTTTCTACCACTTTTTGGATACACAGGAAGCAGTGTTGGGAAAACTCATTTTTAGAGGGGAAAATGGCAACCAAATTCAGAAATTACACTTGGGTTAAAAAATAGATAGGAAGATATTTCCAACAAGCTATCCTGTGCTCAATTTGGACTCTGGGAAGGCCCTCAAAATCGGCTCCAAAGTGGCACGATGCATAGAGATTTCAGACACGGCGCATTGGGGATTTTGGCTCAGTTTTCACTCAGTAACTTAGTTTTTCGCCTAGTTTTGGCTAGTTTGACTCTTTTATCTCCAAATGTGAGGATCTTGATGTAAATTGATGTAATTCCATGGTTTTTGATGTGATTTTTACAAATTTTCACTCATGTAAGTAGATTCATTCACCAAAAAGTGAATTGTAACTAAATGAATCAGTTTTCTATCTTATAGAGGCAAGTTGTTCCACTGCCTATTTTCCAATTCTTAGTTTAGATATTGTTGAAACAGCTCCTAAACTAGTGAGTTCAACCCCTAGAGGCATGGGGATGAGTTATGCTTGTCTATATCTTGTAGCTTCTCAGTCATTTTCAAGGTTGGACACTTGGGATTGCTTGGAGCTTTCATTGTACATTCATCTCTGAATTTTGGCAAAGGAATAGATTAGGGTTTGCAGCACTCTTTGGGATCCATGTGGCTATATGTTTTGATGGTTTGTTTCTCTCTATGATTGTAAGTTTAATGATGTTTCATGTGTATCATCTTCCTTCTAATTTCTTCTTAAATTAAACAAACAAGTAATAAAGGTGGAATTCATTAGATTTGCAGTGATCTACCTTGAGTTTTGTTTAATTTTCCATGTTTTCAACTTTCTGAAGAGGATTCATGAAAGCATGTTTCCCTCTTCAACCCCTCACCTATTTGAGCCATCCATTTCATTCAATTCGAAGCATCAAAACAATTGCCTTTCTTGCCCCATTCAGCTCTCTGCTAAACTGATCATTTCCAGACCCAAAATATTCCCTTCCCGTTGATTCCAACAAAAACCCTTAAAATCAAATCAAACCCTTTTACATATATAACTAGCCTAAAATTAGATTTTATTTCAAAGTCATCTCAAGCCTCACTAATTGTTTTTGTTGAGATCGACAAGGAGAGAGCCCTCTCCCGATCTGGTAGGGCTAGTTACTAGATTAAGCGTGGTTTGATGTTACCCTAGACTCTGCCTTCCTTCAACCTAAGGTAGATTTAGGCAATAACACAGCCAAATGGACTATTATTTATAGGGTAAAAAGGATGGATGACAAGAAAAAATGTGTCCATATAAATTGTTTATTTAAATCCATATAATAAAATATTATATTGGAAAATAATTAAATATATATATAGGTTGTTGGTACAAGACACTAAATTTATTGGAATGCAGTCAAGGTGGCATTGCTGATTTGGGGGACAGAAATGGCAACATATATTTAGGTTCTTCATATGATATTCAACACTGGATTATTAGTTGTATATAGTGTATTTTCTTCATTTCAGCAATGACAGTAATTGGTACTTTGAGATGGAATTCCATTTTGTTCAGTATGGTCTTCTCCTAACCATTACATGTTTCCTCTAAAATTTATTTTCTAAGATGTCCTCTGGAGCCCAAATTTCCTCATAATTTTTGAAGCTAGAAGCATTGCAATGGAACCCACTAATTGATAGTTTCTCCTTGATACAAGTTGAGTTGAAAATATCTATCAAGATCATTGCTTTGACAAAATTTCCAAAATAGATATATATGATTATGTTCTTTTCCTTAACTTTTTCTTTGACCCATGCTCTGGAGTCTGCAAAATTTGTTCTGAGCCTCCGATTAAATGATAATATTTTCTTACAATGCTCTAATCTACAAAAAAAAATCTGAGCCTTGGACTAAATCATGCTATTACTTACATTTACTTTTGCATTCTCATTTGTCTTGCCAGTTACCGTATATAACCTATTTTCCTCAAATTTTTGCAATAATTTTTAATAAGTTAATATCTTAGCCAGCTTAGACATTTTAATCAGTTTATCTTGGGAATTTAGTGGCACTAAAATTAGTTCTGTACACCTTGTATTTATATAGGGTTTTCAAGAAAACATCACAAATTTCTTGGTAAATTTTTATAACCTAATTCCATATATACAAATGATATTACATAATTGATTTTCTTTGAAGGAGTAAGCATTTCGGTGTGTAAAACACAATTTCAATGGCATGTTATGGTTGAGACCACTTCGTTTAGCTTCATATATATCTAGTTTTATATACATATATTACATCATATGTTAATTATCTTATATTTTGAAAAGAATTCAACTATAATATCTTGTATCCATAGAGAAAAATTGATGATTATAAGGTATTTTCTACTGGTAACTATGTTCATGAGAATTCCCACAAATAGAGAAATTGATATTTGGTATTTGGATCTTGTGGAGAGTTATTTGATACATGAAAATTGTAATCCTTTAACCTATTTGTTGCAAACTTATTGACAACTACAAGAATCAAATGGACAAACTAATGTCAATTCCACAATTAAACTTGAAAGTGGGGAATTGAGATGATGGAATATAAGATTAAAAGAGTCATGGACAGGGATAGACTTGATAAACCATAAAGAAAAAATTGAAAAGAAGATTATTCATACCTTTCAAAAGTTAAATGGTTATCGTCTTCATATCTTGGATAGTTTAGTTGTAAATTTTGCAATTCAAACACTTTTGTTACTAACTACCACTTGCACTTGCTTTAAGTTGATTAGTACATATGTTTCAGTACATAGATAAGTAACTTTTGTAAAAATTGTTGTATAGAGTGGTTGTAGGGTATCTCTACCCACTATGTAGTATTCTTGTCATTGTATTAATGTAATTTTTAGGGCATGTAGCAATGAAAACATAAGAGAGATAGGGATTCTAGGATTTTTTTTTCACTACAAACTTGTCTATCATTAACATAATGAAGAGTTTAAACAAGAACTTGAAGCAGCATTATGTATTAACATTTCTTACCTCTGGGCTGTCAAGAACATCCATGAAAACTCTTGAAAAGATTTTGTAAAAATACATGAAATGCGAGAGGAGAGTTTATGGAAAATAAGGAATAAATATTGGCTAAAGTAGAGCTTGATGTTTACCTTACTGTATCCCCTGTTAATTTCGATATCTCCACCATTGAGAAAGATGGCGCATCTTCAGTAATTTGTATCACAACAATCCCATTACCCTTTACCATCTAATAATTAAAAACATGAAGATTAATAGAGAAATTAAGCGAGATACAATTTACTAAATTTAGGGAAACATTTTAAAACAAAGTTGATGTAATATAAATGTTTAGTTTTAAAATTATGATGAAAAAAATGAAAAAAATATTTAAAAATGAGAATTAACAATCACTCTTCTTATCATCATTTTTATGAATAAGATAATGTTGTTAATTTTTTTCTTAAAAAGTGAAAGAAAAATTGAGATCTAAATTGTTCTAATAATAAGCATATTATAAAAACCATAAAATAATGTGGTTTATTATTAGTTGTTTTTGTGTTGAGAGTTTTTTATAGTAATTGTTATAGGTTTATTAATAAAAATTATGGGTTGCAATCATACTTATATAACTTAATACAAATTCGAGGTTGTTTAGATCTCTCAAATTATCCCCTAGACTTTAGGAAAAATTGGTTGCTAAAGGAGTAATACTTTTATGAGCTTATTATTTTGTTTTAACTTATGAAATGACTTGAACATTGCTTGATAAATTGTCTTTACACAATGAAAAAGTATACCTTAATTTCAATGGAATTTCACATAGAGTAGCCAAATTTGGCAAAAGATGCTTGTGAGCCTAGTTTTATCTACAGATGAGCATCACTTTCTCAAGTTTTCTTTCTTTCCAAACTTATTTTCTTTATCATTATTGGCAAGGAGCTCCATGATTTTTTATTTGATCCAACCTATGAGGGAGTTCATGAATCCATTTTGTATGCTTCTTGAGTGTAAAGTGTTTCATTTCCTTCCATTTTGTCTCTTCATATTTTTCATTTGTTGATTCTTATCCCACCTTCATGCTTTTCTCACTTCTCAAATGTCATATAGTAAAGCATAGGATGAGAAGGGAGTAGGAAGAGGAAGGATACCATAATTACTATGCCATTGTTCTCGTACAATTATGTTAGTGTTACTTATGTTACTTAAACTTTCTCTTTAAGTACAATTATGTTAGTGTTACTTTATGTTGCTTTAACTTTCCTTTTAAATTTAACCTCTTATTGCATTCTTTGAAAAGATATATAGAAACTCAAATTTCAATTATATTTCATTGTCCATATATTTCGCTTGATTCTTAACACTTATCGACATTACTTTGCACCTCTCGGTGTAAATACTAGTTATTAATAATTAAAATCTAAAAATTACAGCCAAAGGAAGAAAAATGAAAATGATAGATTGGTCTATATGTTATTTGGGAGCGGTCAATGAATTGAAGGTGAGAAGATAAGCAAGGGTTCAAAGGACAATTGATAGCGTGAATGTTGGAAACCATAATGAATATAATCAAAGGATAGTTGATAGCGTCAATGTTGGCAACTGTAATGAAGATAATCAACGAATTTTACGGCAAAAAAAGGATGGAGACAGGAAAAACCAAGTTGCTTGTTTCTCATTCTTTGTCAACCTTATGTTATGATTGGAATATTTTTTGACCCAAACTTTGGCAAAAATTAACTATATCAGGACGAAGATGGCACCGTGGTTGCCTTTAGAATAGGAATGGCTCAGACAGGTTTTCCAAGCTTGACAGGATTGTGATAGGTTCGATGAATTTTCACAAATACAAAAGCAAAGATTTAATAAAAACTTATTGAGACAATATTACTAGAAATTTGATCACAAACATCACGTGTTTCGAAAATTTAGTAGCTTTCCTTCCATATGTCAAAAATTGATGAAAAAAGAATCGTTGGTTTATTATTTCATATTATTGTTGAGATATAACTAGCATTGGCACCATCATCAAATGTTGCAAAGGAAACGCCTTAAGTTTCTTAAAACATCCAATAGTTTCTAAGAAAGATATATGTAATGATTTTGGTCAATTTTAGTAAAGGCAGGAAACTAAACAACATTGGAAACACCACAAACATCAAACTTTCATTTATTTTGATACAAACGACTTCATGCTAGTTAATTTTCTACTTATGTTCCTTCTGGCCTATTTTCAAAGTGATAGGTATATGTCAACATCTTTCCAAAGGCTAAAGCCTAATTAAATCATTTGTGTCAAGGGGTGATATTTTCATTAATTTTTTTTTATACATAACTTGTCATAGTTAAATTTTAATTTTTGGAATTTTATTCTCCATCAATTTTAAATACCTTCCAATCAAGTGATTTAACATAATTTTTTTTATTGTTTTTTCTGTCAAAAAATAAAGTTTTGTGAGATTATAATTTTGGAGGGATGGTGAAATTCTTGCTACAATTGAATGTTTTTTTTTTAATGTTTCAAATGGATTAGCATTATTAAATAATAATACCATTCTTAACATTCTTTTTCATATTTTTTTAAAGATTATTTTCAAAAGAATTAAATAAGATCACAAAACAAAGCAACATTTGAGCCATCCCAAATTTCAAATTTTCAATTTTGATGCAAATAGCTAGGTGTTAATTAATTTTCTACTTATTTTCCTTCTGGCCTATTTTCAAATGGTAGGTGAAGTAGATGTCTAATATTTTTTCCAAAGGTAAAGCCTAATATCATTTAAATATGAATAAAGGGTGGGATTTCACTGTTGCATATACATGTGATTATGTGCAGTTAATATGTTCTATGTTTAAAAAAAATAAAATTTAATTATTTAGAAGTATTTTTTAATTTTATTTGAGAATTAAAAAATATTTTTTAGTTAAATAGTATAGATAAAAGGTGATATCACTTATGAATATAGTTAAAATTTATTTTTAATAAAATATTATGTTTTAGTGGGACTTTATTCATTGTAATTCTAGCAAGCAACCTAGCCTGTATTGATTAAGCCTGGTGTTGGATTCGATCTCGCAAACCAATATCTAATACAACCCCTGCCCTAGCCTTGGAGGATGACCTAAGTTAGCAAAAATACATCAATGCTAAAGCTTGGAGCTCGAAGCTCAAATAGCATTTGGGTGGGGCGTCCACGTGATTAAAAACAAAGGAACAAAAAATCGCAGTGTAATATTTTGGCACTCAATAGGTGTGTATGAGGTTTTTTAATGTTTTGATATTTAATAGCTATGTTATTTAAGGGGCAGTGAATTTTTTCACAAAATTTGTTGGATTCATCTTATTTCTTGGCTTCTCCTTTTCATAAGGAGATCACTCAGCAGCTGCACATCCACAAATTAAAATGATTCGGGCTAACCCAATTATGAATTGATTTTGGTTAACGTCCTTTAACAATTCATTATTTAAATAGGGGATGGCATGTCTTCTGGAATTAAACGAATTGATAACATGTTTAAGATGAGAAAATCTTAAGCAGAGCAAGTTTCCTAATTGATAACAATAATTGTAAAGTAGTGTTTAAAAGAGATGAAAGGTTGGATTGAGTGGTGATAATGTAATCGAAAAGGCTTTAAATATATCTTTGATGATACTCTGTAGAAATAAAAAAACAATTAATCAGTCATCCTCCTTAAGGAATCAAGCATGCACAACATAATAACTATCTTGAAGCTTTGCCTAGCTTTATCAATAGAAAAACTAAACACACTGAATAATTAACATTAAATTTCATAAATAGTGATACATCTGGTACTCAAAAAGTATTCACATTCCTGTGGTTGCTAAAGCAATGTATAGAATTGTATGAAAGGCTTAGAAGAGACATTGAGTTCAGAACCAATCAAATAACCATCTTGAAAGAGATCGTTAAGTGGACATTCAGCTTTGGAGATCGTTAATTCTTGGAACTTTCAAACTTGGTGAAAAGTAGATACGTGAAATAAACTTGACTGTCATGCATCCAGCATCCAACATCCAACCAATTTTAAGAGCCAAGTCAAGCATATACATATAAAGGATTTTATTTTCAGAGAATTAAAAATGCAAACATCTATATAACTGCAACTGAAATGGAAGAATTCGTGGTGCATTTCTCTCAAACTTGGATTATCCAATTATTGCAATTACATGTGAAGCACACACTAGAGAAACCTTTGCAAATAAGTAACTATTTTGATCCCTCTTGGAGAAGGTTAAACTTGTGAATAAGAGCAGAGAAATTTGTAAAACTTGTGCCTAAAACAAGCTGCTCCTCTAAAGTACATAAATTAATGGAAACTCTGGTTTGAAAATTCGGTTCGGAGCTGTGATTTAGACCCCATACAATTTGGCTGATACATACCGCTAGGCAAGTTCCTATTGATGTAATAATGAATGCACTGTACATGCGACATGAAGGTGGTCAAGAAACAAACCAATAGGCTCACATATTTGATAGAATTCGTGAAGGTGCCTGTAAATCGATTCAACCATCATTCAGTTAAACATCAAGAATCGGTTGAGACGAAACAATTTTTGATCAGATGGTGTAAAACTATTGAATTGTCTAAAATTTCATTGGATGTTGCAGACTTGTACACCCTGGCACTTAGCAAATTTGTTTTCAAATAAGATGCCTTACGGCGTAAATATAGAATCCTTTTGAAAATCAGCTGATTCAACTTAAATAACGGAACATCTATTCAATTAATAATGACAATTACTCCACAAGAGAGTAGTAATCTAAAAGAATCAAAGCACTAATATTTGGTTTAATATTTAATATTAAAAAAAAAATTAGAAAATAAAGATTCATTTTTATTTTATCATGGAAATAAAATTGATATATAAAATTTGTTACACCATTATAAATTAGTATTATTATTTATTAATATCATATATTTAAAAATCATAACTCATGTTTATATGATATTTATTTTATTAATAAAATTTAATTAAAATAACATTATTTTTTAAATAAATCATAAATTTTGATTTATGACTATTACTTAAAATATTTTAAAATATTCTTTGAAGGTTAAATACTTATTATCCAACTAATATTGATAATTGAAGTAAAATTCCAAAAGCGTAATTTCAAAATATAAGTGCGAGTCCATTTAATTATTTCACTACATTCATGTTTATTATATAACAGTTGTCTATTTGTAAAACTCAAAACAAAAATTAATTTTTTTTTTTTTAATTTTTAATACCCCTCTTAATTAATAAATGAATTCTCTATAACACTTAACATATTTACACACATATATATAATAATATTTTTTATCATAGAGATTCACCCCGCCTTACCATGGACATTTTTAACAAGTG
Organism: Pinus albicaulis; assembly: GCA_034641835.2. NCBI lineage: Eukaryota > Viridiplantae > Streptophyta > Pinopsida > Pinales > Pinaceae > Pinus > Pinus albicaulis. The sequence continues at coordinate 501,891,674 of CM076582.1, forward strand.
AATAGGCTATGTTACAATATTGTGGGTTGGTATCATGGTTTACTAATACCCCATATCCAAAAAGCCATAACTCACATTTGTATGAAGTTATGTTTTAATTAATAAATTTAATTAGAAGATTAGGTCGTAACTAATTTTGAAATAAATCTAAAATTTTTATCAATGAATACTACTAAGAATATTATAAAATATTATTTGGAGGTTAAATCCCTACCATCCACCAGATTATTATTGATAATTAAATTTAAATTATAAAATAGATATGTCTATAGCATAATTTTTTCACTACAATATATTCTTATTATATAACAATTATTTTTTTGTCAACCCCAACACAATGGGCCATCACAGGTTCAAACCAAGACCATGTTACAATACTCTGGGTTGGTATCATGTTTTACTAATACCCCATATCAAAAAAACCATAACTCACATTTGTATGATGTTATGTTTTAATTCTTCAATTTAATTTGAAGAGTAGGTCATAACTACTTTTGAAATAAATCTCAAATTTTGATCTATGAATACTACTAAGAAAATTATAAAATATTATTTGGAGGTTAAATCCATACCATCCACCAAATGATTATTGATAATTAAATTTAAGTTATAAAAGATTTATTTTAAAATAGATATTTATATCCATATAATTTTTTCACTACATTATGTTCTTATTATATAACAATTATTTTTTTGGCAACCCCGGCACAATGGGCCTAATGGTTAAGATCTTCCTCTAAAGAAGTCACAGGTTCAAAACCAGAGGGGGGTAGAGTATGTATGCCTTCGTAGACGTAGCAGTCAAATTTCAAGACACTTTAGTGCTAATGAAAACATGGAAGAAAACAACGATATGTTAAATGTTAACTTGGAGGGATGGTGGCATCTTTCCATAGAAAATTGTAAAATTGTAGAAGACATGTTCATGTGCAAAAATACTTTTTCAAAATTATAATCTTATTTTTTTATAATTTTTAAATTATGAAAGTAATTATATCATTGAAATGATAAGGAATTAAATTGGTAAAACCTAAAGAGGCCCAAACATTATCAACTAATCAGTTTTTAAAATTTTTACATCTCAATGTCCTCTAATGCACCATATAGTTTTTTTTTTTCCAAAAGGTAAAGGCCAAAAAAACTTATAGTGGAAATAAACCAATGATATATTTTAATATTTTTGATATATATCAAGAAGAAATTGTATTAAAAATAATAAAATGTATTACTTTTTTTTAAATTTATATATTTAGAATTTACATATATGGCTCCATAGGTATATATAGCTTCACGGACAACATATTTATCTAGCCTATAGAAAAACCAATGTAAAAAAGAGAAGGATATATAAAGTTTCTCAATAATTGTTTTTATAATGTTTTTGCATAAAAAATATAAAATTTGTGATTATGAACATATATCTAAAGAAAACAAATTGTCATTCATGTAATATTTCCACAAGATAAATAATAAATTAAAAAAAATGTTTGTGCATCCATAACATAAAAATGCACACATATTTCTAGCAGTAAAAATGTGTGTGTATCCTATAACTAGGAATCCACCTGTCCTCTTGCTATTGAGAACATGCAAACATTCCTATAGCTATGAAAATTAACGCATGGAAAATGGTTGAGGTGCAGTTTGGTAGGGCTTGAGAGAGGGAGTGATAAAGGAACCAAGGGAGATAAAGAGAGAGGGACAAGGAGAGGGAAGGGGGTTGGTTAGAATGAATAGGTGACTAAGGAGCAAGCAAGGGTAATGAAAAAGAATGATTGAGATTAAAAATGTGAGAGCGATATAGGAAGAGGGTGGGGAAGTGAGAGAGGGGGAGATGGGGGTAGAGAGAGAAACCTACGGGAGATTTATGGAGGAAGGTGAATAAAGAGTTGGAAGGTGGTTTTTGTGAACAAGGGATGGATAGAGATAAAGTTAGTAGATAGTGTGGGTGATTGAGTTATGGTGGAGGATCAGAGGTAAAGAGAGAGTGAGGAAGAGAGAGGAAGGGTGATAAACAGAGAGACGATAAAGTGGGATGGGAAAGAAATTATAGAGGGGGAGGGAGTGAGGGAGAGTAAAAGAGTATAATATTCGGAGGGAGATATAGATACAACCAAAAGGTAGAGAGAGTGGGGGAGGGAGCATGGAGAGGGATTTTTGTGAAGGATGGATTAAGGGAAGGAGGGAGAGAAATAGCAATAGAAATGGAGGAGGAAAAGAAAGGGAGAGGGTGGGGGCAAGAAAGAGATAGAGAAAGAGAGAAGGAGCAAGGTGGGGAGGGGGAGAGAATGAGAGAGAGACAAGGATCAAGTGTCAAATAAAGGGGAGAAAATACATACATATACATATAAACACACACACACACACACACAAATATATATATATATATATATATATATATATATATATATATATATATATATATATCGGGGGAAGAGAGAGAGATATATAAAGAGAAAAATAGGGAGAGTGATGTAAAATTAATATATATGGAGAAAGAGGTATGATGTGAAATAAATATATAAAGAAGGAGAGACAGACAGACACACACACACACACACACACACACACATATATATATATATATATATATATATATATATATATATATATATAGAGAGAGAGAGAGAGAGAGAGAGAGCGGGGGGGTGGGGGGGGGATGAGAGAGGGGAGAATGGATTGATAAAGAGAGAGGAATATGTACTGAAATTCTATGTGTGGTGGAGGAAAGATGGAGTGAGACAATGAGGGAATGAGTGAGGGTGAGAGACAGGGACAAGGAGAGAGGGAGGGAGATAGACACAATGGGAGAGGGAGAAAGAGAGAGAGAGAGAGAGAGAGCCAGGGATAATTTTTAGGATGGAAAATTATCTTGAATTTTAAAAACAATGGCGAAGCTCACTAGTCCCTTATATGCAAACTGCAAATTTTGTATTGATGTAGTCGTTGGCTATTTTTAAGATAAAATGATTTAACATTGTAAAATTTGGGCGAATAATTTTTATAAAAAATGGAAATTGGAGAATTTTTTTTTGGAAAAATCATGGAAAATTAGCCCACGTGCGAATATTAGACCCTAAAACTTTCCATGGAGAGATCTATATACATATACAGAGAGATAGAGGGGAAGAGAGAAATACATGAAAAGGAGGGATGGAGGGATGAAAGGGAGAGAGAAGGAGATAAAGGAGAGTGATAAAGATATGGAGATAAGGAGAGAGTGATAAACTTGGATGGGTCTTTTTTTTTAAGGAGGGGGTGAGGAAGAGAGAGGAGGGGAAATATAGAGGAAGATTGAGATATAGAGAGTGTTATTGTGAGGTGGTGGAGGCGGGGTGAGGGAGAGAGAGGAGGGGAAATATAGAGGAAGATTGAGATATAGAGAGTGTTATTGTGAGGTGGTGGAGGGGAGAAAAAGAGAGGGGAGCTAAGTGAGGAAAAGTTAGAAATAAGGAGAGAGGTAGAGTGATAGATATAGAGCTAGAGGGTGGAGAGAGAGGAAAATATATATTGATGAGGGAGAGTGGGAGTCAGGGTATGAGAGAGAGAATAAGGGAGAGAAGGAGATAGAGACAAATATGTATGTGGAGGTGGAATATAGGGGGAGAGGGAGATGTAGATAAATAGAGAGGTAGAAATGGATAGAAGAGGATAGATCCAATGAGATATGGATGGAGATGAAGTGGGGAGAGAGGAGGATAGAGTGAGAGAGATATATTATAGATGGAGCTAAAGGATATATATATATATATATATATATATATATATATATATATATATATATATATATATATATATAGAGAGAGAGAGAGAGAGAGAGAGAGAGAGAGAGAGAAACATGGACATACTAGAGAGAGAAGGAGATAGAGATAGGGTGAGAATGTGGTGAGGAAGAAAGAGATATAGAAAAAGTTGAAATGGGTTTGTTATGGAGTGAATGAGGGAGTGAGCAAGGAATAGGGAAATAGAGGATAAGGAAAAGAGAGGGGGAATGGTAGTGAGGGAGGGAGAGAGAGACATGGATAGAGAGAGAGATACATTAATTTATGAACCTGGAAACTTAAAAATTAATTCCTAGTATATTTATGTCTTTAAATAAAATAATAACTGTAGAAATCACAATAAATTTACTATTGCTAATGAAATTGAACTAAAATCAAGAGACACAAATCTCTTTTACTATTTTGTGGAAATGAAAACACACAATAGCAACATATTTAATAACATGAAACCATCAAAACATAAGGAACACAATTATTTTATGGGGAAACCCAACTAGGAAAAACCCCTCTGCTAATTTTCATTAATTCACATCAAAATATGGATCAATTACAATGTCTTGCTTCAATCCCGAAGAACACCATGCACTAAAATTTTGATCTCCTTCTCACTATCTTTATCTAACCAATACTTAGGAAATTCAAGCCTCAACATTCCTCCGATTTCCTTGCAGAATCCTGGAGGAAATTATCCCCAAAAACTAGGATAATTCCCTATTTTCTTGCGCAAATCATGAAAGAATTGACCACCTTCCCAATGAAAAAAAAATTACACTCAACTAGTATACAATTGATAATTATAATGCTCCTTTTCCTCCACTCAAACTAGGAAATTCGAATTCCATGCATGAATGGGTTTATTTTTATTAAATTGATCAGTTAGCTGAGAGATCATTGAGTTAATAGTTGCTATAACTACTTAACTGAACTCCTACTGACTCCACTAAAGACTAGGGCTCAGTTAACTAACTTTAACTAACAATAACTACACTATATTTCTAAAGTTAGCAATCAACCCATGACAACTCTAATTCTATCTTATAAATTTAATTTACTGACTTAGCTAGGAGACAATGCCATCTCACTCTAGCTAACTTCAATCCTAAATATTCTGTTGATGTGGAAAATTGATTTTTTCCAAATGACTAAGGAACAAATCAACTAAATAATTTTCTTAATACATTTTAACACTCCCTCTTAGCAATAAATGTGTTTTGAACCACCCTTATCCTGCACTTAAATTTACCTCTTGATAATTCCTTTTTCAAAATATTTAAACCTTTCTCCTCTGTGAAATTATATTGCAACATCACGATTCTCCTCTACACACAATCTCTTAAGTGATGGTACCTGATATGAATGTGCTTGGAATTGTCATGAAATACGGTATTTTCAAATAGTTTGATACAAATTTGACTATCATAGTAAATCACAATAGGATCCATCTCCTAACTGAAAAGACCAAAACTATTTTTCCTCATCCATATAGCCTCGCTTGCTGCTTGACTAGTAGACTAACACTTGGTCTTTGCTGAGCTAAGTGCTACAAAATTATATTTCCCACTATACCAGGAAATATCTATTCACCCAACACTAAAGATAGCTCCTGAAGTGCTCTTCATGTATGATGGAATTCCTACCCAATCTACATTTTTGAATCCCTAGATTTTCGCACCATTAGTCCTCCTGTACCATAACCAAAAATATGTTGCACCTTTGAGGTATCTAAGTACATGTTTTGTTTCTTTTGAGTGAAACTTGGTAGGATTCACCATAAAATTATTTAGGTGATTAACTGCATAACATTTGTATAGCATTTTTTTCACTAGATAGATCAAGGACCCCACCAATTATCTATATATGGTAGGATCTATTGCCTCTCATATAAAAGTGTCATCCTTCCTCTAATTGGTAGCTAGAGGAGGGTCCATAGGCTTACATTCCTCCATATGGAATATTTGAAGTATTTTAGAGGTATACTTCCCTTGACCTAGAAACAACTCCCCATCTCCCTATCACACCTCCAAACCAAGGAATTATAGAATCAAGCCCATGTCCTTCATCTTAAACTCTCTTGCAAGGTCCTCCTTGCAACACTGTATCAAATTCTCATCCCTTATCAGTATCAAGTCATATACATACAAGACAAGAATGAGAAATTTTCCATCTATCACAATTCAATAGAGATTGGCATCGCCTTCACTCTTGGTGAATTTCAATCCACTGAGATACATGTCAATCCGAGCGTATCAAGAAAGGGGTTCTTACTTCAAACCATAAAGGGCTCTCCTGATTCTACACACATGTGTCTCCCTGTCAAATGTCTAAACCCCTCAGGATGCTCTATGTCAATATCTTCCTCAACCACTCCATTGAGGAAGGCAGTCTTCACATCCTTCTGGTGGATCTTCCACCCCATGTGTGTAGCTAATGCTATAATGGTTATGATGTAAGAGTATCTTTCCATTGGGGAAAATTTCTCCTCATAATCAACTCCCTATAGATGTGAGAAGAATTTGGCCACAAATATGGCCTTGTACTTCTCAATACACCCATCAAATACACGTTTCACTTTTTATATCCATCTAGAACCAACCACTTACTTGTTCTATGGTCTTTGCACCACCTCCTATACATTTTTCTTCATGATGGGAGGGCCATCTCAGAAGTAGATATTCTCAATATACCATAGGGCTTACCTAGTCATCCAATGTTGTAGCTAAATCATAATATTAAAATAATATACCATGCATGCCTTGTAGTATTACCTATGCAACTTCACATAGGCAGTTTGTAGTTCTCAAGTGCCTCTTTACCATTACCAAATCTCGCCATATTTTCCTTTTCCAGATCTAGCCATATTTACTGTTTCCAGATCTAGCTATCCTTAGATTTTTTGGATCTAGCCATCTTTACCTTTCCCATATCTAGCCATAATTCCTACATTTCCAAATATCCTCGAGAGGGATCCACTCATCACATCTCATCATGGAGGTTAGAAATATCCAGGTGCTTAAATATACATGGAGGAAGTAACGACTAGAAATAATAATCATAGAATTCAGATCCATAAGTGTAAACAAGAGTAAAGTTATAATTCAAGGAATATTTATCATCACTGAGAGATGATCCTATCCCTCTTGAAACAATCTTCAAGGGCCATTCAATGACCATAATACAATGATACCTTCATCAGTAAATTTATCAATACCCAGGTTAGTTTTCAAATCGATCCAAGTACTTGAGTATCTTTACAAAGGATATGTGATGGTTTCATACACCAAATCTCAAAACTTCACCACAAAACAAGGTTTCTCTCAAAACCTTATCCAGTAACTGCCTAGGCTTTTCTTTGTACCCAAGAATTATTTCAGGTCTCTACCATCCTATGCTTTCTTCCACAAAAGTGTCTCCTTGGGGTGATATCCATGGATTTTCTTCAACCAACTCTGGTACCATGTTAATTTTTCATAGAGAAATGTTATTTACTTTGATAATTACATTTCTTCAATAAAATGTTAAATTTACCCCAAATAATTATACCATTGTACAGATCTATCTTTTAAACCATCAGAATATGAAACTATGTAGAAAGAAAATTACCATCATCATCATCATCATCTAAGCAGTGGAAAGTAAAAGATGAAAGGAAGAGAAGCATGAACACAAATAGACGAAGATTGGTCTGAGACCAGGGAAAATCACACTACAGGGAAAATCCTTGCAAATTCTTCTTCTTAGATCATTAGATGATTTAGAAAAAATATTACAACTGTCAATTATCCATAGATACATATCTTTATGATGCACAAAAAAGCTAGCATACATGCAATAAAACCATAACAATACTTTTCGATGAAGGAGCCTGAATGTGAGAATTGAAATTCACTGATACTTTTTGTAGCAAACTGATGAATATGGTTGATATCGGATGAGGATTGTAGATATGTTTTGCAGAAGAAACAAACCAATCTAATCTATGGATTATTAGATATATAATACCAAAATAAGGATCTGATAGATCACCAAGTGATCTTAAATCTGAAGTCATAGATATGGATCCAAGAGACTGTCAATGACTATTCTAATGCAATTGTGACTGGACGATTGATGTCTGGAGGCACTACGAAATCAAACAAAGGTGAATCAAATTAGATTATCCTAGTAATTCTCTAGTTCACCTCCTTAACATGCTCAACCCGCAGCTTTGGGGATCTGAACTGCTACCACAACACTATGTGCCCGCTTATTAGATCAACCCAATATGACTTCTAAGACTTGGTTGCACCCTTAACAAATTGAGGTAGCGGATTTGGGGTCTTTGTTTGTGCCCTTAAAAAATTGAGCTGATGGCTTTTGGGTCTTTGGTGACAGGCACAACACAACCAACCCATGACTTTTCTTAACTGGGTCGCTACCTCATATCTTCTTGCCCACGACTCTACCTCAGATCACCCAGATCTGATGCGTGATCACATCTGTGATCCTGACCCTTTGCGCGAGCTCCTCCCAAGATACAAGTGCGAGCCAAGAGATAAAAATGGATGAAAAAAACTAATGGATGAAAATCATAGATTTCTTGAGTAAGTGTACAAATGAGCTTGAGGTCGCCTCTATTTATAACTATGTGAGGGATCGCTTCAGGCTTTGACCGGATCAACATGCAGTTAGGCCGACCCATAAAATAATAAAATAATTCATAACTTAATTTCTTCTTAACCATTTGGGGCGATCTATAGGTCTATTTTTATCCTCTCGAAAAGTGGAATCTAGTTCAATTACTATCTTAGCAATGTGATTTTTCCAATGTGGTATTTTACCCTAGTTGCAAAAAATGACAATACATTCTCCAAAAGAAAAAAAAATTCACATAGAGCAATAAAAGGATAGGCCCTTGAGATATTAAGGAAATATTATATCATTTTCTAATCCACATAATTCTCATACAATAAAAAAGTCAATGAATTCAAAATTCCTTTCAACTGCTACATCTAGTCGTAATCCAATCTCGTTAATGTTGGGGGAGAGTGTTAATTTCAGACCTCTTCCTTTTTATTTCAATCCTCAGTGGCCAGCTATCGAAGAGGCCAGGATATTAGTGCAGTCTTCTTGAAAAATAACAATTAATTGATCACCTAGGTTCATATGGGAATCCAAGCTAAATTTTCTTAGAATAGCTCTCAGAGAATAGGCTAAATCATGCTTCAAGGAACCATTGTAGAGAAAAATAGAGTTGCAAAGAGAATTTGAGAAAACTCAGGTTAAATTGGAGAACAAAAAAGACACGAAAGATATGAAAGTTAAGAAAAAATAATTATAGTGGGAGAGATACCAAAAAAATAGAAAATAAGAAGAAAATTGGAAGATTAAGTCCAAGATTTTATGGTTACAAGTTGGGGGCAGAATACAAACTTTTTCCAAAATTAAATTAAATCCATAAGAGTAAAGAACCAGATAGAAGTGATTAATGGAGAAGGAAATGTAACACTTAAAGGGAAGAAATAAATTAGGGAAGAGGCACATCAACGTTTCAAAATATTGCTAAGCACAGACTCGAATCCAAATAATCTTGAGGATTTTTTGAGAGAAACACCAAAAATGGTCTCAGAGAAGGATAATGTAGCTTTACTCAAACTAGTGGAGGAAGAGGAATTGAAAATAATAATATGGAGCATGCATCTCGATAAAGCACCCAGGCCAGACAAATATACCATTTCCTTCTATTGTACATTCTAGGATTTCATCAAGAAATATCTTCTTGAGATGATTAGATGGTTCAATTCAAGTGAGAAATTGGAGGTAATATGAATTCTACATTACTTCCTCTTATTCCAAAAGAATATAGGCCCACCTCCTTTAATTGTTGTAGACCAATTTATTTATGCAATGTCTCCTATAAAATTATAGCGAGGTTTCTTGCAAACTATCTCAAAAGTCTAGTTCCCCACATAATCTATGAAAATTAAGGGGGGCTTGTTCCTAATCAACAAATTTTAGACAAAATTATCTTAGTCCAAGAAGGCATTCATTTGATCCTTTCACGAGAAAACCAGGGATTAATCCTCAAGCTAGATATGGAAAATGTGTTTGGCAGAGTCAAACACTACTTTCTTTTTTCTGTTCTAGAAAAATTGGGTTTTGACAACAACTTCATTGATCTCGTTAGATCTTGTATCAGTAATCCATTGATTTCTTCTATAATCAATGGGAGTCCTCATCAATTTTTCCAAAACACTAGGGTTCTTAGAAAATGATTCCCAATATTTCCCTTCTTATTCATTATAATTGTTGAAACCATCAGCAGGAAGCTAGAGCAAGAGAGTCAAAGCAGAATTATCGCAAGAATTCAATATAGTAGAAGAACTAAAAGCATGAATCATTGTCAATTTTTCAATAATACGTTATTTATTGGAGGAGCCTCTTTTATTGTCTCTATAAGATTTAAAACCATCTTGGATCAATTTTTGGAAGCCTCTGGAAGCCTTCTCAATAATATGAAGATCAACATTTTCGACGAAACACTCCAATCATACCTCTCCAATGTATTTCTTAGATTTTTGGAATTCCTTTTAAAGCGGAATGGTTGTTTCAAATATTTGGGCATGTAAATTTCTAAAAATCCAATGAAATCATAGGTCTGGATATAGGCGATAGAAAAAATGAAGAAAAAAATTCAACAATGGGGAATGTAATGGTTCAATTTAGCATGCATGGTAACATTAATCAAATAAGCTTTGTCAGCTATGAATTTATATCAATTCAAAATAGTGAAGGATCCAATAATAATAAAAAATAAAATTGAGTTGATAATTCATAAGTTTCTATGGCAGGGAGGTAATAAATAAACAAAAAAGTTTAGCTTGATAAGTTGGAAAAAGGTGATTATTCCCTATGACAAAGGGGGGGTCGCCATACAACCAAGATTAATGAAATTAGCATTGGGAGAAATAATTATATGGAGACTAATAATTAGGGAATCATCATGGTGGAAGTAGGTCTTAGAGAAGAAATCCATAAAATCTCCTTGTCACCAACTTCTTCATTCTCAGATCCCTAGGAGGCCTTATTCTCAAATTTGGAAGCTTTGGGAAAAAAAAATTGCTCTCATCCAAGCCAATAGATTTAGAATTCCAAGTGGAGTGAAAGATATTAATATACGGGGAAACAACATAATGGGTAAGCCTAGTATCTCTTCTTTTCCGGAACTTCATCACCTTAATATTTGGTTCCTTGGAAAAGGCATATCAAACCTTGACCAAATATCATATTGGAATCAATATGAAAAATCATGGAAAGGAAAAAAACAAGAAATTCGCCCAGATTTGAATCCTCAATGGCACCTTCTTCTTCAATATCTCAAGGGAGGAGCTCTTACTATAGGTAGCTTGATGGTTTCAATTGGAATCTTACTGGAAAGGATTACATAATTAAAATTGGATACGAAAAACTTCAAGGAGATCAGGATCAACAACCTATTTGGCCTCTATGGAAAATTGTCTGGAAAAATGAAAGCTTACCTAAAATCAAGAATTTTATATGAACACTGCTCAAAGGAAAAAATATCACAATAAACAATTTGAAAAAGAGAGGTATTCAAGGTCCCTCAAATTTTCCATTCTTCTTGAGAAATTAGGAAACTATTTAACATATTTTCTTAACATGTGAATTTTCAAAATGTTGCTAGAAAGCTTTAGTGAACCATTTCCATATCCAAGTAAATGTTTATCTCGAATTTTGGATTTCTTTGTTGAATGGAAATCCATCCCATTTTCCTCAAAAAAGAATATATGATTAAATTATTTTGTTCCAGTCTCCCATCCTTCGGATGGCGGCAGCTTTGGCTTGCCAAAAATAAGTGTGTATTCCCAAAAAAAAACCAGATAGAAGGAAAATTATGGTCAAGGTATGGAATTTATCCATAGAGGCCATTCTCATTAAAGGGAACTGAAAAATAAGAATTCATATTTTACAGCCTAATGAAACATTATGGTTCATCTTTGTATTAGATAACCTCTCCTCCTACGCTCATTATCCAGAGAGAAATCGAATTACTACAATCAACTGGAAGGTCAGATTAAAAGGGAAATAATTCAATTCCTCACTTAAAGAACACAATCAACAATGTATGTTCTTTGATGGGGAGATAAAATTTAAGCATGTCCATGCTAGAGTAGGGTGGTTAATTTTGGATCATAAGGGTGAGTAATCAATTACTTATGAATGGGGTCTGGGAAGCGAAACAAATAACAAGGTTAAGGCATACACATTTCTTTTGGGATCTCAACTCCTTCGTGAATTCAACATTAGGAACCAATTAGTAATTTGGGATTCAACTATCCAAATTTGACATATGGTATAGAACTCTAGACCTTCCAACATTGACCTTGAAAAAAAATTCATTTGTATCCAACATCAAATGAGAAACTTGGGTAATGTATCATATTTTCATGTCTTCAGACAAAATAATAGTAAAGTTGATATATTAGTTGGAAATTCTTGTTGTAGATCTCAAGTTGAATTCAAGGTCAATAGTGAAGTCAGTAGAAATAATATCCTATGAAATCTCATTTGTCTCAAGACTCGTCATGAATTTAGTCTTGGCCAATCCAAATCTATCCCTTCAATCTGGCAGAAGAATCCCTGTTCCTAATCAAACGAGAATCCACAAAGGACATTGTGGCATTGATCATGCACATAATAATATCACTACATATCATATGTATGATATATGTACTTTTAGCATCCTTTGCCATGATCATTTCCAAAGTTCATGATTTGGTGACTTGGTCCTCTTATCCCCAGAATTACATTTATAATTTGATCATCTCCTCCTTATTTCACTGTGTTTTCTCTTCTCTTATTCCTATCATTTCTTATGCCTCTTTTTTTCCCTATATCCCATTCTCCCCTTCTGCATCGATCCTTTTCTCTCTTTCCCACATCTTTATTCCTCCCATTCTCCATGGAAACTCCCTATGATTTTCCTCATTATAAAACTATTAGAAATGAACTAGATCAGCTTAAAAAGATGCAAGATGATAGAATGGTATATTCTACCTAAAAAACATATTTTTAAATTATTAGCTAGTTGCAATCAAATATTCATTCAACAATATAAGAAATCGATGCTCATACATTGAACATGCATTATTCTCCTTTCTTGAAATGGTGGAGAAGAATATCGTAGACACATCTAGTTCCAATAATTGTAGAAATAATCTCAACTAAAAGGAAGAGACATCTATAAACAACGAACAAAGAGGATAATTTACTAATATTAATAGGAATCAATGAGTGCCTTATACAGATAAATCGGTTTTCTAAATTTTGCTGGTTCTATATATATAATGAAATGTAAATGCATCTATCTTCTACAACAATTTATTATAGTTTATGCAGGCAATGTAGTAGGATACATAGGATATAGCTCATATTATGTATCAGGAGGAATTAAAAGTTTTTAGGATTTAGATTTTGAATCCTCTTATCAATAAGAATTATTGTATCAAGGCTTTCAACCATCCTTTTTTTGAATGAATATAAGATAACTGAGCCTGTTAAAAAAAAAAAGGTAAACCAGTTCACTCTTAGGTTCTGCTATTGGTTACAAATAATGGCTTATGTATACCTAATATTCACAAGGTTGGTGTTACATTTATTTCACATAGGTGTAATCTTTCGAATGAGACACTACCCAACTGGTAAACACTTATGATCTAGTGTTTTCCTACATAAAATATTATTTTATTTTTCCTCTGTTTACTTCTCTAGGTTTTTGTTTCTAGTGAAGCGATGAGACTAGGGTTTCTTTCATAGGGTCAAGACATTTGGCCATTGTAGCACCCCACTCCGGTAGCTTATATAGAACATACTCGTTTTACCATGTTTATGCATTACCCATTAATTGTTATTATTTTTTAAATTCCACTATGGTTTCAAATTTTGTTTTGGTTCCATATAGGTAAATAATGAAAGGGTTTGAAGCTCTATAAGAAGCGAAATTTTAGGTTATTACTTCTATATAATCTCCGAGTACTAAAAGCCTTTTTGTTTTTTTTGGATATCAATATAGGACTCCATTAGATAAAAAAAAAGGAATTGGGTTGAATCTAGTTGAGCCTTTCATGATACATGTGCACACATGGGATAGTTATTTAAGTTGTTTGTACATCATACTTTGGCTCTGAGTCCAATTTTATTTTACCCTCATGTTAAATACTTACATATTTTTTGTCTTGGTTTATTATGATAATTTTTTTTAATTGATTTTACCTATTGGAACCTAGACATGAATTGATTTTGTCTTTATATATATAATGCATATTTTTTCCAATGCAATTGTTTTCAACTAAAGTTATGAGTTTCCTGTATTTCCTCTCATAAAGAACCAAGTCTACTAATACTATTTGTTTCATGTAGAATATCATCATCAATAAACATGGTTTATCTTATTTAAACAAATAGTCTCATATTCTTTTTATTATGAATAAACATTGTACATTTAATTTGGCCTTTTAAAAGCATTTTCCTTTTTTGTTTTTCATATCTTTCTTTTGAGTTTTTCACCCATGTAGCCTTGATTTCCATATGTATATATATATATATAATTTATGGATAATTCCAATGCACATAAAAATAGAGTTTTAGGCTCTCTGTTTCTGGGTTTTTGGGCATCCAAGTTTCTCTAAAGTATTTTTCTTTTGGTAGAAACTATACATTGGTTGATGGATAAGCTGGGTGCTTTATCACCAATTTAACGCATAACTAACCCGGCCATAAATACATCGATGCTAATTATTTCCTTTCTACATTTATAGACTTTCATTCAATAGAATACTTTCAATTTATTCTACTTCTTTTTCAAATTCAAAATAAAATCTTGGTGTGTATGTGTGTAATCCCAACACAATATATAAATAACTCAATTACTTATTAGAATCTCTGAAAACACAATATGAGTTACCACGCTCCTCCCAACCAATGAACCATTGTATCAAAATTTCCTCCTCAGGCCCCTAGCAGCGCGTTGTTAAAGATGGGTTGAATACATAGATACACAAGTTCATTCATTATATCCCACTAGAATATTGTTTTTATTTCCATATTTCTCTTCTCTCCCACAATATTTTTTCTGAATAATATTCCACACATAACATCTCTCACCAATCACAATCATTTTGGTGGTATGGAAGATCATCCTTTGCAAGACAGAGGATTTTTATTTTTTATGTCTCTATCCTTTATTATAACAAATCTAATTCTAAATTATTCTTGAAAAATGGACCCTAACTACTCATGTGGTTGCTTCTCTTTCATTTTTCAAAAATATTGATAAGTACACAAGATTTTTTCTTTAATAACAATAAATATTTACAATCTCATAAAAATATTCAAATTTTAATTTTTATCCTTTTAGCCACAGTTCAAAATTATAAAATCATAAAGGTCTTTATAGAATTGATTTCATAAGGGGTAATACAATAATAATATTAGTATTTTTGGAATTTGGCTTATGTGATCCATAATTTGTAAAAAACTACTTTCGGTAATAATCACATATGATCATGTATTGTCGATGCGTTTCAAACCAACCAGTGTTGTTCATCTTCAGGACAAGATGAACCACACTGGTTGGTTCGAAATGTGTCAAGAATAAATGATCATATGTAATCGTTACAGAAAGTATTTTTTTACAATACTAGGATTATAGTAATATTAATATTAGGGTTTAATATATTGATGTTATTGTTTAAAATCCTAGAGTTTATAATACTAGTGTAAGGTTTAATATATTAATCTTAGGGATTATAGTGCTAAAATTAGGGTTTAATATTAATCTTAGGGTCTGTCATATTAATCTTAGGATTTATAATATTGAATTTAATATTTATTTTATAATTCAGGGCACTTAATGTATAGGGTTTAATATATTATTTATAATATTAGGGTTTGATATATATAAATGGCTTAACTATATATATATATATATATATATATATATATATATATATATCGATATATATTTGAGTTTAATATATAAGTTTGATAATATTTTATTTAATATTTAGGTTTATAATATTGTGTTTATAATAATAGGGCTTATATATATTAGGTTTTATAACATAGGGTTTATAATGTTAGGATTTAATATTAGGTTTTATAATATTTTAACCTTAGTTATCCATGGTCAACCATGGTAAATTCTAGTCAATCATATTCAATGTTGGTTAAGCATTGGTATCCTTCTCATCCTACAAAACACTTCTCTACCCATTCTTAATGGCGAGCTATAGTCAACCAAGGTCTTTATTATTGAACATGGTCAACTATTTTTAAAGTGGGAAACCATAACTTATCATAGAAAAGTATGGTCAACCATGGCCAATATTGTGAAACAATGGGAACTCATGTTGAACCATGGAAAATTTAGGTAAAAAAGAGTCAATAATGATCAACCATAGTCAAACCATGGTCAGCCATAGTCATATAATTATTAACAATAGTCAAAACATAGTTAGCAAATTTAAATATGGTGAATACGGACAACAATAGTTAATTTTGGTCAGCCATAGTCAAAACATAGTTAATGTTGTTTAAAAAGGGTGAACATGGAGACCCATAGCTAGTGATGTTCAAAAAGGTGTACATGGAACCCATAGTCAACCATGGTCAATCACTATCAAGATTTTAAAATGTTTCATAATATCAATTTTAATATTAATAAAGTTGACTTGTAATAACAACAACAATAATAATATTAATGTTTTGATGTTGTAATGGTAGTGATATCTAACCAACATCACAATGATACATTACGTTTCATTTTATCCAATGTCGCAATGTGACATTACAAAATTAGTCAAGCACATTTAATAATGTTGTTGACTATGCTTGACTATGTTTGGTAGTCAACACTCTTCAATTTCGGTCAAAGATATTCAAATAAAGTCAACCTTTATAGTCAATATTTAAATAGTTGATGATAATATTTGAATTTGTTCAAACTTAATCTCTTATTAACATTATTAATTAATCTTCATAATCAAACATATTGTGAAGTTGGAATGGCACATAAATCGACCGAGCATCACGTTGTGACAAACATTGTCACAATATGACAATCATCATCATAATCTTACATTACATTGCAACTTATCCAAATTAAAAAATTAGTCAACCACATTTACTAATGTGGTTGACTATGTTCAATTATGTTTGTTGACTATGTTTGACAAAAAACACTCTTCAAATTTAAACAAACATAATTTCCTATTATTTTTATTAATTAATATTAATAGTGACACATGGTCAACCACATTAGTCAACAAAGTCAAGTAAAATCAACCTTTATGGTCATTATTTAAATTGTTGACCATGGTCAATATTTTTTGCAATGTGAAAATAATTGTCGAAATTTTACATGACATTGCAATTTATCCAACATCGCATTTCCACTTCACAAATTAGTCAACCACATTTACTAGTGTGGTTGACTATGTTTTGTTTTGTTTGACAAACATAGTCAAAGAAAGCCAACCATAGTCAATATTTAAATAGTTTACAACCATCTTCAACTTTGGTCAAACATAAAATCCTATTAATATTATTGATTAGTATTCATAATAAAAAATGTTGTGATGTTGGAATCGTATAGAAATATATCTCACATCGCATTGTGACAAACATTGTCACAAACTTAGATTACATTTCAATTTACCCATCGTTGCATTACGACATTACAAAATTAGTCAACCACATTTACTAATGTGTTCGACTATGTTTGTTGGCTATGTTTGAAAACCAACATTCTTCAAATTGAGTCAAAAAAATTTCATATTATTATTAATTAATAGTGAAACATAGTTAACCGCATTAGTCAACAAACTCAAACAAAGTCAAAATTTATAGTCTTTGTTTAAATTGTTAACCATGATCAAACTTTGTTACAATATGGCAATCATTGTTGCAACATCACACTGTGACTTTACAAAATTAATCAACCACATTTACTAATGTGGTTAACTATGTTTGATTATGTTTGAAAATCAACATTCTTCGACTTTAGTCAAACATAATAAGTTATTGATATTATTGATTAATATTAATAATCAAACATATTCAATCACAAGTTAAACAAGGTCACCATATATGTTCAATGGTTAAATAGTTGACAATGATGAAACTTTGTCAACCATATGTTTACTATATTTACCAATAGTCAACCTCATTCACCATATTTAACATTTGGGTTTATAATATTGTGTATTTTAATATTTATTTCTTAATATTGGGTCTAATATTAGGGTTTATAATGTTGGGTTTTTAATATAAGGTGCTTAATATATAGGGTTCATTATATTAGACTTATTATATGGGTTTATAACATTGGGGTTTACGATATATGGATTTATATTAGGGCACATATATATTATGGTTTACTATATAGGGTATATTTTATTAGTGTTTACAATATTATAGTTTAATATAGGGTTTTATTTTAGTGTATAATATTTTGTTTAATATTAGGGTTTGTAATATTCGGTTTATAATTTAAAGTCTATAATTTTTGTATTTATAATATTAGGGTTTGTAATATTGGGCTTATAATATTAGGGTTTGTAATATTTGGTTTATAATATTAGTACTTTATATTATTATGGTTTAATCTTAGGTTTAATAATATTGGGTTTAAAATATTTGGTTTTATAATAGTAGTTTTAAAATATTGGGTTTTAATATTAGGTTTTATAGTATTATAGTTTATAATATCAACCACATGCACAAACACATTACAATCTATTCAATGTCACATTGCAACATTACAAAATTAGTCAACCACATTTACTAATGTGGTCGATTATGACTATGTTCGATTACGTTTGAGAGTCAACATTCCTCAACTTCGGTAAAACATATTTTGCTATTAATATTATCAATTAAACATATTCGACCACATTATTAAAACAATGTCACCCTCTATAGTTAATATTTAAATAGCTGATCATGATGAAACTTAGTTAGAATTTTAATATTTGATCATGATTAAACTTTTTCAATGCTATATTTACCATATTTAATAATAGTCAACTCAATTCGCCATATTTAACAGATTTATAATACCATTAATTGCCCCAAAAGGTGCAAAGAAAGGCCGTTAAGAGTGCGAAATAGAGATAATTATACTTTGTTTTGAAATAATAATTGTTATATTAAATTTAGATTGCTTAGTGTATTCTTGGTTTTTTTTTTTAATTTATAATCATATGCATCATGAACCAACTTTGTTTTGAAATAATAATTGTTATATTAAATTTAGATTTGTAGAGTGGAAAATCATCCTCTTAGGTTTTTTTCTTTCGGAGTCAATTTCATAACAAATTTGGGGTTTTTCCAATTTCAAATTTAGGTTTTCCTTTGGTGAATTTTATTCCCTAGTCAATTTTGCAACAAATTAAAAAATTTTCCTATATTAAATTTAGGTTTTTGTGGTTTTGTTTAAAGAATTTTGTTTGAGGATTAGTAAGGATTTATTTGAATTGTATCTTTTAACTTTATAAATGAAAAAATTCAAATGCTTTAGATATTTCCAAACAGTATACCTATAAATACATTTGAAAACACATTTTAAATAACTAAACTCAAAATCTTACAACCAAATTCAAAAACAATTTACCTTAACCTCTA
Organism: Pinus albicaulis; assembly: GCA_034641835.2. NCBI lineage: Eukaryota > Viridiplantae > Streptophyta > Pinopsida > Pinales > Pinaceae > Pinus > Pinus albicaulis. The sequence goes on from CM076582.1 coordinate 501,911,137, forward strand.
TCATTTTTCTTTTAGAGACGTTTTCCTACTACGAGATTAACACTATATTCATAAGGTAATAAATTTTTTTAAGGAGTTGTTTTATATTATATGTAACTGAATATTACAATTAATTACCATGGTTGATCAGATGTGAGATCTAATCTGTAGTGTCCCTTCTTGGTGAGATAGCTTTGATGACACTTAGGGATGATGATTTTGATATAATGATATAATATTATGCATGAGAGACTTATGTACATGCTTATATGCTATAGACCTGGTTTGGGTCACTTGGTTGTTGTGTGCTTCTGGTAATATCTATGGTTTTATATATAAGAATTGATTTTGGTGAAGAGAATATTAGTGATGTTTTCTCTTCTAGTATCCTATTTTGGACATAGGTGTATGACATCGATGATGATCTAGAATTGAGACACATATCCATGGATGATCATGGTTATGTGGAACATATGGTTAATTATGATTTATGGATGATACATGATTTGTATGATTATATGTGTGTAATCGCGTACTAAGCATGATGTATCAGGCTACTTGGTTATTGCCAAAAAGGATGTTTGACTTATAAATGACTCCGAAATCCATTTCTCCAAAATAAAAATGACTATCGAAGTAATGCACAATCCTTGGTAAAATGTGGATAAGCTAATTTTGAAATTCATTTGATTCCTTTGATCTATGAGATTGTGTTGTGGGCAGGTCTTGGAAGAAGACCTTACTAACGAACCATCATATGGGTATGAGCTCACAATCAATACCTTTAGGTGAAGCATGGAGTTTCAAAATAGAGTAGATGAGAAGCCATGGAAATTAGGGCGCAGAGTCCTAAATCCATGAAATATAAAAACATGAAGTCTTGGCTATATAATAAAAGTATTAGGGAGCAGAGTCCTAAATCCATGAAATATAAATACATGGAATCTTGGAACTATAATTAAATGTTTACGGTGTGGAGTCCTGAATATTTAAAAATATCAAGGTGTGGAATCTTGGATCTTTAGAGTAGATCAGGGAGTGGAGTCCTAAATCTACTAAGGCACGGAGATGCATACAATAGGGGTGCAGAATCCCTATTCTCCGAAAGAAAAATACCATTCATGGGCAACTCATGGAAGAATTTCCTTGATAAAATCTGATTCCTCACAATTTTGGAGTGACTTTCTAAAAATAGAAAGTCATGTCTAGCATCTCGAGTATGACTTTCCAAAAATAGTAAATCACCTCCAATCTATGGGTAATAAACTATACTTGAAGGAAAATCACTTAACTTATCATTGATAAATCTTAATAGTTCAATGTCGACTTAATCCTCAATATTATTAATATTATTATTATCGTTTATGAGACTATTATATTATTATTAAAAGATAATTAAATCTCCTCAATCTTTTGACACCTCTCTCCTTGATGATTCTCATGGCTCTATGTAAATCTCTCTCTCTCTCTCTCTCTCTCTCTCTCTCTCTCTCTCTCTCTCTCTCTCTCTGTTAATTATATATTACACTCTCTTTTATGCACTCATAAAATAATGGCATATTTCTCTTACACTCATTAAACACATGTCATAAAATATTCCTCTTACACTCTCTTTAATGCATATGTTACACTTTCCTTAACTAAGGTATGCATACCTCTCCTTAATGGCATGAGTTACACTCCTCTAAAAGGAATACAAGGCATGCATATTACTCCTCTTTTATGACAAGAATTTTTTGCTCCTCCTATATATGCGCCTCGTGTATTCTCACTTGGGGGGAGCTGCATTGTGATACCAAGAGTTGGAGAGATTTGAAAAATATTATGAGAGTGAGAGACTTGGAGAGTAGCCAATTGCTTCGAAATTAATTTGAAATTCCTAAACTAAATTAGTAAGTAGCTATAACTAGTGGAGCTGAACATCAGTGGTATTTGGAGGAAGTGAAACTTATCTCCTCAGCTTGCCTTGGATATCTCTCTACTGCTATATTTTGGTATTGTTTGTGAGCTCTTATAGCTCAGGGGTTCGAGTGGGAGAAGTTATCCCTCAATGTGGTTGGGTGGAAAACCGGATGTTTCACAATGAGTTGCTAAGGATATTGGAGTTGGATCATACTCTCATCCTTTGGAGCCATATATATACATTGTCAGGTATATCTATCAACGTTCTTGAAATTTTGGTTTTTTATTACGTTTTAAAGTGTTGTGGAAAATTTAAATTTATTGGAAATTTTTACTTTAAATTATTACAAAATTATGAATATTTAGAAAATTATTTACGAGCTAACCAACATTGAGTTAATAGTTTCATGGCAGCTATGTATGAGAATGTACATGCAGGGGGATTAAAACAAAGATCTATTGCCAAATCTTTTATGTTCAATTTATAATGATTTTTTTTCCATCATGAGTTTGACGAAAATATCATACTAGCATAAATTTTATTTTTCTTTCTCCATGTGCAATTTTAGATGAATCTTTCACACTAAGTGTTTGATAAAAGTGGTAAATGAGATAGCAGGAATTATTTTATTTTTTAAGAAATGAATTTCCAGGACTTTCTATTGCGATGAATCTCAACATCAATGGGTATCTGTGCTTTTTGACCACGTAACCTCAACTTCAATTCCAAAAAATAGGTTTTCAGTCTCCGATTCTCTGATCTAGTCAATTTTACAGATTCATTGTTGCTTGTATGGACTGTCTATTGTTTGGTTTTGCTGATTTTTTTTATATCTTGGATTTACTTGGTTATCTTTATTGATGATACTAACCCAGTTAATGCAATTGAAATTGTTGTTTTCAATTCTCAATTTTTGTATATTGCATGCTTGCAAAGTGTTCGACAAAATGCCAGAATGATTATATATTGTATTATTGCAAACTCTTTGTTAAAAGGCCTAAATGGTTGTAGCTTTTATACACATATATTATTAGAGTAAATGTCTCACTCACTATAGATTTTATGTACCAGAAATTTATGAATATATTATTCAATGGATGTATCTTCATATTCTTGCAAGTTTTTGTACAATGTGAAAGTCAATTTTAGTAAAGTTGTGGAAGTGTGAATAGATCAGCAGGATAATGTTCCTTTCATCATATAAAACTATCATAAAAAAAAGGGTGTTGTTGGAAACAATTTTACAGTAAACAATTATGCAGGATTTAATTACTTGTGCAAGTGAGCATAATAAGTTCCCCAAGTTGCATGTAGTCATGGGTGTAGTCTTATGCTTGAGTAGTTGTAGCAAACAACTAATTGTGCCTAATTTTTGAAATTCCAATGTTTTACTTGGAACTATTTGAAGAATAATATGTTTCTGAATTTGTAACACTAGCTATTCTTGCTATAACATTCATTATACAAGTTTCATGATTGAAGCCATGTCATTCTGCAAATAATTGTTTTTCCTTAATACTGGGGAATGAGAATTTTTACTTGATGAATTTGGAAACATTGTTGAATCATTATCTTTTGTGATTCCACTTCTCCATTTCAGAAACATATCATTATTTTTTATCATGAAGATATCAATATTCCTCCTTAAGCTACCTTGTTACAGGTAGATTAATAATCATGCCCTTATATGTGTATTTTGACTTAATAGAAGCATGATATTATAGGCATACTTTGTGGTTATGATGTAAAGAGTTAATAAGTGGAACCTATTTTGCATAATCCACGAGGTCAAATAGATTTATTATTCTTACTACTCACACATGGAATTTCGATGGAATTTATTTCTAGTCTTGCTTAGAACTGACGTACAAGTATGAAAAGAGCACATGCTATCTTCTTTTAAACCTTGAGGAGAAATGTGTTTTGGAATTGATTTTAAGGGGAAGTTATACCTGACTTCTTAGGTTATATTATTACATTGAAATAGATGAAGGAACAACATTTTCATGATAACCAAGTCATTCATATTATGAGTAGTTAGTAATCCTATAGAATATTATAATATTTTAGGAGGTAAAAATAAAAAATCAAAAAAATTAAGTGATAGTGTTCAATGTAACATTTACTTCTCTACACTCTTGATGGTTGGTAAGGTGGGAGCTTACATGATCAATGGCAGTGAAACTTGAAAAATATTGAAATCTTTGTCATTTATAAAAGTCTTATTTAATTAAGTGATTCCAGAAATTCCTGAGCTAACCGTAGTAAAGTAATCCATTTACAAAAGGTCTGTCAATATTTCTTTCCCTAGTTTCTATTAAATAAAAGAAATGCGTAATGAAAATTCTTGAATAAAAAAAAAGTTAAAGAAAAAAGTATACAAACATATTTGGACAACACAAATTGAAACAAACTTCTGAAATCATACTTCAATTCATTAAATAAATAAATTCTAGAATACTACATTGTTATAATAATAAATAAGAAAGAAATTTCATTTGAAGGTCATGATTTCCTTTCTTAGCAATACAATACAAACATTATTTTATTCCTCACATGAACAAAAAAGGAATGTATCCAAATAAAATAATACCATGGTTCTTTAATGAAAAGGAATTATAAGATAAAATCAAATAGCTAAGTGGGCTAGCTCAAGAGGTTGAGCGCTTTCATCTTCCTCACGTGAACAGAAAAGGAATGTAGCCACATAAAATAATACCATGGTTCTTTCATGAAAAGGAATTATAAGATAAAATCAGATAGCCGAGTGGCCTAGCTCAAGTGATCGAGAGATTTCAGCTTTCTCTTGGGCTAGTTGGTTACCCCTGTTATGTGCTTGACAACCCCTACAAGGTCAAGGCACTATAATCAGCAGTAAGAGGTTTTCACTGGGAAGTGTCGGGGTTCTCCGCAAGGTTTTCAATGGAATTTTTTATTTTTTTTGTCCAACGACAACAAAAATAGTTCAATGAAATTAAAAGTACATAAATAATTAATTTAGAATTTTTATTAAGGTTTGAAGTTACCTTCCTTGAATAAATCCCATCAAATAGTTATTTAATACTAATCATTGTCAAAAGAGCTTGTTTTTCAATGAAGCCCAAATTAGTTAGTCAGCCCTCAATTTAAGTAGACCCATAGGTAGTTAAGATATCCTCAGGAAACTTAAAATACACTCCAATAATACTGGGTAAGTATAGAAAAATATCTTAACCCTCTTATTACCAAGCACATCAATGAAAGTATCAGATTATTGTTTAAGAGAAAATGTGAGTAGTGATTTAAAAAATGTTATTCCTTGTATATGCATTCTTGTATATGCGTAAGAGTGGGTAGTTGGATTTTGAAAATTGATTTAAAATCAAACACAATACATACGATTTTAATTTTATTTTATCACATTGAGACTTATTAAAAATGAAAATCAATCTCAATGATCCAAAAAATTCTCACTGAGTTTTGTTTTCGAAAACTAAAATATTATTTTTTATTAAAAATGTACTATCAGACATTATGATGAACCATGAAAAATGATGTGTCCACTAGTCACATGAAAGTCTTGCAGATATGCTGAGTGAAACCTAAACGATTATTCTCTCTGTCATACAATAAATAAAAATCTTGCTGCTCATCATTCCTGAGTATCACAGCTTGTCCACTCCTTGGGTGAGCTATGTTGTCCTTGTGATCAGTTTGGTCAGCATGCTGACAAAATAATTATTCAGAAAATGAATGGTATGTTTCATACTAAAATCGAAATGTTATTCAAGGAAGCTTATGAGTTCGACAGAGTCTGACGTCCACAAATGAAAACTTTTCCAACACCTTAAGTAAGTAACACTTTATTTTTATAATTCCTCGTTTATGAGAAGAAGGCAGAGCTAAAGCTTCTCCTTAAATCTGGTTCTCTGGCAGAACTTAGTAGAGCTTATGCCTCTCTTTATGCATTCTTTCATAGAACTTAGCGTCACTACAGCTTATCCTTAAATATGGCACTTCAACAACTTGCATTAAAGTTTGTTGGATCAGTATTAAAATAAAATACATAAACAATACTCTTCATTCACTTCTTTGTTGAAGAAACTTGAAATTTCAGTAACATTGAAATCTCTAGAATTTATCAAGGAAAATTTTAGGGCCAAATTTTTCCATTTGACTAGTTCTCCATTTTTGTCCACCAATAATTCCCATGTTTTCCAACAATTCACCTAAATTCTACAGAATAAGGTTTATTTACTTTTAAAATGGCTAAATTTCTCTTAAAATTATGAATATTTTTACAAAATGTTACCAGACATTTTAAAGTTGGCCTTTCAAGAATGAGAAGGAATCACCAATATTTCAACCTATTTCAGATAAGCATGAACCCCTAAAAGTTTCTAGTTGCTGACATCTAATTTTTCTTGCATAAATGGAACAATTCAAGGAAAATTTCTAATTAAGATCCCTAAAAATACATGCCTTGTGTAGGTGATTCTAATTCTGAAAAATTTTCTTCCCACCTGGAGACTCTTGAAGGAACTCAATTTGAAATCTTTAAAATTCAGTGAGAAGGTACACTTGAGTATACAATGAAAACTGAGATTTGAAAATGATCAGCAAAGATACACACTTGAATATGCCATACTAGTAAGTTCAACAGACACTCACATTAGAGCTCCCATCTTCATCATTGTTTGCTTCTTGCTTGCACTGTCTTGCAGAACATAAATGTGAAGGTGGTATTTAATATGAAAGCTTTTAAATAAAATTTCCATGATATGTAAGCCTAAAAAATGTGTAGATAAAAAAAAAAAAAAATTATGATTCCTTGAAAATAAAAAATTCATACTACCAAGTCTACAGCAACCGTAACATTGACACTTTTGTCTTGATCATAGCTTTCCGCGTGTCCCCTAATTCTATTGTAGAACCCAATTTGAAAATTTTTCTTCTAGTCAAAGAAGCTTTATAACTGGACCTATAGTGAGAAGGTCTTATATTATGGATACCTAAGAGGAAAATTAAAAAATAGTGAGGCATAATCAGTACATTCTTTCATTGTTCCAAATTTGCAGTGACATTGAATTTGAAGATCAATATACTAAATAAATTAAATGGATGAACTTGATTAATGAACTCAAATGTAAGTTGGTATAAGCAAGAATCTTCGTTTGACCAGTTCACATCTCAACAAAATAATGCACAATGCATTGCATAAAATTTTAGCATTTTCTACTAAAATAAAAACATTATTTCAACAAGAAAGATGACCCGCTTTCATTTTGATAAGGTTGTATCTTAGTAAAGAAGTGAAATTTTCACAACAGAAACTCATGGCACTGTTAGTACAATAAAATTCAGTCAGATACATAGAATTTTTCATTGGAAAATATCAAAGTCAATAGAAAAGCACAAGGTTGCATTGTAAAATGTAATCAATAATGTTTATGTACAACATGCATCTATTAAATACATGTTGCATATATAGAGATGAAACAATAAGGGAGCACTAGATTTTATCTTACTCAAGTTTAAAAGTTGTGCATTACAACTTGAACATAACAAAAATACACATGAAAAGAAATTAAGAACCAAGAAGCCTCTTAATCTCTACTTGACAAGAGTTACCGACATACAAAATGCTAACGATTTTCCATTTCATGTCAGCATGACTCAATATTCACCAGGTGTTCTAATTTATAATGGAATGAATCAAAACTTACAATGCAATTCTAGACTTGACTTCAAATAGACACTCACAAAGGTTACCTGCCCTACCAATCTCTCAAGTTTGCACTAGACCAAACCAACCAACCAATGAAATGATATTGCAAAGCTTCCATCCAAACAACTCGTCATCTTGACATCACAAGGTTACCAACAGGAATTGAACTTATGAACATACTTTCATTGATAGAAGCCCCATTCATGGGCTTGAGATTCTCATGACCTTGCTTCAAATTTTTTCCTTCCATAGGCCCTTCTTGTCCATTTGTCAAATATTAAGTGTTCTTTCCAAAAATTGATTCATTGACATTCTTTATTCCATCTTTATCAACCAAAAAACTTCCATTAAGCCCTTTCAATTCCTCCTTTCCACAAGATGTTGGGGATCTTGATGAGAAAGCATAGTCTATAGCATGTTCTCGATTCCTTGATGACTTCCATCTTAAGTGAAATTCACTACATTGCCAATCATTAGTAGTGTTATAGGCCTCTCTCTCATTACTCTCCAATTTAATTATGTTCAATAGTTGGTTTCCCTGGTCTGAATGGTTTTCACATTCTTCCCTGTGAAATCAGTCCAGTTCCCAAATGCATCCATATTAGACATAAAGTCATGAAAATTCATGTTCTTAAACTTTGAAACATTCATAAAATAATCATGTCCACCTGTAACTTTAGTCAGTCCCTTCCCAGCTACTGCTATAGTGTCATTATTATCATCTTCAATATTTCCGCATCTTGCCAAATTTTTGAATTTTCTCTCTGCAACCTAGGAAAAAATAGGTAAATTTGTATTGGATGAGTGATCATGATCTCCCAATTCATATGAGGCTTTGTATCAAAATAAATCATTACTTAAGGCTGAACAATGTAACCCAATATCAGGACGTTGGCTAACATCATACAAAACCAATGTTGCAGCTAGTTTGACCTTCTTTTCCATATCAACCCACCGATTTTGTACCCACTCTTTGGAAAGTCACAAATCATAGATATGGAATGTTGAGTAAACACTTTCACCTAAAATATATACAAGCTATGTTGCAAATTTTCAAAGAGGTAGTCTGCCAAAAATTCAAAATAACTTGGAATTATAGGTATATATCATAGGAATTATATTATACAATAGTGAAGAGCAGAAACCATATCGAGAAAAAATATTTGTACTTCATCAGAGGATTCCTTGATCATAACTACTACTCCTTCCCACCAACCATCATTCCACCCTGCATCTACTACAGTTCCAACTTCAAATCCATTAGGCATACTCTAAGGTGGACAGGGACGAATGGTAGGATGCCCAATAATTCTCATACCTAGTTTACCTTCAGTGGCTATTCTTGAAGATGGAACCCACTCCTACAACTACAATTACAAAAAAAAAAAAAACATAAGGATCAATTTGCAAATCATTATCAATTTTTGGACAACTATTCTTTAGATTGAACAAATAACAGAAGATTGGATCAAATAACAAACCTATAAATTTCCATGTCAATCTTCATTCAGAATATCTTTGTACCAAACCTCTAATTGATGAGGTAGATTTCTTGTTATTGTGAATCTAAACCAACAACGTCTGATGCCACTATCTTGACATATGACTTCAATATTATCACGAATATCAAAAGGCACAGATTCTTGTTCATATACACAAATTTTTTTCTTCTTTTATTTGAATCCAATAGAATTTGTCTCCTTTGAGATCTGCAGTTGTTTAAATATCTATCTACTCCAACATCCTCCAACTTTCTGAAGACATTTCCAGAAACAACTTTACTTTTGGCCACCACATTTCCCCCACAAATACGATCAAAGGTGCCCACACGTCTTCGAGAACATCTATTTCTTCTCGGAAATCTCTTGAGTGCAGTCCCAATGTCTGCATTTTATTCATCCACATTCCTTTCTACAAATACCTTTGACAAATCAGCATTTTCATCCTCTACCATTTTATTTTTTTCGTTTAATTCTTCGAAGGAATTTACCACCTTTTGTAGATGTTCTTCCTTTTGTTGTGGCTTCTTTTCCAATTTATCCCTCTCATAGATTATGTTGGGCAAATTAATTTTCACCTGAATCAGTTCCTTCATATTTTTCACATTGTCATCACTTTGTTTAATTAGTTGTGAAATATAATTCATGTTTTTCCTCACTCTGTAAACCATCATTGAAACCCAAGGACACTCTTGATGTGTTTTCGTGATGCATTTATAAAATTATTAAGTTAGCATCAAGTGGAATTGACTCTGAAATAGATATGCTAGTTCTTGCGATGGGAAATTGCTACCCAATATCACTAATCTCAACGCATTGAGTATTCGACAGATCTAGCTGAAAATTTGAAGTTTTAATTACAATACTTGGAAATATTTTCCAATTCTTTACAAATCCACAACAACAAGGTGGAAAATGGATTGAAAACAAAGGAGTGATAATATCTTCTTCAAAATGAGGTCATGCCCAAGTGTATCCCTTCTCCAAGCCTTTACAAATTCAGAAACACCTTCCACTGATTCCAAACTTTCAAGATAAGGCAAGATACAGTTCTCCAATTTCCAAAAGGAAGCCTGCACATTATATTAGTAGGGAATCGGGAAAACCACATTTCCATCTTGATTTCTAAGAAAGGCCACATTTGAAGTGTCAACTAAAAGCGTATTTGCGCTACTATGGTCTCCCAGATCTTTCCAAACATTAGTCAAATTATAACATCTCCAACTTACCAATTTTTTTTTTCTCTTTTATACTAATTCTTCTCTAAATCAGTGATTTAGTATGACATATTTGTCATTTAGTTTTGTGAATAGTAATATTGTCAACTCAAGGACTTCTTTGATTTAATTTGCGCAAAGGACCTCATGATTTTAATATCAATTCATACATTTTTCTATATTATATATTTTCATCTATGACTGAGTTCTTCCTGTATAGACTTTCACTATATTTTCCCTTTTGTCGTACAACTTAAACTATGTAGTTTGTTTTTATCTAAGATATATATATATATATCAACACATAATAATTTCATATATGTACTTTGAATTTACAGAATCTGTATATGATATCTCAGTCAGTTACTTTTTTCTATATTTAAGGGTTACATGCATGACTACGCCTTTGTATAGATGGAATTATATAAGAAAATTATATAACAACATATATGTTTATGTTTATACTTGCAATCTGAATTGAATACTCAACTATACTAATTCCAACGTGTATTCCAAATTCATGTAATATAGCTAGATTCTTTTTTGTTTGGAATTGTATTTTTATTGAAAATTTTCTATTATTTATCTTGGTGAAATATGTACATATATCTTCATCATACAGATGCTATCAAATTAACTAGTGAATTTTCAGATTTTTAAATTGACATTCAAACAAAAGATTTAGACCCTAAGAAGGGTTTATAGATTCTGTCTCTTTATCCTATTTTTCTAACTAGTCTATGTAACAACACAAAAATATTAACTATTTTCATTTATCTTTAATCTTTATCAAATATATATAACACTTAACTTCTTTGAATTAAGAAACTATTTAATTTACACAAATTCAAATCATAATTTATAAATTAATAATTTATCTACATTCCTTTTCAGAATTTGCTAATAACTACTCACAGTAGTATAAAACATGAAACTTCACATAATGTGCATACCACTTGTACAAAGACTATTTTCCTCCCAACCTTGAGCTTATTCCACACCTCCCCCGGAGCAGAGACCAATTTCTCCTGAGTGTAGAAAACCTCTTGTCACACTAGGAATAACTTATTTAAGCTTTCTCTCCCTCAGCCTATTTCCATAACTGTGTCCAGTTATTTTGGGATTTTGTTTCCCTTACCCTAGGCTTTTCTTTTGTTTTTTTCACAAAAGCTTCTTTTAAAAATAGCTCTTTCTCTTTCTAGTTTTATTCTTACCTCTTCTCAGTAACTTTCCACTTTACTAAGGCTTTTATTATATAATTTTCTCCCATCTATTAAAATCAAATTTATTTTACTTTTCTCCAAGGATTTCTAGAGAAATTTGGGAAAGTCTTAGGAATCTAGTCCATCCTCACAGATTTGAATTCATGGTCTCATTTTAATTTGTCTTTATACAGTAATATAATTTTCACATCAAAATATTAATTCCCAAAAATAATATATAATTTGAAATTTTACCTCTTAGGTCCCCCTCACCTTCAGGTTTATTCTCTATTTATAGAATGTTGAAAATAGGGATATTACATCGTCCCCCTCTAAAATAAAACACCATCCTCACTGTTTGCCAATCTCTTTGTTTAATCATTAAACAATGAGGGTTATGTTTCTCTCATCAAATATTTCCACTCCCAAGTAGCTTCCTCAGGTGCAAAGTGCTTCCTGTGCATTTTCACCTGAGCTATTGTTTTATTTTGGAGCATGGTTTCTTCCTGCTCCAACCTATGAAGTAGTTCTAGACGAAATTTCCCTTCCTACTCCAACCTATGAAGTAGTTCTAGACGAAATTTCCTGCAGGTTCATGTACATAAATAAAATATGAAAACCAATTTTTTATATGATGAAGTAGAGTGATTTTATAATCTCACTCCAACCGTCAACGGCCCTGCAATATTGAGGTGCTACTTTACACAACATTCATCATGCAATCTCCTTTTTGTGAAGTTATGCCAAGGATTTTATTTCTTCCTTCTTTCATCGCTGGTCATAGTATAGTTTTCTTCAAAACTGTATAGTATTTTTATAACTCGGATGACCTGTCTAAGGTCTCTGATGGTAGTCATCTAGTATTTCATGGTTCAAGGTTAGTACAATTTTATACTCTTTACTTGTAAACCATTTAGTCTTTGTTGATTTAGTATTTATCAACAATTTCATCTTCCTGAAATCTTACCTTTTAAGGTTTTTTAAAAATTCTCCTTGCATTTGTTCTCCCACTTTAAATTTTCACACTACTACCTGTATGTGTCAAAATTGGATGAGTCTGTCCATTTACAGATCAATAATTAGGTTTTCTTTTTTCTTCTATATTTGATTTTTATGTCAAATTTTTTAGAAGGAAATGAACCACCTTATATGTCTTCCATTTAAATTTATTTGAGTAAAGGAATATTGATGATTTGTTATTACTAAATTTTCCTTTATGAAAGACTCTATTTCCACATTTAATGTATTTATATCAGCAGTCAATTCCAATTCATAGATTGCATAACTCTATTCGAACATCAATTTTTGAGATTCATAAGTTATTTCCTCATTATTTTGCAGCAATATTTTTCTCAGCCTTTCTATATGATTCTTTTCCATACACAAAATCAATCCTTAGCTGAATCAAAAAAATTTCAGTGGAGTATTTTTGGTTTGTTTCTTCCATAAAAATTTGGCACTTAGGTTTTCTACTGAATTTTACATTCTCCTTTTTCTATAGTGTAGAGAATTCTATTTTATATTTACCTCTAACCCATCCTTGGCAATGTTATGTCCAAATTATTGAATTTTGGGTTTTTGTGAAACTCACATTGGTTGATTTTTTCAAGTAGTTACTATTTTCTAAGGATTTGCAGCCCCATGCTACGATGTTCTTGAGATTCTTATCTCTTGTTTGGAGTATACCAAAACCTTTTTCTGACATTCTTGCAACTTGTCTGATCATTTCGTTAGCATAATGTTCACTTAGTACATGAATGTAGGAACGTATCATGGTTTTTGTAAGTTCAAAGGTTACATTTTCCACCTTATATTTTCCTTATCTAATTCGGGAGATTGCTTCATAATTGTTTTCTTCCTATTTGATCAATTAGCTCCTCTATTTTTTTAATAGGTAACTAGTTCTGAATAGATAATTGGTTTAACTATCTAATTCTATAGACATCCAGAGGTGTCCTCCTTCTTTTTCTCCTGATGTAAGGCACATATCGAAGAAATTTTGTGCATTTTAATCATAATTTCTTCAATAGTGAGTTGTGAATCCTTAGCTCATACTTGTTTCTTTGATCTGTTGTCATCATACCTCTCACTAAGGTATCGAGATTTGTATTTCTCTTGAAGTTGTTTTCATGACAATTTTTTTCATCAAGCTAGTGTAAAATTTTGGTCTCTTTCACCAAAGTGTGGCTTTTTCTTGCCACAGGTAACTGACAGTCTTGCTTTCAAATTACTTTTGTATTCATATTCTTGGAAGTATTTAACCATGCTCAGGAGCTAAGCTTCCACATCATCTTCCTTTTCCCCATCAAAGGTGGGAGGTTTAACTTTGCAAAACTCCCCATGCAACTTCTTTTTCTTTCTTCTCTTTAAGCAGATTCTTCCCCACTCTTAGACCTCTCTGAGTTGGGTTCTATTTCATTTTTAAACTATACTTGGACGTATTTTCTTTATCCACCTCCCTTACTCAATACAAAAACTAATATTCTTTTAGTTGAACCCTTTGTTTTTTACTATAGTAAAATTTTTAGTGTTTGAGCAATTGGATCTAGTAGGGCCCGTCTGCTTCCCAATTCCACTTACAGCTCTTCCTTGTCATTCAAGAAAACAACTGTACTCTTTTTGCACTTCGATCGTTGTACATAGAATTAAATTAGTATTCACAAAAAAATAATTTATTTCTATTTTAACAGAACTATTTTTTTTTGTGCTGGGATCCATAAGCCCAGAGTCTTCAACATGGGCTTTGATACCATTTGTAACATCTCCAACTTACCCATTTTTTTTCTTTTATACTAATTCTTCTCTAAATACATGATTTATTATGACATAATTTTCATTTAGTTTTGTGAACAATAATATTGTCAACTCAAGGACTATTTTGGTTTTAATTTATGCAACCTCATCCTTCATATAAACTTATATTTTTCTAGCTTAAAATTTATTTCCTAGGTCCATTTGTAAAACCCACTAATTTCGTTTTCTCATAAGTATCATACTTCTTCTTTCCATATCTCCAATATGTATCCTATAAGATTCTTATGACTTTATAACATATCAATGTAATAATCCACAACTTACCAATATGAAGTTAATCTACTATGGAGACCCTTAGTCTAATGTGGAATCTATAACTCCACGAAAAGAATTAACAAGGTTATGGTATGACTTCTTATAATAGTGAAACTATTACACCCTTTGTAACTTATAAAGGTTTAGGTATGTACCACTTGGTTTAACTATGAGCCTTTATAATTTTTTAACCTTTTCCCAAGGAATTCTATACTATAGGGGAATATCTTATTTGTAATTTATTATACATAATTGGTATTTCCCCCCTTTTTCCATTCCCTCTCAATTATCCTCCCATGGTTACACTTACCATTATTATAACCTTATAACATATCTACAAACATTGTTTCATCCTACTCATACTAATTGTCAAATAACATAACTCCGCCCATCCTTCGTTGGGGCTATAAAAACTTTATACATATTATCCATTAACTATAAAAAATATGTATATATGTTAATTTCATGTATTTCATATATGCAACTCTTCGTGGTTGACATAAAACCTTATATATGTTGTCCCCTAGGAACCATACCCTTAAAGTACATTCAACATCATAGTAAATTTATTTAATGTATCTTCTCACATCTAATTCCACTACTATTAACCATTGAAATACCATCGCATTTCTCCCATGAAATTGTTATATTTTAATGGTTAGTTTTTTATTCCAATGCCATTGTATTTCCTCAATATCGGTGGATTGAATTTAATAGTTTGATTAAATTTTCTATAACCCTCAGACCATTAACCATTAAATTCTACCGATATCTTAATTCGAGTTACAATAATTTCTCGTTACTTTTTAATGTATATAACCCACTTTATTTAATGAAACCAGAACTAGACACACCTTCTTGAGATTGTTCCAAAGGTCAATTGATCAGACATTAACCATTGTGACCCATCATTTTATTTCAACTCGATTTATTACGAATTTATGAAGGATTTTAAATACCTTGTGGTACGTGAACTGAGTCATTGATTGCAGTTGTATTTTTCACATCCCCTCGTACATTTACCTCGAGCCATTCCCATTTCATTACCCTCATGCAATTAATCCTTGTACATTGAACTGTGTTGGTCACATGGGTTTCATAATGGAAGATTAACCCATCAAGACAATGTAGACGCGTTCATAACCCTAAGTCATTTCTCATTATCTGATTCTGGTTCTTACTGTATTCATTTTCTCTTCATTCATTCCAGGTTTGGCTTGAATAGAGGTGAACAAATATCTGTGTTTTTGAAAGGCACAGCCACTAAGATGGATGTCGCTTTCTGCAAGTTGTTTTGGAGAAATCGGTATGCAGTTAAGTATTTGTTTTACGCATTTTCCTCACAATTAATTTCAACAATTCGAGTTTGAATGGGAGATTACCCTATTTCATTTTGTTAACAGTTCTGTGGTTTTATTCTATTCCCGTTTGGCAATTTAAATAAATTTATTTGGTTTGGATAGACTTACACTTGCAGGGAGAAATCATTTGAATCCCCCTTCGTTCGTAGCTTTCTCCTCACGGAACGAATTGCAGGGCTAAGCTCGTTTGCAGAATAAATTGTGAAACGTCACTCCTTCAATTGGTTCAGAATTATGAACCCTGGTATGGAATTCCTGAGTTTTCAAGTTGAGTTAAAGTAATTTCTCCCATGAATTTCCTTATTCATTGGGTTATTTTGCTGTTACGTACCACAATTAATTCAGGGGAATATCTTGTAATTAAATTTTTAACTTGTTGGGGTCACACATATGATTTTGGTTTGATGTGTATACTTAAATTTCCATATTCAGCATGTAATTCCATTTTTTTATTAATTATTCAAAGTCATTTCCTTCTGGGGGGAAGTCGTCCAATCATATATGGCTAGGTTTTTGTTTTTTTTTTCATAATTCAGTATGGAGGTTTTGTATTTAACCCTAATGATCCATTGTACATGAAATTTATTGTTTTTTGAGTTAGGAAAATTCCTTAGTTTATTTCCAAATGGAATTGACCTCTATTTAAAATTTTGGGTTTATACAAATTGACTGCAAATCCTTCTATTTGGCCACATAAATTTGAATTTATATATTTTCATCCATACATTTCAATTTTAGAGATTGTTTTATTTGCATTGTTTCTAGATTCATTCACCGAACTGTGTAGGCTACTTTTATGTTGACCCCCTTTTCTCCTTCATTATAGCTAGCAAGTGAATTCATTTTTTGGCATGGTAAGTTTTCCTGAGAGTTCTTGCCATCAATTTTTGTTTGCCTACTAATTTGATTTACTACGAATTCATATTCCTCTTGGACTAAAATAGATGAGGAATTTTATTATCTTCATTCCATAAAGATTTGTGTTACTACATATAAATTATCAATATGCCTTCCATTTAATTTATAAATATGATACTTATCATTCCTTCTTATTAATTTCATCCTGCATCTAATTCTATGTTCCTTCCCGGTAACAGAGAAAAGACGAAATTATGTACATGTTATCGTCGTTGTATACAGAGCTTCCAATTTGAATTTATCTTTTGATTTCTTCTAATATTCTGATTTATTGTTAATACTCTGCACATGTGGAATAATTTGAGTTTGACTTATTCCACTCAGAACTTAATTATGAAAAATTATTTCATATTAATTTTTTTCCATTTTGGAAATAACAAGGGAATCCTTCTTCCCAAGTTGTCATATGCTTTAGCCACTCTATATAATACTAATCCATTGGCAGAATACCTCTTCCCTCAGGTCAGTATAGTGGTTATTTCAATATTACATAAATTTCTATCACCTAGAAATTTATGTTCTATTTCATCCACTTATTATTTACAATTTCTTTTATTATTGGTACAGTAAGACACTTCAGTCTGGAAGATAATTACACAGATACTATTAATGTCTTTGATGATTCTAAGTTTTATTCTTTTCGTTTTTTATCAGTAAAAATTGTAAGTCTGATCCTGTGATTTGTTTCAGGTTTGTCCTAATATCTTCATTCTCAAGGATGATTCTTTATGAACAACATTAAAAGAACCTGATTATACCTCCATTTCCTCTTTTCGGTCGGTCGTTAGAACAATGGAACTCTCCATATAATTTATCTTTATAATTTATACATGTTATTTGGACAAGGATTCTGATGAAATTGTAATCACAACTATGTATGATACAATTATTATTTAAGATTATTAGCACAGGTTTCTTACTCCATTCCACTGGAGGTTTTTCTTTAAATAAGACTGATAGATGTACCGAATGATTTTAATATTGATTTGTGCTTTTTTCTATATTATATATTTTCATGTATGACTGAGTTCTTCCTGTATAGACTTTCACTATATTTTCCCTTCTGTCGTACAGCTTAAATTATGTTGATCGTTTATATATATTTATATTTATATATCAACACATAATAATTTCATATATGTACTTTGAATTTACATAATCTTTATATGATATCTCAGTCACTTACTCTATTCTATATTTTAGGGTTACATACATGACTACGTTTTTGTATGGTTGGAATTATATAGCAATTTTTATATAATAGCATATATGTTTCTATTTATACTTGCAATCTAAATTGAATATTCAACTATATTAATTCTAACGTGTATTATAAATTCATGTAATATAGTTATATTATGCTCTATTTGGAATTATATTTTTATTGAAAATTTTCTATTAGTTCTCTTGCTGAAATATGTACATATATCTTCATCATGCATATGTTATCAAATGAACTAGTGAATTTCATATTTTTAAATTGGGATTCAAACAACAATTTTAGGCCCTGACAAGGGTTTAGATATTTTGTCTATTTATCCTAATTTTCTAACCAGTCTATGTAACAGCACATAAAGATTAACTATTTTCATTTATGTTTAATCTTTGTCAAATATATATGACACTTAACTTCTTTGAATTCATACACTATTTAATTTACAGAAATTCAAATCAGAATTTATAAATCAATAACTTATCTACATTCATTTTCAAAATTTGATAGTAACTACTCGACGCAGTATAAAACATGAAACTTCATAGAATGTGCATACCACCTGTATGAAGACTATTTTCCTCCCAACCTTAAGCTTATTCCACAGCTCCCCCCGAGCAAAGACCAATTTCTCCTTGGTGTAGACAACCTCTGGTCACACTAGGAGTGTCTTATTTAAGCTTGCATTCCCTTAGCATGTTTCCATAACTACGTCCAGTTATTTTGGGATGTTGCTTCCCTTAGCCTGTGCTTTGCTTTTGTTTTTTCCACAAAGCTTCTTTTAAAACTATATTTTTCTCTTTCTAGTTTTATTCTTACCTTTTCTCAGTAACTTTCATCTTTAGTGAGGCTTTTATTAGATATTTTTCTCCCATCTAATAAAATTAAATTTATTTTCTTTTCTCCAAGGATTTCTGGAGAATTTTGGGAAATTCTTAAGAATCTAGTCCATCCTCATGGATTTGAATTCCTAGTCTCACTTTACTCTCTCTTTATATAGTAATATAATTTCCACATTTATATATTAATTCCCACAATTAATATATAATTTCAAAGTTTACCTCTTCGGTCCCTCTGACCTTTAGGTTTATTCTCTATTTATAGAATGCTGAAAATAGGGATATTTTATCCTTTTCTTCCTTCAATTTTACCCTGCCCTTTCAAATTTCCCAACTCAAACTCATTTCCATTGACTTCATTCATTCGTCTCTCCTTCAACAACTCAATATCCCACACCACTTCGAATTCATTCATTCTCCTCTTCTCCAACAATTCTGCATCCTGACACCCATTTTCTACAACCTTCTGCCAAAGATCAGGCGCCTAGTCTCTAACAAGAAACGCAATGACAACCCCATAGGGAACTCCATGTTTGGTCCACATTGTGGGTGAAATGAGATCCTTTTGCCACATTTGATTAGCAGTTTTCATATTTTTAGAAATATAGACAGAACAATTAGTGATATTTCCATTCATGAATTCTTTAATAGCATCAAGAAATCCATGGTTGCAATGAGGATTAGTAGGAATTCCCACGATATGCTTCATATGAGAGACACCACATACCTTGTAGTGTCATCCTTGATCGAATCCATAGGTTGTTTGTGCATGAACTTTGTCTCAACACTGCACAACATTGTCAATTTCCTCGCATGTCTTTCTTTCCAAGCCTTCTCTCCATTTTCCTTGATGATGGTGCTCTTGTTTAAGAACTAGTAACCCATCCCATGGCCTTTGTTAGGTAAACCTTGTAAAAGTTCTGTTATAAAATAAAAACTAGAAAGAAAGAAAGTTGCAATACTCTCAGTCTGCACTGTTATGACAGTCTCACTATAAAGATTTCCTTAAATTTAACCAGAAATTGAATGATTAGTGTTTCAGAAAAAAGATAAAAAATTTCATGGAGCAGTTGCCACAAAGAATAAACAATTTTTTTTCTAGAATGATCTAAGGGAAATGAAAAATACTAGTAGTATGGTATCTTGAAGACATCGTCGATGACCACGCTTTTGACAGCAGAAACATAAGCTAGTCAACAACTTATCTTCTTGATCTCTGCTTAAACGAAGGGTTCGATGGCTTGGCATGGCTGGAAGATGCAAAAACTCATCGGATACAACATATACCATGTGCCACAGGCCCCTCTTGGTACCAACAACAGCCAGGGTCGCATTTCTATGCTGATCTCTTGGTGCCAACAACAGGTAGGGTTTCTATTTCTGTGTTGATCTTTGAGATAATAGTGCACTATAAGGCTGTCGTGGTCGCTGGACACGAATTTTTCTTCCCATTGCAAGAATCATGCTGCGATCATTGTTTTGCTTTTGAACTCCTGTACCCGCCATTTCCGCCAACCTCCAACAGATGACCCGTTCCACCACTCCACTCATTTAATATGTCACCCAATCTAATTAATTACCACATTTCAAATCAACGGTTAAAATTAGTTTAATGTATCCAATGATGCAGGGCAAAAATGTAGACGAAATAGTCAGATGAATCAATTCAAAAAAAGAGGCCTATCGACCTAAATATGATTTAGTATTTGGATTTATAACATTAAATTTAATATTAAGACATACAATATAGAATTTAAAATATACAATAATTTATATATATAAATTTATAATATTACATTTTAATATTTGAATTTATAATATATAGATATTTATAATATTAGAGTTTATAATGTTAAATTTAATTATAAATTTGTAATATAAATTTAATTTTCAGATATATGATATTTGGTTTATAACATTTTAGCTTTTTAACACATCTACTACTGATATAACATTTGCTTTTTCCAGTCTCCATCTCTTTGTCGTGACCTGAAATTCGATGGCTCAACTCTCTTTTGAACTTCTGACCTTCAACGTATTTGGCCTCATATGGGAAGGATTTATATTTTTCATTTTTTCCCTTTTTACAATCACCCGCATTCATCACGACCCTCGCTAAAACCGTCCCAAAAAATACACACGTGGTGGGCCTTTCACGTCTGACGTATAAAAAGTATTTCAATAAAAGATAATAAGACAAAATAATCGACCGTTGATTCACATTTGAAACCATGCACCACGCATCTCAGCAAATCAACTCGATTTCTCGCGGATTTTGTAAATCAGGGTGTTCCATCATTATTGGTTGCATGATATTAGTCTGCCACTTATTACTTAAAGCACCTCAAAGACAACATAGTGAAACGTCATATGATACAATTATCACAACCACGTTTACACAGCCACGTCGGACCCATACCAACCCCACTGTTACAAATTGAGGAACACAATTATTATATCTTTAGGTTTGTTTGTTTTGGAATTTTTTTTTTCAGAATTTTAATATAATTATTAAAGATTTATAGAAGTTGATAAGGATTTAATTTTAACAAAAATATTTAAGATATTTATTTAATATTTTTAATAATAATGAAAATAGAGAATTAAATTTATCTTTAAATTAATTATGTTTTTTATTTAATTTTTAATTTCATTAAAAATATGTTTTAAAATTAAATTAAAATAAATTTATGTAAAATATTTTGATTATAAAATAAGTTGTAGATTTTCTAACATAAAGTATAGATAAATTTTAACATTGGTTCATAGTATAGTACACAAGTTAAGTGAATCAAAAATATGTATATTTTTTTTTTTCATTAAAAAAATATAAAATTAAAATCCAATAAAATTCATATAAAATATTTTGAGTAAGTTAAGTTCTTTTTGTTTAAGTTTTGAATAAGTAATGGTGTTGCTCTCTGATATTATAACAAAATTTATGTACAAATAGGGTGAATCTCCATGTTAAAATATAATGAATTTTTATCATTAAAAAAATTGTAATATATATATATCTATATATATATATATATATATATATATATATATATATATTATTTTTTATATTTCATATGAAATAAACTTATAATTTACTTAATTTTTATTAAAAAAACAATTTTAGCAATGTAAGATATATTTTAGAAATGTAAAATATATTATAAAATATTTATTTTAATGTTTATAATGAATAAATATCACCCATTTTTAAGAAAATAAAATAATTTTTAATATTTTAATGCATGCTATATTTTGAAAGTCTTTATGATTAGTTTAATTAGACTAATGTTGATGGTTAATGTATCTTTGTTGTTATCGAGGGGTAACATGTTAACTTTGAAAAATCCTATGTGCTTTTACTTTAAAGCAGTTGCCTTGCCCCTTCGAGACGCGCGAGGCACAATATTTCTACAAGATTTCCAAGATGAGCGCCACATTTTCTGGACGGCCTCGACCCCTGCGCCTTTTGTTTCTACATTCCCGTGCCACCGGTTCAAAAGAAAAATGGCCGTATTCTTTAGTTGTTTGTCAATGCGTGACCCTATTTGCAGGATTCCCCCTGCTCCTTGATATGCGGAGTGATACCTGCGCTTTAGACTCGTATGATACTCTAGAGTTTCTATAAATTCACCTTCCTCCTCCTCCTCCTTCATGCATCACTCTCCACGTGAAGAAGCAAAGGGGCAACCAATTTGACAGTGTGCATATTGTAGTTATTTGAGAAATGGAGCTGGGGAGTGAAGCTTGCGTATCTTCTTTGCTAGCATTCATTTTAGGATTACTAGGGATGGCAATGGCGAGGCCAATAGAAGCATCTCAGTTGAATACTATTGCACATTATGCATATTATGGCCAAAGTGCCTCCTCTCAGTCTCAGAACTATAAAGATGCTCTGGCCAAATCCATTCTCTTCTTCGAAGGTCAGAGATCTGGCCAGCTCCCTTCCAGCCAGCGGATGAGATGGCGGGGAGATTCCGCCCTTTCCGATGGATCTGCATAAAACGTATATTCAGTCATCCCTTCACCTGCACACAGGGAATAATTTTATAATCTCGATTGAGTTATGTCATAACAGTACCAAGTAGGCCATGAGCTGTATTGTATGGTCTCCCGCGTTTGATATTTCATTTCATAGTAAATTGCATTGCAGTTGGATTTGACGGGAGGATATTACGACGCAGGAGAGAATGTGAAGTTCGGTTTTCCAATGGCTTTCAGCACTACCATGCTCTCGTAGAGTGTTTTGGAATTCGGAGAGTACATGGGAGATGACCTCGACCATGCAAAAACTGCCATCCGTTGGACTACAGATTACCTACTTAAAGCCGCTGCACACCCCGGTGTTATTTACGTCCAGGTAATGCAGATATTCTTTTTACGGTACAAACATACAATGAGAGGACCCCGTGCGCTGTTTATCTGTGTATATTATGGATATATTGACACACACTATAGCATGTACTATCGAATCATGTAGATACTGACAGACACTGCAGAATGTATTATGGAATCATGGATATACACATATTGACACATGATGACACAGGTAGCCGATCCGAACATGGATCACAAGTGCTGGGAGAGGCCCGAAGACATGGGCACACCTTGCAGTGTCTATAAAATAGATGCTGAACATCCAGGCTCTGACGTTGCCCCAGAAACGGCTGCAGCACTTGCAGCTGCGTCCATGGTATTCAGCACAACGAACCCTACTTATTCTCGGCTTCTCCTTCAAACTGCGACACAGGTATACTAACAACGATTGAAAGATGTCATATATATTTTCATATTTTCATTCACCTCACTGACTTTCTTGTTTTCTGAGGCAAGGTCTTCGATTTCGCTGATAAACACAGAGGCTCTTACAGCGACTCTCTCCAGTCGGAAGTTTGCCCATTCTATTGCTCATACTCGGGATATCATGTGAGCGCTCCCTATATCTACCTATCTATCAAAATTAAGCTTTCCGTTAATACGTATAGGTAATAGAGAATAATCTGAGTCTCGTGACATCGTACTTTTTCGTTGCAGGACGAATTACTGTGGGGAGCTGCATGGTTGCAAAGAGCCTCAGGGAGTGTATCATATCTCACCTACATTCAATCAAATGGCCAGACGTTTGGCGTGGGCGACAACGTCAATTTATTCAGCTGGGACGAAAAACATGCAGGAACGAGAGTTCTTTTGGCTAAGGTTAAATTATGCACCAACCTAAAGTCATACTCTTAATTATATTGGATTAATCACGCATCATACTTGCCCTCTATATGTCCGAAAATCATCATTATATATGTTTCTGCAATCTCATTGTTCACCCCGAAGGTTTCCTTCGTTGTGTAGGAAGTTCTGACAGAAAATACCAAGTCCCTTGAAGAATACAAGGGCCATGCTGACAATTTCATTTGCTCTCTCTTGCCCGGAACACCATCTTCTCATGCGCAGTACACACCAGGTGAAGTCTCGACGAGAATTAACAATACTCCCTTAGAGCATCCGCAATATAAATTTCATAGTGCTATGTAGCCGCGGCTGAGCGTACTGGATTTCTTCGGTTTGGACAGATGAAATAGTTTAAACTAAAGACAGGTACGATCACTGAGTACCGCTTGTTATGGCTTCTTATGGAGTACTTTTGAACCCTATCTTATAAATTATATTTCTTAACAGGTGGACTACATATTGGGAAACAACCCTGTGGGAATGTCATATATGGTGGGCTATGGGGCCAAGTTTCCACAGCGCATACATCACAGGGGTTCGTCGTTGCTTTCGATATACAGCCATCCCCAAAGGATTTCATGCAACGATGGCTTCCAGTGGTTGTATAACAACGGTCCCAACCCAAACATTCTGGTTGGCGCTGTCGTCGGAGGCCCCGACAACAATGATCGCTTCTCTGATGAGCGCAATGACTATGCGCACTTTGAGCCCACCACTTATATCAACGCTCCATTGGTCGGTTCACTCGCTTATTTGGCACAGTACGGTAACTCGTTTTAGAATGGCGCATCAGTCTATATTCGGGTCCTCGTATTGCCATACTGTTCCGCTGCTACGCAACAATATCCTAACGAACAATAAGGCCCTACGTAGTTTATCAACTTCTACAGTTATAAAATTTGCCCTTATGTTTTTACTTTCCTTTGCATTCTTAGGATGAAGGGTATGATCTCTATCACTATCTTCACCTACAAGTTGTAGAAAAGCATCGCTTGACCTACAAGCCAGTCGATATTTTGGGTATAAATTATATCAACATGGTGAACATCGCATTACGTAGATTCCAGTTTCTCTTCCTGTTACTACAGATCTCAGTCAATACAACAACTTCGAATGGATAAAATGTTGCTAATATATATAGTAATACAAACTACACTTTTTTCATTTAGTGAATGATTATCAGCGCCATTTAAGTCACCCAAACGCCACTTAAAAGCAATTGGATATATTAAAATCAATGTCACCTTTGACAATGTTCTTCACCCTCTCTTGGGAAGGTATGATAAATCTTTATCAATGTTTCAGTTTCTCCCCCATTCTTTTACAATGTCACCTTTGACAATAACGTGAAGTTAATTAATTGGCTTACAAGTTCCATTTTTAATTACATATATGTATGTTTTTTATTATTTTAAATTTTAAGAAAATGTATTATATTAAATTTTTATTTATTAATTAATTATATGTTTGATAGGTTAGTTATGATAAGTTAAAAAAACAAAAATTAAATTTTATAAATTTTAAAATTGGTCTAAGTTATCATATAAAAAATATGTAAAATGTGCATAATTTTTATATGATGTTTATTTAAAATTTATTTTTATGAAATGTTTATTTAAAATTTATTTTTATCAAAGATATTATGGTTATATATTTAAGTCAAACTAATATAGTTTATATTCCATGTGTTTAAAAAAAAATTCAATAAAAAAATGAATTTATAATTTAATTGAACAACTTATTAGTATAACTAATAGATTGGTGGGACAACTTATTTAACAAATTTTTTTTTTTTCCTTCTTTGTTGGGATAAAACAATTTTTTCATCTATTTAAAAGAGTATATATATATATATATATATATATATATATATATATATATATAATTTATAAAAAATAATTAAAGTTCTAAATATATTTTAAACTAATAAGTTGTCTACTAAGAATAAACAATTAAAATAATCAACAATATAGAAAACTCTTCAGTGTTCAAGGGGAATGCCTAAGAGATTTGTATGACTTTCCGAGAGTTGATCAATGTCTTTTTGGATTAGTGCCTTATTGCTCTTACAAAACTTCTTTTTCGTTCTTGGAGACCACCTTAAAATACATGGTGTGAACCTCATGGCTCCATTTAACTGGAGTCAAATTGCTTTCTTCTAAGATATTCCTTATACAAAATCTTAGCCCCCTGAACTACCAAATTTGTCACATATTTTCCATGCCATCTTCTTATACAAAATCTTAGCCCCCAGAACTATCATGTTTGTCACATCTTTTCTGTGCCAGATCTATATCTTTGGTAGGGATTAAATCCATATCTTGTGGTAGAGATTAAGCGTCTCCTGTTGTAATGGATTTTTGTGCTCTTAAAGGTACTTTTCCACAACCTTTTTAGGGTTGTTGGATCTACCATCTGTTGATGGTATGCTTGATTGAATTTGGACTTACTCTAAAGGTTTCTTAGCAGAGAAGAGAGACTCGAACATATTTTTTAGATTAAGGAATCTTGTCATTTGAAATATTTTGGAGACTCAATTTTCTACTTCATTGGGGGATTTTTACTGAATCAACTAGCTCTTTTTGAGAAGGGTTTTCTTCAAAAGTTTCCTTGATACTCACAATAACTAATAATAAAAACGTCTTATGTAAAATATGAAGTATTCTATTTGAGCTCCCATTTAACCCATATCCATGTTAGAGACACACACTCATTACAAATAATATAAAACTCTTAAAAAATTCAATTCCACTAATATATTTAAAAAAATATTAAAAACATATATGCCCTGATAAAAATATAATATCTATCTTTTTTATATATATATATATATATATATATATATATATATATATTATTTTTACATCTTTTATATATATATATATTATTTTTACATCTTATATATATATATTTATATATATATATATATATATATATATATATATATATATAAAAGAATTCAACTAATTAAAATATCTCTTTAGAGTATGAAAATATAAAATAAATAAATATATATATATATTAAATAATCTTATGTTATAATAATATAAAGTTTTTTTTAATATTAAGTTGTTTTATTTTATAATTATGTTATAGTTAAAGTAATGATATCCATTATTTTCCAAATATATATTATTAACTTCATAGTTTCAATGCATATATTTCATTTATATATTAATATTAATATTAATAAAAAAATTTAGATTATTTTATATCATTTTATACCATTTTTATTAAAAATTATTAAAATATTAATACTTTTCATGAAAGAAATTATACCGATAAAATATATATTAAAAGTTGGCATATAGATATTAGTAATATTAATATACTAATATTAAAAATATTTAATATTAATTTTATAAAATTTAAAATTAAAATAGAAAAAATAACAATTATTTTGATTTCAACTATAATTTAGGGGCAATTTAAATGGAGTAGTTACTGAAGGAGAATTGTAAAAAAATTTAGAGGTTTCTATCTATAAGTGGGTTAATTTTCCATAGTTTTCCCCAAAAAATTATTCATCAATTTTCATTTTTCTAAAAATGGTTTCTCCAAATTTTATAATATAAAATTATCTTACCTTAAAAAAGTAAAAATGTTGTATAACATATATAAAGTCATTATAAATTTGAATATTTTTATAAAAATATTACTAAATATGTGTCACACTCATCAATAATTTTTTTTTTCAAACTATACTTTACTAGAAATTAATCCTAGATCCTACCCTAATTTACAGGTTTATGTGGATTTAATCTTATTATTTTTCTTTAACCCATAACAGGGATACATAAAGTACTATGTTAATTACTTTACCAAAAGTTCAACCCATAACATGGTTACATATATATATGCTATGTAATTATTAATTACTCTCCAAAGTTTAACATTGCACTTAATAATACATGTTAATTTTTTTTTTTAACATAGAACAGAAAGGCACAAATTAAAACATTGCATGCGGTCGTCATTACACTCTTAACAAACATAAACCCAACGTATATAATGCTTCTACCAATGCATGAGCTGGCACGTTTAATTTCATTTAAAGTCGAGGTACCTGCATTCAATGGGATGGTACATTTGGTAGAATTTTCCAGATCATGATGCAACTCATAAGGTTTGGTGTTAAAATCCTCTCCGTAGATCTTAGATAGATCAATGGTGAGGAGTTCGGGAGGGAATTTTTCTCAGTTCCGCTACCAACCCTAGCACCTCCCGACACTTGACTCCAAGAAAGGTTCTACCCCATTCATTTCTCCTCTGCTCGCTTGTGAAATCTAGAAAG
Organism: Pinus albicaulis; assembly: GCA_034641835.2. Taxonomy (NCBI): domain Eukaryota; kingdom Viridiplantae; phylum Streptophyta; class Pinopsida; order Pinales; family Pinaceae; genus Pinus; species Pinus albicaulis. The sequence continues at coordinate 501,939,558 of CM076582.1, forward strand.
ATCGACTCTACAGTGAACACTTCTGCATTTATGTTATGAAGTTAACGAAGCAGTAACTTCATGGTGCTGAGCCTTACTCTAAGGAGCTTCACTGCAAAGCGTTATTGTCGAAGATACACCTGTAGAGGTGAGTTGTTTTGGGTACGAATGGATTCTGTGTATAACAGAGGTAAATCCATCCATCGTTGCTCTTCAGGATTTATGTTTTTTTTTTATATCTTACGTTAAAGCATTATTCCCGATTTTCATTCTTCCATAGCTTATAAATTTACTAAGGTTTCTCTTCGTTATTGCATCTAGAAACTTTAGAGGATAATGTGCCTGAATGGTCGCTTCCAAACCTCCCAGGTGAACTACCAGTTAGCCCCTTTTGTTATCATTAAAGAGTTTCTCTTCCAATGCATTATTGGTGCTATGTGTTTATCTGATTTATGCGACAGTCTTGGTTACTGATAACTCTTTGTTGTTTTTAACTTCTTCGCAGGTCAATTTTATTGCTTGGGTACGTGTTATCAAATTCGGTCTTGGTTGTCCTCCAAAGAACTTAACCCAGCTAACACTGTCTGTGGACTTTCTTCTAGGTATTTAATGTCCAACAACAACCTTGCTTTCGCTAAATCAACTGATGCATCCTTCCAACCTTCTCTGGAACTTTTAAAAGAGAGAAAAAGGGCTTGCCAATCTTAACTTAGATTGTTGCTAGAAGAGTTTAGGTTCAATTTTTCTTATTGGCAATAGATTGAATATAAATCTTCTCACTAATTGAGAATACTGGATTTTTTCTGTAATATTCATGTACATTCGTGCCTCTGTACCCTTAAGGGTTTCTAATACTTCCTTCGTATGTCCATTTCCTGTGAAACGAGTTTTTTATTATACTAATGACTATTATATCCCTCTTTATCTATGTCTGCATAACTAGTATATGTACTGTTATATTACTATTTCATGTAAGCAATCTCCATTTATATATATAGAAATGTTGCTTATTGAAAAAAATGGAATTCTTTCACTGTTATATTGTTTACCAGGTTAGCTCTTATTGGTTCTCATGAATTTGCTGAAATTCGCTTTTCTCTGTTTGTAATAAATATAGTTTCTAACTCTGGATTTGTGCTCTCATTATAATCGAAAGGTCTATTTCCGAATATTCTTCAGTCCCTTATAGATATGAGTTTTTATTATGATACGCTTAGAGTTTTCAATATTTGTTTATATCATTGAAATTGGATAAATCATATAGAATTTGATTATAAATAGTTTCTTCCTTTCTTTCTTTCTTTTCATATAAGCATTTCTGTAATATGAAATTAATTAGAAAGGGTTCTTTTCCCTTATAATCAAATTTGGTGACCGGACCACCCTTCATAGTGTCCGTGTATGGATATATTTATAAGGACAAGGTATCATGGGTAGGGTTTTTCCCAAACCCAAGATCAAAAGTCCAGATACTATCTCATCGAATTAAATTAAAACTGATTTATCTCTTTTTTTCCAGTTTCATTTCTTATACATATTTTCTGATTTATCTCTTTTCTAGATTCATTCGCAATAAGTTAGAAAGATAAGAATGTATAAAAATAATAGTTACAATCTTTTTATATTAGAACAGCCTTCTTTACTGCGTTTAAGATATTTATATATATGTATATGAATGGAGTCCTCCTGTCACTTGCATAGTTTCTAGAATTGTAATAAATATTGTCTATCAATTATTCACATAATTCCAGAATTATCTAGAAATGTTACAGTCTTTCTGCTGTGAACATAACTTCAGAATTTAACATTAACTACACAAGAATCCTGTTACTATTTATTTACAGAATTCATGACATAACTATATATTCAGAATCTCCATCTGCAACTATTGAAATCAAACATAATTTCATAAAGTTTAATTATCTGATTAGAAGATTATAGTTATGTTCCTCCCAACCTTCAGGAGAGGTGATTATGTCCTTCTCCTACCCCTGAGCTCCAATTTCTAGAAAGGTATGGGTTAACAGTGGATGCTTTTCTGCTATGACCTCAGGACAGTCAGTCCAGCCAGCACCAGGAAATAGTTTCAGGCTTCTTTGAGTGTTTTTCCACTAGTCTCTACCAGCTCTGGAAAATCCACACTCTTTCCTCCAAAATAGAACATAACCCCTATTCCTCACTGAGATAAACCTTTTATCCTTAGAGTAATAGGTAATTGTTTCCAACTGTCCCCAACGACTTGCAATTCTTGGAAAATATTTTACCATCAGCTTTTTATTTACTTTTATCCAGTTTATTTTCCATAACAATGCTATTATTTAAAATAAATAACACAAATTTTCTTAGTTATTCCTTAAAAAATATATACAAATCACTTAACTAGTTAACCAACTAGTTAGCAGCAAATGTAGGTGTCACAACTTCCCCCATGGAAGTAACACTGTCCTCGGTGTTTTCCCTCTAGATCTGAAAGGAGCTCTAGGTAGGCTTCCTTCACGAATATTTCATCCTCCCAAGTAGCCTCATCCATGCCGAAGTGCTTCCATTGCACTCTAACCTAGGTGATAACTCACTTTCGGAGCATGATTTCCCTTCAGTCAAGTAAGCGTTGCAGCTCGACCAGGAACTCTCCATCTGGCTTTACTTGCAACAACATAATTTCTTGTCAATTTCTCACAAAGGAAATCATATTGCATGTTAGGAGTTGTATTTCTATCATACCTCTATATGTTGCCAATGAATTACTTGCTTTGAATCATGCACATAACGCTTCAACATGGACACATGAAATACATTATGCACTCGAATGTGACTAGGTAAGGCCATCTGATAGACCACAGGTCCTATCCTTTCCAAAATTTGGAAGGGTCCACAGACACTGGGGACCAATTTGGCACAAGAGGTCCACTGTAATGTGCTCCTCTTGGGTTTGATTCTTATGTACACATGGTCCCCCACCTTGAATTCGTGATAAGACCTCTTTTTATTCACATAGATCTTTTGCTGATCTTGTGCAGCCTTCAGATTTTGTCTTAACCTTTTTACTTCTAATTCCATTTCAGCAAGCATCTCAGGTCCAACATTAATTTTGTTTCGGGGCTTCTTTAGTGTATGGGTGTGTGACACTGCCTCCCATAAAAGGCCTCAAAAGGACTCATATTCAGGGATTCCTAGTAGCCATTATTATAAGAAAATTCGATCAAGTGAAAATAGTCTTCCCATTTAGTTGGTTGTTGCATTACATACATGCACAACATGTCTTCCAATACCTGGTTTACTCGCTCCGTTTTCCCGTTAGATTGGGGATGATAAGTTGTGCTAAAGCTTATCTGAGTTCCTAGTCCCATAAAAAATGTCTTCCAAAAGGCAGAAGTAAGCTTAACATGTTGGTCTGAGATAACTATCTTAGGAATTTGATGTACTCCAAAAACATCCTTCATGAATATGTCGGCTATTTGAACAGTCTTATAAGTAGACTATACTGGTATAAAATGTGCAGATTTACTCAATCTGTCTACCACAACCATTATGGAATCATTCTATCTTCTGGTCCGCTATAAGCCTGTAATGAAGTCTAGGGATATGACCTCCCACTTCCATTCGGGTATTGGTATGGGCTGCAATAGTCCTACAGGATGATGATGCTCTACCTTCACCTACTGAAATTCCAAACACTTACTTAGATATTCAATAATGTTTTTACGCATACCAGGCTAGAAGAATATCTTCCTAATTGCAGTCAACATTTTCTAGTATCTTGAATGACCTGCATAATTGCTGCAATGGTGTTCATTCATTATCGACTCTTTCAGATTCACACGGTTAGGCACATATACTTTATCTCGAAAAGTTAACATTTGATTTCCACTTATTCCATACTCAGTTGTGCCTCCTTGCTTTCTGATTTCTTCCATTTGTTGCCACAAAAACTGGTACTCGGGATCTTTTTGCGCTTCTTCCTTTATTTGTTCTAAAAATCTAATTTCCAGCTGATTATAATATAGATCATATATACCATGTAATTTCCTACTTAAAGCATCAACTACTTGGTTTTCCTTTCCTTTGACGTGCTAAATATCGATGTCAAACTCACTTAGGAAAGCATTCCATCTTGCTTGTCTTGAATTTAAATCTACTTGCTTGAAGTAACTCGTCAAGCTACTATGATCCATTTTTAACACAAAATTTTTCCCCAGCAAGTAGTGTCTCCATACCTAGAGTGCATGAACTATTGCCGTTAACTCCAGATCATACACGGAATACTTTTGTTCATGATCTTTCAATTTCCTAGATTCATATGCCACCACTTTACCTTCCTGAGACAGAACTTCCCCAACATCTTCTTTACTTGCATCCGTACATGCTTCAAATTCTTTGTTGGGATTAGCTACCCTTAATACAGGAGCAGTGGTTAAAAACTGTTTCAAATTTTCAAAATTGTTTTGACATTCCACAGTCCATTTAAAAACTTTCCTTTCCTTTGGAAGTAAGTAATGGGAAAAGAAATTCTGGAAAATCTTTCAATAAATCTGCATAACCCACCTAAATCGCATATAAATGGCACCCTTTTATTATACATTTATTCAGTTGGGATGCTGAAATTGGACGTAGTTGTAATGGCTTTCTGATTCCTTGAATTTCCTTATGTGTTCCACTGTGCATTCTGTAATAAATAATCTTTTCCTTATAGTCTATTAGTGTCCAATGCCTTTCTAGCTAATCCATGCCTAACAAGACATCATAGGATCCTAATTAAAGAATGTTCAGATCCACTTGTAACTACTGATATGAAATTTCTAATATACAGTTCAGAATTTTGGCAGTTACCTTACGCTTTGCTCCGGTGGCTAGCTGTACTAGCCATGAGCTTTTAAATTTCTATTCTTTCATTTTACACAACTCTACCACTTTGGGACTAACATAGCTCAGACTTGCGCCTGGATCTACAAAAATAGAAACAAACTGAGTTAGTATTTTACCTTCCAGCTCAATCATCGTTGGCTGATAATCCGCTTGTCTGTCTTCCAACGCCGCATTGATACGGGGTATATTTCGCACCACATCACCTACTATAGGAGCTTCCTGCAAGTTGGCTACAGTGTCATTTCTTGTTCTCTGTGGGCAGCTTTTATAGTAATGTGCTTCACCACACCCCCAACATTGTAAAGGTGGCTTGGTCACTTGCCCTTGCTCAGGCTTGTTGGATGCTTCTGTAGGCTTTTCGTTTGCTCGCCATCTAGTTCTTTGGTGATTTCTACCAAACTATTTGTTGACAAGATTTCGTGCAAAATTTTTAAAGTTGTTGCTTTTGGCGCCCTTGAAACTTGAGTTACTTTTCTGTCCCTTCTTTTGCTGCCATGTTTTGCCAACCTCCCCTTTGGTCTTGGACTACTAATATCATATTCGTGCTTTACGAATGGCTTCATCCCTGGTTCGGGGATTTACAAATTCTATTCGCTCCTTCATGTGTGTTGGAAAACTACTCAGGAATCTCTGCAATTTATCCTTTTCCTCTCGAAGATGTGGAACGTATCATAACAGGGAGGTAAACTTAGTGATATATTCATCCACGGTCATCTGTCCCAGCCTTAATTTGTGAAATTCCTTAGCTTTTTCATCATAAAATCGTTATGTTAAATACTTTTCCTTGAAGTATTGTTGAAAAGATTCCCAGGTAACATCTTTTTCCTCTATGCTTTGACCATTTTTCACTTCTTCCCACCACAAAGTGGCCTTCTCCCATGACTTGATATATGGATAATCTGGCCTTCAGGTTGCTACTATACTCGTACACCTGGAAGTACTTATTCATGTTTATTAACCACGCTTCAGCCACTTCTTTAGCTTCACCTTCAAACGTTGGTGGTTTTATTTTTCGAAACATCCCCTGAAGTTTTGTTTTCTATTTTTTAACTTCCTGCTGATCTGATACATTGCCAGATTCTGCTTCATTGAAATTTTTGTTTTTTCTTTGCTAGGGTGGACTTCTTTCCACTCCGTTGGTCATGTTATTTCTTGTTTGATTTTCTTCTTCATCTTGCATGCCTCGGTTAGTACTTGGATGTTCCACTTCCTGGTTTTGTTTATCTGACAGAATTTTTAATATTTTCTCATAATCTTGCAATAGTCGTTCATTATCCTTTCGAACACGTACCATTTCCTCCTATAATTGTTGTACCATATTCAACAGGAAACTGGTTTGGTGTTGTTGTTCTTCCAGCAGCCTACTAGTCTTTTGATGCTATTCGACACTTATTTGGACCCACATTTCTGGGTTCATCACTGGTTGACCTTGGGGTTCCCCAACTTCTTGGGGAGTTTGTTGTGTATTTCCCCTTCTCATAATTTTTCTTGCTAAGCTCTGTGCTTCAATAAACATATATTTTTATCGTTAGTTGACCCTTAGGGTCCCAGCGTATGAACGCTGCTTTGATACCACTTGTCACACTCATCAATATTTTTTTTTTTAACTATACTTTACTAGAAATTAATCCTAGATCCTACCCTAATTTACATGTTTATGTAAATATAATATTATTTTTTTCTTTAACCCATAACAGGGATACATAAGGTACTGTGTTAATTAATTTACCAAAATTTCAACCCATAACAGGGTCATATATATGTACTATGTAATTATTAATTACTCTCCAAAGTTTATCATTGCACTTGATAATACATGTTAAGGTTTTTTTTAACATAGAACAGAAAGGAACAATTTTAAACATTGCATGTGGTTGCCATTACACTCTTAACAAACATAAACACAACGTATATAATGCTTCTACCAATGCATGAGATGGCGCATTTAATTTCGTTTAAAGCCGAGGTCCCTGCATTCAATGGGATGGTACATTTGGCAGACTTTTCCAGACCACGATGAAACTCATAAGGTTTGGTGTTAAAATCCTCTCCATAGATCTTAGCTAGATCAATGGTGAGGAGTTTGGGCAGGAATTTTTCTCGGTTCCATCGCCAACCCTAGCACCTCTCAGCACTTGACTCCAAGAAAGGTTATACCCAGTTCATTTCTCCTCTGTTTGGTTGTGAAATCCAAAAAGCTCATCTCTGCAGTGAACCTTTATGCATTTCTTTTATGAAGTTAATGAAGGAGTAACTTCTTCGTGCTAAGGCTTACTTTGAGGAGCTTCTCTGCAAAGCACTATTGTTGTAGATACACCTATAGAGGCGAGTTGTTTTGGGTACAAATGGATTCTATGTATAACAAAGGTAGATCCATCCACCGTTTCTCTTTAGGATTTATGTTTTTTTTTTATATCTTACATTAAAGCATTATTCCCGATTTTCATTCTTCCACAGCTTATAAATTTACTAAGGTTTCTCCTCATTATTGAATCTAGAAACTTCAGAGGATAATGCACCCAAATGGTGGCTTCCAAACGTCCCAAGTAAACTACCAGTTAACCCCTTTTATTATCATTAAAGAGTTTGTCTTCTGACGCATTATTGGTGCTATGTGTTTATGTTATTTATGCGACAATCTTGATTACTAATAGCTCTTTCTTGTTTTTAATTTCTTCGCAGGTCAATTTTATTGCTTGGGTAGGTATTATCAAATTAGGTCTTGGTTGTCTTCCAAAGAGCTTAACCCAGCTAACACTACCTGTGGACTTTCTTCCATGTATTTAATCTCCAACAACGACCTTGCTTTCGCTAAATCAACTGATGCGGCCTTCTGACCTTCTCAGAAACTTTTAAAACAGAGAAAAAGGGCTTCCCAATCTTAACTTAGATTGTTGTTGGTGGAGTTTAGGTTCAGGTTTTCTTATTGGAAATAGATTGAATATTAAGCTTCTCGCTAATTGTCAATACTGGCTTTTTTTTGTAATATTCACATACATTCATGCCTCTGTACCCTTAAGTGTTTTTAATCCTTCCTTGGTATGTGCATTTCCTGTGAAACAGGTTTTTTATTATACAGATGACTATTATATCCCTCTTTATGGATGTCCGCATAACTAGTATATGTACTGTTATATTATTATTTCATGTAAGCAATCTCCAATTATATATATAGAAACGTTTCTTATTGAAGAAACAGAATTCTTTCACCCTTATATTGTTTACCAGGTTAGCTCTTATTGGTTCTCATGAATTTGCTGAAATTCGCTTTGCTCTGTTTTTAATAAATATAGTTTCTAACTCTGGATTTATGCTCTCATTATAATCGAAAGGTCTGTTTCCGAATATTCTTCAGTCCCTTATAGATATGAGTTTTTATTATGATACGCTCAAAGTTTTTGATATTTGTTTATATCATTGAAATTAGATAAATCATATAGATTTTGATTATATACAATTTATTCCTTTTTTTTTTTTTTACATATAAGAAGTTCTGTAATATGAAATTAATTAGAAAGGGTTTGTTTCCCTTATAGTCAAATCTGGTGACCGGACCACCCTCCATAGTGTCCGTGAATGGATGTATTTATAGGGACAAAGTATCATGGATAGGTTTTTTCCCAAACCCAAGATCAAAAGTCGAGATACTATCTCATCGAATTAACTTAAAACTGATTTATCTCTTTTCTAGATTCATTCATAGTAAGTTAGAAACATAAGAATGTATAAAAATATCAGTTACAATATTTTTATATTAGAACAACCTTCTTTATTGCATTTAAGATATCTCTCTCTCTCTCTCTCTCTCTCTCTCTCTCTCTCTCTCTCTATATATATATATATATATATATATATATATATATATATATATATATATATATATATATATATATATATATATATATATATATATATATATATACATATATATGCAATCCTCCTCTCACTTGCACAGTTTACAAAATTCTAATAAATATTGTCTATCTATTATTCACATAATTCCAGAATTATATAGAAATGTTACAGTCTTTCTGTTGTGAACATAACTTCAGAACTTAACATTAACTACATAGGTATCTTGTTATTATTTCTTTGCATAATTCATGACATAACTATATATTTAGAATCTCCATCTGCAACTAAAGAAATCAAACAGAATTTCATAAAGTTTACTTATCTGATTAGCAGATTATAGCTGTGGTCATCCCAACCTTCAGGAGAGGCGATTACATCCTTCTCGTACCCCTGAGCTCCAATTTATGGAATGGTACGAGTTAACAATGGAATCTTTTCTGCTATGACCTCAGGACAGTCAGTCCAGCCAGCACCAAAAAATTAGTTTCAAGTTTTTCTGAGTGTTTTCCACTGGTCTCTACCAGCTCTCGAAAATCCACACTCTTTCCTCCAAACTAGAACAAAACCCCTATTCCTCACTGGGATAAACCTTTTATCCTCAGAGGAACATGTAACTATTTCCAATTGTCCCCAACCACTTCCAATTCTTGGAAAACATTTCACCATCGGCTTTTTATTTACTTTTATCCAGTTTATTTTCCATAACAATGCTATTATTTAAAATAAATAACATAAATTTTCTTAGTTATTCCTTAACAAATATATAAAAATCACTTAACTAGTTAACCAACTAGTTAGTAGAAAATGTAGCTGTGACAACTTCCCCCCTGGAAGTAACATTGTCCTCAGTGTTTTCACTCTAGCTCTGAAAAGAGTTTTGGGTAGGCTTCTTTCACGAATATTTCATCCTCCCAAGTAGCCTCATCCGGGTTGAAGTGCTTCCATTGTACTTTAACCTGGGTGATAACTCGCTTTCGGAGCATGATTTCCATTCGGTGAAGTATATGTTGTGGCTCGACCAAGAACTCTCCCTCCAGCTCTACCTGCAACAACACAATTTCTTGTCAATTTCTCACAAAGGAAATCATATTGCAAGTTAGGACTTGTATTTCTATCCTACATCTATATGTTGCCAATGAATTACGTGCTTTATAATCATGCATGTAATGCTTCAACAGGGACACATGAAATACATTATGCACTCAAATGTGACTAGGTAAGCCTAGCCGACAGGCCACAGGTCCTATCCTTTCCAAAATTTGGAAGGGTCCACAGAACCTGGGGGCCAATTTGGCACAAGAGATCCATCGTAATGTGCTCCTCTTTGGTTTGATTCATACGTACACATGGTCCCCCACCTCGAATTCCTAATAAGACCTCTTTTTATTTGCATAGATCTTCTTTCGATCTTGTGCAGCCTTCAGATTTTGTCTTATCCTTTTTACTTCTAATTCCATTTCAGAAAGCATCTCGGGTCCCAACATGAATTTAATTTCGGGGCTACTCCAATGTATGGGTGTGCGACACTGCCTCCCATACAAGGTCTCAAAAGGACTCATCTTCAGGGATTCTTGATAACCATTGTTATAAGAAAATTCGACCAAGTGCAAATAGTCTTCCCATTTAGTTGGCTGTTGCATTACATACATGCATAGCATGTATTCCTATACCTGGTTTACTCACTTCGTTTGCCCGTCAGACTGGAGATGATAAGCTGTGCTAAAGTTTATCTAAGTTCCTATTCCTGTAAACAATGTCTTCCAGAAGGCAAAGGTAAACTTGACATCTTGGTCTGAGATAACTGTCTTAGGAATTCCATGTAGTCTGAAAATCTCCTTCATGAATATGTCAGCTATTTGTACAGTCTTATAAGTATATTGTACTCATATAAAATGTGTATATTTACTCAATCTTTCCACCACCACCATTATGGAATCATTTTGTCTTCTGGTCCGTGGTAAGCTTGTAATGAAGTCTAGGGATATGACCTCCCACTTCCATTCAGGTATTGGTATGGGTTGCAATAATCCTGCAGGATGTTGATGCTCTACCTTCACCTACTGACATTCCAAACACTTACTTAGATATTCAACAATTTTTTTATGCATACCAGGCCAGAAGAATATCTTCCTAATTGTAGTCAACATTTTCTAGTATCCCGGATGACCTGCATAATTGCTGCGATGGTGTTCATTCATTATCAACTCTTTCATATTCACATGGTTAGGCACATATACTTTACCTTGGAAAGTTAACATTTGATCTCCATTTATTCCATACTTGGTTGTGCCTCCTTTCTTTCTGATTTCTTCCATTTGTTACAACAAAAACTGGTACTCGGGATCTTTCTGCGCTTCTTCCTTTATTTGTTCTGAAAATATACTTTCCTGATGATTATAATATAGCTCATATATACAATGTAATTTCCTACTTAAAGCATCAGCTACTCGGTTTTCCTTTCCTTTGACATGCTGAATATCCATGTCAAACTCACTTAGGAAAGCATTCCATCTTGCTTGTCTTGAATTTAAATCTGCTTTCTTGAAGTAACTCGTCAAGCTGCTATGATCCATTTTTAACACAATCTTTTTGCCCAGCAAGTAGTGTCTCCATACCCGGAGTGCATGAAATACTGTTGTTAACTCCATATTATACATGGAATACCTTTTTTCATGATATTTCAATTTTCTGTATTCATATGCCACCATTTTTCCTTCCTGAGACAGAACTTCCGCAACACCTTCTTTACTTGCGTCCATACATGCTTCAAATTCGTTGTTGGGATCAACTACCCTTAATACAGGAGAAGTGGTTAAAAGCTGTTTCAGTTTTTCAAAACTGTTTTAACATTCTGCAGTCCATTTAAAAACTTTTCCTTTCCTCTGCATGGAAGTAATGGGAAAATAAATTCTGGAAAATCCTTCAATAAATCTTTGGTAGTACCCAACTAGTCCCATAAACGATCTAATATCTGCCACATTCTGGGGTACCCACCATTCCATGATTGTTTTGATCTTTTCTGGATCAACAACAATTCCCTCTGCTAAAATAACATGTCCTAAATACTGGATTTCTGTTTTGAAGAAATCACACTTGCTGAAATTTACGTACAACTGGTGTTTTCTTAGCATCACCAACACAATCCTCAAATGCTCCTTATGCTCTTCCTGGTTTTTGGAATAGATCAAAATGTCACCTATTAATATAAATACAAAATTATCCAGGAAAGGATGGAAGGCTCCATGCATTAGCCTCATAAAAATTGATGGTCCATTTGTTAACCGAAAGGGTAACACCATGAATTCATAGTGACCATACCTGATACAGAATGTTGTCTTGCAAATGTCTTCATCTTAGATTCGAATCTGACGATACCCAGATCTCAAATCTATCTTGGAAAACACTGTGGACCTTTTACTTGATCAAATAGATCATCAATCCTTGGTAAATGGTGTTTTTTCTTGAATATTAATTTGTTGAGCTTCCTATAATCCATGCACATTCGCATGGTCCTGTCTTTCTTTTTCACAAACAGAATTGGTGCTTTGCAAGGGGACACAGTGGGGAAAATGTAACCTTTATCTAGCAATTCCTGTAACTGCATCTTCAGTTCTGTTAATTCTTGCACACTCATTATGTAAGGAGCCCTTGACATGGGATAAGCTCCATGCATTAACTCTATAGTAAAGTCAATGTCTCTCCTTGGTGGTAATCCAGGAATATTTTCTGGAGAAACATCCAGAAATTCTTGTACCACGGGTATATTTTCTATTGTAGGTGATTTCTCCTTAGAATTTGCATACCCTACCTAAATCGCATATAACTGCCACCCTTTTCTTATACATTTATTCATTTGGGATGCTAAAATTGGACGTATCTGTAATGGATTTCCGATTCCTTGAATTTCCTTACGTGTTCCATTGTGCATTATGTAATAAATAATATTTTCCTTATAGTATACTACTGTCCAAAGTTTTTATAGCCAATCCATGCCTAACAAAACATCATAGGATCCTAATGGCAGAATGTTCAGATCCACTTGTAACTGCTGATTCGAAATTTCTAATATACAGTTCATAATTTTTGCAGCTACCCTACGCTTTGCTCCAGTGGCTAACTGTACTATCCATGAACTTTTAAATTTATGTTCTTTCAATTTACACAACTCTACCACTTTGGGACTAACATAGCTCAGACTTGCGCGTGGATCTACCAAAATAGAAACATATTGAGTTAGTATTTTACCTTCTAGCTCAATCATCGTTGGATGATAATCCGCTTGTCTATCTTCCAACGCCACATTGATACGAGGTATATTTCGCGCCACATCACCTACTGTAGAATCTTCCTGTAAGTTGGCTACAATGTCATTTCTTTTTTGCTATGGGCAGTTTTTATAGTAATGTGCTTCACCACACCCCCAACATTGTAAAGGTGGCCTGGTCACTTGACCTTGCTCAAGCTTACTGGATGCTTCTGTAGGCTTTTCTTTTGCTAGCCATCTAGTTCTCTGGTGATTTCTGCCAAACTGTTTGTTGACAGGATTTCGTGGAGAATTTTTAAAGTTGCTGCTTTTGGTGCCCTTGAAATTCGAGTTACTTTTGTGTCCCTTCTTTGGCTGCCAATTTTTTCAACCTCCCCTTTAGTCTTGGACTGTTGATAACACAGTCGTGTTTTACGAATGGCTTCATCCATGGTTCAGGGATTTACAAATTCTATTCACTCCTTCATGTGTGTTGGAAAACTGCTCATAAATCTCTGCACTTTAGCCTTTTCCTCTCAAATATGTGGAACATATAATAACAGGGAGGTAAACTTAGTGATATATTCATCCATAGTCATCTGTCCCAACCTTAATTCGTGAAATTCCTTAGCTTTTCATTATAAAATCATTCTGCTAAATACCTGTCCTTGAAGTATTGCTGAAACGATTCCCAGGTAACATCCTATTCCTCTGTGCTTCAAACATTTTTCACTTCTTCCCACCACAAAATGGCCTTCTCCCGTAACTGATATATGGATAATTTGCACTTCGGGTTGCTACTATACTCGTACACCTGGAAGTACTTATTGATGTTTATTAGCCACGCTTCAGCCACTTCTTTAGCTTCACCATCAAACGTTGGTGGTTTTATTTTTTCGAAAATCCCCTTGAAGTTCTATTTTCTGCTTCTTAACTTCTTGATGATTTGACACATTGCCATATTCTACTTCGTTGAAATTTTTTTTTTTTCTTTGCTGGGGCGGGCTTCTTTCCACTCTGTTGGTGGTGTTATTTCTCATTTGTTGTTCTTATTCATCTTGCATGCCTCAGTCGGTACTTGGATGTTCCACTTCCTGGTTTTTTTTATCTGACAGACTTTTTAATATTTTCTCCTGATCTTGCAATAGTCATTCATTATCCTTTAGAACACGTACCATTTCCTCCTGTAATTGATGTACCATATTCAACAGGAAACTAGTTTGGTGTTGTTGTTCTTCCAGTAGCCTACTAGTCTTTTGATGTTGTTCGACACTTAGTTGGACCCACATTTCTGGGTTCATCACTGGTTGACCTTGGGGTTCCCTGACTCCTTGGGGAGTTTACGGTGTATTTCCCCTTATCATAGATCTTCTTGCTAAACTCTGTGCATCAATAAACATACAACTTTACCGTTAGTTGACCTTTAGGGTCCTAGCATATGAACGCTCCTTTGATACCACTTGTCACACTCATCAATAGAATTTTTTTTTAACTATACTTTACCACAAATTAACCCTAGACCCTACCCTAATTTACATGTTTATTAAATTTAATCTTATTGTTTTCCTTTAACCCATAACAGGGATACATAAGGTACTGCTTTAATTACTTTACTAAAATTTCAACCCATAACAGGGTTACATATATATGCTATGTAATTATTAATTACTCTCCAAAGTTTATCATTTCACTTAATAATACAAGTTAAGGTTTTCTTTTAACATAGAACAAAAAGGAACAAACTAAAACATTGCATGTGGTCACCATTACACTCTTAAAAAACATAAACCCAACGTATATAATGCTTCTACCAATGCATGAGCTAGCACGTTTAATTTCATTTAAAGTCGAGGTACCTGCATTCAATGGGATGGTACATTTCGTAGACTTTTCCAGATCAGGATGCAACTCATAAGGTTTGGTGTTAAAATCCTCTCCATAGATCTTAGCTAGATCAACGGTGAGGAGTTTGGGCAGGAATTTTTCTCGGTTCCACCGCCAACCCTAGCGCCTCCTGGCACTTGAGTCCAAGAAAGGTTCTACCCGGTTCATTTCTCCTCTATTCGCTTCTGAAATCCAGAAAGCTTGGCTCTGCAGTGAACCTTTCTGCATTTCTCTTATGAAGTTAACAAAGGAGTAACTTCGTGGTGCTAAGCCTTACTCCGAGCAGCTTCTCTACAAAGCGTTATTATCGTAGATACACATGTAGAGCTGAGTTGTTTTGGGTATGAATGGATTCTGTATATAACAGAGGTCAATCCATCTGTCGTTGCTCTTTTAGATTTTTATTTTTTTTATATCTTAGATTAAAGCATTATTCCCGATTTTCATTCTTCTAGAGCTTATAAATTTACTAAGGTTTCTCTTCGTTATTGCATCTAGAAACTTCAGAGGATAATGCGCCAAATGGCCGCTTCCAAACCTCCCAGGTAAAGTACCAATTAACCTCTTTTGTTATCATTAAAGAGTTTCTCTTCCGACGCATTATTGGTGCTATGTGTTTATTTGATTTATGTGACAGTCTCGGTTACTGATAACTCTTTCTTGTTTCTAATTTCTTCGTAGGTCGATTTTATTGCTTTGGTAGGTGTTATCAAATTTGGTCTTGGTTGTCTTCCAAAGACCTTAACCCAGCTAACATTGCCTGCAGACTTTCTTCCAGGTATTTAATGTCCAACAACAACCTTGCTTTCACTAAATTAGTTGATGCAGCCTTCCTGCCTTCTCAGCAACTTTTAAAAGAGAGACAAAGGGCTTGCCAATCTTAGCTTAGATTGTTGTGGGCAGAGTTTAAGTTCAGGTTTTCTTATTGGCAATATATTGAATATAAAGCTTCTCGCTAATTGAGAATACTGACTTTTTTCTATAATATTCATGTACATTTGTGCCTCTATACCCTTAAGGGTTTTTAATACTTCCTTGGTATGCACATTTCCTGTGAAATGGGTTTTTGATTATACGTATGATTGTTATATCCCTCTTTATGGATGTTCGCATAACCAGTATATCTATTGTTATATTATTATTTCATGTAAGCAATCTCCATTTATATATATAGAAATGTTGCTTATTGAAAAAATAGATTTTTTTCATCGTTATATTGTTTACTAGGTTAGCTCTTATTGGTTCTCATGAATTTGCTGAAATTCGCTTTGCTCTATTTTTAATAAATATAGTTTTTGTCTCTGGATTTGTGCTCTCATTATAATCGAAAGGTCTATTTTTGAACATTATTTAGTCCCTTATAGATCTAAGTTTTTATTATGATACGCTCAGAGTTTTTGATATTTTTTTATATCACTGAAATTGGATAAATCATATAGAATTTGATTATATACAATTTCTTCCTTTCTTTTTTTTTACATATAAGCAGTTCTGTAATATGAAATTAATTAGAAAGGGTTTGTTTCCCTTATAGTCAAATTTGGTGACTAGACCACCCTTCATAGTGTCCGTGTATGGCTGTATTTCTAAGGACGAGGTATCATGGGTAGGGTTTTGTCCAAAACCAAGATCAAAAGTCCAGATACTATCTCATCGAATTAACTTAAAACTGATTTATCTCTTTTTTTTCCAACTTCCTTACTTATACATATTTTCTGATTTATCTCTTTTGTAGATTCATTCATAGTAAGTTAGAAAGATAAGAATGTATAAAAATAAGAGTTATAATCTTTTTATATTAGAACAACCTTATTTACTGCGTTTAAGATATTTATATATATGTATATAAATGAAGTCATCCTGTCACTTGCAGAGTTTACAGAATTCTAATAGATGTTGTCTATCTATTATTCACATCATTCCAGAATTATCTAGAAATGTTATAGTCTTTCTACTGTGAACATAACTTCAGAATTTAACATTAACTACACAGGAATACTGTTACTATTTCTTTACAGAATTCATGACATAACTATATATTTACAATCTCCATCTGCAACTAAAGAAATCAAATAGAATGTCATAAAGTTTACTTATCTGATTAGCAGATTATAGTTGTAGTCCTCCCAACATTCAGGAGAGGTGATTACTTCCTTCTCCTACCCCCGAGCTCTAATTTCTGGAAAGGTACGGGTTAACAGTGGACTCTTTTCTGCTATGACCTCAGGACAGTCAGTCTAGCTAGCACCAGAAAATTAGTTTCAGGCTTTTCTAACTGTTTTTCCACTGGTCTCTACCAGCTTTGGAAAATCCACAATCTTTCCTCCAAACTATAACAGAACCCCTATTCCTCACTGGGATAAACCTTTTATCCTCATAGGAACAGGGAACTGTTTCCAAATGTCCCCAACCACTTCCAATTCTTGGAAAACATTTTTCCATCAAATTTTTATGTACTTTTATCCAGTTTATTTTCCATAGCAATGCTATTATTTAAAATAAATCACATAAATTGTCTCAGTTATTTCTTAACAAATATATACAAATCACTTAACTAGTTAACCAACTAGTTAGCAACAAATGTAGCTATCACAATATCGTTTACATATTAATATTAGTCGAAATTTTTCAATTTTTAAATAAATTTCTATATTATAATTTTCCATAAAATATTCAAGAAAGTCAAATGAATTAATCATATATAAAATTATAATACAAATGTTGAATATGTTTCTTAATTTGCAATTAGCATGAAGGTATTACTTATATATGATCTAAGCTGCATGGCAAATGGCATACCTACCGATAAAAAGTTAGAAGCGGACCCTGACAAAGCCATTTGGTTTTGGTAAAGTTTGAATACAGTTTTAAAAATGTCGCGATGACATATTTAAAAGTCTCCCATGACATGTTTGGAAGCACTCGAGGACACGTTTTAAGATAACTAGGTGGATTGTATGGAGTTCTCCAAATTTTTGAGATATTTTTCTATTTAACACTTTGATACATTATATTTAAAATGGACCGATCACATGCTTTAAATCAGCATGATGACTTTTTTTGCGTGCATTGTGTCTGAAATTTACTCCTCTTGGTCGTGAGTAGTGATGTTGCTTCTAGCCTATTCTCTCATAATCCTTTATTCACATTCACAACCCACAACCACTCTAAAACCTCATTTTTTATGGTATAATATCCAACTATAATATTTTATATGATAATATTTATTGAAGGATTAAACAAACTAATATAACTTACGTATACTTTAAAGAAATAAAATTACACTGAATGAAATATGTTATTAGATATTTAATCCATCCCATAAAAGGGTGTATTTTTTATGGAGATATGTAATCCCTATAATTAAAAAGGAGATATGTAATCCTTGTAATCAAAAAGCTGTGCGTTTAATGAATTAATGAACATTTTATGAACATAATTTTTATATAATAATTTTTATAAAAGTTTATGGTATATAAATATGAAAATTTGTATATAAATAATGTGGAAAAAATGGCAAAAAATTTATGAAGAAAAATGATATAAAATTTTAAATTAGAAGTAATTTTAAGTGTGAAAATGGGCTAGTGTAGTAGGTTCGAAAACTAAATATCTAATGAATAGTAAAACTTTTGGATAAAAAGCCTAGAAAGAAAATATATGGGAGTTAGTGAACCATACTTATTGATGGCATAGACACATTCCCAAAGGAAACCAACAATAGCATTATTGAAAAAAATAGTCTAATCAACAATTATGTTTTTTGGGCTAGGTCTTCAACCTACAATGTGCATCTGAGATCTAGAGAGAGTGTAAAAATATACTAAATAATCTCTATATTCCATACTCTGGATTAATAGAAACTAAATGGAAGGATGGAGACACTTTGCTTAATCCTATGGAAAAGTATGAAATGAAAATAATAAGGGTAGCTCCCAGATTTAGACTCTTAGAATTCCAAAAGTTAGAGAATTTAATCTGTGAAAAATTGGTACATGAAAGTCTTGAAGGATGAATTTTTGTTTGTTAAAGATCCTTATGGAATATCATTGTAGAGCACCAAAAATGGCCAAAGAATGTTATCGCATCGAAATTATTTTAAACAAGTTCTATATTATCATGATGGAGGCTAACATGCTCAAATGTGTTACGAGGGGATACATTAATAGGACTTGAACCATGATTGAGCTATATTATATACAAACATTTCCAAACTAGGCAAACCATAATAGACAAAGGAAAAAAAATTAGCCTAATAGAAACTAAAAAGGATGGGTTACAAGGATCTACCCAAATGTTTCAAATGTTTATAAATTTAAATTCTTAGAGGTAAAGAAGGATAACTCTCATATCTTCTTAAACTTCCCCTTCCTTAAGATTAGTCTAGTCAAGCTAGGCAAACATTTCCCTTTATTAGCAGTGACCCCAAGGAATTGGAAACCATCTAGTGGAATTAAAATATGCATATGGGATAATGGTGGACTTGGGTTTACCTTGGCCAAGAATTTTTGAATCAAAATGAAATTCCAAATAAAGGGTATGGTCAAGGATCTTCCATTCAATCAAGGAGACCTTCATAAACATATCGAGATATGAGGATCAATTTGCTCTTAATTCACAAGAAATTCAGACTTCATCACACTCAATAACTACTAGCAATCCCATAGGGGCTTGACCCAATGAACCTTTGACATATCATGTGTGTTCGTGGCATACTAAATAATACTCTTAATTTGACTACATATTTGAAAATACCTCTAAAAATCACTTTATTTAACCCCTTACAAATAAAAACCCAATACATCTTCCCAATTTAAAAAACCTCTACTTTCACTAGATATTGTAGGTATCCATTTTTAATTAATATTTTTCATACCCCTTTATATTTTTCATTAACTTTGAGCTCCATTTTTTATACACAACATATCAAAACACTTTACCCCCTATTATATAGTCATATATTGTCATTTTTCCTCAATATATATCCCCCTATATGCACGCGTTTGGTGTGTATTTCTCCCCCAGTAAAGACCTCGTGACCAAGCCAAGGAACCAAGTTTATGGACAAAAATTAGGATATAATTTACTTCAATGTTACAAGGATTCCTTATAGAAGCAATCCCTCAGAGACTATATCAATAAATATTGATCAGGTTCATCCCTAAAACTAGTGGCCTAGAACTTATTAATAGTGTGAGGCCTATAATCCTGCTCAACATCTCTTATGAAATTCTAGGAAAAGTGATGACTATGTAGCTCAGGTACAATCTGCATAAATTTGTAAGGTTGTAGCAAACAAGAATTATTCTTGGCCGATTCATTTTGTAAAATGTTAATGCTATTTGGGCAGTAATGGAATGGGTCCATTGGATAAATATACATGCCCTTTTTTTCAAGATAAATTTTGAAAAATGCCATGACACAATGTAATAAATTTTCATCCTTTCATTTGAAAGGCTCTAAGCTTTGCCCAGTTTATCAAAAATGTAGTTGAAATTTTATTTTCAGAGGCCTAGGCATCCTCATACATCAATGAGAAAAAAAATGAAGAAATTGATATTTTATAACTATTGTACAAGCGTATCCCTTAGCCCCAACGCTTTATATAGTATATATTTTAACCTTAAGCTACATATGCAACGAAATGACCTAGGGATTTATTAAAGGCACCCCTCTTATGAAAGGATGAATCCAATAAATTATTACCTGGGAACTTTTCATATCACTTTTTCTAACCATTATTAACAACCAGATCCTAATGTAGAACACAATGAAGTGTATCCAAATATTTTGTGAAGCCTTGGGATTTACAATACAGAGGAAAAAAAGCATAGTGTTATAGGGAGAACCAGACTGATATTCCAAAAATGATTATGGTATAAGGATGCACTTAAATTCATCCTATAAAATTTATTGGGATCCCATTTTCTTTTCAAGCCTCCACCAAAGAACTCCAACTTGTGATCATTCAAAGAATTGTGAAGAATATTGAAAAATGGATCACAAAGCCAATTTTCCTTGGTTTTATAACTCCAAGTATGCAATAAAGTGTTGAATGTGACCGATGTCTACTATTCTTCTACCTGGGTTCCCCTTCTCTAAATTCTTACCAAAGGTTGGAAATTATTTTAGGTCATTTTATAAGGAAGGAGGGGGTTTCACAAAGTCAGTTGGAGATTATACTACTTACACAAGGGCTAGGTAATAATGGGTTTACAACCATTCCAAAGCTTTCAAGAAACACTTGGTCATCAATGGGGATATAGATGGAAATTTTCTAAGCATATCTTGGATGGTATACTTGATAAGATTTGGTGGCTCAAATCCAAGCAAAGGCATGGCTTTTAAGACAAAGCAATATGGAATCCTTTCATTGAGCCCATGATGGATTTATTTTCCTGGTCTCTCAACTTGTGTTACCTAGCCTTGGGCCAAAATCTCTAATACATAGATGCAACAAGATCCAAGTTCCTGATTTATGCAAAAACAAAAATGATTCAACAACCATTCTAGTTTTTAGAATTTCCCAATTCAACCTAGTGACAATTAATTACAATATAAGTCCTCCTCTTCATCTGGAAATAAATAAATAAAACTTTTTCTTAAAAAAATTTAACTTAACAGAAGGATTACGTAGTATAATGGTGCAATGACTTGTGCAAGCTTACATTTGTAGTTTATAGCTTGGAAGGTCAAAATGGAGATCCTGCACTATGCCAGCTACTCATGTTCTAGGGTGATGGTATTGGCACCATGAAAAATAAATAAATCTATTGATCCCTCGCTTTCTTTTCCCACTCCCACAAATATGAAATTCATCCCAAGCACCATGATGTAAAAGAGTGCAATGAATTGGAATAACTATCATCCTATTCTTATTCAACAGGATAAAAAGTTCACAGTGCTAACATTGGATATGTATAGAGTAGTAAGCTTATTAAGCCTAACCAAGGAAACAATGGGAGGGAAGTTATCATCACAGACCCTAAGTACGCTATTTAAAGTTGGAGATCAACCCCAAATATTAGGATGACCCTCCTCGTGACATGAGCATCATCACTATTACTACATGACTTACAAATTATTTTATGCAAGACAATTGGCCTCCATTTTTATTAAAAAAATTAAGTTGTAAGGTATCCTTTTTTGTGGCTATGATGTTAATTATGTACTTGATTTGGAAGGTTATTGGGTTTCTAGGATTTTTAGACTGCTTGTAGTGGATGCTAACACTAATAGTGTAGAAGATACTATACACCACAATGGCACAAAGGAACCCCCGATGCATAAAAGACACACACCACATAAACCATAGATGGCATAAAGAATTTTACATCCAAACAATCCTCAATAGGCCAAAAACATCCAACAAATCCATTTAAATAGGAATAAATAAGGATTAGAGTGATATTTTGTATGAAAAATTCATTCAGGAAGAGGGCAATACATCTCTGGTTGGATTAAAAAAAAAACGGAAATGGAGCACTCTGGGTCCTAAAACATGCAGTGGTATTTTCCCTTGATCTCGTAGTGGATGGGCCACCATAAGGGCAAGACATATATTATTGGTTTAGCAAACTAAATTCGAAATGGATCTCCTTGGGTTCGAAAACATGTAGTAGTATTTTCCCCTAATTTCATAGTGGACGGGCCACTAGAAAAAGAGATGCTCAACATGAAAAAAATGTTTGATTGTGGGAGATGGTAGACTATCTAAATATAGAATCTATGCAACCCTACATGAAACTAAGTAAGGGGTTCCCTAAAGGAGTGCATCTAGTGTTTGGATATGTACATAGGTGAGATGATATGAATCGAAGTTGCTTTATTATTGGACTAAAGTATAATGTAATTTTATTATATGACCATTATGATACCCTAGCTCTAACATATCAGTGAGAAAATAGGTGCATTATGTTGTACCAAATTTAAATAAAATTCTTAACCTTGAGTTGAAGATGTTGATGTGGACAAAACTCTAGAATTCATTTTGGATATCTAGAAATTTTCTTGAAGGTCTTGTTTAGTAATTAAAATGCATAAATATGGTGTCATGTAATGGTGCCTGATAGAATTTTTTTTATGTCCATCATCGAGATCCAAATATTCAAAACTTATGTCCATCATATCCTAACTAGCAAGATTGGCATGTGGAAAGTACCAAATATGAATATTTATAATGACATAGATGGAATTGGACCACAATAAGGAACACGTAGAAAAAAAAAACATTTATATTGGTACGATCTAATATGATCATAAGGTGTAAAAGAGAAAAGGAAACTACTTTCAAAATGTATTCATACGAAGTTGTCCTATCGACGCCATTTAGTAAATTTTATTCCCACCACCTTCTTTAGGTTGTCTAGAGAAACTAACTACTAAAGCACTTCCAAAGCTATCATACTAGATCCCCCCTTCCTTTTCTAATGTATGCTTTGCCAAAATTTTGAGCACTTCCCCTTACATAGCCACGTGTACCATACCCTCCTCGTACTCTCACCCCTTCATTTTTAAATTTCTTCCCTCTACCATCTCTTCCTGCTAAAAAAATAACAAATGAAAAATTACACCAAATGTTTTCCAATTCTTGGCATCAAAAGGAAATTAAAACAAAAAATATACTCACTTTCTCATGAACTTCTACCACTTCTTTTTTCCTCTATGTATATTTTCTTATTTCCAAAGGTCATTTGGGAAGCCTGCTTGTTTCCATATAAAAAATTACATACAACAATCAAATTCCCATAAAGACAAAAATAAGAAATAAATAATATTAGAACATAAATATATACCCATAAAGACATAAATAAGAATTAATATTAAAACATAAATGTATACATGTTTTATGACATTTTGAATAGAACTCAGGTATTCAAAATCAATAAAGGCATAACAAAATATTGTACCTTCTCAAAGTACAATCAAACATAATCTGGCTCAACTCATACAAATGCACAATTATAGAGAATGAGAGAAATTATACTACTAGACAAGTCATCATACAAAACATTAAAAAGATACAAATAGAGATACATTGTCAGTCTCCACCTTTCAATTAACCATGTTGACCCCCAAGGTCTAATTTTCCCAAAATTTTTAAACTTAATATCTAACTCAAAAGAAGTGATAGTAGAAGAGATATTCCTTATGTATATTCCTCTTCAATTACTTGAGGAATGGAAAAAGAAATAAAGGTTCAACAAAACATGAAAAAAAAAATTAATGGCTTTAGAGTCTATATAGTGAAGATTAAAAATAAAAAATATTGCTCAATATAATTTTAGTTTATGTAAAACTACATATAAAATAACAAAACTTCATTTTTTAGAACGCACAATATCATTAGACCCATTGTGATGCACTTTGTCAACTACTATTGAATCCAAAAGGAATTGAGGTGGTTGTTGTCCTGCAGTATGTGGTGCAGGTTTTCGTTCTTAAACTACAAAAATAACCTTATTTGTAGGTGTTTAATAAGACTCTGTAGTGGTAGAAGGCCCCTTAGCAACTTGGGGCTTTGAAATTAAACAATTTCACACAATCAGAAATGTTGAGAAGTTAGAATCTCTAAAACACAACAAAATTATTTTAATCAAAAAAATTAATTACAATAGAACAAATGGAACTTCAATAATAATGGAAAATTGATATTAATTCCCACGTGTACAATGGAGGTATAAGTGTGCTTCGGAGATTCTTGTAAAGCTTCTTCAACAAGAGCAGGAGATGAAACAACTTTAGAAGACGTTGCAACTAAAGATGTTACCACTAACAATTGAATTGGGTTTTCATCTAATTTATATTTTATGATAGGTATTTCATGTGTCTCTAAAAGTTCATAATGAGTAATCAAGAGAAGTAGCTGTAAATACCCTTTTCATTTTAGTACGACTTGGAGAAGATGAATCTAGTGTAGGCTAGTTACAAAGAAGGAATAAAATTTGGGTTACATAGGAAACCCATATAATATCACATACATAATTTACTCTGAGGAATGGTTACCTCAGTCTACCAATCATTTAACTTTATTGGACCCTTCTTGAGGAATGAGGTATTTGTCTTTATGTCAATGAGAAGAGTTATTTTCTTTGTGCTACTAATAGAACTCGTATCAAGTGAACATATGCTCACAACAACATTGTTTCTAGTCAATGATATAGAATCGGGCTTTGAAAAATGGGAGATGATTTAGACCCATTCATAAATTGTTGTCATACATATTTTTTACAAATTTAAGAAAAATGCTCAAATAAAAACAATCATTTATATTTAAAAAATAAAGTTGAATCCTAGTAATTATGACTTGACAACAATAGTTGTAACCCTTTTACTAAACATATATATATAAGAAAACATAGGAAGATATATATATATGGTAATATGATTAACAAAAAAGGAAATTATAAGAAGAAAAAACATGTAATATAACAAAAATATCCAAAAAATTGTAAACAAGTCTTCTTCCAAAAGGTTTAAAACCTAATGCATCAAAAACTATATAAACCCCCAGATGTTGAGAAAAGTATTCATTTGCAAATAAATATAACAAATTATGTCTAAAAAAAAAAAAAAAAAAAAAAATACAGTAAACCAACCTTAACGATTAACTTAACTTTTATAAAATAGACAATCTCAAGAATATTAATGGAATGAAAGGGGTGGAACTATTACAGCATAAGGTCAAGAACACATATTAACTTTTAACATAATGATCTCAACAAATTATAGAATAATATCTCCAAAAAGAATAGAATTTTCAACACAAAATCTACATACTCCTAGATATTCTATGGTCATCAAGAAAATACATGCGACAAAATCATGATAAAAAACTACTTCAAGAAAACAATATGACCATAATAAAAAGAAAAACATTGTAGGAAAACTATTCATGAAATATTACAAAATACTAACATAATAGAAATTCACAACCAAATTACCTTCAAATTTATTACTAACACATTCATCTACACATTAATAGCACATTAACACATTGAGAAGACATTAATAATACATTAATTCACACACTAAAACATGTCACCAATGGTAAAATATGGTTAAAATTGTCAACAAAAGTCAACAAGAGTGTCAAAGTCAAATTTAGTCAACTTGGGTGCCATGTTGAACCATAGTCACCATGGGAATTAAATTTAATAGTTTCCCAATGTGACAAACAATGTCAAAATGTGATGAACAACCAACAACGTCACGATGTGATGAATAACAAATAATATCGCAATGTGATGAACAAGAAATAATTTTGCAATTTGATGGACAAGAAATGGCATCACAATGTGATGAACAAAAAACAATGTCATATTTTTGTGACAAGCAACAAGGCATGTTAGAACGTGATGATAACAAAATGTTACAAACAACAACCCAGATTAAAATGTGACAACATCAAAATATAATGAACAATAAACAACATTACAATGTAACAAAGAAGAAATTATGTGAGAATATGATAGACAACAATTGATGTGGAAATATGAAAAACAATAAACATGATTGTAACCTAACCTAGGTTTGCAAGGTTGACCTTGGTTTACTAAGATGACCTAGGTTTAATAGGTTGACTAGGTTTACTAGTTTGACCTTGTTTTGCTAGGTTTACTATGTTGACCAAGCATTACTAGATTTACTGGGTTTACTAGGTTGACCTATATTTACTTAGTTGACATAGGTTTACTGGATTTACTTAGTTAACCTAGGTTTACTAGGTTAACTAGTTTTACATTGATATACTAGGATTACCTACCATTACTAGATTTACTAGGCTTACTAGGTTGACCTATGTTTACAATGTTAACCTAGGCTTACTAGATTTACTAGGTTTTCTAGGTTGACCTAGGTTTACTAGGTTTATTAGGTTCATGTGGGTTTACTACGCTTACCAGATTTATTAGGTTGACCTAGGTTTGATAGTGACAAATATTTACGAGGTTTATTAGGTTGACTTTGATATCCTAGATTGGCCTTCATTTACTAGGTTGACCTAGGCTTATAAGGTTGACTTAGACTTGCTAGGTTGACCAAGGTGTATTAGGTTTACTAGGTTAAGCTAGGCTTATTAGGTTTAAGAGGTTAACCTAGGCTTATCACGCTCACCTAATTTGACTAGGTTGACATAAATTTATTAGGTTTACTATGTTTACCAAGTGTGACTAGGTTTACTAGGTTAACGTAGGTTACCTCATTTACTAGTTTCACCTAAGTTTAGTAGGTTTACTAAGCTTACCTATGTTTACTAGGATGACCTACGTTTAATAGGTTTACTAAGTTGACCTACATTTACTAAGTTTACTTGATTGACCTAGGTTTGTGAGGTTCATTAGGTTGACTAGCTTGACATAGGTTTACTAGGTTGACCTAGGTTTAGTAGATTGATCTAAATTTATTAGGTTTATTAGGTTGAATTGGGTTTACTACCTTTATTAGGTTAACTCGACCTTACTAGGTTTTCTTAGGTTTATTAGGTTTAAAAGGTTGAATTAGGCTTACTAGCTTGACCTAGGTTTACTAGATTTACTTGGTTGACTAGGTTGATCTAGGTTTACTACTAAGTTGACCTTTGTTTACTAGGTTTACTAGATTTACTACGTTCACCTAGGTTTACATGATTAACCTTAACCTAAGTTAACTTACGTTTGCTAAGTTGAAAAAAGTTTACTAGATTGACATATTTTCGGTAGGTGAATCCTTAGTTGACCATGGTCAATCATAGTCAACTATGGTCACCATGGTTGACTATAGTTAACCTAGTTGACCATTGTCAACCATGATCAAACATGAACAACCATGTTGAACCTATAATCACTCGTAATCTATGATAGTTTGCTATAGTTATATGTGGACAACCAAATTCATTCATAAAGAAGTATATGTTGATTGTAATAAACTCTCCTTAAGAATAACTTTAACATATTTAGCCATAATCAACCATCGAACAATAATCCTCCTCATACACCTAGATTGTCAATTAGCACAACCACATTAATAAAGTAGTTGAAATACATATATTAACATCATTCTCCACCTTCCATACAAAAAAATTAGTAACATTACAAAGTGAAAAATGATGTTATCCTTAAAAATGATGGTATCCACTTATTTCAACAACTTTATTGTTGTTGTTGTTAAATCTAAAGTAAATGCTTACCAATCAACTCACCATCAAATAAATAAATGTAAGATAAATTTATAAAAATACATGCACTAAAACACTACAAGCTATGCATGATCGAGCTAGGTAAATAATTGTAAGAGAAAATTATTAAAAGACATGGACTAAACCGCTACAAGCTATGCATGATCAAGCTAGCTATGGTGCTTCTCAGTTTCTGTCGTCTCTATAGTGTGAAGTTATTGATAAATAGCTTTCTTCTCATAGCATACAAGGTATGGGGGTGAGCCATTTATAAACTTCCAAAACACGTGACATATTTGAGCACATTTTTTACTTTATTGTCTCAATAAGTTCTACTAAATATTTGCCTTGGATTTTGAGAGTGCTTGAACCTATGAGGTATGAGAGTGGATTGTGTCATAGTTGGAAAATCTATGTATGCCACTTTCCTTATATAGAAAAAAATGTTGCTATCCTCCGGATATAGTTGATTTTTTAGCCAAGCTTGACCCAAAAAATATAGAAATTATGACCTAAAGGCTAAGATAGACAATGAAATAATGCAGGCATCGGTGATCAAATTTGAAGGGAAAGTCCAAATTTCAATTAGAAGGGAATATATTTATGTCACCCTTCCATGATGAAAAGCTTAAAAAAAACCTTTTCAATTGACCATAATAAATTATTTTTACATTTCATTTTTAGAAAGACAAAACCATAAATTTTTATGTTAATAAAACACTGTTACATATACAACAGTGAATGAGGCTCCTTCTTGCATTGCTTAAATCTCTCATTACCAATGTCAAAATAAGTCTTGAAAACACTATTATAAGAATTCGGATGGATACCATCGGGATATAGGAGATTCTTATGTGTCAAATTGTGTAATGTAATTTTGACGTTGTCTGACAAGGAGCAACAGCATGGAGGTGTGGATTTTTCTTATAGAACCTTTATTTTTTTATTTGAAACGTTGTTTACAAATATGAATACAACACTGAAATTATGAGCATGGTGGACAATTATTCAAGCTCATGATGCCAAACAATGATGTTGTAAGCTTGGAATTTAACATTTTTAAATGTTAAAGACAAATAGTCAAAATCACTAACAACTTAGTATACCATAATAAATCATCATTCCAAGTTCACTTTTGTTAATAGGGTGATGTCACATGATGATCCCTCTTCTTTGGTTTGTACTTTTATTGGAGATCACCATTCTAGGAATAAGGAGTCATTTTATCCAAAAATAACCTTAGCCAAACTTTGACAATGCATCAAGGATATCTTTCTATGCTTCATAAGTACATATGTTCTACTTCTAAATCATGTCTTGGGAGTGGTTGTTTTGTTGGAAATTATTCACCGGTTGGTTTCATACCAAAGTCTTTTTCTCATTTTCAGCATCCAAGACATGAAGTTTTGAAAGATAATGGTTTAAAACTACATAAATATTTGAATTTTTTCAAGAATTTCCTGGCACACTTTGAACATGAATTTTGAAGTCAAGTGCATGATGCTATATAGGATCAAGTGTAATTTTGAGTACCAAATGTTTCACAATAAACTTCTCAACATGATACCCAGGAGTAAGGATTAAATGACAATGTTGCATCAACTATTTACATAATAAAAGTGCACCTCAGCCATAAGACTAAACAACTAAAAATGTTGTAGATCTAACACGACCACACAACCAAATGTATTCCACAAGGCCAATACTATATGAAAAATGAAAATGAGTTTGCAACCAAAAATACCTTAGGAAACTAATTCAATTAGATACACCAAACCATATGCAAAAAAGAAAACCACCCTACTCAAAATGCGAGTGTTTACCTCCTTTCACAAACTATTGAGTTCTGAAACAAGGGCCTTTATTGTCTTGTCAATGCCCCTAGTAATTTGAATGGGTTTTGCACCTGCTGCAACAACCTAAAAAAAAAGGTTTCATTTCAAATTCTTTTCCACAAACTTGAGTTTCGAAACAAGGGCCTTTATTGTCTTGTCAATTCCCCTAGTAATTTGAATGGGGTTTGCACCTACTGCAACAGCCTTAAAAAAAGGTTTCATTTCAAATTCTTTTCCACAAATTTAAGATACAACCATTGTCAGTTGTGTATTTCCTAACAAGCTCATAAATTTTAACAAAAGAACCAAAAAGTTTTAATACATGATAGCAATTTTTTCACTCAAAAACCATCCTAGACTCAATAAGCCCAACCCAAAACTAAAAAACCAAACACCATAAGACCCTACACAAATTAATAGATGATCTTAATAGAGTACTATCGAGTAAAAGTTACATTTACACCTTCACTTATTAAACCTTGTGCAAGAACAACACATGTCCTGGTTCCATCCGCAACTAAATCATTTGTCTTTCCCACAACTTGCCTTACTAACTTGGCCCCAATATTTTCAACTGGGTTCTCTAATTCAACCTGTAAAATGGCCAAAACCATAGCATTGAGGTACATTTCATTACACTGTCAATCACAATAAAATTTGACTCAACCACAACTCTTTCCTTTTATTGTTGTGAAAATATTTATGCATTACTCTAATGTGGCTAGTCCATAGGCCAAGTAGACCACTGGGTAACAAATATGTTTCCTTTCACCTTTGAGTTTTCAAATTTTTCCTACCAGATCTATGAAATTTAAGAGGGGAAACTAATACAACATTAAAAAGAAAACCAGAGTACACATCTAAAAATTACCTCCTTAGCTACTGTCATGCCATCATTAACTATTTTTGGAGAACCATACTTTCTCTCCAAGACAACATTCTTCCATTCAGCCCAAGGGTGACTCCAACAACATCAACAAGTTTATTCACACCGCCTGTAAGACAAATTGATAATGCTTTCAGCAAGTGTGCAATTGAATGTTGGACCATATGCCAAAACAACCTTCTATGAAAAATTAAAATAACACATTAAAATCGAATATAAGTGGACAATGAAAGATCCACCATAGTGAAGTTTCACATGCAGGTGACCTTCCTTTAAACATAAATTTTTCTCTGACCTGCAATTTTTTTGTCGCTGAGCCATCCTTGTTGAAGTACAACTCCTTTGCCATAGCTCTTGTATTAACTACCTTCTCTCTATTGCGTAATCTCAAAGTCTTTCTTCTGCTTGAGATATTAAAGGAAATGGGTGAAAAAACTAAAAGAGAAGACAATTGTCTACCATAATTATCAGACACTACACCCAACTTCTTCCCCTTTCCATTGTAGCCCAATGAGGTATACGTGGCAATTGTTGTCATACTGCCCAAAGTAGAGGCCATCTTCTCTTATCCTAAATATAGAATTACAAGATATTAATATTAGTATGAACCTTAAAAAAACATGACTTCCACTGCCAAAAACCACTTTTAAGTTGTAACAAGAAAAATAAACAACTATCGCGACTTTTGGCAACTTGTGAAGCATCAAGAGAGAAACAACCAAATAGAAATACAACCACAATCCTCATTTTAATGAGACTGTTCTATATATTTTCATTAAGCTAATACAAATATATTCCGACTATATTAAGGCTAGCACAAAATAATCTTTAACCAGTGTCTCCTGCAGGCCTATAGGTTGCCATGCTAGAGGTTGCATATTTTTAATTTAAATTCTTGACCTCTCGTGCCCATCTATGAATGCATCCAATGGGATATCTACATCAAATGCTCCTTTATATCCCCAAAAACAAATGCCCTACTACAAGAGCACTGGTATTGATGGAACACCCCACACCATTCCACTCCACTAGAAACTGTGAAAAAGGAAACCTAAGCAAACTTCTGAAATATCTCAAGATGAATGTATGGGTGGTTCTTATGAATCAACCAGCCATTCAGAGCATGCTCATCAATCCAAACCATGAGTATTATGTGACGATATTCAAGAAGACACTGAATCGGCTTTCTAAAGCTATGTTAGAGAAACCTTAAACCCTCTTTGAAAAAAAA
Organism: Pinus albicaulis; assembly: GCA_034641835.2. Taxonomy (NCBI): domain Eukaryota; kingdom Viridiplantae; phylum Streptophyta; class Pinopsida; order Pinales; family Pinaceae; genus Pinus; species Pinus albicaulis. The sequence goes on from CM076582.1 coordinate 501,971,487, forward strand.
ATACTGAGCAACAAAGAGAGGAACAAACTTGCAGAGCATGAAAACAAACCTAAACCAAAAATGCAAGCACAAATGCTGAAATATTTTGTTTTTAAAAGAGTTCCCAACATAGTAGACATTCAAACTACGAAGGTAAATGGATTGTGGATAGGAGCAATACCTTTAGCTTGGTTAACTCGATCTTGATTCCTACACACAACAATGGTTATTGGAGGCTGGGATGCAAAAACTTGTATTTGTTCCCGAGGAAAATAAAATTATATACAGACTCCCCAACTGCCATGAACATTTAAAAATCATCCAAAACGATCTTGAAATCACAGAACCTCGACCATTGACTGCGCCAATTGCCTTTAAAATTGCGAGTGAACATGCTTCACGACTTAGTGGCTTCACAATTACATTTTTATAATTAATTATAAGCGAGCCCGATGCTAGGATCTCTCCGAATAACACGAGGCTGCTCTAACTTCATGCTGTATTGCTTCCTTCCACAACAAATATAGCCAAGCGGTGGGTAATTAGGCACTGTCTCCTTTGTATTTAAATATCTCAGGTACTGTGTTCTTTCAAATTCAATATTTTCTTCTCATCCCCTGTGTGCTCGGAATAGGAGATTTTAGTGGCAATTTTAGCTGAAGATGGCTTTCTTCCAAATGGAAATGATATATTACTCTGCAGTGGCCATGGTTATTTGCTTGGCAAGTATGGCGGTGATGTGCCAGGGGCAATACCAGCATAGCAGTGATTAGGTATAAAATTACAGAATGCCACTGACTTCGAGAGTGACGGGACGAGAAAGAGCAATGTGTGAACTTGGAGCCTGCACAAAGCTATGCAATGCACGAAAGGCAAGGTGGAACCAAATGAATAAAAAGATAAGGTAGCACAGAGCCCATGACTACCACCTGTCACGCGTTAATATATTTCGGAATTTTAAAAAATGTGACACGCTCACAGACTACAACACTTCTCGTGACATTTTATAATATTATTCAATTTATTTTTTTAAACTTGTCAAAATCTAAATTTAAATTTTTTTTCACTGGTAAATTCTTTTCCCTACTTCTATGACGTCCCATAGGCCCTTTGAAGGGCTCTGACGTATTCATACGTCAATTTTGCTGCCGATACAAATTCCAAATAAATTTTAGTTTCCCCGTCTCCATCCCTTTCTTGTGCCCTGAATTTCAACAATCACCTTCCTTACTATGGCTTACTCTCACACTTTAATATCCTTGATTACTGGTCAGGTATCCTTTGATCTCCTGTTTATCTTCTGACTTTCAGTGCATTAATCTTTTTCTTTGGAAGGAGGTCTTCATCAACGCATCAATCACGACCATTGCTAAATATAAAATGTCGGGGCGGGCTTTGTGCGACGTACAGAAAATATTTAATAAAAGAAAAGTAGACAAAAATATTTCTGGTAATACACATTCAATCCATGCATCCGTCATTTCATGAAATCAAACGTAAACCAGGAAGTTCTCTCAGGGTTAGTCGCATGTGATTATTGGGGCACTCATTAATTGAAGCACACATCTAATCTCAAAAGCCAATTAGGACAACGTCGTCTTACACTCAAACGGGTCCATACCAACCCAACTCTATTACGCATGCATGATCACGGAAGCATTGAAGGCACCCCTTATCTTATACACTTCATTAAAGGAGGAAGCGTAGGTTTTATATGTGAAAAAAGATGTCTTTATTTTTTAATCAACGTTAGGCCTTGAAGTGAGATGTACATCGTAAGTAATTTAGAGATGGGGTAAAATAAAGAGATTAAAATATTCCTACTAAGTTTATTTTGAAATAGGGGCTTAAGAATTTTAATTTAACTATGGATAGTTAATAAGTTTGTGATAAGGATTTAATTTTTACGAAATATATTTAGTTAAATAAATAGTTGAAATTAATTTTTAATATGGTTATGTTTTTTTTTCTATTTTTATAATAAATAAAAATAATCTGTATATTGATGATGATGATGATGGTGGTTAATTTTCACTGAGACTAATCTTTGGTCTGTCGAACCTAAAGAAAAGAGTTATTTAATTTGATTTAAGATTTTATTCCTATGCTTAAAAAGCTTGGAGAGAAGCTTCCCGAGCTCACTATAATTTTGACATCTTAAAAGGCTAGAAAGGTCCTATTGCAACAAAGATTAAATAAATATGGTTTTTTAAATATATAATTTTTATAAAATGTAAATTAGTCAAAATATTATATAAAATTTAGATAATAAATCGAAAATAAATCTCTATACATATATTTGTGATTTATGTATTTTGAAAGATGAGTTTGAGCATTTTAATTTAATTATGGGTAGTTAATAAATTTGTCATAAGGAATTATATTTTATGGAATATTTAGTGAAATATAATTATTAATAGTTATAAATAGTTGAAATTTATCATTAAAGTGGTTATTTATTTTATTTTATTTCTAGTTTTATTAATAAATATCAAAATAAATAAAAATAAACTATATATTAAATAGGTTGGAGTTATGGTTTTTTTACATATATAATTTTTACAAGTTGTAAGGCATAAGGATTCTCTGTCTTGGCTCAACAATTGGGGGATAAATGAGGAGATCATCTTGGAAAGCAAAGATAGTGTCAAAGGTACTATCACTTCCAAATGTAAGGATAAGCTATGGGATGATAAGGAGGTGGAGGGTAAAAGGAAGCTTCTATATTATAAGGAGGTGATCAACCCCACCCTTGAGAACCAGAATTAACTTTCTGTTTTGACTAGCTCGAAGAAAAAAATGAACGTTGTTAAGATTAGAACTAATTCTCATGAGTTTCAAAGTGAAATTGTATGGTGGTTTACTCCCAAGACTCCTGGGGACTATAGAATTTTTCATCTTTGTGATACTAAGAGGGTTGAACATGAAAAACACTTTCTTTTAGATTTTCCAGCCCTTACTCACATCCACTCTTATTTCCCTAACATCTTTCACACTTCCAATCTTATTGACTTGTTAAGTCAGCCCAACTATAATGATCTTGGTGCACTTATTTCCCTTCTTTTTTAGCATATAAATAAGATTATAAAGAATTACAATTAGATTCTTCTTTTTCTTATTTGGTAACATTTGTCACACTTCAAATCTTATTAACTTGTTAAGTTAGGTCAACTATAGTGATCTTGGTGCACTTCTTTCTCTTCTTTTTGAGCATAGAAATAAGATTCTCAATAATTACAATTAAATGATTCTTCTTTTTAAATTTTGATAGTGAACGTTAATCATCATCATCATCATCATCATTAGCCAAAATATTATAATAAAATTTATTTATAAATTAAAAATTTAAATAATAAATTAAGAATAAATTTCCATATTTTTTAAAGTTAGATGTCTTCTCCAAATTCACGTTCTTAGAACAACCCGGTGAAATTTAAACATAAACCATTTTATTAGTGAAACTCTTTGCCAACCAAATATGCTACTAGGACTCTACTATTGTCTTTAAAATCTATCAAATTACTAATTTAATTTATATAAATTTAGATCATAAGCAATGCCGAGAAATGGATAAAACTAATTTAGTTTATATAATTTTAGATCATAAGCAATGCCAAGAGATGGGTTAAACTAAAGTGATTAAGGCAATTTATTGTTCATGTAAATATATATGAATTTCGTGAAAGAGTTTTATTATTATTTATGTTGTTATTCAGTAACATTGTTTAGGTGGTTTTCTTCAGAATGGTATTTATTGGGTATGCAATCTTATTTCGATTTTACATGTCACTGTCGGACGAAACGGACCTGGATTAAGCAGTTCAATAATTTTCAATAATATTTAATAATTTTCTTCGGAGATTATCGTAACATGGAAATTCACGTGCGTGATTCGTCATTTATATAGTTTTTACGAAAAATTCTTACATTGTTTATATATGTTCGAATTAATATTATGGGTAATCAAATTTTTTTGGGTGGGTCTTAATTTCTATTAGAAGGGCATATATCTATGTAGCTTTTTATAATGAAAAATTTAAAAACAAAACATTTTAATTAACCATAGTGTATTATTTTCATATTTTATTTGAAAAAGAAAAATTTAGCAATTTTTATGTTAATAAAATACTGTTGAATATACAATGGTGAAGGAGGCTCCATCTTGTATTGCTTCAATATGTCATTGACAATTTCAGCATGAGCCTTGAAGACATTATTATAAGAATTTGAATGGATACCACCATGATAGAGGAGATTGGAAAACATAGGTAAATTAAAATTAGGGCCAATGGAATATGATGGAAGTTGAGCAACATGATTAGACATCTATTGTGGGATCTGTGTAGGGATGTTGTTGGTACTAGCACACCCTTCACTATTCCACCCACAATTTTCGGAATTTGGGCTCGAAGTCGATGATGTGAGAAGATTTTCATCATTTAAAGGGAACATTGATATGTTTGTACATCTGGTGAATGTTTGTCTCTATTGGACAAGATCAAAGGAGTTTTGGTTTTTTAATGGTGGAGAGATAATTCAGATTAATTCAAAGGCATATTCTACAACAAATCTTCATAGAAAGTATTTTAATGTAGCTACTTTTTATTTAAATACGAAAACAAATTCCAAACACACAACTCAGGGTTAATCAAAACCAATATATTGAACAAAGAGACTGCTTTGAGGTTAATCAAGTCTTGGAAGGTCACGTAAGATTATTGGTTAAAATTTCTTCTATGCTATCTACACATTCAAGCAGCTATATTTTATTGAACTGTTATGTATCGCATCCGTTACAGTTAAAAAAAAAAAAAATTCTTCTATGCTATCATGATAATCCAAGGTATATTTTCAATAGGCATAGATGGATCTCAGGATTCATCCCCAATACTAGGGAAACCAAATTAGGTATCTATTCAAGATTCTATTATTCATGCCTCAAATAAAGGATCAGGGAAATTGGTATTGGACCAACTATCAATGCATTCTTCCTATTCAGTTTGAGTAAATCACATAATTTCATATTTTTAGTCATGGGCTCAATGTGAATTAGTGGCCTTGTCAAGTTCTTACACGGAATTACCTCTTGTGTTGGTGCGTTAAAAAGGGAAAGATGGTCTTAAGTTGTTCATCAAAATTCTTCCTGGACCAACGAATATTCCACATCTAAGTTCACCATATGTTTCTTTTCCTAGATTGTTATCTCCTCTTGAGCTAGAGATAATTTTTTTGCTCCTAGAGTGGATACAATATTTATCAACAAACTATATTGAGAGATTTCCAAAAATAGTCATGAGAAGCATAACAAAAGGAAAAAGGAAATTGACTATTTTTTTAAAGAGGACATGATGATCTCTTTTATCTGGAATTTACTCGTATTGAAGATCACCATTCTAAGAATGAGTCATCTCCTCCAAAACTAACTCTAGCCAAAACATTGATAACACATCAGAAATATATTTCTCCATTTCATAAGCACATATGTTCTAAATCATGTATTGGGAGTGCGTGTTTTGTTGGAAATTATTCACCACTTGGTTTCATACCAAAGTATTTTTCTAATTTTCAACATCCAAGACATGAAATTTCGAAAGATAATGGTTTAAAACAACATAAATATTTGAAATTTTACAAGAATTTCCTTCCACACTTTGAATATGAATTTTGAATTCAAGTCCATGATGTTGTATAGGATCAAGTGTCATTTTTAAAGGTAACACAAGAGAAATTTGTTGATATTGATTTGGGAAATATTTAGATGTCAAACTTCACCATTTATAATAGATGTCAAATTCTTGATTTTTCTTGTGGTTGAATGGAATGTACCCTATGCTTTTAATTTGGGAACAAAATTTCTCCTGAAAATTGATTTCCCAAACATAAAAATGGGAGAAGAGTCTCCATAATTGAGGTCCAGAGGAAGAAAAACAATGTCATATTGACTAGATCTCTTATTCAGCGTGACAGAGAGATTGTACGATTGAAGATCCATATAATAGGCCTCGCACTTGGCATTCATATCCATTAGCATATTTTGTAGAAATGTGAAATATGGCATCGGAAAAATTCAGCCATGCATGTATCACAAAGATTGAAATGGGTTTGACTGGATTATTGGTAGAGGGATACTTCCTCTTTGTATCGTTCAAAATGAGAAAGAGTGTGGAAAAATAATTGACTGCTGTTGGATATGAATTTTCCTAGGCTTTCATCACTAGTTGTAAGAAATATTATTGTGAGGGGGCACAAAGGCCTTGCTCCTAGAAGGGTGGAAAGACTCCTATTTTGCAACCATGGAGCTACCCCATCAAGTTTTTATAACAAAAACTCCTTGGGTGCCGATGGGGCTGAGTATTATGTTTCATCCTGAGTATTTTATGAATTTACAGTTGCGAATAGGGGAGAAAAAAAAATGCAAGGCTCAGATTGGAATGCATCATACTTTGTGCCAACGAGATCGATGAGCCCTATTTTTGGAAAGACTCACATGATCTATCATGAATTTGAGGGTGTTTATGCAGTTGATGCAAGCATCGAGAAGAAAATCATTAATGAGAAAGAAGTTGAGACTGCAACGAGTGAGCTTGATATGGAGAAATGGAAGGGGAAGGTTTTGGTCCATTCCAATTATTAGGGGGTTTATCCTGCCCGCATATTTCTCCAATATGGATCACCATGGCCTTGGAATTAATTTAGAGCAAGTCAACAACATTTCTTTCATTTTGTGGGAAATTGGGAATTATTCTAAGTAAGCTCCAATTTCAATTGAAGGCTGAGCATACTTGTATATTTTTCCATGCTTGTTGAAATTCATGAAGGGTCTTTAATTTGCAGCATTGGGAGAAATACACTAAGGACATGAGTATTTATTTGAAGAAGAATCACATTCCAAAGACATTCATTGACAAATTTTCTTACTCGACCGTGAAGGCATTTAGAATTCTGATGGATTTTCTCTTTAGGGAAAAACAAATAATGCAAAGAATTAGGGTTTGGGCATCTGTTTTCTTGAAATGATATTATATGAGAGATTTTGAATATTTCTGAGGAAATTTTATTATATATGAATGCAGAAGCGATATGATTTCCGATTGATGATGCTAGAGACTATGGCGGCTATCCCTGTAATGGTGGGGGGAGTGCTCCTCCACTATAAGTTCCTCAGTGATCCAGATTTTATGTAGGAACACAACAGAATACACATATAGCCATAGATACAGAGATGCAGTGAAAATAATGCTTCATTTTATCATAATCAAATGATTGAGATAAATAGCTAGAGCGCTGGTAGGTGTATCTCTGAGAAGAGATGTGATGATTACATGCCTCTGAACTGTGTTACAATGAGACATAATGGAAATGAATAGCTAGGGTACTGGCAACGATTATCTCTGAGAAGAGATGTGTCGGTTGCTAGCCCCTAAACTGTGTTACAATACAAACATGATCAGACCAAGCAAGCTAGGGCACTGGTAGTGCTTATCCCTGAGAAGATGTGTTGGCTACCAATCCCTTGAACTGTGTTACAATACAAACATGATCAGAAGAAGCGAACTAGGGCACTGGTAGTGCTTATCCCTCAGAAGAGATGTGTCAGCTACTAACCCCCTGAACTATGTTACAATGCAGACATGATGGAGATGTGGCGAGCTAGGGCATTGGTAGCGCTTATCTTTGAGAAGAGATGTGTCGACTCCCATTCCCTTGAACTGTGTTACAATGTAGACATGATGGAGATTTGGCAAGCTAGGGCACTGGTAGCGCTTATCTCTGAGAAGAGATGTGTCGGCTCCCAGCCCCCTAAACTATATTACAATGAGGCTCGAGGGCCTATTTATTGTTGAGAAACAATGTAGAATAAGAAACATCCAAAAACCTAACCCTAGGAGATGAAGTGACAAAACTGTGGGCCCCGTTTGGGTAAATTGGTGTTTCAACATCCTGCGGACATAACTTTGGCATCCGATCTTTGTTTGACGCACTCAATAGCTCATTAGAAATATCTATCCGAGAACTACAAATTTTGAGTGAGAAACATCAATGAACAACCCATGTTGCTCCAATTTTTCCCAAAAAGCGTCGTTTACGGCCTCAAAATGGCTCCGGAAGTTCGGGACCCAAAGAACTGCTATAAATAGTAAGTTGTGATAAAACTTACAAACTAAAAGAACTGATGGCAGGGGTTCAAATGGACTCGGTGGGTGGCCACCAATATCCACCTAGATCATTAAGTCCCCAAAACGGCTCTGGGTGTGTAGGACCTGAAAACCTACTAAAAATAGTAAGTTGTGTTGAAGCTGAGAAACTGAAATAATTGATGTTGTGGGTCCAAATGGAATAGGTGGGAGGCCACCGATATCCACCTACATCATTCCTCCCTCCTTAGGAAGAAATGGTCTCTATTGTGTTAAGTTCCTCCATCGGGGGGAAAATTTTGCTGAACTTGGTATTAGATTTGTCTAGGATGTCGCGGACCTGTTGGTGGAGATGCTGGATGTAGATGTTCCGTCGGTGGGCAGCCATTGAAGGATCTGGTCAAAGTTTTCCATGATCGCGTTCCTTTGTTTCTCGAGGGCATCCTCAAGCAATATTTTGATAGGATCTCCTTCTCCCTCATCTTTCTTTCCTTCCGCCATGGGGGGTCGTCGGGGCTGCGAGGTTGAACTCCTTATACCTTGGCTGTGTTGGGGACATGAAAAGAAAAACAGAGAAAGGCCAGACCGCTCTAATACCACTGATCCATATTTTATACAAGAACACAACAGAATACACATATAGCCATAGATACAGAGATGCAGTGGAAATAATACTTCATTTTATTATAATCAAATTATTGAGATAAACAGCTAGGGCGTTGGTAGGCGTATATTTGAGAAGAGATGTGGCAGCTACATGCCTCTAAACTGTGATACAATGAGACGAAATGGAAATGAATAGCTAGGGTACTGGCAATGCTTATCTCTGAGAAGAGATGTGTTGGCTACGAGCCCCTAAACTGTGTTACAATACAGACATGATCAAAACAAGCAAGCTAGGGCACTGGTAGCGCTTATCCCTAAGAAGATGTGTCGGATACCAACCCCCTGAACTATGTTATAATACAGACATGAATAGAAGAAGTGAGCTAGGTCACTGGTAGCGATTATCCCTCAGAAGAGATGTGTCGGCTACCAACCCCCTGAACTATGTTACAATGTAGACATGATGGAGATGTGGTAAGCTAGGGCACTAGTAGCGCTTATCTTTGATAAGAGATGTGTCGGCTCCTAGCCTCATGAACTGTGTTACAATAGAGACATGATGGAGATGTGGCGAGCTAGGGCACTGGTAACGCTTATCTCTGAGAAGAGATGTGTCAGCTCCCAGCCCCCTAAACTATATTACAATGAGGCTTGAGGGCCTATTTATTATTGAGAAACAACGTAGAATAAGAAACATCCAAAAACCTAACCCTAGGAGATGAAGCACCAAAACTGTGGGCCCCGTTTAGGTAAATTGGTGTTTCAACTTCCCAGGGACGTAACTTTGGCATCTGATCTTTGTTTGATGCACTCAATAGCTCGTTAGAAATATCTATCAGAGGAATACATCTTTTGAGTGAGCAAAATTGGACCCCATTTTCCAAAAAAAGCATCGTTTAGGGCCTCAAAATGGCTTTGGAAGTTCAGGACCCAAAAAACTGCTATAAATAGTAAGTTGTGTTGAAACTTACAAACTGAAAGAGCTGATGGTGGGGGTTCAAATGGACTCGGTCGGTGGCCACCAATATCCACCTGGATCATTAAGTCCCCAAAACGGCTCCGGGTGTGCAAGACCCGAAAACCTGCTAAAAATAGTAATTTGTGCTGAAGCTGAGAAACTGAAAGAATTGATGCTGTGGATCTAAATGGAATAGGTGGGAGGCCTCCAATATCCACCTGGATCATTCCTTCCTCCTTAGGAAGCAATGGTCTCCATTTCATTAAGCTCCTCCATGGGGTGGGGGGGGGGGGGATCTTGCTAAACTTGGTATTAGATTTGTCCAAGATGTTGCGGACCTATTGGTGGACGTGCAGGATGTAGGTGTGCTGTCAGTGGGTAGCCATTGAAGGATCTGGTCAAATTTATCCATCATCGTGTCCCTTTCTTTCTCGGGGGCATCCTCGAGCAAGATTTTGATAGGATTTCCTACTCCCTTGTCTTTCTCTCCTTCTGCCATGGAGGGTCATCGAGGTTGCGAGGTTGAACTCCTTATACCCAGGCCATTTTTTAGACACGAAAAGAAAAATAGAGAAAGAGCAGACTTCTCTGATACAACTGATCCAGATTTTATGCAGGAACACAATAGAATACACATGTAGCCATAGATACAGAGATGCAACAGAAATAATGCTTCATTTTATTATAATAAAATGATTGAGATAAACAGCTAGGGTGCTGGTATGCATATCTCTGAGAAGAGATGTGGCAGCTACAAGCCTCTGAACTGTGTTACAATAAGACATAACGGAAATGAATAGCTAGGGTACTGGCAACGCTTATCTATGAAAATAGATGTGTCGGCTACCAGCCCCTGAACTGTGTTACAATACATACATGATTAGAACAAGCGAGCTAGGGCACTGGTAGCGCTTATCCCTAAGAGGATGTGTCGGCTACCAACCCCCTGAACTGTGTTACAATATAGACATGATCAGAAGAAGCGAGCTAGGGCACTGGTAGCGCTTATCCCTCAGAAGAGATGTGTTGGCTACCAACCCCCTGAACTGTGTTACAATATAGACATGATGAAGATGTGGTGATCTAGGGCACTGGTAGCGCTTATCTCTGAGAAGAGATGTGTCGGCTCCCAACCCCCTGAACTGTGTTAAAATGCAGACATGATGAAGATGTGGTGAGCTAGGGCACTGATAGCGCTTATCTATGAGAAGAGATGTGTCAGCTCCCATCCCCCTGAACTGTATTAAAATGAGGCTCAAATACCTATTTATTGTTGAGAAACAATGTAGAATTTGAAACATCCAAAAACCTAACCCTACGAGATAAAGCGCCAAAACTATGGGCCTCGTTTGGGTAAATTTGTGTTTCAACTTCCCAGGGACGTAACTTTGGCATCCGATCTCCGTTCGATGTGCTCAATAGCTCGTTAGAAATATATATCCGAGGACTACAACTTTTGAGTGACCAACATCAATCTATGACCAATGTTGCTCCCATTTTTCCCAAAAAGCGTCATTTAGTGCCTCAAAATGGCTCCGAAGGTTTAGGACCCGAAAAACTGCTATAAATAGTAAGTTGTGCTGAAACTTACAAACTGAAAGAACTAATGGTGGGGGTTAAAATGGACTCAGTGGGTGGCCACCAATATCCACCTGGATCATTAAGTCCCCAAAACGGCTCTTAGTGTGCAGGACCCGAAAACCTACTAAAAATAGTAGGTTGTTCTGAAGCTGAGAAACTAAAAGAATTGATGTTGCGGGTCCAAATAGAATAGGTGGGAGGCCACCAATATCCACCTGGATCACTCGGGAAATTTCAGCACAGTGCTGGATCAATAAAGACTCTTCTAGAAGAAACCAAGAATAAGAGAATGACCTTATGACATTCATTGAAGTGAGAAAGCCCAATTGGTTTGAGAGGGCCTTGTTATTTGTAGTGCAAGGATTCTTCTTCAATGCATATTTCCTCATGTACATCCTTTTCCCCAAACTTGCACAGATGATTGTGGGTTACCTTGAAGAAGAGGTTGTCTACTGCTTTACTGAATTCCTCAAGGAACTCGACAATGGCAACATTCCAAACATGCTAGCCCTTGCTATAGAAATAGATTTCTAGAGGCTTCCGAAGGATTCAATACTCAAAGATGTTTGGTTTGAGTGGAATGTGGGATTACTAACTCTTCGTTTCAGATGACAACACAATGAAAGTAATCAGAACCGAATAATATTTGGGTTGAGGGCTGAGGCTGCAACATACATGTTGTTTGTCGGTGTTTGATTGAAGAAGATGTTGTCTCTTGAGTCCTGAGTATGAATCTGCACCAGAAGATTCAAAACTAGGAATGGCTCTTTCGCAGTCTCTAGTTCTTCTTCTCCAGTTAGATAGGATGGAAAAAGAAAATCCTTCCCATTGGTTAGTAATGTCAGTCACTATTGAGCCTGCCATTATGATTATTGGGTTGAAGTTGGCATCGGAAAATTGAAACTCAACAACCTCCACGCTCGAGCTCTCTTACCATTACTCTTCTTTACTGCCGCAACAACCTCTAAAAATAGCCAAAGAGTCTAGAGTCTAGTCATCAGTGGTGTTAGGCCGCAAGCATACCCTTGGTATATACCATATATAGTGACAACTTGACAAATGAGACTTCAATAAATTGTTACATTGGTAATAGTATTGGTAAATTGTAATTTAAAATCCTATATTTTTAAAAAATGTTTGTGAGTTGACAGGCTTTTTTATGAATTTCATAAAATTATTCAATTCTTTTTTAAAAAGCCATAAAACTCCAAAAAAAAAAAAAAAAAAGAGTAGTAAATTTTGTTTACTACTTCTGTGACGAGAAGCCTTGTGAAGGGCTCTAAGTATCACCCTTATGTAATATCCTTAATGCCACAGGCTGAAACAAACAGATTCATGTATATCACATCCATAGTTATGAGGTAAATGTATAATCCCACGCTGAGATACACTCCAAAGTATCTTGGCTCAATTTTTTTATTTCGTCCACATGAAAGTAATTTTAATTGGCCATCTTAATTAGATGAGAGAATTTAAGAGCCCACGCTTACGCAACATTGTGAAACATGAAAGAAGCTAATCTCGTAACTCAGTTTTTTTTTTTTTTATCATTATAAATATGTAGCCTTAGGGGAGCATTGGCTGCATTTCTGGCAGTACGATGTGATTCTCCATTATATCTTGTAGATCGAGACCTACCGACCCTGTAGGTATACTTCATTTTCCAGCTAGAATTGCGTTCTTGAAATCCTTTACTGCAACATCATTCTTACCATTCAAACCAATTTTTGTTTTTCAAAGTTCTCCAGGCTATCGTGGGACGCCAAAAACTTAAGATTATTGGGTCCATTATTTCATTTTTTTTTTTCAATTGTCTGTAATTCATAAGAGATTTAACTTCTACTTTAACATACCTAAATACATATACTGCTATATTTTCAAATATTATGTTACATAAAACTTGATTGAGAGTGTGCATACATTCTTCACTGTGCATGTATCATGGTGAGCCAATGATTTCCCTTGCATCACAAGATTTGCATGTTTTGTGTTACAGTGAAGTACGTTGATTGTCAGTGATTGGTTCAATTCATTTCCCGTAGTTTTTTCTTGTGTCGACATCTTTTTAAACAAGGAGTCTATGGAGTTCTGCACATAGAAAAATTAATCATATATTTGTTTAATGGCTTCCCACCTTGCTAAAAATCAATTATATTTTTGATTCTGCAGAATAGGGTTTTCATGGGTGGATGTTTTGAAATACAATATTTAGGGAATTCTATTGTAGTGACCAACCTGTTTTGAAAGGTTTCTTGTCCTGATTTTACCAATCTTCCAAAATTCGGTTTACATATTAAAAATTAGGCATTCTGAACTGAAGTCAAGGAATGGTCATATAAATTAGGTGAATCAAGGTTGGAACGTAAAATTTTCTTCATAGGTTTCCAGCCAGAAATGCGTTCTTGAATTCCTTTTCTGCAACATCATTCTTACCATTCAAACCAGTTTTTGTTTTTCAAAGTTCCCCAGGCTGTCTGGGGACACCAAAAACTTGAGATTATTGGGTCCAGTATTTTATTTATTTTTAATTGTCTGTAAGTCATAAGAGATTTAAAATCTCTTCTACTTTAACCTACCTAAATACATATACTACTATAATTTCAAATATTTTGGTAAATAAAACTTGATTGAGGGAGTACAAACTTTCTTCACTGTGCATGTATCATGGTGAGACAATGATTCCCCTTGCGTCACAAGATTTGCATGTTTTGTGCTACAGTGAAGTATGTTGATTGTGAGTCATTGATTCAATTCATTTCTCGTAGTTTTTTCTTGTGCTGAAATATTCTTAAACAAGGAGTCTATGGAGTTCTGCTCATCAAAAATTTAATCATATATTCGTTTAATGGCATCCCACCTTGCTAAAACTCAATCATATTTTTTATTGTGCAGAATAGGGTTTTGGGTGGATGTTTTGAAATATAATATTTAGGGAATTCTATTGTAGTGCCTGGGGTGTTCTGAAAGGTTTCTTGTTGTGATTTTACCAATCTTCTTTAATTAGGTTTACATATTAACTAGCACAATAATATTTACCAATGTGGTTGAGGGTATATAAAATAGATTTACAAAAATAAATTTACAACCACATTCACCAATATGATTGATATATGCCCATAGACCTACATCCACAACTCACCACATGTATATTAAAAAAATAATCATGATATATATATCAATATAACTACCAATATATTTTATGTATTGCTTATAATATATTAATAATATTAACTATATGCATATTATATATTAAACATATATATATATATATAATTTTTTGAATAAAATAGTTATAACTCAAACTATACTAAAATTTAAATATAACATAATAATAGTGTTTTGTTACTATTTATAATAAGTATATATCTTTTACCAATATCCCAAGGGATTATTAATATTATAAGCCAAAATAACTATTAAAATCAAGGATATAATATTATAACCCAAAGGAATTAGCGAACCCTAGAGAAAAATATTAAGAACCTAAGAGATCAAGAACCCAAAGGGATCTATATTAAAAAGAGAAGAGATTAATAAATTCAAGGAATTAATATTTTAAATAAAAATGAATGACAAACTCATATGATTATTAATATTATAAATGGAAGAAAAAAATCAACTTTAGGGATTGCTAATAATATAAACCTAACGATTTAATAACGTGAAGGATCAATAAACCCAATGGATTGATATAATAAACCCAAGGGATTAGTACAAAGAAACCAAGGGTTTATAAACCTATGGGAACAATATTAAACATGAGAGATTAATATTATAAACCCAAGAAATTAGTAAAACTAAGGGAAAATTATTATAAACCCAAGGGATCAATATAAATATTATAAACCAAGAAATTAATAAACCCTAAGAATTAATATTCTAAATTGAAAATATTAATAAACCACAACAATTAATTTTTTAAATTCAAAACCCTAGGAAATTAATAAACCTTAAGAATTAATATATTAAACTCAAAAGATTTAAAAATCTAAGGGATTATTAATATTATAAACCAAAAGAAGTAATAAACCCAAGGATTTAATATTATAAACCCAAGGAATTGATGAACCCAATGGATAAATATTAAAAAATTAAGGAATCAATAAGGCGAAGGGATAAATATTAAAAACATAAGAGATTAATAATTCCTACAAATTAATATCTTAAATACAACAGACTGATAAAATCACATGATTATTAATATTATAAACCCAAGGGAATAATATTAAACCTAAGAGATTAATATTATAAACCTTAAGTATATAAAAACCCTTGGATAAATACTATAAACAATACAATAAATGTGGTTGACCATGGTTGATTTAAACAGGGAAACAATTGTTGTCACAATTAGTAAACTGAAGGGATTAATAAACATAATGAATTAATATTTGAAACTCAAAAACTTATGAAATTAATAAACGGTAAGAATAAATATTTTAAACCCAAGATATTAATAAACCCAAAGGATTACTAATATTATAAACCAAAAGAACTAATAAACCCAAGGATTTAATATTATAACCAAAGGAATTGGTGAACCCAAGCGATAAATATTAAAACCTAAGGGCTCAATAAGGCGAAGGGAATAATATTCAAAATACAAAAAATTAATAAACCCTAAGAATTAATATTTTACACTAAAATGCATAGGAAATTAATAAACCACAAGAATCAATATTTTAAATGCAAAATATTAATAAATCCAAGGGATTATTAATATTATGAACCAAAAGAGATAATAGAACCAATGGTTGAATATTATAAACCAAAGGAATCAGTGAACCCAAGGGATAAATAATCAAAACCTAAGGGATCAATAAGGCCAAGGGGTCAATATTAAAAACAAAATATATTAATAAACCCTAAGAATTAAGATTTTAAACTAAAAAACCTAACAAATTAATAAACCCTAATAATTAATATTTTAAATCCAAGAGATTAATAAACCCAAGAGATTATTAATATTATAAACCAAAAGAAGTGATAAACCCAAGGGTTTAATATTATAAACCAAAGGAATTAGTGAACCTAAGGGAGAAATATTAATATTATAAACCAAGAAATTAATAAACCCTAAGAATTAATATTTTAAACTCAAAGATTAACAAACCCTAAGAATTAATATTTTAAACTAAAGAGATTAATAAACCCAAGGGGTTATTAATATTATAAACCAAAAGAACTAATAAATGCAAGGGTTTAATATTACAAACAAAAGGAATTGGTGAACCCAAGGGATAAATGTTAAAGACCTAAGGGATCAATAAGACCAAGGGATCAATATTAAAAACATAAGAGATTAATAAATTAATAAAACCTAAGAATTAATAAACCCTAAGAAATTGATAAACCTTAAGAATTAATATTTTTAATTCAAGATATTTTAAAACCCAAAGGATTATTAATATTATAAACTAAAAGAACTAGTAAACCCAAGGTTTTAAATTAGAGTCGCCCAAGGAATTGGTGAACGAAAGGGATAATATTAAAAACCTAAGGGATCAATAAGCTGAAGGGATAAATATTAAAAACAAAAGAGATTAATAAAGCCTACAAATTAATGATTGATTTAAACATTGAGGCAATTGTTGTCACAATGCGACGTTGGACGAAAAATGACCATGGTGGCCATGGTTGATTTTCATATTGAGAGGATATTTGTCATAATGTGACATTCAACCATGGAAGACGTTGATCGACTACGACTAACGATGATTAACAATGGTCACCCATGCTTTATTTTGATATTGAGACAATGTTTTTCATAATGTGAGACTGGACCATGCATTAATATCAAAGTGTACGACTAATATTTAATGCCTAATATTACCAACCAAATAATTAGAAATCTCAAGGGGTTAATAATCCCTAATAATTAATATTTTAAACTAAAAAATCTAAGAAATTTATAAACCCTAACAATTAATAATGTAAGCTCAAGAGATTAATAAACCGAAGGGGTTACTAATATTATAATCCAAAATAAATAATAAACCCAAGGGTTTAATATTATAAACCAAAGGAAATGGTGAACTCAAAAATGTAAGAAATTAATAAATCATAAGAATAAATATTTATAACTCAAGAGATTAATAAACCTAAGGGATTACTAATATTATAAACCAAAAGAAGTAATAAACACAAGGGTATAATATTATAAACCGAAGGAATTGGTGAACCTAAGGGATAAATAATAATATTAACATTAAAGGGATATTCAATTTCACCATCATTGCAACCAAAGAAATAACATGAAAAGTAACATATAGTTTTTCTTGTCTTTACACCAAAAGTTTCCACTACAAAAATGGACTTGAAATGTTAATATCATTCTAAATATCAAATAGCCTCTTCCAAAACACAGCCAGACTGATGACAAAAGGAACACCAATTCAAATCAATAGGATAATGGTCACAATACTTAACGCTTTCCAACTAGTCCCTTCTTCTTTTCCTCCTAGCCTCCCTCATGTGCACATGCAACAAGTATTTTACATTCGTTTTCATTTCATCTAGCACACGAGGATGCTCATTAATAGAGCAGGACGGAAGCCGTGTTTTCTATCAAACTTGTTCTGAAGATACAATAGAGAACTTATCACTCTAGAAATATTTTCCACCACTTGATTATAATAAATGCCATCATTATTATCCATATCTGAATTTGAAAGGAAAAATGGCAAAATCAAAATTAATACACACACACACAAAAATCTATGCACACACACACACACACACACACACACATAACATAACATCCAATTTTTATTATTGTTAGAAAAATTTATCTTAAAAAAGGCATGATATAAAATAACCTAAGACTACATGAACCAAATGATACAAAAATTTCTACAAATATAAATCTCATTAGCAATACATATTGTACAGATGAAATGAGTGATAAAATTAAGTGAGCAATATGACCATTATTACAATAGTCAACAAGAATTCACAATTGTGTTAAATTTATCTTTAAAATCAAATATCAATAATGTTAGTAGTTATACATTTGTATTTAAATTAATGTTAATGTATATATTAATTTTAGCTAAATATTAGTATCAAATATAAATATGTTGTCATTGAACCCAAAAATAAATAAATTTATTGAACCTAATCTTCAATCAAAATATTTACAATGATGTTAATGTTGATATTCATATTAATGTATAGACACAATGTCTGTTTAATATTAATATATAAAATCATTAAAATTAATTAATAGACATAATAATTAGCAATATTAATATAGGTAATTTTTGGAACGGTGGAGAAAATTTTCATTACTTTTGGATATCATTCTAAATAGTGATTCATGATATATTATGAATCCACAATATTAATATCAATATGAACAAATTAGTAAATTTATTTTTAATGGTTGTCTCATATAGCTCGTTGCTTATGTGTGAATGATTCATTGTAAAAATAAAAGAACAATAGCCACATAAACAAAATAAGTAAATTGAAGAACATGAAAAATGATGTAAACAACTTTCTAAAATATTACTATGAATATGATATAAAAAACGATGCAAAAAATTTCTCAAATATTACTATGAACATATGAATGTATTCATCTCATTAATATATGAAAATCAATATTTATTTAAAAGTAAATAAAGAGGACAATAAAAGAAATTAAAAAAAATTCTATAAATAGGTCATAATATTATTAGTTGCATTGATAGGGATATGGAGTTGATTATTTATTTTTAAGATTTGGCTCGTATAACTCATTGTATGTATTGTAAATTATAAACAAAAGAACAATAATGGCTTTAAAAAAGAAAGTGAATTAAAGAACATGAAATATGATGTAATAACTTTCTCAGATATTACTATGAATATGATGAATGTATTCATTTCATTAATATAAGAAAAACATTATTATACTAAATGTAAATAAAGAGGACAATAAAAGAAAAGGAAAGAACATTCTATGTCACGATATTATTAGTTGCATGTCATAGTGATATGGAGTTCAATCTTGACTTTTAATGATTGGCTCATATAACTGGTTGTTTATTACTGAATGGTTGATTGTAAAGAATGGAACAATAACCACTTAGAAAAAGAGAAGTAAATTGAACTACATGAAATACAATGCAAAAAAATTTCTGAAATATTACTATGAATATGATGAATGTATTCATCTTAGTAATATATGAAAATGATTATTATTTTAAAAGTAAATAAAGAGGATGATAAAATAATTTCAAAAAAAATCTATAAATAGCTAAAAGTATTAATAGTTTCATTTCATAGTGATATAGACTTCAATCGCTCCTCTTCTTTCTTCCTAATTGTAACATATGCACTTTCTTTCATCTTGGCATAACGCTGGAAAGAGAAAGGCGGTGCAATGCACAAACCATTTATTGATTTCACTCTTGATATGGCTATGAAGATTAGGCCTTGCTGCTCTTTATTCCTAATTTCAATTGATGCTCGTTCTAAAGTCAATCCCTGTGATTTGTGTATTGTAAGAGGCCATGCCATCTTTAAAATAATTTCCTCTTATCACTGGTGTGATAGGTACAATTTTTGGATTGCCTGCATTAAATGGAACACCGACATACTGATCAAAAACAATAGTTGTGAACATTGGAAGCTAAGGTGGCTTAGAGGCAGGTATATAAAATATATCATTCACATAACCAAGTGCACCATTCACCAAACCAGCTTCGACCCACAAATTACATGTCAACATAACACGTTGACCACGAAACAACAAAACTTCATGGTCTAATTGATCATCATCAGCACCACTGATTTCTGAACGCCTTTAATTCTCAGCAACACATCGTAAAATTGGAGAATTTAATGATTTTAACATATGCATGTTATGGAAGGACACCAAATTATTTGTTGGAAACATGTGAACTATTGCATTAAATAAATCGCTTTCTCTTGGCTGCAACCTCATATCAGCCCACGACATAAGAAACTCCCAATCTTCAAGAACAGGTTCTGCATTTCTTATGTTATTGAGGACTCTCCGAAAACAAGATTGTTTCTCATTATTCCCTTGTTGGCAAAATATTGTGTCAAGAGTGACAACAATGTTGAATTTTTTCCACAAAACTTTATCTACTGTATTACCTGCGTACAAAGGCTTATCTCTCACAGGAGGTAGCTGGACAAGGTCACCCACAAGGATGATGGATCTTCCACCGAAAGGACAATTCTTTTTCTCTAGAAATGCTTCTCGTAATTGAGCATCTATTTGCATGAATAATCTTGATCCTAGAAAGCTATTTCATCAATCAATGTATATCTAATATGCCTCATTTCTTCTTGGAATACTACTAGTGATTACCACTGTAGTGGTTTCATATCTTTAATTGGAATTTTTAGAGCTGAGTGGATTTTTTTTGCATGTTTATTAAAGGCAACTATTCCTGTTGGGGCAATAAGAAGCAAAGGATATCTTCCATTGCTAGGCAAATTAGAAAGAGCTTCAAAAATACAATGGATAAGGAAAGAATTTCTAGTTCTTGAAGTTCCCTGAACAATCATAAGAATAGCTTCACGAATCTCATATTCAACAAAATGCCTTAAAAAAATTTCAAAAGAAAGTCGTTGTTTTTATGACAATGAACCTATAGATGCAAATGTTCTAATTGAAAGGTCAAGAATATCACCCCTAGATTGTCCATTTCTTATATAATTAATAGCTTCTTCAGCCACATCATCAGAAATAGTTGTACTTTTCCAGTCAGAGGATGTATCAAAATCCCTTCGACCAAGGGTGTGAAGATCAGAAAAATTCACATTATTTGGTGGAACCAAGCAAGAGAAAAGTTTCCATTCTTTAAAATCATCTTCAAGATTCATTTCATGGTTAGCAAATTCACCATCTTCTTCATCTTCAATATTGTCTACAATTGATGGCTTTCGATTGACATGTCATGCTCGATATTGGAAATTCCTCTAATGTTCAATAATAATTTCAATTGAAAGCCCAATTTCTGCAGCAATGTCACGAAATGGCTTGTACAAGAGCAATTATGTCCAACAAAAAGTTTCAAACTCATATGAACCCTCCCCAGGAATAGAATAAAACCTTGGCCAAACCCGAACAATAGCATGAACATCTCTAGTCTTCCAAGGATCTCTTTTACGCTTGCTATCAAATGTCCAAGATCTTGTTGTTTCTATCAGAGATAGATGTCCAAGGAAAAAAGGTCTCTTCTGATAATGTTGAATGAAAGTATTCTGAGATGACCATTGAATGCTATCCCTTGATATTTTCCTGAAAACCTTTCTTCCAACATTTAAGCAAACAAATTTTCGGCTACAAACAAGAAGAGGTAGCTTAATCAACATATGGTATGTTTCTTGTGCTCCAATGTCACGGTCAACAATTTTTTCTACAAGAAACCTTCTGTAAGCACACAAAGAATGATCCTTAGAGGAAATAGAATTTGAAATTCTAGTTAACATATCATGATAACTTTCTGACTTTTTTCTTGCTTTTGATGCATACTTAGAAATATACTTCAGGACAGCATATCGAGAAAGCAGTAGTTGGAAATCAACATTTTCATGCCACATTGCTAGAAGGTGAATGTTATGTACATTGAGCCTGTCATCATTTCTTGCCGGGTCATATTTTTTCCTTCCTTGATCATCTATGAGCAGTCTTGATTCCTCAAAAAGATCCTATGGATCATTGTACCGACATTTGAGAATAGTGCCCTTTTTGTGCAAACAATAATCTACACTACACTTTGTGTGCCTTTGGACACGGTTTAACAATTCTTCATAATCATTATGAGGATTGCAAGAGAAAGTCTGATCAATATTCAATAAGCAAGGGTCATCATTAAGGCTTCTTGGAACCATTATGTTTTGACGATGTATGTCACGTCGATTCCATGCAGTTACATAATTTCCAAAGAATCTCTTTGCAATTTGTACATCATAAGCATTTGACCAATGAAGTCTCTCCACGTTAGGAGCACCTTGCAACCATAAAAAACCATGGATATGTGCTAAACCTCTATGCTCCCACTCATATATGAAGAAAATGAATATAAAGTTACTACAAAAATATAAATAGAACCATAACAAAAGATTGATAATGAATAGAAAGTAAATTCAACAACACAAACCTGTACCAGAATTCTTTCTCTTTAAGATATTTTCGGATAACTTCCTCTTGAAATATATTGAATCTATGGTGCATAAATGTGGAAACAATATGAGGGTACTAGATAACATTATCAATTCTCATATCATTCTCATTTAAAGAATGAGGATGTGAATGTATAGGCATGAGGTTATGCAACTCTGGCCACTTTGTGTCAGCTGCACTCAAAGTAAAAAACAAAGATGGACAGCCCAACTGAGTAATCATGTTAGTCAATTTAGATTGACATTTAGTCCAGTATGCCCTTGTACCTCTCAGAGAAGAACCAAACTTCATAATATGCTCAACCAACTTATTATCTGGTAAATCAGAAAGTTGGTGACGCAATTCTTCAATTGTTGTCGGTGAGTTATCATGTAAATGTTTCTTCATAAAAACTGCAGTAGTTTCGTAGCTCCGATGTCGCATTATCATGTTCAATAGGTAATATCGAAAGCGAGGATGGATTCCAAACCTCTGATCATAGTATCTAAGAAGATGCAATGCATTCTCATGAAGTTTAACACTACAAATACGTGGTTGCAACCAATCAACATCACCAGTGGGGAATTAAATATCTAATAAACCCTCAGTATTATATTCATTCACTAGAGAGGTTCTAATATTGGGCGAATCCTTTTCACAAACATGTGAAGAATCAACATTATCAAGAAATTCTCTAATTTATTCCACTTCTCTTTGTTCATTAGGTAGGTGAGCAACAAAATAATAAGGATGAGATGGAAAATGATCAACATGTAACCATTCATTATTAGTTGCATTGATATCAGATTCTTCAATATCAAAATCAACAAATTTAAGCCTAGATGAGACATCTGTTGATCTTTCTGAAAAAGCATTCATTGAATCATATTCAATTACAACATCTCGATAATATCGATCACGCTCAATTTTGAAAAGAAATACAACCATAACTTGAGATGTTTTGACATAACATTCATAATATTTAGATTGACCAGAATGTCTCCTCACAATTAGAAAGTTAAGATCTTCAACATGTCGAGGAAGACTTTGTGCAATTGAAGAAATATCTTGAGGAAAGCGAATTGTGTGACCACTATACTTATATTTCCCACCTCAAGCACATGTCACATGCAAAATAGGATTCACACGTGCTATTAGCATTTCTTCAACTTGAGTAAGAACTTTTAAAATGCGAGGTTGCTCACTAGGATCCATGTTATTATATCCAGAGAAATGATGGGAACCTCATTCATTCTTACATCATCTTCAAATAGATCCTTCAAAATCTCTCAAAACCTGGATTCTCGGATATGGTTCTTCGCATATGTGGTACATTTGGACAACTGAAAACCTATCTATATTTTCTCGACAACTTTTATGCAATGCAATCATGTTTTCATCAAAATGAATATGATCTGTATTGGCCGAACCATGTGCAGAATGGCTTGGAAGAGTAAAATTTCTTCTAAAATGTACTCGATTTGTAGCACCATGAGATTTCCTTCCTAAATTTGAAACATGTGGAATGGATCTATGATAGGACCTTTCCAAATTTATGGTCTACATTTCTGGAACTTGAGAGTATGATAAGGTGTGTTTAGAATTAAATACTTTAAAATTTAATGTCCAACTAATTATGAATAAAAAAAAATCAAATGCATTCAATATTTACATTTTTTTGGTGATGTGGACGAAGCCTATGAGATGGTTGCTCTTCACTTCTAACATCAGTGGATGGAACATTTGGGGAGTTAGTTTCTAAGCCTATATTCAAATGATTTCTTTCCTCTTCCAACAAAATAAAAAACAATATAAAACTAAATGTCCAACCAATAAAGATTAAAAAATGGAAAAAGGATCAAATACATTGAAAATTACATTAGTTTGACAATTTAATATTTTGGATTCCATCTCTCCGACCTCATCAGATGAAATCATGTTTTTTCCATAGAAGATTATAAAATACAATGCACAACTAACAACAAATGAAAAATTGAGGAAAATATCAAATGCACTCAACATTTACATTTGTTTGGATATCTCGATGAACACTATGAGATGGTCCCTCTTCACTTCCAACATCAGTAGATGGAACATCTACGAATTTAATTTGTATGCCTCTATTAAAATGGGCTGTGTCCCGTTTGAAGAAAATAAAGTATGAAATAAAATTCAATATCCAATGTAATAAAAATTCAAAAAACGAAAAATGAAATCAAATACATTGAACATTACATTAGTTTTCCAATTTGATTGTTGAGGATAATGCAGTTGAATGTTATTACATGCTTCATCTCCACTTCTCAGATTAGTAGATGGAACACTTGGGTAGTTAATTCCAAGACCTCTATGAAAATGAGTTGTATCCTATTCCAAAAGAAGAAAATACCTTATAATTTCAGTTAAAAATAAAAAGTAAAAATAGGAATGTAATAAAACAAGCATTACTACAGCAAACATCAAAATATCATTGTGTTACCTCCATTTTTCCACTCGAAATTCTATCAAGGATGACAGGTTCTCTTGGTGAAACAAAATTATTTTGAGAAGGGGGATTGGAAGATCTGATTTTTCTAGCAACTGGCTCTAAATTATCAAACAAATGGCCAATTAAACTATCATCCAAATCATCACATACAATGTCATCATTTCCTCCACCATGGCTGTTTTGCAACCTTTGGCCTTACTCAAAAGATGAAATTGTGGAGACATAAGGGTTAGGGTGAGCATTTGCATCCACATTATCGATAGAAAGTCCTTCTCTATTATTAGATGTTTTCCCAATATTATGAAAATTTTCAAGAGAGAATCGAACAACAAAATTATGTTGAGGAGGAGCAGATTCTGACAATGAACTATCAATCGGAAATGTTCTTTCCATGATATCATCCATAGTGAAATACTTACGAGGAATCATAAAATAATTTTGAAGAGTAGTTTCAGTAGTTCTTCTATGATATAGAGCTCTCCTATGCTCATTTATTGTGTCCTTATTTTGTTGATACCATAAACGATGAATTTCATTAGACCTATCAAGTGATGCTAGTGACAGATTTCATTTTCTTGTATGCTTTCTTGTGCTTTCAGATGACTTTTCTACAATGAACAACATTGCTTGAGAACCAATGAGAAAAAAATAATACAAATACCATGTATAAAATAACTCAGAGCAATTATATTTATAAAAACAAAGAAAAATGCATATAATTCAAAGACATTCAAATCTAATTAAGAGAAATAAGGGGGAGACAATAAGAAATATTTTCCAAAAAATTGCAATGGGATTAAATATGCAAAATCTGATACATACACATATAGAATAAATTTTAGGAGGAGGCATAAAATATCCACAAAATCGTAATTTTAAATTATTACCATATAGACCGAAAAGTATGTAAATTAAAAAAAATGGAAATATTTTCCAATATAAGAAATCCTAACAGGAATAATAGCCTAAGACTCCATGTCCATATCTAATGGTGGAATCTCATCAATAGAATCCATACGGGGAGAAATTGCAAAAACATTTTCAGACTCAATAAAATCATTGCAATCATGCAATGTTGGAGACAAAAACCATACATCTGCTGATTAGTTGAAATATCAATATCTTTTGGAAAACAGAGGCCCTTCATCATGTTATATAATAGGAAAGGAACTTCACTAAAGTCGCATATAACAACCACACCCTGGACTGTTCGAAATGGGAGACAACTAGGACATTTGATATTTATATCTTTAGAAATTTCTTCCAACAACTTCCATATGAAGCCCCAATCATCCTCAAAGTAGTCAATTGTTCATTCAACACATAGGTGACAAAATTAGAAATTATCTATTTCTTCAATTTACCATACCGAAGTGGTACCATCATTGACAAGGCATATCAACTGATTCTTATATATAGATAATGACATACACCGTATGTCAGTGATTGGAACAAATGAAAAACCCCATTCATTTTTTATTACATCAAACCAGTAGATTGTATAGCCATATCGAGAATAATCTTCATACTCTTTGTATAGATAGAGCCAAAATAATTTGCTTTTATAAAATACTCCATTCTGAGGGGGTGAAGTGCCACCAAATGGAAGATCAGCCCTTCGCCAAACCTTATGAAGACTACTGTAAACATAAAATTTAGATTGCATTCTGTCATAGATATGTTTTATAACAACCCAGTCATATTTTTTAATGCTTACATTTTCCAATAACAAAAAGAATCCCCAAACTCCAATTCGTATTGGCCCAAATTTTTTAAAGGCCTTTGTAAATGTATTCACTATAAAATAGTTGCGTGAATGGGAGAATTTTGTTGGTAAGGATAAAACTACCATTGGTCCAAGAGTAGACTCTACTTTGTACCTTGAATCTATGAATCGCAAATGGAGATGAGATATGTGCCCATTTTGATTAAGGTATTCAACAACAAAATAATTGTCTTCATCATTGAGGAAATGAACCATAAATCCAAATTCCTTTGTAGAGATATGCTTGCAACACAATAAGAAAGAAGGGTTTTTCAAAACATTCTTCCATTGCTTACAAACAAAGCTAAACTTTATCAAAATCGATAAAGGAAGCCAGAGGAAGACAATTTCAAGAATTTCGAATGAAAGGCAACTCCAAATAGCTAGATCCATGATCAAATAAGGAAATCACCTAACATAATAGAAAACACATGTGATATCTACAAAAAAATTCAATTAATGTTGAATAAAGTTAAAAATAGCATACATACACAATTTTCCATTTACAGATATAATAAAATCTACCTATTCATATTGTATAAAAACTTACGAGTGATAAGAACATTATTAAAATAATGAAAAAAAACTCACAATTTTATAAACCTAATCTTTACAATCCAATATTTTTAATGTTAATAAATCTATTTTTATGTCTCTATTAATGTCTATGTTTAATATTGATGTTAATGTTTTGTTGTTCAATATAAATATTAAGAAAAAGCCATTTTTTTTAATATTAAATAACTTAATGTTATAAACCTCACATTATAAAATAACCTAATGCTACATGAACTAAATGATATAAAAATACCAAAATTTTTAATTCTAATGTCATTGAATCTAAATAAAACTAAAGTTATGATTCATTTTCTTTAATGAAATATTTATACTCATGTTTAATGACAATGTTCACATTAATGTAAAAATGCAAAATTTAATTTTATATAAATTTCTATGTTTAAAATTGACATTTATATTTATTATTAATATTATTAGTATTAATATTAATTAACATTAAAAGATATATCGATATTTAAAATAAACATTAATACTTTTTTTATTAATTTGAAAAATTTATATTTATTATTAAAGTTAATATCAATCTACATTATTAAATTATTAATGTTAATATGAATCAATATTCATTTTAATAACATTATTGTTCATTTTAAATGATAATAATAGTTTTTATGTCAAATTAAAAATTTGTTTATATTATTAATATTAATAAAAAACATAAATATTGAACTCCATTAAATATATAAATAATAAAAATCGAAAGATTAAAATTCCAAAATTAAATAATCAATCTTATCTTTTAATAAAATATTGAAATTAATGTATAAATGTAAAGTTCATATAAATTTCTATGCTTAAAATTGACATATATATTTATTATTAATATTATTAATATTAATATTATTAATATTAATATTAATTAACATTAGTAGAGATATTGATATTTAAAAATTATATTAATTATATATTTTTTTAATTTGAAACATTTATATTTATTATTAAAGTTAATATGAATCTATATTATTAAATTATTAATATTAATATGAATCAATATTTATTTTAATAATATTATTAAATAATAATAATAATAATTTCTATGAAATTCAATTGAAATGAGGGAAGTAACAATCATGAACTCTGCCCGCTGCGATGCTTGGGTATGTCCGAAGGGAGATCAGAACGCCTCGCATCCGCCGCATTAATCGTGAAAAAGCCCAGATCTCCTCCAAGATCTGCGGCAACGAGGCATCAAGCTGGCTCAGAAAGTCGGACGGCCAGGGGCCCTTGGAGCCCCCACTTTCAAGCAAGTTATCATAGACAAGGGTAAGAAGAAGGTTGAGGGTTTGAAGATTCCTGGTTCTTCAGTAACTAGAAATCGCCCCAGCAATGAGGAGCTGCTTTCAAGCAGCCGAACGGAAGAAGCATTGGAAGACTCAGCCAGAAAAGACGAAATCAGCCTAGAACAACCCTCGCTGGGGGTAGATCCGCAAAGGAAAGCAGCAGATCTGAGCAATACTGCTAACCAAGGCCCCGATCTTGGTCGATCTAGAGATTCTGGGGAAAACAGTAGCCAACCGAAGTATCAAGGTCGAAGCAAACCAAAGGCTCTCGACAGCCTTAGGGTGGTCATCACTGATCCAGATCTGCAAGACTACCGGGATCATATGGCTGTTTATGCGGTCATCTGTAAATTCATGGGTTTCTGGCCCAGTGAAAAAGCTCTCTGTCAATGGATCAAGCAAGTCTGGAAACCACGAGGGGAAGTACAGCTGCACCTGGGAGCCAAAGGTTTCTTCACCATGGTTTTCACCAATCTGGAGGATAAGGATCAAATCTTTGAAGGAGGCCCTTATTTTTATGCCTCCGCGGGCCTTTACATGCGGCCGTGGAAACCCAACTTCGGGCCCAAACAGGAGACCTTTACTCAAGTGCCAGTCTGGATCAGGCTTTTCTCTCTGCCAATTGACTACTGGAGACCAGCAGCACTGGAACAGATTGGTAACACTTTGCGCACTTTTTTACGTGCTTCTGAAGCCACTCTTCAAAAAAGGTACACGACTTACGCCCACATCTGTGTTGAAATGGACGTCTCCGGACCTCTGCATGAAGGGCTTTGGTTAGAATACAAAGATGAAACCTACTTTCAAACTATTGACTATGAGCAGATACCATTCAGATGCCGGAAATGCCATGAGCATGGGCATTTAATTAGAGAATGCCCTAAAAAAAAAATGGAGGAAATCCCCAAAGGGAAACCCTCCTCGGTCTCGGATGGATTTATCCGACCCACAGGTAGGCACCGAGCCAACCGCAGAAATCCTCCTAAAATGATGGCACCAAACACGAGCACAACAAATTCCTTTGAAATATTAGGAGAGGAGTCTCAGATGGAAAAGGCAGAACAAATCCCAGCAGTAAAGCCGGCAACTAAGACAAAGATCAGGAAGAGGATGAGGATATGGTTCTCAGTGAACAAGGTACGGAGGACCTGGAATTAGGTGAGATCTTGGAAAAAGAGGGGCTAGATCTCAATTCAATAGTGGAACAGTGGAAACAGAAAGGACTTGACAAAATACCAGAAGAAGAAATTAACAGGGTTAACCACCTGTTCCTAACCAGACAGGACGCAACATCAAAAGGAATGAAGCGAGGGCGTGGGGCAACCAAGGGCTTGGGTATCAAATCACAAACCCTACACCACACGCAAGATAGCAGCCAGTACAAGAAGAAACGAGGAAGAAGATCCGACAAAGATTCTCTCCTCGAATTGGGTCAGATGTTAATAAACTCGGGAAAGATGAAAGCCCTTGAGGCTTTCTCCTTCCTATCCTAAACCTTTGTTAATAATGAAATTCCTCTCATGGAATGCAAGAGGACTGGGAAGCCTTAGGAAACAGAGGCTCCTGAGAAAGAAAATCATGCAAGAAAAATCGGATATGGTTTTCCTCCAGGAAACCAAATGCACAAATCAGAAATTAGCTGAGATGATCAAGCGTCTGGGCAAACATCTCAAGCATCTAGCTGTGGAAGGAACTGGAATGAGTGGAGGCCTCACAATTCTCTGGAGCCCGAATGTCTACCATCTCATTAATGCTGAAGCCTCAAAAAATTTTCTAGCCTTGCAAATGCAGATTATCGGGGAAAAAGGCTCTTTCTTATTTGCTAATATTTACAGCCCTCAGCGTCTGGAAGATAAAATTCTGCTGCTCCTTCATCTAACCAATTTGCATCACAGACACGGCACCTCCCAGGCCATTTATGGTGGAGACTTTAATATGATAACCTCTCTTGAGGAAAAGAAGGGGGGCACCAGAGCTCTCAGTAACGATGCCCTGGCCTTTAATGCCTTCATTCAAGAAGTCAACTTGGTAGATATCAAGCCTCGTAGTGGCTTATTCACTTGGACCAGCAGACAAGGGGGAGACCGGATGATAGCGTCCAGATTGGATCACTTTCTAGTCTTTGAGAGCCTTCTCCTTGAAGGAAACATCATGAGTTCTGACATCCTCCCTTCTGGGGGATCAGACAACTGGCCCATCTCTCTGCGAACCTCGATCTCGGGCACCCCCAAGAACATGCCTTTCCGCTTTGAAATATTCTGGCAGACTCACAAAGACTTTCTCAGCAACATCAAAACCTGGTGGAAAGAACCTATGCTCATAGAGGGAATGAAAATGTTCAAATTACAAGCAAGGCTCAAGTTCATTAAGGCACGGCTAAAAACCTAAAATCGAGAGGTCTTTGGCGATATCTTTGCAGACAAACGCCAGTTGGAGCAACAACTGGAAGAGATCCATAGTAACTGGATTCAGGGTAGCACATCACAGGAGTCGATCGAGATGGAAAAGGAACTCATGAAGAAATGGAATGAACGATGTGAGCAGGAAGAAATACTGTGGAAGCAAAAATCGCGCAATCAATGGCTGAAGGAAGGCGAGAGGAATACTAAGTTCTTCCACAGGTCAGCAATGGACTATCGTTGCAACAAAAAAATCACCAAAATTCAAGGAGAGCATGGAACGGTTCTCAACTCGCACCAGGACATTGCCTATCAACTTCGCAATCATTTCCAATTAATTGCCACCGAACCGAACTTCGATCGACGGGAGGCCATTGCCAAGGTAATTTCCACCATACCCAACCTCATTACAGAAGAACAAAACCAAGCCCTGGAGCGATCTGTTTCCCTACAGGAGGTGGAGACAACAGTCAAAGAAATGGCCAACGGGAAGGCGCCAGGGCCGGATGGCTTCACCGTGGATTTCTTTAAGGCCTGCTGGGATGTTGTGAAAGAAGACATCTGGGAAGTGGTGGAAGACTCACGCACCTCTTCATCTATTCTGAAGTCCCTGAACTCTACATTTATTGCATTAATCCCCAAGGAAGTGGACGCATGCACTCCGTCCAAGTTCAGGCCCATTGCGCTCTGCAATGTGGTGTACAAGATAATCTCGAAAGTCATAGCCAATCGGTTAAAACCTATTCTACCTCAAATCATCTCTGAGGAACAATCAGGTTATGTGGAGGGGCGAAAAATCATGGACAATATTCTGTTAGCTCATGAGATGATCCACATGCTGCAGTCGCTCAGAAAGGCGGGCATGATAATTCAATTGGACCTCTCAAAGGCTTATGACAAAGTAAGTTGGGACTATCTAGAAGCTGTACTCAAGGCGTTTGGCTTCAGCACCCAATGGATCACTCGGATTTTAGCTCTAATCAAATCGCCTAATCACTCGATTCTAATCAACGGAGCCCCCTCTCAACCTTTTTACTCGTCCAAGGGCATCAGGCAGGGAGACCCTATATCCCCTTTCCTTTTTGTCATTCTTATGGAAGGCTTCAGCCGCCTCATTAAGTCAGCCAAGGAGAATAACATGATAAGGGGCCTACAGTCGTTAGACAATTTTCCAGCCACCACGCACCAACATTTTGTGGATGACACCATGCTGCATGGCACGCCCACTGTAAAAGAAGCAAAAAAAATTTAAGCACATTCTGAATCTATTCAGTCAGGCATCTGGTATGGATTTTAACTTTGAAAAATCCTCGGTTTTCTTTTTTAACACCCATCTGGCGGTTCAAAGGCACTTAACTGAGCTCCTCGGTTTCAAACGAAGAACTCTCCCTTCCAAGTATCTAGGGGTTCCCTTCACAGACAAGCCTTGGCACAAAGGTCATTGGGAAAAGCTCATCACCAAGCTCGCAGATCGGTGCAACCACTAGACTAATCGTGTCCTAAATTTTGTGGGTCGCTTGGTCATGACCAAGGAAATTCTTCAAGCTATTCCACACTACTTGCTATCGATTCTCCCAGCCCCTCAGGGGATCCTACAGAATATTAGAACCATCCAACGAAACTTTCTCTGGTCAGGCAACTCGGGGAAGCAAAAATGGGTGCTTTCAGCATGGGATAAACTTTGCAGACCCAAAATCATAGGAGGGATAGGGCTACAGGATCTAGGAACAACTGACAAGGCATGCGGAGCCAAGCTTTGGTGGAGATGGCTGATAGAGCCGCACACCCCGTGGGCAAGATTATGGAAAGCTAAGTATGCGGCGCAATGGCGACAAGAGGAGCTGGTTCGAATAACCGACGTCCCTGCTAGTTCCCCTATCTAGAACATGGCCCGAGCCAGTCGGAATATCATTCAGGATCATTGCTTCTGGGAGATAAGAAATGTGCAGTGTGCTCTCTTCTGGGAGGATGCTTGGCAACAGCTCCCCAAACTGGAAACCCCTAATCTACAAACTCTGCAGCAATGGTATCAGGACATGGATAAAATAAAAGTTCATCATTACTGGACTCAAAGCAGGGAGCCACAGCAATGGAGGGATTGGAATCTAACTCCCCCCCTTGATGATGAACTCCTGAAGAATCCTCTCAACACCGTCAACGCTATCCTTAGGCAGAGAGTAATCAGGGAAATGCAAGGTCCTGACATCCTGTGCTGGGGAAAACTTACAGGAGGTTCCTTCAACCTAAAGGAAGCTCGCCACTACTTGGACAACAGAGAGGAGCGTGACAAAGTTGCATGGTATGACAATGTCTGGACCGGCAGTCTGTGGCCCAAGATTAAGGATTTTTTATGGCTCATTCAAAACAGAAAGGTTTTAACCTGGGAAAATCTCACTAAGAGAGGGTTCATAGGGCCCTCCCGCTGCCCCTTGTGTGAGCAACAGGAGGAAACCACCAATCATCTTTTCAATGAGTGTGTCTGGACAAACAATCTTTGGGAATGGCTTCAAGAAATATTCCGCCAGTCGGACAGACAACGAAATTCCATCCACAACACTATAACCAGTTGGCGGTCTCACTACTCTAACAGCACCATGGTAAATACTCTCTGGAGAAACAGTCCAGGATTCCTAATCTGGAATGTTTGGAAAGAAAGAAACAATCGTATTTTTCAAAAACACAGCATTCGGCAACTCGATGAATTAAAACTGGTCATTATGCAGGGGTTAACGGAAACAACCCGCACCTGGTGTAAAGAAGAGAAGGCTGAGACGATATCTCCCAACGACCGCATAATTCTAGGCCTCTTCGGGCTCATCGACTCGGCGGAGCATCTTCTGAAGGAAAATGCCCTCCGACCTGTTCCTCCTCCTGCAATTTGGCACTGTCCGCCCCAAGGATACTGTAAATTGAACTTCGATGGCGCCGCGAGAGGAAACCCAGGCCCAGCCGGGCTAGGTGGTGTTCTAAGAGATGACATGGGAAACGTTATACACATCATGAGCAGGAATTTAGGCGAAACCACAAATAATGATGCCGAATTCATGGCCTTAGAACAGGGACTGTGACTCTTAATTCGACTGGGCAAAGGTCTGGTCGTCGTGGAGGGTGACTCCCAGCTAGCCATAACCACACTCAAGAAGATACAACATGGAACAAAGCCGAGCAAAGCAGTAAAGCGCTGGAGGTTAGCTGCGGTAACGGAGGTCATGGCACAACATTTGGCATCCCTCAACGGCATAATTCTGCAATCTGTGCGAAGGAAGGCCAACTCGCTCGCGGACCACCTTGCGAACTATGTTGTTGACAACTCGACAAATGCCTGGGACACGTGTTGGCATGATCTCACGAATGAACAACTTCGGGATCAATGCTACACCATCTCAAGGCAAGACCTAAATGCTGGTACTTCTGTAGGACGAACGGCAGGTCATCCGTCGTCAGTCGATCAGGAGTAACGATATGGTGATTGCGCACGACAGGAGGCACAGGCCGAATCGGATAACGAGACACCCTTGGGCTCAACGATCGTTAATGAGGGGGAATGATAGCAAAGGAAAGAGCATAACTAATCGCATTAAACGGAGTTTGCCAGCGTGTGAAGGGTCAGATCGTAGG
This sequence comes from Pinus albicaulis, assembly GCA_034641835.2. Lineage (NCBI taxonomy): Eukaryota > Viridiplantae > Streptophyta > Pinopsida > Pinales > Pinaceae > Pinus > Pinus albicaulis. The sequence continues at coordinate 502,006,000 of CM076582.1, forward strand.
ACGGAAATCCCCGATCATCAACCCAGCTTTGACAGAAGGACCAATTGGCAACATGCCATGCATTATGGCCTTAAATGGCCACTCCACTGCACTGATCACCCCGACTGCATCCTCTTTATTAACTCATCTGCTCGGCCTTTCATTCTCATTCTCTCCTTCGGAAAACGGCCTCTCTGCTTTTCATCTGATTTAGGGACCAGTCTTCTGAGCGACATCTCTGCCTTCACAAACCCAGACGCCATGGCTGATTTGAATTTGCGAAGCATAAAAGCCTCACAGGCCCTCAAGCGGGCCAAGGACTACTATGATGCATCCGTTTCTAAACGCGGCAAGCAAACAATCGAGGTTTTAGAAGAGGAAGTGGAACTTACGCAGACAAAGACGGATGACAATGCCATTAGCGAGGAGGTTGATTGGCTTGTCAACCCAGGCACTCCCTCCACGCGCCAGACCCATTTTTTTCAAACCCAAGTCGTAGCTTGGCAAGTGAAAACAATGATGGCCAAAGCGATAGCCATGCAGGGAGCTGCGGTGAAGGAAACGTTTGCAGCCACATCCATGGTGTCAGCTCGAAACACTGCCTGCCTTGATAAATTGGAAGTTTCGTTCAACTCGTTAGCAGATGAACTACACCAGCATGGCAAGGCACTGGAGAAATTCGTCCGACGCTTCGAAATTTACCTGCGCCACATCCTCCATGTCTCCATCGAGCTTCCCACGGACGACTCGCAAGCCACGGTAATCAGACGCTTCAAGCCCCGAGCTCCAGTGACAGGCGATGAGGGCATGACTCCAAGCGAGGCGGGACACTCCGGAGCTTCCACTCCTACTCTCTAATGGCTCAGCAGCTTCTGTGGATTATCTGCAACTGGTCAATCTTTTCTTTCTGTACTTGTGTTAGTTTTTCAGTAAGCATTCGGCTTGTAAGAGGCCATTCTGGCCGTCAGCACAGTTTTGTTCTGGTTTTGGTAGTCATGGGCAACCCTGCGTGGTAGCCTCGATGTTTTGACTAAGGGCTAAGATGGTTATCAATCTAGCTAGTTTTCAGCTCAGTCACACTTAGTCTCTTATAAGCTCGAAAGAAGCAGGCCACTGAACTATCAAAGCCATAAGTCTTCGAGCCTCCTTGATGTAATCTTTGTTTATATTATAATACATTGATCCTCACTTACAAAAAAAAAAAATTAATAATGATTTCTATGTCAATTTTAGAAATTTATGTTTATCTATGTTTATTAATATTAATAAAAAACATAAATATTAATGTTAATAAATCTAATTTTTACAATCCAATATTATTAATGTTAATAAATCTATTTTTATGTCTTTATTAATGTCTATGTTTAATATTGATGTTAATGTTTTGATGTTCAATATAAAAATTAAGAAAAAGCTATTTTTTTAATATTAGATAACTTAATGTTATAAACCTCACATTATAAAATAATCTAATGCTACATGAGCTAAATGATATAAAAAAACCAAAAATTTTAATTCTAATGTCATTGAACCTAAATAAAACTAAAGTTATGATTCATTTTCTTTAATGAAATATTTATATTGATGTTTAATAACAATGTTCACATTAATGTACAAATGCAAAATTTAATTTTATATAAATTTCTATGTTTAAAATTGACATCTATATTTATTATTAATATTATTAGTATTAATATTAATTAACATTAAAAGAGATATCAATATTTAAAATGAACATTAATACTTTTTTTTATTAATTTGAAACATTTATATTTATTATTAAAATTAATATTAATCTATATTATTAAATTATTAATGTTAATATGAATCAATATTCATTTTAATAACATTATTGTTCATTTTAAATAATAATAATAATTTCTATGTCAATTTTAAAAATTTGTTTATATTATTAATATTAATAAAAAACATAAATATTGAACTTAATAACACACATAAATATTGAAAAATTGAGTGATTAAAATTCCAAAATTAAATAATCAATCCTATTCTTTAATGAAATATTAAGATTAATGTATAAATGCAAAGTTTCATTTTATAAAAATTTCTATGTTTAACATTGACATATATATTTATTTTTGTAGAAATTCTTTTGGTAGTAATCACATGCAAAAGAACGAGGTCGACGCGTTTCGAACCAACCAGTGTGGTTCATCATCAGGACTTTGTGAGAGATCAGATCCAAACATTAAGTATAAATAGATGTAGAAATGACTCAACTAGCCGTTAGGATAACAGCTAGTTTGACTTTGAAAAAGTAAATATTCCATTATTTATTTATTTATTTTATTTTTATTAATTTTATTTATTATTATTATTTATATAATGGTAAGTAATTTAACAAATCGTGGAGTATATATGTAATTTTTTTATTAAATTATATAATAATTAATTATTATTATTAATTAATTAATATAATTAATTCTTATTCATAAGATTTAATTATAACAAACCATCATCAAATAGTCAAACAAAGAGTCAAAACAACTAAATAAAAATAATAAAAATAAATAAATAAATAAATAATAATAATAATTTAATAAATAAAAACAAAAATATAAATTAATAAATAATGAAATAAATAAAAATATTTTATAATTATTATTATTATTATTATTATTTATTTGTTTATTTATTTATTTATTTAATTTTATTATTATTATTTTTTATTTTATTTTATTATTATTATTATTATTTATTTATTTTATTTATTTATTTAATTATTATTATTATTATTATTATTATTATTATTATTATTATTGATGTTCTTATCTCTAGAAATGATGATGGTTCTTTCTCCCATCAAGTTTTTCGAAAGAAAACTCATACTGAGCAGTATCTTCATGCTAGCTCCCACCATTTCCCTGCTCAGAAATTAGGCGTCCTTAGCACCCTAGCCACAAGGGCGTTGAGAATCTCTGATGAGTCTCACCTTGAGGGGAAAAGACCCATCTGTTGAATGTCTTTTGTAATAATGGTTATAGTATGTCGCAGGGCCTCAAAGCTTTCCTCAAAGCAGAGAAAGGTCCTGTTAATAATAAAAATAAAAAAGAACCTAGTGAATGGTATGGCAGTGTCAGCCTTCCATTCATCCAGGGTACCACTGATAAGATTGCTAAAATCCTTAAAAAGCATAAGGTTTCCTCTTATTTCAAGCCCCTTAATACAATTCGTAGTTCTCTTAAATCGGTTAAAGATCCGATTAACCCCAGGGATGGAAAAGGTGTCTACATCATTCCCTGTTCCTGTGGGACTCCTTACATTGGTGAGACGGGTCGGTCCATTAATCAAAGGATCTGTGAGCATGCGGCTGATATCAAGCATAGAAGATCTCGCTCTTCCGCCTTAGCTGATCATGCAGAAAAGACTAACCATCATGTTTGCATAGAAGATGCTAAGGTCATTGCTAGAATCGACCATTTCCATCATCGTAAGTTGAGAGAGGCTATTGAAATTGAAAAAAGGCCCGTTAATCTCAATAGAGATGACGGTTGGAATATCAGCAGATGCTGGATTCCTGCCTTATATTCTTGATTATTATTATTATTTTTATTTATTTATTTAGTTATTTTTACTTTATTTATTTGATTATTTAAATAATAAATAAATAATAATAATAATAATAATAATAATAAATAAAAAAATAAAATAAAATAAAAAAATAAAATAAAATAAAATAAATAAAAATAAAAATAAAAATAATAATATTAATTATTTAATTAATAAAATATTTTTATTTATTTTCATTATTTATTAATTTATATATATATATTTTTTATTAAATTATTATTATTATTATTATTATTATTTATTTATTTATTTTGATTATTTTTATTTATTTATTTAATTATTTTATTTAATTATTTTGACTCTTTGTTTGACTATTTGATGATGGTTTGTTATAATTAAATCTTATGAATAAGAATTAATTATATTTATTAATTAATAATAATAATTAATTATTATATAATTTAATAAAAAAATTTACAAAAATCTACATATATACTCCATGATTTGTTAAATTACTTACCATTATATAAATAATAGTAATAAATAAAATTAATAAAAATAAAATAAATAAATAAATAATGGAATATTTACTTTTTCAAAGTCAAACTAGCTGTTATCCTAACGGCTAGTTGAGTCATTTCTACATCTATTTATACTTAATGACTGGATCTGATCTCTCACATAGTCCTGATGATGAACCACACTGGTTGGTTCGAAATGCGTCGACCTCGTTCTTTTGCATGTGATTATTACCGAAAGAATTTTTACTAATTTATATTATGGATCACAGAAGCTTAGATTCCAAAAATATATATATATTATTAGTATTTATATTAATTAACATCAATAGATATATTGATATTTAAAAATAATATTAATTTTTTTTTATTAATTTGAAACATTTCTATTTATTATTAAAGTTAATATGAATATATGTTATTAAATTATTAATATTAATATGAATCAATGTTTATTTTAATAATATTATTGTTAAATAATAATAATAATAATTTCTATGTCATTTTAAAAATTTACGTTTATCCATATCTATTAATATTAATAAAAAACATAAATATTTAACTTAATAAGACGCATAAATATTGAAAAATTGAGTGATTAAAATTCCAAAATAAAATAAACTTAAACATTTTCAAAATTATAATGTCATTGAACATAAATAAACAACTTAAATTTATCCATCCTAATAGAAATACTATTAATATTGATAATTTCTATGTCAATTTTAAAAATTTATGTTTATCCATGTTTATTAATATTAATAAAAAATATAAATATTCAACTTAATAAGAGGCATAAATATTCAACTTAATAAGAGACATAAATATTGAAAAATTGAGGGATTAAAATTCAAAAATAAAATAAACTTAAAAATTTTCAAAGTTATAATGTCATTAAACCTAAATAAACAACCTAAAGTTATCCATCCTATTTTTTAATGAAATATTTATATTGATGTTTGATGACATTGTTCAAATTAATATATAAATGAAAAATTTAATGTCATTGTTCACATCCATATTTATTATTAATATTAATTAACATTAAAAGAGATATGATATTTAAAATTAATATTAATAATTTTTTTATTAATTTAAAAACATTTATATTTATTATTAAAGTTAATATCAATCTATATCATTAAATTATTAATTTAATATGAATCAATATTTATTTTAATAATATTATTGTTATTTTTAAATAATAATAATAATAATAATAATAATTTCTATGTCAAATTTAAAAATTTATGTTTATACTATTAATATTAATAAAAAAACATAAATATTGAACTTAATAACAGAAATAAATATTGAAAAAATGAGTATTAAAAGTCCAAAATAAATTAATCAATTTTATTATTTAATGACATATTAATGCAAAACTTTAAGATGACCATTTCTCTTTAGAAAATTGTGAATTATTTTTAAAATTTGAGAAATAAAAACAAACTGAACTATTTAAATAATATTATTGTTCATTTTCATTTACTTTAATAATATTATTGTTAATTTTAAATAATAATAATAATAATAATAATAATAGCAATAATTTTAATATTAATAATTTTTTCATCCAATTTAAAAAATTGGTTTATATTATTAATATTAATAAAAAACATGAATATTGAACTTAATAACACAAATAAATATTGAAAAAATTAGTATTAAAATTCCAAAATAAAATAATCAATCTTATTATTTAATGAAATATTAATGCAAAACTTTCAGATGACCATTTTTATTTAGAAAATTGTAGATTATTTTTAAAATTTGAGGAATAAAAACAAATTCAACTATTTAAATTCATTCTTACATTTATATTCATTTTCATATATCAAATTTCAAAATTTTCTAGTTCAATAATATTACACAGAATTGACACTTCCATGCAACCTAAATTCACTTGTTATTGCTGATATGAATTTTCTGAATAATTAATTGGTAATATAACAGTAGAGAAAAAAAAAAAGAAAAAAATTGTGTAAGTATAGTGAGTATAGGATCTTTCTTCGATGAGGCAATTTAGTTCTTAGACACAACCAACAAAAATCAACAACCTAAAACTTTTCTAGGCCTAGTATGTCTAACCTGCAGAAACTAAGTCAAATGGTGTAGACACCTATCATCTATATTAACTATGTCGACTCGTGTAAATACCTATAATCTATATTACTAAAGAAATTATTATAATTATTATTATACATTAAACTCTCCTTACAACTTTTTATGTAAAGATATATGTAGTTGGTTTCGTTCTTAGTACCACCATAGTGATTATTTGTTGGATATTGTTTTTGGTTCGCTTACCCTAAGTAACACTACAACCATTTAAAAGAATACAATGGCGCTTGCACACGTTTAACTCCATTAGTCACTCGGACATAGGATTTACTCTAGGGTAATAATAGGTGGTTGATTTTTTTCAATGATGCTTCGGTTTTTGTGTTTATGTATGGAATAAGCTCATACGTGTAACACGTTGGGACAAATTTTCGAGGCATACCTGGCCACTATTGACAGTCATGCATTAATAGTGCATTAATAAAACGACATAGTTAACCATGATTATGTGGACCATTTAAACTTTCAACCTACTTATTCATGATTTTCATGTATTCCTGTTGTGACTTCCATTTTTCTTTTCAATTCTTCCCGTAAATCGGTTCTGATCGTTTATTTGCGGTTTTACTATGATCCACTCAAAAGACCTAATTTTAGGTCAATTTTCTCGAGACCACAAAGCCACGTAAACAAAGGCTCTATCATTACTCAAGCTTTCATCACATAGTACAAAGGATTCTTTTGGTTACAAGGATCTAAAAAGAGTTTTTCCTATTTGATATGTTGAGCTAATGAATAGACATGTGTATATTCTAAAATGCAGAGAAATATAGATGTGATCATCAACACTCTTATTGCATGAGGTCATTGTTTGGAAGAATGCTTATGCTGAAATTCTGAAGTATTGTTAATAAACTAAGAATCGAAAGTAATCTAAAAACTTGTAAATATGTGAAATAATGAAACATAAAATCTATATTTATCTATTTTGAATATTAAATTTCTCCACCGCGATCTTAGAATCTATATTTATAGTATTATAAAATTAGGTTTTTGTGAATGGTTGAGATGTTTTCTTTTCATCGAAAATGGGGGATCACATCTCGTAAACCCTGAACTCTTTTCGCTGCATTATATCCTTTCCATTTGGTCCATGAGAGAAATTTTCTGAGTCATACCCTCATCATGTCACAAATGTGAATCAACATGTGCTGGTTGAAATGTATCTCCTCAGGTTCTAATAATGTGTGGTGCTTTCACTCCTGAAAAATCTGCACCAACCAGGGAAGTATGGCTAGTGGTTTCATTTTTTTTTTTTCCTTTTGTTTATTCCCATGGTAGGATACCTATAGAGTGATTTTTCATTTTTTACACCTTAAAATTTCTTGCAATGTGATCTAAGATTGAAAGTATTATCGAAATAAACAAGATGGAAGTGCTTATTGGAGTGGCCAAACATGATCTAATCCTTTGCTGCAACTGTAAAATTGAAAAATGTTACTTTTCTTTAAGGTTAATTCATTAGAAAACCCTAAAAAATCTCCATGATATCATATGAATACATTTTACTGCTACAAAGAAAACGAGTAACACTTTGTGCATGGACTGTTTCAAACATGAATGAAACAACACAACGAGAAAATAAATTAATACATGTGTTATAATCAACAATTTCATAAGAGATTTTAACCTAATAAAGCAAAGTACAGAAATAATCATGGTAATGTATGATTGAAACCTTTGTATAAAAATCCCTATTTTTTGCAAAAAAAAAATAATGGTTGAAATTTCTACACTCCTTTTTGAGCAGCAAGAAAAATTCTATATCAAATTGGACCTGGAAACATCTGTATTGAACCTCTACAAACCTGCAAATCAAAATCAATTTATTAAAACTTATTAACATTAAAAAAACCAATAAAATAAAACAACAATAATATATATAAAAATAATATATACAATTATAAATAACCCAAACCTGAATGGAAAATTGAAGAAGGGGAAAATGGGCTTTCTCAGAAAGTGTTCAAATTCTATTGAGAATAGTGTATATATAGTTTGTTATAAAGTTATTTTCGGGGAGATTGAAGAACATGCATTTCAAATATATAGTATATTAAAAGAAATGTAAGTAAATAAAAAGTGTTAACATAAACATCAATAACCTAACACAATAAATCCAATACATCGTTACAAAGATGGTTGCCATGTGTTGAAAGCTTTGCATACAAAACCATTGGATACCACTCACTAAATTAAATGAATCCATATGATTGCATACCACTCACTTAATGAAATGAATGACCTTACAATCCATATTTTTACATTTTTTCTAATTTATTTGTGAGCATTTAATCATTATCGTTACAAACATGGTTTCAATGTGGCGATACCTATTGATTTTATTTTTAATTTATATTTGTGGAGATGTGGCAATGGGGTTATTAATAGTATTCGTACAAGCATAACTGTTAATGCCATTTGGCACATGCAAACCCAACTCTTCACAGACCACCATGTCAAATTGAAAATTACATAACGCACACATGTCAACACACATAGCCACGTTTCAATACAATTTTTTATTTTTTATTATATTTTCCCTTAATCTTGATACGTGGTGATTAAGAGCACGCATAGTAAATTTTTAATCATACTTCAGTAAAAAATTAATTTAAACATGGTTTAAACATCTTATTTAGATATGCAAGGAAGTTATCACTTGCAATTTGATTCGTTGATGTGTGGCAATGACGAGAATATACTGGCATATTTTAATTCACACCATTAGATCAAGATGATTAATTAGAAAAATCATTAAAGAAGCCAATTCAAATAGGAGGACGCTTATTAGCGTAAAAATTAGACATTCTAAACAGAAGTCAAGGAATGGTCATATAAATTAAGTGAATCAAGGTTGGATCGTAAATATTCTTTCATAGGTTTGGAATCGTTAGCCTACTATCTCCCAGACTCATAGGTTATACTTTCTTTGTCGTCTGGTATTAAAATTCCTCAATTTGTTTTGGTCAAAGGCATGATAAATATACTGTATAATTTAAGATTTCTATTCTAACTGTATTTTTTATAAACTTTTTATTTTTTAATAATCTCTCTTTAATTATAAGTTTAACCATACTTTTTAATTACAAATTATTAAAATTAATTAAAATTTTAATGACAAATTTTCCACCCAATCTATTCAATAATATGACAACGATTTTACGATCAATATTTTACTTTTATTTAAAGGTAAAATATAATAAAAAGTTGATTACAAATCTAAAGAGAGTATGACATTGCTTTTATCATTGCCATTTTACTAATATTTAAATACTAAATTTTATAATATAGAATTTTGTTTCAATAAGTTTTTTTTAAATAATAATATTACATTGATTTTATAATTTATATAAAACTAGCACAATTATATTTAATTAATTAAAATTGATATACATTGAACTACATAAGCTATTAATAAATATATAATAATAAAATAATATTATGAAAAAAAACTATTACAATACCAAAAGCTACTATTACATCCCACATGACTTAAGTATGTGAACCCATCATATGAAATATACATACTTATATACTGTAAAAATAAATAGCATTTGATAATACTTTATATTATATAAAATGAAGATGTTTAGGATTATTTTAATTTATTTTTTCCGTATATGTATTTAGATTATAAATATAAATATATATTTAATGAAAGTTAATTATGGTTAGCCATGTTTGATTATGGTCAACCACAGTCCAACGATGCATTCTGACAAATATTGTCTCGATATGTAAATCAAGCATGGTCTCAAATGTTGCATTATGAAAAAAATTGTCTGCATATGAAAATCATGGACAATCATGGCCAACCATGGTTTGCCATGGTTGATCATGGTCAACAATGTTTATTTTAGTATTTATAATATCGATCCCTTGGATTTATTATTCCCTTGGTTTTATAATATCAATCATGGTTAGTCATGGTCAATCATATCCAACCATGGTCGAATGCAACATTGTGACAAAAATTGTCTCCATATGAAAATCATGGAAAATCATGGTCAACCATGGTCAAATGTTACATTGCAACAAAGATTGTATCGATATGAAAATAAACCATGGTCAACCACGGTCCAACATCATATTGTGACAAATATTTTCTCAATATGAAAATCTACCATGGTCAACCATGGTCTAATGTCGCATTGTGACAAATATTATCTCAATATGTAAATAAGCCATGGTCTAATGTCTTATTGGTACAAAGATTGTCTTGATATGTAAATCAATGATGGCCAACCATGGTCTAATGTCGCATTGTGATAAGAATTGTCTCAATATGAAAATCAACCATGGTCAACCACGTGTTTATAATATTTATCTTAGGGTTTATATATCTTGGGTTTATAATATTTGTCCCTTGGGTTCATAATCGCCTAGGGTTTTAATATTAATCCATTGGGTTTATTGTTCTCTTAGGTTTATAATATTAACCCCTTGGGTTTATTATTCCTTTGGGTCTATAATATCAATCATGGTCAATCATGGTAAATCATAGCCAATCATGGTCAACCATGGTCGAATATCGCATTATGAAAAAAATTGTCTCCATATAGAAATCGTGGACAATCATGCTTAGCCATGGTTGATCATTGTCAACCATGTTTTATAGAATGAAACATGTCCAACCATGGTCAATATTGGTCAACCATGGTTGAATGTCACATTGTCACAAAGAATTCCACTATATGAAAATAAATCATGGTCAACCATGGTCCAACATCACATTATGACAAAAATTTCATCGATCTATAAATCAACCATGGTATCGAATGGCACATTATGAAAAAAATGGTCTCCATATAAAAATATACTAGGGTTTCCATCATCGAATGTCAGATTGTGACAAAGATTGTCTCGATATGAAAAAAAACCATGGTCAACCATGTTCTAACATTGCATTGCGACAAATATTGTCTCGATATGTAAATCAACCATGGTCAGACATGGTCTAATGTCACACTGTGATAAGAATGATCTCAATATGAAAATCAACTATGTGTTTATAATATTTATCTTAGGTTTATATGCCTTGGGTTTTTAATATTGTCGCTTGGGTTTAATATTATTCCTTTTGATGCATAATCCCTTTGGGTTTTAGTAATAATCGCTTGGTTTTATATCTGCATAAACCATTCTACATATCTCCCCAATGGAAGACTTTCCTGACACTTGTCAATGCATGTAAGAGAGCTGCAATTGAAGAAAAATTAGCAATGAATTTCCTCCAATATTGAGCTTCCCCAAGAAAGATTCTTACCTTTGTAACTATATTTGGCTTGGGCCAATCCACAATGACCTCAACCTTAGATATGTCTATCTTTAGCTCACCTCCTCCAACAATGTGTCCTAAATACACTAAAGAAATCTTTCCAAACCCACACTTCGACATATTTAAAAAGAATTTTTCTTTTTTCAAGACATCAAGTATTGTGTTCACATGCATGACATGTTCATCTCTTGATTGGATGAATATCAAAATATCATCTAATTAAACAATGACTAAATCATCTAGAAATGGTCTCAATACATCATTCATAACTCTCATGAAAGTAGCTAGAGCATTGATAAGATCGAATGGCATAACAAGCCACTCAAACAATCCTTGTCTAGTTTTATATGCAGTTTTCCAAATGTCCTCTTTAGCTATTCTAACTTTATGATAACCACTTCATAAGTCTAGCTTAGTGAAACACTTTTCATACCTTAACTGATCAAGAAAATCATCAATTCTTGGGAGCAGATAGCTATTCTTTACCATGATTTTATTCAGTGCACGGAAATCCACACACATGCGCAAAGTCCGATCCTTCTTTGGCACCAAAACAATCCGTGAATCACATGGTGAATCAGATGGGGTTATGATAAATTTGTTAAACAATTCTTTAATTTGCTTCTTGATTTCCATGCTCTCCATCATTGACATGTGATACATGCCAATGTTTGGAAGTGAAACATCTTGCTGCAGTTTTAGCTCATGCTGAATTCCCCTCTTGGAAGGTAACCCATTTGGTTCCTGAAACATCTAGCCACGCTGACTTACCACATCAAACAATTCAGATTTTAATTTTTCATCACAACCTTTAAAAGATTCATATTCCATATCATTTTTTTTCTTGATCATGAGAAGCACAAAATTTATACTTGCATTAACTAGTCTCTTCATCTGCCCTGGATAAACTAAAGAAATATTCAGCTTTTTACGATGAGTTCTCACAATATAATCCACACGATACTTGAGAAAATGATATTTGTTCTCATGGCGATAAAATACCACTTTCCTGTCATACAAATATGGACTTCCTAATATAATTCCTGAAATGTCAAGTGTAATCATAGCTGACTCAACTTCATCAACAAAATTTGTAGTAATGGAATACCTGAATATGCATTTCCTTGTAACCTGTAAATTTTCATTCTTGACTATCCATCCCAAAGGATATGGCCTATGAGGAGGTATAGCTTCAAGGTTAATATTTTTGACAAAGTCTTCTAAAATCAAGTTTTCTTGTGACCCAGTATCAAATAATGCATCAATCTTTGTATGATTTGAGATCACCCTTACATGGAACACATCTATCCTTGTTTCTTCATTTGGAGTGTTATTGTGACAATTTGAGTAACTAGTGCTTGCTATGGCTTCTTTTCCCTTTGTGACAATGGCTGTAATCTTAGTCTCATCACGAGAATCGGATCCAAGATCATGTTATGTGGTAGCATTCATATTTTTCTTCCCCTTGTTGTTTGGCTACTTAGGCCTTAGTTCGGGATGTAATTTCCAACAGTGGACTTCATCATGCCCCTCTTTCAAATAGTGTTCGCATGTAGTTTTATCCCCTTATTTCTTAACACTTGTATTCTATTTTCCCTTCCATTTTCGTCCCTTCACTTTCCCCTTACTCGTGAATGGCTTCTTCTTACCACCCTCTTCCTGAATTTTCTTTCCCCTTGCTTTAAGGTGCGTGGATTGCACAAAAAATTCATCTAAATTGCTTGGGTTAAACATTAGGATAGTGTGTCTCAAATAGTAATGTAAACCTCCATTGTATTTCAATAGAGTGTCTTGGGAATTCAAGTTTATTCCTAACAACAAAGCCCTTTTCCTAAAAACCTAGGTATATTCTTGAATTGTTTGACCCTTGAGATTCCTAAAGTTTTACTAACTCATAATGGATTTTTTCATGTAAGGTAAAGGATAAAACTATATTTTAATTGAATAAATAAACTCAACCCAAGAAATGGATATCTTAACATGGATTCACATTTCCTCTTGAGTCTTTACTTCCCACCAGACTAGTGATGCTCCTTCTAGCCTCAATGAAGCCAACTGGATCTTTATGTCATCTTCTTGTAGTTTCTAAATTATGCAATAAACCTCCAATTGACGAATCCAATTCTCCAAATTCTCTGCATTTACCTCACCATTTTACATGGGAAGTTCAAACTTAATGTCCAATTTGAGTAAGGGAGTTTTTAATTTTTCGATTTTTGAGTGAGTATGTGTGGTTTTTGTGGTGGAAGTGGAAAATGATGCTGATGGGGATGATGAGGATGATGATGAATATAGTGGATATGGACGAATATTTTCTCCACTTCCCTTTGAATCATTCTCTTCATCATTATTTCCTTCTGAGTTTCCATCTTCATGTGGAGACTTAGAATTCTCTCAAACCATCATGGTGTTTGTCTTTTCAAAGAGGATCATAACCGTCTTAGCTAGGTCATACAAAGCCTTCTTGAATGCCTCCTCTTCTAAAATAAATTCAGTCTCTCCTACACCAGACATGATGGCTATGGTTTCAACCTTAGATTTTGGTGCAAATTTTACCTCGTCAATCTCAGCTAGAGATAAAAATTGAGGTGCTTCAAGTGTAGTTGGGAGTAAAAATTTGGGTGGAGATGGTGGCATTGTTACTCTTCTTCTTCTGGTGCTAACCTCAGGACTAGCAACCAATAGTTTCTCTTCTCCTCTCTGCAACTTCAACCTTGTAAACGTCACAAATTTGCAACCATTAAAACCCTACTTGCACAAAACTCAAGAAAATCAAGCAAATAACCTTTTCTTTGATACCATCTTGATCTAAATTTGATTGTTGGTTTTGTTATGCTAATTTAATATTCATATTTATATTTAAATTGTTGCTCATTTGCTTCATGTACATAGATTTCTTGAGGTGTTCGTAAGTGTTAAACAAGTAAATAACTGAATTTCATGTTAAATTCACGAGCATAAAAACATTAGAACATAATGTTGAACAACAACAATAAAATGTAAAACAAACCATCACAATGATCCATTAACACATTTTTTTATGAAGGATTTCATCCCTCCGGTTCTACATCTCCTTGGTCCAGCTTCCATGTATTGGGCCTTCGCATTAGCTCAAATGTGCAAAAATTGTTGTTTACATTCATCTCCTACTCCTAAAACCTGCTTCAATGTGTTCAAAACATCCAAATATTATAGGATAGACTCTTCCTAAGCCAAAAATGGTCAAAATTTTCTCCAGTTATACTTCATTTAATTTTTCCCTAGAAATCACCTCCAAAACAAGAGAGAACTCCAGTTAGCGCAGCTAAATCTAGAGTCTCGCCGCAAATGGAAAACTCCGCCAACTTCGCCGCTAAATTTAAGCTGGATTAATTAAATGTTAAACAAGGATTAAGGAGTGGATAAAATTGAGCTAATTACGCATAAGAACGGTTTACATAAACAAGGTTTAAGGTTTTAAAATCTGGGATTAGGAGTAATTAACCTTGTCTTAATTGTTAAGACACACACTTTGAAACTTCGTGGCTCTTGGTCATGGAGCAAAGTCACATGGCGAGGCAGTGACCCCCTATTTTTTCCCACCGATGCATTTGAATGATTTAAAATATAATTTGCACACATAGACTATTAATCTCATCATAGTGGTCCATTGGTAGTTGTGTTGGTTGGTTCAAGGGAGGTCGCAGGGTCGACCCCGACATCCACCCATCCCTTCATAAGTTTTACGCGACTCCAACCTTTGATATGAAATCAACCTTTGATATAAAATCAACCTTTGAATTTGACATAAAATGCGGAATTTACCATATAATATACACTACCTTAATATAATTTAGAAACTCAACCTTGCATAAAATTGAACCTTGGAAGGGGGCACGTGGTGGCATCCGGGCTAGCCATGTGTCCTCATGCCATTGGTTCTTAAAACCTCCAATAGAATTGAAACAAGTCAACCTCCTTAGCAACCATCAACAATTTGACACTTCGCATGGTGTCATTGCGTGAAATGGAGGAATATTCCCAAAATATCCTTTTTTTACTGACTAGGTTGCCATGTCACTTGTCTCTTATTCTCTGCAAAAAATTTTAGTTGTTTAGGAAAACGAACAACAACACATATTTTTCACATACAGAGTCAGTTTTTTTATCAAACTAATTGCACCAGATTCCTGGCGATGAGCCCTGCATTGTCGTTTAGGTTCCAGTCAATTCTAAGCACTTCCATTTTTTATATTAACATTGAGCCTCTGATCATTCGGGGCTAGACTTTGTTAGACCACTTGTCTACTATATCGATTGCAATGACCTATTTATAATATAATGATAATATTCTTACTAATACAAAAAATATGAGACAAAAAAGTAAATTATAGCTATGTCATTAAAGTAGAAAGGCTCAAATTTTAATTTTCAAACTTAGAGAAAATTTCTAATTCTTCATTCTATCAAGAAAGGAATTAATATTCTTTGCTCTAGATTACAAATTCATAAAATAAAAAAGAATTCGGTTGTGAAATTATTATACCTTAAGAAAGGCCAGTGAAAGAGTGATATTTTCCCTTATGTAGTTTATTGACTAAAGAAAAAATTTTAATTACACATGCTAGAATGAAAACCTACTGTAAAGTAAGAAAAAAATAATTGATTCAAGCTTAATTGGTTGATCTGACATACATTAGGGCCTCTACAATTAGAAACTATGGTTCTAATATCTTTTTATGACTCGTTTAGGTTACTCAAAAAATTGTAACAATACTCTTTTAGACTACTCAATATTTTACTTAACTAATCAATATTAAACTTCGGTGTTGAAAGAAAATCTTGTTTCTATTTCAAGGAAATTAAAGAAATGTATATAAACCATGATCAATTTTCATCTACAAATTAAAAAGTGAAAAATAAATTACATTGATATTCATTAAAAAAACAAAGTTGCAATAGCCCATAATATATAGATGAAAAAAAATGGTGCATGGTCAAAGGAATGGTAACCCTCCCAACCTTAACTTACAAATTATATCATATGAAGAAACTCAATATTCTTACATATATAGATAAAAGGAAAGCTACTATAGAAATTTAATAAAACTATTTTGAGTACGATGAACTTAATAGAATCTAAAACGTAAATTTACTTGATCCGCTCAAACTTCACTTTTTAGAACATTTATACACTACAAAAGAATACTGAAATGTTGATGAATCTTAACCGAACAAACTGACTCCTATTTTATCACGCATATGGATCATATTTGACCTTTCAAGTGGCAAAAATCATGCAAAATCACGAGCTAATGAAACGGGCATATTTTCTTAAAGTGATAGTGTATAGTTTCCTAATTATCCACGTTGACCTCACATTAATAAAACCGTTGCAATGGAATATTTGTAGATCTAAGAGGACACAATCCATCTAGAGAAACCAAGGAACAACCCCCATTGCCTTTTTTTTTTCACCGAGCACCTTTGCAGATATTTCAATGAAGGAAAAATTACCAAAATGCCTACTGTCCTATTAAATTGCTTAAAACTGATTAAGCAATCCATAGAAATTGCCAAATTTAAAAAATGAAAAGAAAATAACAGAAACATGTTTTGAGTGGTTCTATTGTTAAAAATGAAGAAATATTGTGATAAAAGTGGCGGGTAATAGGTTTACTTCTGTAGGAATAAGGTTTATTATGACTACTATTTTCACCAAAAATGATAACCAATAGTTACCGTGACACATTTGTGAGATTTCATATAGAAATGGCTTAAATATGCCTTAGAGAATGTAATTACATTAGGATAACTAATCAGTAATTTTGATGATCAATTCTCCAACGTCCAATATTTAAAGAGTTTTTAAGACACATATGCTCTTTCGTTGACACTATAGTTAAATTGTCTAAGTTTTTGTTTCGTACCTTTTCTTCTCATTTAGAAATCATACTACCTTCTTAACCTTGCTGTTTTTCAAGGATCGAGGTTGATTTTTGATTGCTTTTCCTTTTCTACTTCATTATGTTATATGGTTCATGGAGCCCAATCCCATCCTTAAATGGATGAATATATTTACATTTCTTGGATATTACAAAGTTTATTTAAATAATGGTATATTTGGTATATTTTTTAATTGTTTCTCAAAGAAATATTTAAGATTTAATATGTAGTGTGATTTTTAGATTTTAAATATTAAGTTTAAGATTGCAATGGTGAAGTTGTTTTTATCCTAATGTGTCGGAATGAAATCATATAGTTTTCTAAAAGTATATTTCATGATTCTTTATTTATTCCAAATGCTTCATTCTTTACTTACAATTATGCTTAAAAATATATGAGATTTGAAATTCATTTAATCTTTATGCTCATGTCAATCATATTTTGTGAATGTTTGAAGTATTGTCATGCCATACCCCTTTTTTATTTTCTTCAATCCTTTGATTTTCATAATTCTTTTTCATAGAAAATTCCATTCTTAATAAAAGCGGGTGAGATGAGGGAGGTTATTTCTTCAAATGTTATCTTTGATATTTGACTAATCCCAATTATTAACATAGGTATAGGAAATTTTGGTGGAAGAGGAAGCCCTAGAGGTAAAGGGGATAGAAAGTCCACTACGATTTCCTAAAAAAACAAACACGAAGATAGATGTCCTTCAAATATCCATAAAATTTTTAAGCTAAACTATGTTTCTAAAGGAGCTAAGAGTAATTCTCGATCTATAAATCAAGATAATATTAATGAGTTGTAGCAAAATAAAGGAGAAAATTTAACATTTGGAAGAACACTGCTAAATTCATAGGGCTAATTAGAAGTTAAGGGCCAAGACTCTGTGTCAAATTGGAGGTAAGTTTTGGTCCTTCATGTAGATGGAGGTAGCATAAGTAATTTGGTGTCTATAATGGGCATAGAGTGGATAAATTTGAAGTGTAGGACACATCTAAATTATTATAGGGTTTTATGGTTCCAAGTAGGACATGGCATCATTATTTCTAAGTAGTGTTTGATAAGTTTTCATGTTGGAGCATATTAAGTACAATATTCTATGATGTTGTGCCAATGAATGCTTGTCATTAGTTAGTAGGAAGGCCTTGGATCTATGATAGGATACTTTTTCATGATGGGGTGAAGAATTCCTTTTTACTAGCAAAGGATGGAAAGAATATCAAAACACTACTTGAGAGGAAAGGAAATTAAGAGAAGAATACTAGTATCTTTATTATAGTGGTAGGAGAGTCGTGCTATGCTTGAAAAATTAATTTTTAAATGGAAAAAAAAAACAAGTGTTTTTATTTTATCAAGGAATCCAAGTCCAAAAGTAGAGAGTTGAAAACCCACTAAAATTATGAGAGTTGTTATCTGAATTTAAGTTATTTTAGAGGATTTTCATGACAGATTTCCACCTATTAAGAGAATTTTCTATCAAATAATATAAATTATAGGATCTAGTTTACGTAGTAAATTGATATATAGGATAACACTTTCCAAAATTGAGGAGCTTAACAGACAAGTGTGTGAATTACTAGAAAGGGGATTAATAAGAGAAAAGTTAAGACCGTGTGTTTTATCTACTATAGGTGTGTCAACAAAGGGAAGAGCATCGAGAGTGTCCATTTTTCCAAGGTTATTAATAATATATAATAATGTATGAGCACCCTTTGCTTATTGTACATAATTTGATGAGGTGGAAAAATGTATTTTACAAAGATATATTAATGATTTTGTGTCAATAGATAAGGATTCTAGAAGGATATGAATACAAAATTGTCTTTAAGGAAACTGATGGGATTTATAAATGGTTGGTCATTTGAGTAGGTTTAATAAATGGTATGGGTATATTTTTCAAATTGAAGAATGAAGCACAAAAAACATGCTTGCATAAAAATTCGTTGGTCATTAACATAGCCTAACATCTGATTCCATGAAAAAAACCCTACACCAAAATGTGACAATTTCAACCTAATGTTGTACTATGTTGAACAAAACCTAAACACATATTATGTTGAAAAACAACGAAAATGAGAAGGTGATGAAGATAACCTAATGCCATAACATGACGACCATAATTAAATGTCATACTATGATGAAAAAAACTTGATGTCACTAGTTGACCATAACTTGAAATGAAAATATGCCAAACATAACCTAAAGTCATAACATATCAAATAAAATACTATGTTGGAATGTGACGACCATAACCTGCTCTTGCACTATGATAAACAAAACTTTATAAAATAATGTAATGACCTTAACTGAACATTGCATTGTGAAAAACATAACCTAATGTCACAATGTGTCCAATAAAACCAAACATCACAATCTAATAAACATAACATTATGCCTTAATGCTATGAACATATCCTATGTCATAATGATAAGACAACCCTTCACCAACATCACCTTTTGATGTAAGTCAACCATAGTAAACTATAGCCATTGATGGCCAATCATAGTCATCCTTGGTCAACCATAGTTAAGTATCATTATCCATGATCAATTATAACCAACCGTGGCCACATATACTCACCCATGGTCAATATGGTCTTACATTGTTGACCATTGTCTACCTTGGTCAATTATACACAACCATACTGAACATGGTCAACTATCGGAAAGCATGGACAACCATGGTCAACATGGTCACCATTATCAAATATTGACAACCATGGTCAATGTCAGTGAACTATAGCCTTTCATGAGCCACCAGAGGCAACCATGGTAAAACATTGTCCTACATTCTTCATGGTCAAACATGGTTGACCATAGTCAACATGTTAAAATATGGTCAACCATAGTAAACCATGATCACCATTAGCCAACCATACTCAACTCTTATAAACCCTACTTAACCATAGTCAACATGGTCAACCATAGCCAGCATGGTCAATTATACTCAATCATAGTCCCATAAGACAACCAAAGTTAGGATGGTTAACCATAGGCATCAATAATCATCCATAGCTAGCCATTGTCAACATAGATGATATGGGCACCATTGGAAAACATATCAACCATGGTTAAGCATACTTAATTATATCCTTTCATGGGAAAACATAGTCAACCATCATCATATGTGGTCATATGTAATCTATATGGTCAAACATATTGGAACATGGTAAACAATAATCAATATGGTCAAATTTTCTCAACCATAGTAAACCATGCTAATACATACCCAACCATAGTCAACTCTGATCAACCATATTCAATTATAATAAACTACAATCAACCATGGGTGGCCTTGGGCAACCATAGCCAACCAAAATTAACCATAATTAATCATTTTCAGCCTGGAAACATGGTCACCATTGTTAAATATTGTCAATTGTGGTTAATCCATTCGAGTGTGGAGTGCAAGTAGATGAATACCGTTGGAACAAAATAGAGACGACTCCAGCGTTAAGCAGATCCGAAGATGTACCAGGAGATGCCATGTCGGAGAATGAAGTACCACTGAGATCAAAGTGTATTTTGCCAGCGCCTGAGCAGATTCCGCCAGGACATTCATCTGTAATAACCACAGTCACCACGTTCTGGAAACACAATCCATTCTCCGTGCACTTTACCTGCTTACATGAAACATATAATAAGCTATTTTTTCATAAATGCCCAAACAAACCTATAGCATGCTCCACATCCTTTCCCGTCTTTGAATAGGGTCGGACTTCTTGCAGCTATTTTTGATTGGAAAGGGATTTGTTTCACCAGGCTACCATATCCACATGCCCCACCTGTTACAAAGGAATAATTTAATTTTTTTACTAGCACCTTCATATCGATTCTCAAAGCTCAGCAGATAAGTAATATAAGAAACACTAACAACCTTCACCTGTTCGAATATGCTGGTGAGGGTCTGTAGATTGCTAATTAGAAAGCTATAAATATATTAATAATCAATATTTGAAAATTAATTTAGAAATAATCTAATAGACAACTATTGGCCTGAATACAGAACTTAACATTGGCCTTACCCTCGCTTCCGTCTCCGTTTGGACTGCCATACCATGTAGCAGTAGCTGGCTGCCAAACACCTTCTTCTTCTACTAGCTTATATTGGTTGATGTTGACACCAAGAGCGATTTCAGAGCATATAAACATTAAGCAAGCTACCTAATAAGCCAAACTGATCGCCATCTTCCTAATTTTTGAGCCGACGCTAAAAAGCACAGAAGCTAATTATACTACACTGGGCTGAAAGCCTCTTTTGCAGGGCACGTTAAGAAATTGGAAGAATAGCGCATATTTATAAGACATTTAGAACCGTAGTGAGTTGGTCGGTGCAAGGTTTTCAATTTAAAACAACTGTCAACTAATTTGCTTTTGCTGCTCCATATTCTTTCATTAAAATTCTTTCCGTCCCGACCACCCGTCCGTTTATTTTTAGGGAACACCACGTGAATACGGATGCGATGACGGTTAAAATTGAAAACCGAAAAAAAGGAAGCGCTGTTTTTCTTGGGTGTTGTCAAATGAATTGTTGGAAGTAATAATCCTGAGTGCTAGAGAGTCAAAAGCTCAGTAGAGATAACAGAGATTTGAGCAGCAATTGTAATTGATGAACTTAAGCGTGAGAGGAGGCGATAATAAGGGATGCCATCGTTGAATTTCAGGCTACGAGAAAGGAACCGATGGGACGTTGGTAATGAAAAAATGAACAAATGTTCGTAATTTGTATTGGGCAGCGCACATGGTACGTTGTTCCTGCGTCTACTTCTTTACATTTTGGCCAGGACTGGAGTGTTGGGAGAATCAGGTAGATTCAACATAGATAGCATCTTGTTTGTCTTGTATTGAAAACAGATTATACAAATCTTCCAAAGATGGGAACATCCACTAATATTTGCTTAAAAGTCCTCAAGGGTTCAGCACACTATCACATAAATTAATAACTTTCTTCCGTAAAATGTTATAAAAAATAATTTAATAAAATTTCAGACAAGGTTGCCTAAATCATTGCAGAAATGACATGCATTACAAAATTGGATAGCTTACCTTCAATACCGCGTATTTATGTGAAATGAAAATAAAACTTGTTTTCTAAAATTCATTATTTCATACAATATTATCAAAAACGATTGCATGACATAACATGCTTTCCAAAACTGGAATTTTCGTGGGATACCATATTTTATGTGAAATGAAAACGAAATTTGTTTTCTATTATGGGTCTAACGTCGATGCATAAAAAAAACAATGTAATGTTGATGGTAACACTAAAGAGTTACATATACATCTAGATTCCAATCTAAATAACTCAATAAGGCTATCAAGAAGAATATATTACTATGGAAGGATTAATTAATTGAAGGATTCATATAATTAGTAGAGAGTAATTTTCCATTTAAATCTAAAAGAGGTGAATTTAGGTACTCTTCATTGTGAGGAGGTTAAAAGTTTCTTCCATAATCTATGTCAAAAATAGAACGGCTTCTTCCATAATCCATATTGTCAAAAATACCAAAGCAAGATCCGTATAAAAAATACCAAAGCATATGCGCTATTCAAATCTAACTTAGAAGCTAATCTCACAAAAGAGGATTTGTTTAGCCTACTTGCTTTGCTTGCTTAGATGTTCATTATTATTTAAGGCCATATCCTTTGGGATGGGCTAATAAATTTGTGGATGTGAGAGCAACTAAATAGTGTGAGATCAAATTTGTTATAAGTTTAAATTTTAGTGATGAAGTGCAGTGAGATGTTGTATTATTTGATGTGTGGTGTAGTGTTTGGAAGTTCCTACATGTATATAATGCATGCCATTTTCATGCTAAAAAACTATTACAACCTAATGAAGAATGGGAAGTCTTACATCAACACATATAAAAGGAAATCAAATATTTGTTTTGTACATTCTAGTCAAAACTATTTACTAGCAATTGTACCGGGGTGCAAGGGAATGCCGAAAGGAGGAGCTGTGAATTATGTTGTGCTACATGTAAGGGTATACAATGAATGTGAAATTATGGGGTGAAAAATCTCACATTGAAGAGGAAAATGTACGAAATGGATATGTTATTGATCACATGGATTGTTGGCTTTTAGACTATGAAACATAATTATTTGTGCTATCCCCGGTTAGCCAATCTGAAGTTCTTATGCCATGAAGATGAGTCTTAGTCAATATTAACTTGTTTTGGGTCGAGGCACTGCCATTTGGGAAGATTTTATGTCTCACAATAGGTTAGCGGTGAGAAAAGGTGGGAGGTCATATCGCTAAACCTTTCTTTGAAGGAAGCATCTTATCCTAAATATTAATGTTAGGGGAAGGATGGTACTAGTGTTGTTAGAGTGCATTCCACCTTATTAACAGAAATATGATCTGTGTCAAATTGTATTTACAAAATTAAGATTTATGTGAAATTAAATTTTATATTGCATTATGGTTGGCCAAATGCAAATCTTCTCTAAAAAAATCCTGAAATGTTCTGTAAAGAATGCAATGAACATGGATGTGGATGTGAATATGTTTGGAATCCAAATGCATGAACTGAAAATGTAAAAAATGAGATTTCATTAAGAATTTATATGAAAAAAATAACTTTATTATTATTGATTTGAATTGTCATGTAGAAGAGAGCATTTTTTTTCTGGACTCCCCCTTAGATCTTGAACTGCAATATATATACGTTTTTTTATTTACATGGGAGTTCTGTCACAGAGCCCTGCAAATTATAGCCCCCTATAATTTGAGTATTTTCATAACCCAAATAATGTAACACAATGTTTTTCTCGTCCTCCTTGCCCAACCAAATTTCTGGATCTTTCTCAAGTTTGCTAGATTTTCCTTCGAATGAGGAACCCATTGCCCACCTAAACAAAGGAAATTGGAAAAATTCTTCTGAGTGGAAACTTAAGAAGAAAGTTTGAAGATAAGAATAATATGAATTGAAAATCTAACAAATGAAGAATTTAAAAAAAAATCTTTGCAGAAGCTTGAAAGAACGTAAAAACCAGAGTATAAGAAGAGTCATGATATACATTAATTTGTCACATGAACTAGAAAAGCTCTGAAAAACATGACCAATCCCCTCATCAAGGATATTTACTAATATCTAGAATGTAGAAATAAATTCAAGCCTTTTGCCTTAAGCCCTTGGGTACTTTGAATTCATAGAAACTAAGATCTGACAATCCCTACACGGTGTTTGTGCCAACTAGTAACTTTTTGGATGTTATTTTAATCATCCTTAAAACAATATATAGTTAGTATTCCTAGGATCAAACCACTTGTACTTTACATGAGCCATTAATTCTCCCAGCCCAGTCCAGTAGTCTAACCAGGTTGTTTCTCGAAGAACTTTGGCAACATGAGAGGTCAAATGTATAGTATTTAGCAGAGTTTCCTTTTCATCTCCTTGCTGAATCATTTGGCTGTTTGTCTACATTTCTCTATATATTAATATTTGTAGTGAAATTCACTAATATAATTGCTAACCTAATGGAGCAAGATGTTATATATTCAAGTAGAAAAACGCTTACCAGATAAAAGCCAGAAGAAAGTTCTTAACTCTTTCAATATTAGTGTAGTATCAACTATCCAATATGAATCCTTGCTTCAACCAAAGTAGTGGAAATTCATTCTCTTGGAACTAAGGATGAAATAGGATGTATTTAGCTAGAAGAAGCCACCCAGCGGAAAAATCGCCCACATATGGATATCACAATGCACACCTCCAAAGCTCCAAGCACATGAAAATATAATAAGTTTTGCAATTTTGGTGTTTCAATATACCATTTAGTAATCTCCAATGGATGCTAAATGATAGGAAGCCTCCCCCTAAGTCATGCCTATATGATTACATGCCAGAAAGGCATATTGCAGAGCATAGGGGAACATAAATCTTGAAACCTTCTCGATCTAATACAATGCAATGACATAGGATGCCTACTACTATTTCGAGATCCATAAGGGATTTCATTTTGAATTTCCATAGTTTATAGGGAAACTAAATGAAAAATGTAAACAACACCTAAAACATACACAAAAAAATAATGTGTAGACAGAAGATACCCATAATTTATTTCTCTGAATCTTAAGCTTGCTACGACAAAGGGAACTTAAGAGATAAGGACAAAGAAGTCAAATAATGTCCATGGAGGAAAAAAAACATTAACTCTCTATGGCATATGCAATTTTCATGAGAGCTAATACTATAGGCTCCAAAATTTGTTCAAGGCCTAAGAGGCAAAAATTTTGGTTGTGCAATAATTCTTAGATAGAGAAGTTATCATGTGATTGTAGCATTTTGCTAACTCGGCTCTGAATCAAACGAATTCATGCAAATAATAACTCTAAAAATAAATTGTTTGTCTTCCCATTGCAAGGATGAACTAGACGCCAACTCCAAGCCTGGGCTCAAAGTAAAATCCTATAAAGAACCGAGGAGGAAACCTCTTCATAACAGGAAAATTCTGAGACTAGTTCCATGATCTTTGATTTTAGACAAAGAAACCAATGCAGGAGAACCATAGCTATGAATGTATATTAGCTCATTAGTACTACCGCCGCAAAAGACATCATCAAATTCCCCAAATCCTTGAAAGGATTTATGAGGCATTCATGTAATATCTCGCCATTAAAACCTATCAATCTCAGAAATGGAAATTCCTTTGCTTATACTAGGCCTAAAATCAATTTAAAACTCCATCCGAGAAAATCCATGACACATAATATCTCTCCCCAATAGGCACAAAAGCTTAGATATGATAGCTACATAGTCTCCATGTTATGATAATTTTGAAATAAACCTTGTTTTACATTTTAAAACTATGCCTTGTTTTAGGAACCAACTTAGAAGGTGATAGATGTAGAGATTGGTCCAAGGATAGTTTATCAACACTCTTTATATGATATTTTAAAGAATGAAAAGGTAATTGTCTGGAAAGTAAGGTTTCTCATAAATAAAATCACTCTTCATAAGCAAAACCATTAAACATAAAATCACTCTTCATTCATTATTTAAGGAAACCATTAAACATAAAATAGGTTCAGTCATTGTGAGAAAATCACCATTATAAATGAGACTTAGAAAACACCTACAGATCAAAAATTAAGTATGCTTTGCATTTAGATGAGGCAACTAGCTTTCTATGAAACATACCAAGATATTAAAAATTTTGGAAAAATGCCAAGATATTCAAAAAATTGGAAAAATGCTTGCATTTAGATGAGGCAATTAAGGCAATTAGCTTTCTAGGAAATATACCAAGATATTCAAATAATTGGAAAAATGCTTTCATTGAAATATATGATCACATTAATGGCTTTGAAATTCAAATGAATGGAAAATGATAATTGTGTTTACACAATGGCAAGAACTGCTGGTATGTACCGAACAGTCACCTAACCTGACCCGACTACCCTATGTACTATGCTTCTTGTACATAAAACTACTCTAAGAATGTACCAACATGGATGGATGCCTTGTTAATCCACCCATACAATGAAAGTATTCACTACTACTATGGATAATATGACGATCGATTATTAATATTGTTATATATCACTGCATCATAAATTAACAAAAGGGAGACTTTGTGCAACCGATGACCTACCATCTCCCAAAATATATGTTCAACTTGTTGGCCCTCGAAAAATAAAGAGGACTGACATAATTTCCCTAAAAAAAATTCACTGTCACGCAGATGGTGACAGAATTGGAGATGGGCGGAGGTGACTGAGAATGCCCGACCAATGTCAAAGTCGGGGAATAATACCCATATTCTTGGTTATACCTAGAAATACAAGCATCCATTGGTGTTATAAATCACTAAAGAAAGAAAGAAAACTCCAATGTCGGTATAGGAAGAGAAAAGCATATTATTCCTATCCCAAGTCAAATCAACCGGTGCTCCAACCCTACGTGCAATTGGAACTAGGACATTAGGGTAATTGTTGTAGGAGAATAGAAAATATCTTAAAGAAAACCTAGAAGAACTAGAAACAAAGATGACTTAAGAGTAGTCAGGAAAATCTAAAGTACCGAATTTAAAACCCACACTGTAGAGATGAATAAAGGAAAATCTCATCCAAAATGATGGTCATAGAGAACTAAGGGATAGTTCCTTAAAACGCTAACAAATAATCCCACATGGAATGTATGCATATACAAGGGTGTGACTAAGCAAAAAGAAGAAAAAAAACTTATATCAATCCTCCTTTTATGCTCTTGAGAATAGAGAAGTGGACCGAAGAGAAGAAAATTAACTTCGAGGGATTACCTTTGTGGCAGCAGAAGCCATAGCAAGTTTTCAGGCTAATGGTAGAGGAAGAGTATTGTGAGAACAGTTGAAGAATTCTCACAATAATTATTTATGTATAAATGTTGACATTCACATGATAGAAGATACACATACTTTTGGTGAGTGATGAATACATAAATGTCTATGAAATTTAGTTGCAACTTATCCAAACCAGGTATAAAATCACCAACAATTGGATGGATTCTTTTCCAGTGAGCGATTACTACTTTTACATTATTTTCCAAATCTAGCAGAAGCTCATCGCAACCTGTTGTTGAATTTAAAAATTCAGAATTGGTATACCCAAGATGCAGTGAATTTCCAACCTACTTAGTTTATTTTCAAGCCACAACAGAGGCCCAGATTCTATACCAAACTTCATAGTTGTACCAATTCCTAAGGGTTCTCCATGGCCTCTTTCAATACCTTCTCTACCCTTCTCTTATCATTTATCTCCTTGTCTCTCCTAAACCAATAACTCAATGACCTCGCATTTCGTAGTGCTGCAGTCGCATGGGCAACAATTTGTGCCTTTTTTCTGAAATCAAATTTAAATTGCACAAGTGCTCTCTCATCAGACAGTGACTGACTCACACGTGGATTCTTCCTTCGTCCATCAAACTCTTCAACCTGATCAAGCCCTTGCTTGATGACATCAACGTCTGGAGAAAAGTTCTCCAAGACAGAAGGGAGATTAACCGCCCATCAGACGAGCACCGAGGGAACCTTGACATGGCTTACTTGTTTCTCCTTGGAGCCAATGACTAGAGCAAGGAACGAGTTATTAGAGTTAGCATTGGGATTTGGGCTATGGCTAGGGTTTTTTCCCTTGCCATCTGTTTCCATGGCAAGCCCTAGAGAAGAAAACCTAGAAGCCAACACCAAGAGCTGCTGCAAACTCACCAGCGCCTACCAAAGTGGTGCTCCATCATAAGCCACTACTGAGGTCAAGAGAGAATAGTTCTTGCAGAATCAACATGGAGAACCATACTAATTCTTGAAATCTTGAAATTTACAAAATAACAGCTGGTAACAGGGCCAAATGGAAGATTTTCATTGGTTGGAGGAGGTGCCACATGTCTATATTTTATTGGCTAGAAGGGCGATCAAAAAAAATTCTCATTGGCTGGGGTGAACAGTGTCTGCTCACCCCAAGCCAACAAAGAGAATGCCTTTCAGTGTAATTATGTTTTTCATGAGATACTTAGAAAAGTAAGGAGGCAATAAGAGTGAAAGCATCCCTATATTGATGTAATAAATAATAGAAATGGATGATCCATTGTAGGCACAAAAAGGAGTTGTATAAGAGGATACGGAAATTTCACCTATGAGGAATCGGAGCATGCGATACAACTATTTCCTAACTCACCACTACCAATATTGGGTTTAATAGACAACCTATTTTTGAATTAAATGAAGTGAAGAAATAATTTTAGCGAGTATTGGATTAGGGAGAAATTTAGTTAAGCACTTTACCTTGGGGGTCACCTATCATAATAGTACCTAACAAATATTTCCCTAGTGAATGTGTATGGACTACAAATATTTAGAAATTGTGACACATAAAAATTGGTGCCCTCTTCCTAAGATTGATGATTCATTAGACTATTTCCATCATACCAAGTATTTCATGAAGTTAGACCTTAAATTATTATAACACTAGAAAATGTTAAGGAAGAAAACACCTATAAAAATACCTTCAAGACAAAGGAAACATATATATGAATGGTTGGACATGACTTTTAGATTATGTAATTCAGTAGATACATTTAACTAATTGACATTGTGTCCCTATTAGATACATTTGTAATAGTCTAAAACGATTTCATATTCGTTTACAACTCTACATGATGAGTACATCTCATATGTCATGAAAATGTTAGATTGAAAAGTCATTAGTTTCTCGAAATCCTCAAGAAATGTGAATTTTCTCAACAATCATTATTATATTTGTGGTATATGGCTAGACAGGAACTTAAGATAAATCCTTCAATGATGGGTTCCATCATGAAGTGACAAGTTCCTACTAATCTCACTAAAGTTAGGAGCTTTGCTGGGTAAACACCAATACCCATAGAGGCTCCTAACATTCTTTTTGTTATTAGTTGTTCCAATCCATATATGATATAGATTCCTATATATAGGGAGGATTTTTAAACTACCCTATATATGATATAGATCTCTATGCCCTAGTCCAAGTTGTTAAGAAGCATAAGAACTATCCAATGGGAAAGGAAACCATTATATACTGTAATCGATAGCCATAATAACATTTGTATGGAAAGCCTAGGCTACAAGAAACTATACATTATAAATCGATGGGGTTTTTCGACAATTTAATCTAGTCATCAAATATAAGCAGGGATGCAATAATGAGTTTTCATACATGGATCAATAAAAAGTTGGAAAACATGGAGCATTGATAAGATATATTATAAGTAAGGAAACACCATAATGAGTGCATATTTCTTTTTATTTGCATTTGCATAACTAGAGAAAATAAAGTAGAGCGAAAGGTTCACCCTCTAGCTAAGTTTTCTCCTATATTGGATTTCCTCTAATACATTGGGTGTTCACTTATATGGATGGTGTGTTATTTTACTCATTTATTTCATTTTCAATTTTAGTTACTTCATACCTATAGATAATAAGCTAGTACATGGAATCTAAGAGAAAAAGATCATAAACTAAGCTTCTATAGTATTAATGAAATGAAACATTATAGTGAAAAATCTACATTTAAGTGCATTTTCTTCTTTTTATTACATAATTATATCATGGAAAATTTGAACATTGATTATACCAATATAAAAAATCATTGCATATAGTTCAATTTAAGTTTAAATTATGCAATTTAATTTAGAATAATTCGATCTGAAATTGTTACATGCATTGTTAATCATTTGGATGCATCCCTTATATATCTAATTGTTGAATTTATGCTCTACTTGGTTAGAGAAAGTTTAACAAGTTATTTAGCTATGCCATAAGTTTATGAAAAAATTGTTGTTGAAGTAACACTTACATAGGTTATTACAATACATTTTGAGTGAATAAAATATGAAATTGAGGAAGTAGGTAAGTGAATAAGAGATTATGTATCATGATCAACTTCCAAATCATAAAAATGATTCAAAAATTCCATAGGTTTAAAATTTTTTAAAACCATCAAAAGTGGCAAAACGGATGAAATTGTCTTTTAAAAGCTTTTGAAATTCATGACACACAGAATTTAATAGGAATGCTGGGTAATCTAGAGTGCATGACCTAACATACAAAATAGTGTTCTCTTTGGATTTAATAAGTGAAGCATTGAGAGTGCTACACATCCATTTTACGAAACTAGCTTAGCTTAGTCTACATGTGAAGAGCAATTTTGACTTATTTTGTAATGATGGTTGATAATGGATTAGGATTGAAATATTACATCATATAGGTGAAGAAAGATTTTCAAATTTGTTAATTTCTTAAAAGTATGATATTGTTTTTAATTATTATTATTATTGCATTTTTTAAATATGATTTTATTTTTTATTTTCTTTGATTGTCTCTAATTTTATAGTAGTTTATATGATATGTTTTTTAATTATTATTATTGCATTATTTAGGTGTGGTTTTCTTTTTATTTTGTTGATTGTATGTAATTTTATAGTACTTCAAATGCTTGTAGTGAGAATCAAAAGTAAGACCATGTTGACATTTGGACATCTTAATAACATACATGGATAAGGGGATTGTACTTAGAAATATAAAAATGTAAGATTACTAACCATATTTTTCGTCTTTAAACCTTCATTTACCATTATGATTTTTATCTCAAATTTACGAAATATTTGGAGAGAACTTCTTTCATATATATATATATATATATATATATATATATATATATATATATATATATATATATATATATATATATATATATATATATATATATATATAATATATGTCATCACCCCTATCACAATTCATTCCTATATATATATATATATATATATATATATATATATATAACTTATATGGTGTGATAGGGGTGATGATATGTTTTCATTATTCCATGAATATCAAGGGTGCATTTTTTTCAAAATGAAAAATATTTATATGGTATGATTTTGTAAATTATTTAGTTTATCATTTAATTTGTAAGGTTTATTTTAACCTCATTGCATAATAAATATACTATATTTTTCATATCTCAATTATTAGTGGAGATAGCTTTTCCTTTGTACAAATCACAGTCTAGAACCCTATTTGATGAATTTATTAGAGGAATTTGAAGAGGGTTAAGAATTATTTTAGAATATTGGAAAGGATAACTTATATTTTTCATGAATTTTTCATCAGTATTGTGAGGGGAAAAGAATTATAGTTTCAAGAAATCCGATGTGTTTTCCATGATAGAAATAAATAAAATGACAATTTTAGTTCTTCAACTCCTTCAACTTTTATGAATTTCAAATTTTTTCCTTTCTATGTAGTGTTCATGAATTTTTTAGAAATAAATTATCATAGAACATGGCTTAATATTGGGGGTTGAAACATGATTGTAGAAAACCTAATCTACCGGCTGATGAAAAAAGCATTATCCATGCAACTGGAAGGCTCCAGTCACACTAATGAGCCAATTTGGGAGTGAGTAGGGTCGAAATATTGTTATTTTATGCCTACAAATGGGTCCCAAAATCCTAAATAATAGATGTGAGATTCAAACCCTATGATTTCACCTTAGAGAAAACCTTATCTTTCGTAGATGAGCCTGAGACTTAGGTGAGCCAAAATCAAGATAAAAGAGTGTCTCGTCATTGTGACCAAATGAGGTAGAGGGAAATTATATTTATAGCCTTTGAATGGGCTCACTTTTCTTTAGTGCTGACGTGATCTAATATGCATATGTGTATGGGGCCAACATAATCCAATGCACATGAGTGGGTTCATAAATTCAAAAACCAACTTCTGCTTGTCCAAATGAGGTGATATTTAGGTCAATTTTGGTCCTCTCAAAAAGAGTAATTTAATGTAATCATTATCTCTGTCAGCTGAGCTATCCAAGGTGTATTTTTACGATATTTGCATAATTTTAACACTCTCTCTTAACTAGGGATAATTCCACCAGCATCATAGCACATGTATAATTTCATCAACTCATATCCAATCTCAAGTATCTCATCATCTCGTATTGTCATTGATAATATAAATTCATCGGTTGATCATTTGTGCTTATCCCTTGATTTTCCTTACTCATACACCGATCATTCTCGAATCTAGAAGAAGAAATTTTCATCGGAGTGGAGCCTAAGCTACCACCCTCCATTCATCGGGATACTACCCAAAATATCTATCAGTGGGCTACTACCTGTAATCTCAGTTAGCGGTCTACTACCCGGAATATTTGTGGGGAATTGGATCTCAAACCCACATCATCATCAGAGAGCATATCATCAGGGATCACATCTCAACTTGGAACCATATCAGGGAGCTACTACTCAACCCAGAATATCATGGGGAGATACTAATATGACCTAATATCAAGAAATAGGATATCCAAACACATAGGGGAGCACCTCACAACCCTAGAACAACATCGAGGAGATCATTTTCAACCTAGAATCACATAGGGGAGAAAATCTCAACCCAATCTTATTTCTTTTTTATCTTCCCATCATAGACCTTGAATATTCATGTGGTAGAACAAATACATCATAATCAACTTGAGTTGTACACCCAAAGTACACTCTCAACCCGTTTTCCAGACTAGGGGCGGTATTCCTAAGAAACCATACTTATGGGTATGGATGTGCTAATTGGGGTATACTACGTATGTTAGTGTCGCTCGGTCTGGTCACTAATCGCCATCAGGGTGATCAAAAATTGCTATTTTGCATTTACATATTAGGGTGTCTCATACCAAATAAAATTTTCACCATTCCGTCAGGTCATGGATTCATTGATGGTAGTAATTTCTATCGATTTCCCTCATGAGGTACTGCATGATTCTCCCTCTATGGTCTTCAGTCATTAGTAACTTTCATTCTCAAAATCATATCAGATGAGGGTCATAGGATGGGCCTCATTAGTATCTAAGTTCTCACCACGGTCAAATTAATGAGTCAATTGTCAATAAAGATACAGCAAGGTCATAAGGAAGTCAATAAATACAAGCACGACCAAACAGAGAAAATCGGAGATATCATTTATTCGGCTTTTGATGCGGCGTCACCTCAAAACCATGTTTTGAGCGTGAAAGCATGATACGCTGCCTTTTAGTCACAATAAAAGAAGTTGTTATCTCCACAAGGCAATATCCTTGCCTTCGGGAGAAGTTTTCCCATAGCGTGCTCAGACACTAGATCATATTCAAAGTAGATCCATCGAAAGAGCCTAGAAAGAGCTTTTTCAGCGGTGATACTACACTCTCAAAAGCTCGACTTATCGATTGAATTTTATGCTTAAATGAAGTAAAAAGCCCACTCTATTCCCTAAGCCCCCTATTTCCCATTTTCCCTTTTAACTTTATGATTTATTTTCCTTTAGAAAGCCCCTTTTTCCCCCTTTTACGATCATAAAAATCGCATTACAAAACTTGGAATACATATGCGATTTAATTAAACCACTTCCCACTTTTCCCACACCCATAAACCTCGTAAGCAAAGTTATATCATATATAAACCCCCCGCCATATATATCACTTCCCACCATCGTATATAATATAAACCTTATGATATAAAGTTTAAATTCTTTGTTATAAATCGCAATCACAAAATTTGTTCAATCACAAAATCGCAAGGTCCATTTGCATGCCCCTGATGAGCCAATCGCAAAGGGTCTACGGTCCGATCAATTGCAAGTCTCTTCCCCAATCCTCCAATTGTATATCCCACCGATTGTAACCTCTGATGCATATCTAACCATTGATTTATCCCACCGATCCGATGGTTTACAACGAATCGGGCCATCGCAATGACCAGCTCTCCCATAATGCCCCTTCCGATTGATCAATCGCAATATTATCCAGATTGCAGCACCCTCCGATTGAAACTCCCAAGCGACAGCTCGCAACTATCGATCTTTCCCAGCGTCGGACGGCCCACAATGAATCGGGCCATCGCAAATCGGGCATTCCCCGCATAGGTTAACTGCTCAAGCCCTCCGATGATTTGCGATTAGGAGTTATATCCTCGAGACCCACCATACTAGCATGTCTTTACTCCCATTATAATATGAAGGCCCTTTCCCTTTGTAAATCCAAAATCTCATTTTATTATGTTTATTAAAGGATTTCCCATGGCTTAAACTTAATGGCGATCGGAACTTTTGTATGATCCGTCCCAAATGCATCCCACCTCCCGATCCACGATTGTGATTTTGCATATGATTCTCGCCTCCATCTCCCTTCCTTCTCCCATTTAAATAATACATTCTTCCCTATCACGAAAAGCATAAATTCATTTTTTTCAACATTCTATAGAAAAGTCACGAATAACGGCATATGGAAACAGCGTAATAGTCGTAAAGCGCCGAGGGCCTAAAATAAAATAAAGATATCTACAACAACGGGGAAAATAGGATCGGATTGTACTATTGTGTCTTCAATTAACATTTAAAAGATCTTCATTACAATGTTTCTCCTTCTCTACGACCGAGATGTAACACAAAGTGCTTCTTTTTACAGAAAGAGACTGTTGGCTTTTGGCCTTCTATCTTCGACTTTGTGATTTCTTCTCTTCCATCGATTTGTATTCCCTGCAAAATTGCCTATTTATTGTAAATTCTAATTATTTAGAAAAGGGTCAGGAGAGTCTCGAGGGTCCGAAAACTCAAAAGTAGGGGGAATAGTGTGGCGGTGGGCTTTAGGCTCCTTTTGTACACTTTGGCAAGGAATTAATAAAGTGATGCGACTACGATTTGTGGGATTCATGTGGTATGAGTTTTAGCATATGTATCTCTTCTTTGTGTTCATATGTACATTGTTATGTTTCATCATTCATTTATAAACATTTCAGTTGATTTTTCCAAGTTAGAAAGGTAGAATCCATCTTACCTATGCTACTGCTGCTAGGGGACTCATTCAACATACTCGTGTGTGTTTCTTCCCTCGTTTGAAAAGGATCCATGTATTATGCCCTTTTTAGCTTCTCAACGGTCTTTCCACCTCACCTTATTTCAATTTGATTGCTAGAACTCTTGCCTAACTTGCCCTACGCGAATATCCTTGTATCCTTAATTTAATTCCTCGGCTCGAAAGTTGTCCCTTTGTCCCATACATCCCCACAAATTGAGTCATTTATTAAAGCCCCTTTTCACATTCATATATATCTAGCCTAAAATCTGTTCATTATTGTGTTATATGAATATCTATTCTACGAAGAGAGCCCTCTCCCCTCTGTCCTTTTAGGAGCTTGCTACAAGGGGCGAGCGTGGTTTACTTGTTACCCCTGATTTTTTCCTTTTTAAGCTTCGAGGGATTCCAGATTGGGTGCTAACATCTCTAGTGACCATACTTTCGGGGAAATGCTAAAAAAAATTTGCATGGAAGATTCATCACGATAATATATTTTTTATAAAGTCTTGATGATGATATTTGGTAGCTCCTAGGCCGATGTAATTATTGTACAATAGTAAAGTTGACCACACCGGCTTCAAGAAGATATACAAGGGCTAATCCCAGATCCAAATCCTCCCCCGTGTTTGAAAATCCAAATCTTATTCCCAGCATGAGTAGCGAGAAGACAAGAGGAATCGCCAAGTCCTACACCTATTCTCGGGTCCCATACGGCTTGACGTTGAGTGGTTTTTTGTAGAAGAGCTTTCTTTTGACGAGAGTTTTGAGCCCTCTTTGTTTAGAAGTAAATCTGAAAATGCACTTGAAAACACGGTTTTAGATTCCGAAGTTTCTTGCATGAATATCGAAGTTCGTAGAGCAAATTCTTCCATTGATAGCACTACACATTTTGAATTCTCCTCGGTCCCATCACTGTAGCCTATATTCCCTGAGCCTTGAGAATCATCGGAGAGCGACGATTGCCTCCTCTAATTCCTCAGACATCCCCTTGATCAAATACCAAGTTCATCATCTCCCCCCAACAACACCTCCCTCAAATCTTGTAAATCTATTGTAAACCCACCCAGAGTCATGGCTACCCGCCATGCACCCTCGATGCTACCTCGAGTTCTCAATGATATGCACAGCATGACTATCAAAGTAAAATTACTATCTTTTGATGCCTACTAGGAGCATTACGACCAGTGACGATGTTGACAAGATGAATGATTTTTTACGACTTTCATGGAAGTAGAAGAAAGAGAATGTAGCTACCGGGATGTTGTTTTCAAAGCTTCTGAGGTGAAGTTGGGAAGGTGGTTTAGAGCTTTACCAGTCGGCTCCATTCACACTTTACAAAAGAGTTGCACACACGGTTCTTAGACCGATGGGAGGTGAAAAGGAATCACACCAAATTATGCGCTGAATATGAGAATATTAAAAGAAATGTGGGTGAAATGGTGCAAGACTATTGTTTTAGATTAAGTTGCGCGTGATACAATGCTATTCCGGCTAACCTCAAACCTCTCATGGATTGATTTATGCGTAAGTTTTCGAGGATGGTTTTGATGCGGAGCATGGCATACCGCCTATGTGAAAGAGATCCACACGTCACTTGGAAGAAATGCAAAAAGATAGCGATGAAGCATTGAAGCTCATACGTTGGCGCGAAGAGCTCGAGCACAAAGGCGAGAAAGAAAGTCGTGGTGAAAAGAGGAAGCCCTCCTTCGGACAACAAAATGGACACAACTCGATTCGTACAATGGAAAGAAGAAAAGGATGGTTGAGCGATTGATGATTTCAAGCCAGACACGAAACTCAAATAAGAAATCCGAATTTTAGAGGATAGCGGCAGCGACCGCAATTCGAGTGTAGACGGAGAGCACAGCGTACCTACGTGCGAGGGATCGACTCGGATGACGATGGTCCTCTCTATTTAAAACCAATCATTTTTTCACAGAGTCGATGCGTCGCCCATTTTCTCACCCGTAAGACGAGAAGAATACACGGTGGGCGACCTCGGACATTCAAGGGGACGAAGATTTCATTCACGCCCAATGAAGTGGTGTTAGAAGAAGAATCTAATGACTGCGGAGAGCGAGGAGAGGGTATATGAACGCTCTATCATCCCAAATGAAGGCAAAAGAGTATTCTCGCGAGGAACAGTAAACGTCACAATTAGTCCCATTCAAAAGAGAAAAGAACTCCAAATGAAGCTGACGAGCACGGTGGAGGAAAGAGGGACAGAGCCGATTAATCCTTCATCCAAAGCAGCACCCGCAATTACTAATACAAAGCAAATGGAAAAATCCAAGTAGAGCATAGCGAAGGAGAAAAGCAGAGAGAAGAAAGACCCTCCCATTAAAGAGGTAGAGAAAGCTCCTTCCTTTAATTTAGAAAATGAAATTTCAAACTCAAAGTGTCACGTGCCCCCTGATCGAGTTAGTGTGAGGAATAGTGTGTATAAAATTCGGTGTCTAAAATATTGCAAATTGACCCTCTTTCGGATATGGTTAATGTGGAAGATGACTACCCTGGAACTTATTTTTGGCCAGCTAGCCACACAAGATTACGCATAAATTAAGTTCCTCCCTTTTACCTAAGTCTTAGGTTGCACGACGATTTTTTGTTCTTGCAGTAACACCATGTTGGACTCACGGGGGGCCTACTGATAATTTGATGCCCAAAGTCGTCATGGAGAAGTTGGGCCTGTGATGTTACTAGAAAATACCATGATTTGTATTCTTTTGATTCAAGTAGGGTCCACTGCATTGGTCTCATCAAAGATTTTATTAGTGTATTTAGATCAAATCCCAAATTAAAAATGTCTTCGATGGATGCGGTTATGTTAAGCCGATGTCCCACCATGGTTTGGAATGCTTCTATCTAGGTCTTGAACTTAAGGGGACCATACTACCTTGATTTCTCTTATGCCACAATCCTGTATTTGGCCGGTTGAGGAAGTTATATAGGGGAAAAGAAAATGAAGTACATGATCACCAACAAAGACAAAACTAGTAAACTGCCATCCCATCAATGCAGGTACCCACACTGATTTAGAGTCTTTCATCCTATATTCGGGAGGAGTGGTTTTGAATGATGAGGATGTTCGGTTAGTACAAGTGGGAGGAGATACCCGAGATTTCAAAAAATTTTGAGAGGTCCTCAAAAGGAAAAAGAACAAAGCAACAAGTACGTCTGAGCCTCACTGCCTTGCTGAGACTAAAAAAGACAACGAAGAGCCGAGAGAGTAGCAAGGTGAAAAGAAGAGAAGAAAGCGAATTTCAACGATCTACAAGAAGAATAAGAAGCTCTCGTGGGGTATAGACTTTTGATGGAGCGGTTGGTAAGTGATGGAGGCCGGGTATTGGAATATGGATTCGGAGCCACCGTCTACAGCTTTGAAAAAGTCCCTAGTAATGTTAGAGTATGTGCATATAAGTTGGCTTTTCGTTTCGCTCAAAGCAATGAGGCAGAGTACGAAGCTGACAAGTTCGGGGCCCTCAAAATCTCGTATGAAGAAGTTGAAGGCGAAAAAGGATTACGTGTATGGTGACTACGAGTTAATAATCAAGCAGGTGAAAGGAGAATACCAAGCTAAACGACATCCAAGACGGAGGGCATATAGAAATGTAGTTTTGGAAATTTTGAAGACATTCCCAGAGTACACCTGTGACAAATGATGCCCGTGATGCGAGAATCTTATTGCGCGATTCCCTATGCCACTACCGCCAAGCAACTTGAAGATTCCGATGAACTCCAACAACAAATTTGAGATCCATGTAAAACATAGGCTGCTGTTCCAGGAAAATTTAAGGTATTGGCAAGTATTTTGGGATGATAATGAGATAAATGAATTTTTGCTAAAGGCGATGGAAAATTCAAGGACACTCCCATAGAAGGTGAGAATGTGGTTGATGACTCAAGAATTTGGAAAACAAAACCAAATGGGACATATTGCGGCTGAAAGATAAATATGTAATTCCTAGAGGTCTCATACCTCTAGAGGGAGACCATTTGATCGTGGATGATGTGGCAAAGAAGCCGTGACTTGGTGCCCACAGAGAAAGGATTTGAAGAGGTGAATATTGGAACAACTAATCAGCCCCAAGTTTGTCAAATTGTCAAAAAAATTGTCCCTGAAGTGAAGGAGAAATATGTGAAGTTGCTTTTCAAATTTTGCTGATGTATTTGTATGGGATTATTCGGACTTGGAAGTGTATGATAAGAACATAATCCGAGTATACTATACACATCAAGCGGGATCATAAAGCCTTCTTTGACGATGAAAAGTTTCGAGAAGAATCAATCCAGAAGTTGTTGTCATCAATTGAAAAGGAGGTAAACGAGGTTGTACAAAAGAAGGAATCATAATCCTGATTAGATTTTACGATTGGATCGAATTTGGTCCCAGTGGCGTAAGAAGGCTCGGAGAGATAAGGCTTTGTGTATATATTTTCTGAACTTGAATAAGGCCTCCTTAAAGGATAATTATCCACTCCGAAAATGGACCATATTAGCACGGCAGAGTAGTTGGAGCATCGAGATGTCACTACTTGATGGCTACTTAGGCTACAACCAAATCTTTGGGTGCATGAGAAGGACCAAGATAAAGCGCCTTCACAACACCCCTGGGGAACCTCTCGATGCATAAAATTCCTTTTGGGTGAAGATATCAGCGAGGAGCTACTTTCCGGGTCGCAATGGACATCGCTTTTGCAAATGAAAAGGATGTTTTTTTGGTCATTTATTTGGATGATTTGACAAGAAATGCTTTTAGGGATCGAGATGATGAGCATTTGCGACCATTTCCGAGGGTTGTTTTTCAACGATGCGAGAAAATTTGGAATTTCACTAAATCCCAAGAAAGTTCTCTTCACCATGGATGAAGGCAGGCTATTTGCACATCATCTCCAAAGATGGTATTCGCATTGACCCGACTAGAGTGAAAGGCAATTCAGGCTCATAGACTCCGCCACAAAAACAAAAAGGAGATCCAAGCATTCAACGGTTGAATGAACTTCTTACGTCAATTTATACCCAATGCAAGCGAGGAACATTTGAGGGAAACTAGCTAATATAAGTTGAATAAAGAATGCACTTTTAAGTGGAGTGAGGAGGCTATCAAATCATTCAATACGTGTAAATGTTTTGCTTTGTCAACGCCCCCGCTTTTTATCGCATCGACTACACTCAAGACTTCATCATATTTTCTGATTCACACGAGAGAATACTTTAGACTGTTTGTTTTAATGCAAAAGGGAGACGGTAGATCGAAAAGCCAATTGCCTTTTTTAGTAGAACTATTAGAGATTCTACTTTTAGGTATAACATTATTGAAAAACGAGGCATTGGCTCTTATGAAGGGCATTGAAGGATTTCGGGGTCTATATTTTGCATTTACACACTATAGCTTACATCCCTAACACGGCGGTGGAAGGGATGTGTTGATGCAAAGCTCGATCTCAGTAAAGGTCAAAGAGGTAAATGGATAGCGAGTTATGTTAGAATATGATTCTGGAGATCAAGCCCACGAAATTGATCGAAAGGCCAAGGCTTGGAAAAATTTATGGCCCAGCCAAACTCGCGTGCTTTAGATATAAACCTCATAATGCCAGCACGGTAGCAGATGGAAAATGAAGGTTTCACAGTTCCAGTGCAGAAATCTTTCTACAATCCCCATGGTATTCGGAGATATCATCTATGTCCTTGACGATTTTTCACCTCCTACTGGTATGTCTAAGGGTAAAGGTAGATCTATGAAGCTAAAATCATGCAAAATACGCATTTTAGATAGCGCTATGTATTGGAAAGATCCGGGAGGCATTCTACTCAATTATTTGGTCAAAGAAGAAGCGCGGGAAGGTAATGCACGAGTTTCATAAAGGCAACACGTGGCGCATCACTTGTTTTGGAATACTAGAACTAACAAGATATTGAGAGTAGGGATATTATTGGCCCACACTATTCTCTCGATTTATATAAGACCGTGATGAAATGTCATGAGTGCCAAATCTTCGAGGGAAGAAGAAATTTCTTCCACTCCCTTTTGAAACGATTCGATGAACGCACCCTTTCAACGGTGAGGGCTCTGATTTCATTGGAGAAATCCATCCTGCATCCTCGACACGACATCGAGTGGATAGTTGACGGGGAATAGATTATTTTCTGACGAAAATGGATCGATGCCGTCCCAGATGTGCAAGTATCGAGACATGGTAATCATTCAATTCTTGGAATCGAATATTTTTATCTCGTTTTGGTGCCCTGAGTGCAAAATCGTAAATGTGAGCAATGCACGACGAGCGTTCGGATCCAAGAGAAATGATGCGATTTTTGTGACAAATACAACATCGTCGTTTGGGCCATTCGATAGCGTGTTATCCATAAGGAAACGACCCGGATGAGTCCTCCCAACAAATCACTTTAGTGAGTATAATTAAGAAAATGCTCGGAGGCAAACAAAGAGAAAGCTGGCGCCAGAAAGCTCATCAACGCACGCGTGGGCAAACAGAGTTAGCGATGCACAAGATCAATAGGTATGTCACCATTTGAGCTTGTTTATAGTACTCGATGTTGTC
This sequence comes from Pinus albicaulis, assembly GCA_034641835.2. Lineage (NCBI taxonomy): Eukaryota > Viridiplantae > Streptophyta > Pinopsida > Pinales > Pinaceae > Pinus > Pinus albicaulis. The sequence continues at coordinate 502,048,279 of CM076582.1, forward strand.
TTTCCTACATCCCTACAGTCCCTAGTTATAATATTATTGAAAGAAGTTAGCGGTAGAGGAAAATAGGCGATCGTAGAAGAATCAATCAAATGATCCACCTTCGACGAAACAAGAGAGCGAGTGTGTCACAAAATGCTATTCGGTTGGAGGAGAAAGTAAATAAAATCTATGACCAGGAAAAAAAAGCGGAAAAGTTTGACTAGATGATATAAAGTGTTGAAATGGGGATGCGAAATGAAGACAAAGGGAAGCATGGTAAGTTCGACATAATACGTGGAAAGGACCATATAGGGATTTCAGCTTACGAGGAGACGAGAATGCCTTCTTGCTTTTTAGAAATGGATGGCCAAGATTGCCACGGGAGGAGCGGCGATAAATGGTAGGCTTTTAAAGCACTACCATTGTGGAGCATGAAAGGATTAGAATCTATGTCATCATCATTGTATATACCATGTTATGTTTATCAAAGTTCAAAAGTACACAAGTCATTGAAGTTGCGGCCCGAGAGTGAAGGTCATAAAATTGTGAATAGTTATGTGATAGTTTGTTTTATGTCGGTCTTTCGAGTCTTGAGCTAGTGTCGCTACTTTTGCATTGTGTCTGTTTCAAATGAATTTTGACTCCATGCCCAATGGATAAGGCTATCATGGTCTACGGTGTTCTTGGCACCTCCAGAGGAGCTACCATCCCCATTGGAGCACGATGTTAGTGTCGATCTGGTCACTATCGCTATCGATGATCAAAAAAAGCTGCTCTGTGCATTTGCAGTATTAGGGCGTCGTATGCATAATGAAGAAATTTCACCATTCCGCTAGGTCATGGATTCATTGAGAGGTAGTAATTTCTATCGGTTTTCCCTCATGAGGTACTTTTCTGATTCTCCCCTATGGTCTTCGGTCATTAGTCACTTTCATTCTCAAAATCATATCGACTAGGTTATAGGATGGGGCCTCATTAGTATCTAAGGTCTCACCACAGTCAAATTAATGATTCAAGTGTCAATAAAGATCAACGAAAGGTCATAAGGAAGTCAATAAATACAAGCACAACAAACGGGAAAAATCGAGATATCATCTTTATTCGGTTTGATGCAGTGTGTCACCCTCAAAACCATGTTTTGAGTGTGCAAAGCATGATACGTTGCCTTTAGTCACAGTCGGGAAAAAGTCGTTATCTCCACAAAGTAATGTCCACTGCATTCATAGAATTTTTCCCACAATGTGCTCGGCACTAGATCATCTTCAAAGCAGATCCATCAGTAAAGAGCTACAGGAAAGAAGCTTTCCAACGGTATACTACAAATTCTCAAAACTGACTTCTCGATTGAATTTTATGCTCAAATGAAGTAAAAAGCCCTATATTCCCATAGCCCCCCTGATTTCACCATTTTCCCTTTTAACTTTATGATCATTTCCTTCCCTAGAAACCCCTTTTTCCCCTTTCGATCATAAAAACCACATTCCTAAGACACTTTGGAATACATATGTGATTTAATTAAAACCACTTCCCCTTTTCCACACCCATAGACCTTGTAAGCAAAGTTATATTTCATATATAAACTCATACATATATATCACTTCCACCAGTGCATATAATATAAAAACCTTATGTATATAAAGTTTAAAGTCTTTGTTATAAATCGCAATTGCAAAATTTGTTCAATCACAAAATCGCAAGAGTCCATTTGCATGCCCCAGATGAGCCAATCGCAAAGGTCTCCGATCCGGTCAATCACAAGTCTCTTCCCCAATCAGCCGATTGTATATCAACCGACTGCAACCTCCGATGCAGTATCATCGAGCCATTGATTGCTCCCCTCGATCCGATGGTTTACAACGAATCGGGCCATCACAATTGACTCTCCCATAATGCCCCTTCGACATTGATCAATCACAATATTCTCCGGTTGCAGCACCTCCTCCGATTGAAACTCTCTCGACGCGACATCGCAATTGCTGATCTTTCCCCCGAATCGACACCGTTACAGTGACTCGGGCCATCGAAAATCAGCATTCCCCGCATAGGTTAACTCTTTGCTCCCCTCAGATTTGCGATTGTGATTATATCCTTAGGCCCACCAAACGGTACTTACTCCCATTATAATATAAAGGCCCTTTCCCCTTTGTAATTCCCAAATCACATTTTATTACGTTTATTAAAGGATTTCCACATGGTCTTAAACTAATCGCATCGAAACGTTTGTATGATCCAGTCCCAAATGCGTCTCCACCTCCACGATCCCGATTGCGATTTTCATATGATTCTGCACCTCCATCTCCCTTCCCTTCCCATTTAAATACATTCTTCCCACTTCATGAAAGCATAAATTCATTTTTTTGTCAGCATTCTATAGAAAGTCACAGAATAACGACGGATGGAAAGCGAACGAGTCAAAAGGCCGAGGGGGCCTAAAATAAAATAAAGATATCTACAACAACGGAAAATAGGATCAGATTGGCTGTGTGTCAGGTTCAATTAACATTTAAAAGATCTACGTTACAATGTTTCACGTTCTCGATGACCGAATGTAACACATCGCTTCTTTTTATGAAGAGACTATTGGCTTTTGTGGCCTTCATCTTCGATATGTGATTTCTTCTCTTCCATCGATTTGTATTCTGCAAAATTCATCTATTGTGTCAAATTCTAATTATTTGAAAAAGTTAATGAGAGTCTCGAGGGTGCGAGAAACTCGGGACAGTGGGAATAGTGCGTGCTGAACTTTAGGCTCCTTTTTGTACACTTTGGCAGGAATTAATAAAGTGATGCAGCCACTGATTTGTGGGATTCATGTGGTATGAGTTTTAGCATATGTCTCTTCTTTTGTGTTCATATGTACGTTGTTATGTTTCATCATTCATTTATAAACATTTCCGAGTTGAATGTTTCAGAGATTAGAAAGGTAGAATCCATCTTATATGCCTCTCGCTTTGGGGGACACATTCATACTCGGTGTGTTTTCTTCTGTTTGAAAAGGATCCATGTATGATGCCCTTTACGACTTCTCAAATGCTTCTTTCCACCTCACCTTATTTCAATTTGATTTCATAAACCTCCCTGCTCTACCTTGCCCCACATGTATCATCCCTTTTCGTATCCTTAATTTAATTCCTCGTCACGTTATGTCCCTTTGTCCCATGTACATCCCTACTGGAAATTTCGATCATTTATTAAAGCCCCTTTTCACATTCATATATATCTAGGCTAAAATCTATTCATTATTGTGTTATTGAATATCTATTCTACTGAGAGAGGCTTCTCCTATCCTTGTAGGGCTAGCTACTAAGCATGAGTGTGGTTTAGTTGTTACCCCGATTTTTCCTTTTTTTTAGCTCGAGGTCTTTCGCGTTAGGGTGCTAACACTCTGCATAGTACATGATGAGGGGGAGAAATATCTTTGAGTATAATAATATAGGGGAGCAGCATCTCAATCATAGGTAACATATAGGGTTAATCACCTATTTCCCAGAGATACATCAACCCTGGAGCCCTCTATCTCAATTCCACACCCTAGGAGCTCAATCAGGGGAGGAAGAGTTGGATTAGTGTCCTCGATACACGATGCTCTCATCATACTCATATCTAGTATCAAATTGATCATAATTTAGAAATAAAAACTTTATTTTGTTCATACATGGAATCAAATCAAATGTCATGTTTGACTATAAATAATAATATAAATCACAAAAGTATACCATATTGTTCATCCCTCTCAAGGAGGTGCTAACCACAAGCCTCAGCTTGTCTCATACTACTGCAATGTCTCAATATATAATAGTATATTAGTCTGAGGTGATTATTTTCCAATAAAATCCCACTCTTTGTCATCACAATGTATCCATATCATGCTCAGACAAGTCTCTATGGAGCTTCTTCATTTTCCCTCATAGCTAGCCATGCTAGAAACATCGTACTAAACCTCAGTCGTGATATGGACCTCTCATCCAAGATATCATGGAAGATATCATATTAAGGAAAAATCCATTTGTGCTCATCAATAATAATCCCAAAAATCATTAGTATGTTCATGCAGTCACATATTGTAGGATGAATATCTCAGATCAAAATTGATCATCTCATGCAAATATCTCGAAGGATGCCTGGTGGAAACTCTATGTGAGTGAAGCATCTCAACCATGAATCAAATCAAGGTTCAATGCATAACATGTTTATATATTTACAGATGTTAAAAAAAGAATATCAATGCTTTAATCAACTATCGGTTTCCAATTCAAGTTCAAAGACACCTTGAAATTCAATCAGAGTGTCCAAGGAATTTTATAAAATTTTTTCAATAGATTCACAATATATATTATCTTTTTCCAACTTCAAAAATTGATTCATCATGCCATGATTTATCATATCGATCTTCAAAATCCATCTCCCTCTTGCCTCCCTCTTGCTTAGATCATCAGAGGCTTGTTACCTGTAAATAATAGACCATTATTATATGAAACCAAAATCAAAATTAAATCCATACCTTGGAACACTTCTGAAGTAGATGTTTGGATCAACATATCATGTTGACTTCATTAGGTAACTGTGAGCAGAAATATCTATATCATGGAGCTTGCTTAATGCAATTCTTACTACAACCATAACACGTTACCAAACTAGTATGCCTGGCCTTTTATAAATCAATATCTCAGTGTCAATTCTTTGGACCACATGACAGGTAGAGATCTTATCAAGTCATCACATCATCTATTATCATTCCAACAGGTTCTCATCAACCAAAAAATATGAATAAAAACTTCATCAAGTCATTCTTATGTTCATAATAGAAGTATTTTCTCTCACTAGATGCAAATACATAGACCAATGATAAGTCATGTAGGTTCCATAATATTTAATCACAACTATCAATACTTAAACCATTGTGCTTGGAACAAGGAGGCCAATACAAAACCATTCTTGAATACCAATGGTAGTCGCTAAAGTTAACTATTCCCACATAGCATTGTCATCAAGGAAAATAAATAATTTTCAAGTCCAAATTTGATATCATAGTGAGATCTATAGTGCAATACATATCTCAATAATCAAGGAAAAGTTCAAGGTCATTGTCAGGCATCACGTAAAAACTCTAAAAACTGCTCATCTATATCAATGATCAAAATCATGTCAAAATCTTGTAGCACAAACTTCAAATATAATGACATATCTATATGTATGTCCTGGTCACCTGCAAACACAAGTTCAGTATTCATGTTCATATTATAGAAAATATTCAAAATTTCTTTCTCAATGATCTTTCTATAATCTATACCACATTTGTAGAACTAAAATCCTTCAGGAGAACATATTATTTCATGAATAAAACTTCATTTTTGTGTCGTGCAGGCATAGTCGCACCCATGGACCTTCGTCGATGTGTTTGGAAGACTAGAGTCACACTCTCCAAGTTTTTATGTGATCGACTGAGGTCAGATCAACCTAGAACTTATATTAGTGCCTTTTTCGCACCCTTCAGCTTGCATCTATGTGACTGGGAGGCTACAGTTGCACCTGTAAGCTTGCTTCCATGTGACTAAGGATTAGAGAAAGGGAAAAAATCTCTTTCCTTGGAGCAAAAATTATTGCAAATCATGAGTGTCAGATATTTTTCTCTTCATGCCCGTAAATCATATTTCAACATTAGATATAATGGAAATGAAGATAAGAAAATTTTTATTATGGAGAGGTTCTCCCTCTACATGGGAATCCAATTCATTCATATTCATTCATTTCATCAACCTGTCTATAACATTCTCATGCATCAGTAGATCTATTAGATCATAAAGCTAGACATGTACCCACCATGGTCATAACATACTAACATTAGTTAATAAATCATCACATCATGACATCAGTATTTCATCAAGGGTTAGAATCACATGATAGGGGAAGTTGATGGGTGTGACATCATACTTCAAAGATCATGAACACAATATCATTTCTATTAAGTCAATCTACCAAGTTAGGGCATTTAGTTTTACCATATGCCATAGTTACTAGTCACATTAAAACATAACCACGATTTCCATACTTATCATGATCACTAAGATCAAGCGAGGTTATTCAATAAAACTTTACCAAAACAATAAGAGTGTCAACCATTTTTTCCATAATTTCATCATGCTCATCTCAAGTGTTATAAATACCATTTATATATAAATCAATTGGGTAACATTCTATATTAGAGCCATCATGTCTTATAATAAAAGATGCATGCCAAGTAAAAAGTTATCATTTATTAGAATCAAGGTGTTAGCCTTCTTCATAAGATCGGGATATCCAAAACAATAGATGTTGTCCAAACATCAAGCATACCAATCTATCAAAGATCAACATTAAGTGTCTCATACAATTTAAGAAGTTCATTATGAATAAAGAAGTAAGACACTTGTTCAATTCCAAGTGCATCATAAGTTCCAAATCATATGGATGCAGGAGCCATTAGAGAAAGAGGCATTCGCATCATACCTTGGGGCTTACCTTGTCATCTAATATGCAACTAAAACATCCCATCATACATACCTTGTGGTGTTTATATAATTATGCACCTTATTATTTTACATAGGCAAGTTATAGTTCTTGTCACATTTTTCATCAAGAGCCTCTTTTCCGATGCTAGATATCCTTTTCTTTCACTAGCCATGATCCTCAAGAAGGACCGACTTACCATATCTCATCAAGAAGTAAGGAGCATTCAAATACTCAAATATATATGCAGGAAGTATATGTAATGATCAAAACAATAATCATATCAACTATTCTAAACAAAATTAAAGACATAAAGGACCATCATAATTCAAGAGATACTTATTTTCAATGACAGGTGATCCTCTCCCTCTTCAACCAACCTTCAAGCGCCATCCTTGTCCATTTTCCACATAACGATGTTGCCTTCCATCAACTTTATCAACAAATAGGCCTACTAGAGACTATGTCACATGTGCTTGAGAATATTTATATTGACCATGTTAGGGTTTCTAGAATTCATATATGAAGTCCTTTCCATAAACTAGGGTTTATCTCAAACCCTAACCATCAAACACCAATGTATAAATTACCTAAGGTTTTCTTCAAACCCTAGAATTATTTTAGGTCTCCTCCATCTTCTTCTTTCTTCCATCAATGATGTCATCATAGGCGTGATCTCCATGAATTTTCTTTAGCCTAACTCTCAAACCATGTTAATTTTTTATAGGGTTATATTGTTGTTTGCTTTGATAATTTCATTTCTTCATTAACACATTAAGTTCACCCCATAAAATCATAACATTATTCAAATTTAGATCATTATTCATCATCATATGTAACTATGTAGAAACAAAAATATCATTAACATCAATGCAACAGAACATAAAGGAACAATAGAAGAAAAGCATCCACACATAGAGACACCAAGATTGGTCGGAGACCAGGGAAAAACCCACTATGGGGAAAACCCTTGAAAATTATTCTTCTTAGATTGTCATCAAATGGTTCAAAAAAAGAGAGTACAATGATCCATATCTTCATATATTCAACTAACCAACAAAACAACTAGAACATCCATGAAATAAACCTAACAATGTATATACTCAAAAAATATGATCCTGAAGTCTATCCTGAAATGTCACTATCTGAAGTCAAATGACGAAATCTACGGTCACTGAGAGGAATATTCGGAATACTGAAACTTCATATTTTAGTATTCAGTGGCATTGAGTTGGATTCATTCATGTGACTATAGCTTCTTATAGTGAACTGCATATGAAGGGTAATGTTATTGAGATGGGAAAGGAAGGTTTGGAGAGTTAGTAAAACATTGGATCAAATAAAAAATATGTCATCAAAAAAATGCTTCCATAATTTGGTTTTTATGTAGCAGGTCTCAAGGGCTATGGTTTTGAGGTGCTTCATAAAAATGTTATCCACAACAGGGAAAAGGGATGAACCCATAGTTGTGACATTGGTTTTCTCGTAGCATACTCCTTCAAAGGTGGAAAATATAGTGGTATGACAAATTTCTATAAAGGTCAAGGGTTTTAGTGTCTACAAGCTTGGAAATGAGCTCAATGGCTTCACAGTCAGGAATTTTGGTAAATAAAGAAACAAAATCAGAGCTAACCATTATGTCATTTCCATCAATTTTAATGTCCCTGATTTTCTCGATGAAATTGGAGGAGTATTTAATAAAGGAGGAAGAGTGACTTGAAAAGGGGAAAATATTCTTGGATAGGAATTTGGAGAGGGCATGGGTGGGGCCACCAACAACACTAACAATAGGTCTAAGGGAAATACCTTTTTTGTGAATTTCTGGTGGACCATAGATCCTAAGGGTAATGGGGTTAAGGGGAATAAGGAGCTTTTCAATGACAAGATCAAGGGACAAAGATTTAATGTCTTTGATGAACTTACTCATAACATATTGGAGGTGGCTTTAAGTTAATTTTTTTCATGAAGATGAGTATAGGGGATCAAACATCTTACAATGGTAATTTGAGGAATTCATAATAATAGATGCATTGCATTTACCAAATCTAAGAAAAAAAAAGTTAGAGTTGGAATTGAGCTGACAAAGGGCTTTAAATTCCTCTTTTGTAAGGTTAGGCTTGGGGAGCTTGGATCATTGGAAAATGTGTCCACATTATTGTTGTAAAGTATCTTCTACGAGATGGGAGGGAAGGTGGTGGGAAATGGATTCAATGGGGAAAATAATATCCTCAAATGGAATGGTATAGGGAACAAGAGCATAGTTGAAGCCTTTTTCTAAAAGGCTTAAACAAGAAGTGTTAAGCTCAACCAAAGATAAGGTAACAACTTTAACATTGAGAGTAGAAGAGAGAGAACATGATGGAAAAGGGGTAGTAATTTTAAGCTCAACCAAAAACAGGGTAACGAATTTAATATTAAGATTAAAAGAGAGACAACATGATGGAAAAGGATAATAGATGGTAGATCTGCTATTTCAATTTCTAATCCTCTAGAATCAACTAATGAAAAAAAAATTCAGAAATTGCATTCTCCATTTCATAAACATGAACAAATTCAAAATTTTCATTCTTTATTTTATAAACATCTTCATAGGTGTTTCTACCTTTAATGTTTCTTCTATAGCTTCCACATCATTTTATTAAAATAATTTCTTCTATGGCTTCCACATCATATTATTAAAAGAAATATAAATTGCGTTATGTAAAATTAAGCTTTACATATCTAAAACCAATATATGAAAAAGTCAAAATATCTTTAAGGAATTGTTATAGAATGGAAATTTGTCAATTAATTTTTATTTTTTTTAAGTTAGTTGCAAATTATATTATGAATTTTGTTATGTTATAAATGATATATTAATTGAAATTTCGATTAAATTTTACCAATATTTCCACATAGGAGAGAAGAGACGGTTAACAACAGTGTAAGAAGTGTCAACTTTCTTTATGAAATTTACGGTCTATTCTATCCAATGGCTTTTGGGTGAGTGGAATGGAATTGATGATCGTTCATAGAAAGGAAATTCTTTATCTCTTATTATTAAATTATCATCTATATTTAGCAACGCTTTATCAATTTGAGCTTGGTGTAAAGGAAATTCTTGATCTTTTATTTTTTCATTATCATGTATATTTACACTACAATAGAAAGGAGGGTTTTAAGACAATATTTAAGACAATTTTTGGGTAAATTGTCTTAACTTGAGACAAAAGAAAACTTGTGTGTTGTCTTAAAAATTGTTTTTAAGCAGGTGTCTCAAATTAAATTGTCTTAAAATATTGTCTCTATAAATACAATATATAACACAAGAATTTTTATCTCTCCAGAGACAATTTCATTTTTGTCTTTCCAAAGAAAGTTTCATTTTTGTCTCTCTTGAGACAATTTCATTTATTGTCTCTTATGAGACAATTTCATTTGTCTCTCCAAAGACAATAGTTGGAATTAAAATAAATCAATACAAAAATAATTAATTAAAAAAAACTACAATATCATTGAATAATTCATGTTAGGGTACAGTGGAATCGAACCACCAACCTCCTACATGGCAGGTGCTCTTACATTGAGCTAGCACCCTTTAAAGAATTATGTTAGAAGTTATGGCAGTCTGTTTGTCCCTTTGAAACTAGGAACTCTAAAATATTTAGGAATTCAATATGAATAGGAATAATGGAATGGTTATTCAAGGATCTCTTTAAAAAAAATTAAGAAAGAAAAAGTTTATAAATTTAGGTATAACTTAGTCAATTATATCTCTAGGTATTTCCCAACCAGGCCCTTCTACTGATCCTTGGATCACAAAGCCAAGAGCTCTCAGCCCTAGGTACACCACTAATTACATTATTAGGCACTGCATTGGAACATTACCAGGCACCAACTATGAAATTTGTTGCACACAACAGATGACTTTTAAGCCTTCAGTGAGATTTCTTAGTCATTATTTTTGTTCCCAAGGTGCAATAGCCTAAATGAATGTATATTTTAGTGCCAACCTCTTGTAAAATAGCTTGCAAAGGTCTAGTGGAATGGACCTAACATTCCTACATATTGTAACATCAAGGCCCAACACCATTTCAAAACTTAATATAAAGCATAGTCACCCTTCGACCACTGCATAAGGATCTAATTAGAGGCTGAGATGCAACTTGAAATTAAGGAATCCAGTATATTACATCATAAGAATTCAAATATTTTATGGCTACCACCCTTAAAAATGAATACAAAGACAACAAGAGAATTCAAACATTAAATGCATAAGAATTATAATTATAAAATCATCATGTTTATTCAGCTTGGATGCAACAAGTTATAAGAGCAAAATTTTACACTCACCTGAAATCCTTTTGGAAAAAGAGTGTTTCCAAAAGAAAGGTAGTAAGAATAATTTCCAACTTGGTCATATGAAGAAACAAAAATGCAATCTCATTACTTTCAATCTCATGAAAAAGCTAAAATCTGGCAAGACTTAGGGAAATGGTTTTGCAAGATTGAAACAAGGCAATAATCTACATTGCTTCAATATACCTGATAGAATGCAACAAAGTTAAAACCCAAAAGGAGGTTCAAAAGTCCAATAGAGATACAATTCTAAATACCAAATCCCATTATAGCCTATGCATTAAATGGCTTATGTTCAAACATTTTAAAAAATAATGCTATATGCAGAGAACATAAAGTAACCAGAAGATTCCAGCTAGTCAATTTTGTCACTGCCTATCAAAGTAGAAACATATAATCAATCAAATTTTCCAACCAAAAATCACAAATATGAGGCAAAATCCTTCCCAAATGATTAAAAATTAAAATTAAAATTTTACTCCCTCTTTGGACAGCTCTAAAGATAATATGTTGAAACTCTAATACTAGAATGAGGATTGATGAACAAATGTAATCTTAGGGCTGAAATCTCCCCAATGTAAAATAATTTTTTTTTTATTACATATTGTGCCTGAAAAGGAATGGAAATTTGCATATTTTTTTACATCCAAATCTTATGAAGATCTAGAAGTGGAGATTTAACGACCTTTCCCAATCACCATTGGACCCCATCATGACTGTAATTCTGGTTGAAAACTCAGACGGGAAGTAAATTTACCAACAAGAAGCACACCTCATGAAAGAAAGATGAAAAGTTCATCTTAATTCAACAATATCAGATTTTATTCTTAATGGCAATTAGATAGAAATTAGATAATCCATTCAACTCATGATTTCTAGTTACAATAGTGTGATGATAGTAGGAGAATGATATACATGTAAATTCTACACTATAAAAATATATTGAAGTATAGGTTATGATGTCTACTGTTAATTCTATAAACTCGTTGTGAACATCAATTTCTTTGCCATTATAATCTGTGTTAGACACCATCTCTTGCCAATGCTCGAGCATGGATGAAGTGCAAGAAGTCATTTTCTTCACCACTGGTAGTAGTTGGAAACATGAGAACATAACCAACGTCAATAACATACTCTACAAGACACCTACTCTCAAGGACTCCCTAAGAAATTGTCTTGTTGATGTACATTTTTGTTTAGCAGATAGAATTTGACATGCTAGAGGAAAACACTTCTGAAAAAAAGATACTACATTCTCATTAATAAAATTTTACTTCGATTAATAACTACTTCCAATATAATTTTTTTAATTATTTAATTATGCTTATTCAATATCATTATTATTATCAGGCACCCAATTCTCACTATAATTGGACTTTGAATTTTTTCACCAATGTATCAATAGTAAATTGGTGCATATATTTACCTCAGGCACCCACCTTTACATTGTAGTTTTACTTGAAACTTATAAGCATATTCAATAGTCCTAGACATATTATAAAGTGACAATAGTTTCTGAAGTGCCAAAACTTTATACTTAGCCTTCATCTATAATCAAGTCTTAGAGAAATTTTAAAACATTTCAAGACTCCGAACCTTAAGTTTATCAATGTTAAGAGAGGGCTCATGATCCTCCTGTGCTTCACCCATCCCAATCGATCTACCAAAATCAGTCCTCGCTCTAGCAGACTCAACACCAAGGTCCTGTGTGTCTCATTTCCATAGTAACTGAATTTATTTGATAAAACATTGTTTATTAGCTCTGGTTTCGAAATATAAAGTCGTTGATGGATTCCATGCCAATACAAAAATGTCCCTCCTGAGTAGCAAGAATTAACAAATACTAATCAGACATTGATCTCAACCTTGACACCACTTGGAAAATTCAAACAACTAGCAGAAATAATATGTTATAAATTCATTGGCCTCGTAGTTTGAGGCTTATAATATCAACATATGAAAGTAAAATAAGTCTCAAAGGAAAAGATATGAATGATAATGAATGATAGAGAGAACCATATATCTCACTCCACTTATGGTAGTGTGGCGTGACTCTAGGAACAATGTCATGAGAAATATTCTGCATGGGCTCTGCAAGAGCCCCCTTAATAAGCTGTTTGTACTCACTCCCAGTGATTATCCGGTAAGGTAGGCCTCCTATCCCTTGGGTTGTATAGGTCACCTGGAATTCATAAGGTCTCCATATCAAGTCTCTGAATATTTTGACAATTATGCTCCCAAAAAAATCAACTAAATGGCATTGAATAATTAAACATTGCTTCTATTAACAAAATCCATATTCAAAACCTCACACAATTCCATACCATTACAGGGCTACTTCACTCTGTTCGCCTAATAGTTCTGTTTTTCAATGAAATTTTCAGAGAAATGAACTAAGTCATTTCGTGTTTATAGTTGCAATTGGGACCTAAAAATGCAATGAAACTACAAAATTAAGGAGTATTTAGACAAACATCCCAATTTTTCCAATCAATGACGACAACTATAATATACATTTCACATCCAATGCCTACAATGAGCAGGCAGCACCACCAACATGCAAAATGAAGGCATGATGCTTAAGAAAGAGGAAAATAAGGATTCATTTTGATTTGAAGTGATAGAGGAAGGTCTTGAATACTTCAGGATAGAATTCTTACACCCTAGATTAGGGCTACTCCAGTGATGTCGCAATGAAAGTATCCCTGTCATTAGTCTAAGTTTTGAAGCCTTGGTTCTGATTTGGAAGGTAGGGACAAGACTCTAAATGAGAGGAATTTTTTGTTGGTGTATTCATGAGATCAGTGAAGTTGGTGCATTTACAATTCTTGTGTATGAAAATATACTTTGTGAGGCTAAAATATCTTCAAGTGTGAACTAAATAATAGGATAATGACAAGGGAAAAGGGTTGTTGGATCAAGTAGAGAGAGGGGTTTATAGAATGTTTTCATAGGAAATGGAAAACAATATTTAGCAGCCCTAGTCCCAAAATTTTGTGTGAAAAAAGCAAATATAAGAGTGCTAGTTGCAAAGATCTAAAGGGATTGATCTTAAGTATATGGAGAAACAATATAGTTGAGCCAAGAATAATGATTAGGAGGGAACCTGTTCACTATTAGAGGTTAGATCTATAAGCCCTAGGAGGGGTCATTTCTGGTGGCCCAAGATTAGTAAAAGATTCAATTGAATATGGGAAGATATGAAACATAAGAAGCATTGCAACATATAGGTTTAGATTGGGACAAGTGTATGGTGTTATGATTATCGTAAGGAGGGTTGTTACGTGACTACTACAAAGATACCTAAGTGCATTGCTTGAGATGCACATCAAGCATGCTAGGAGAGAATGAGCTATTGAGCTTAGGTAGTGCAACCAAGAGATCCAGATTGATAGCCCTAGTTCACCATCAAAGAAGGACAATTGCAGTGAAAAAATGGAAAGCCCTAAGAAATTGTCTTGTTGATGTACATTTCTGTTTAGCAGATAGAATTAGACAAGCTAGAGGAAAACACTTCTGAAAATAAGATATTACATTTTGATTAATAAAATTTTACTACAATTAATAACTACATCTAATATAATTTTTTTAATTATTTATTTATTCTTATTCAATATCAGTATTATTACCAGGCACCCAATTCTCACTATAAGTGGAATTTGAAGTTCTGTACGAATGCATCAATAGTAAATTGGTGCATATATTTACCTCAGGCACCCGCCTTTACATTTTAGTTTTAATTGAGAGTTATAAGCATATTCAATGGTCCTAGACACATTACAAAGTGACAATATTTTCTGAAGTGTCAAAACTTTCAAATCCTTAGGCTTCATCTATTATCAAGTCTTAGAGTAATTGTAAAATATTCAAAGAATCCAAACCTTAAGTTTATTAACATTGAATAGGGGGCCCAAAATCCTCCTTTTCTTTACCCATCCCAATCGATCTACCAAAATCAGTCCCCTTCATAGCGAGCTCAACACCAAGGGCCTGTGTGTCTCTTTTCCATAGTTACCAAATTTATTTGATAAAAATTTGTTGATTACCTCTGGTTTTGAAATATAAAGTCGTTTATGGATTCCATTCCAATAGAAAAATGTCTCTCCTGAGCAGCAACAATTAACAAATACTAATCAGACATTGAATTCAACCTTGAGAACATTGGAAAAATTGAAACAGCTAGTAGGAAGCATATGTTATAAATTCATTGGCCTAACAGTTTGAGGCCTACAAGAGAAACATATGAAATTAAAATAAGTCTCAAAGAAAAAGAGAATGAATGACAATGAATGATAGAGAGAACCGTATATCTGACTCCACTTATGGTAGTGTGGCATGACTCTAAGAACAATGTCATGAGAAATATTTTGCATGTGTTGTGCAAGAGCCTCCTTAATAAACTGTGTGTACTCACTCCCAGTGATTATCTGGTAAGGTATGCCTCTTATCCCTTGGGTTGTACAGGCCCTCTGGAATGCATAAAGTCTCCATATCAAGTCTCTAAAGAGTTTGATAATTATGCTCCCAAAAAAAACAACTAAAATGACAATGAATAATTAAACACTTCTTCTATTAACAAAATCCATCTTCAAAAACTCCCACAATACCATACCATTACAGGGCTACTTCACTATGTTTTCCCAATAGTTTTGTGTTTCAATGAAATTTTCACAGAAATGAACTAAGTCGTTTCATGTTTATAGGAGAAATTGGGACCTAGAAATGCAATGAAACTACAAAATGAAGTAGTATTTAGTCAAACATCCCAGTTTTTCCAATCAATGATGACAAATATAATTTAAATTTCACTTCCAATGCATACAATGGTCTTTTTGCACCACCAACATGCACAATGAAGGCAAAGTGCCTAATTATGAGGAAAATAAGGATTGATTTTGATGCCAAGTGATGGAGGGAGGTGTTGAATGCTTTAGGATAGAAGTTTTACAGCCTAGATTATGGCTACTCCATTGATGTCACAATGAAAATATACCTCTCAATAGTCTGAGTTGTGAATCCTTGGTTCTGATCTGGAAGGTATGGCCAAGACTCTAAAGGAGAGGAAAATTTTGTTGGTGTATCCATGAGATCAGTGCAATTGGTGGATGCAAAAGTCTTGTGTATGAAAAAATACTTTGTGAGGCTAGAATATCTTCAAGTGTGAACTAAATAATAAGATAATTACAAGGTAGAACAGTTTTTGGTTCAAGTAGAGAGAGGGGTTTATAGATTTTTTTTCATGGGAAATGGAAAACAATATTTAGCATCACTACTTCCATAATTTTTTGTGAACAAATCAAATATAAGAGTGCTAGTTGCAGAGATCTAAAGGGATTGATTTTAAGTATATGGAGCAAAAATATAGTTGAGCCAAGAATAATGGTTAGGAGGTAACATGTTCATTATTAGAGGGTAGATCTATAAGCCCTAGGAGGGGGCATTTATTGTGGCCCCATATTAGTCAAAGATTCAATTGAATATGGGAAGATATGAAGCATAAGAAGAATTTCAATATAGAGGTTCATATTGGGAGAAGTGTATGGAATTATGATTACCATAAGGAGGGTTGTTGTGTGGCTGCTACAAAGATACCTAAGTGTATTTCTTGAGATGGACATCAACCATGCTAGGAGAGAATGAACTATTGAGATCAGGTAGTGCAACCAAGAGATCTATATTGATAGCCCTAGTTCACCATCAAATAAAGGAAATTGCAGTGAAAAAAAAGTGAAGCCCTAAGAAATCATCTTGTTGATGTAAATTTTTGTTTAGCACATAGAATTTGACATGCTAGAGGAAAAAACTTCTGAAAAAAACATATTACATTGTCATTAATAAAAATTTTCTTGAATTAATAACTACTTCCAATATATATTTTATAATTATTTATGTATTATTATTCAATATCATTATTATTTTAGATGTATGACTTTTGTGATCCATAATATAGATAGATAGAAAATCTTTTGGATTAATCACATCATTAGGATTTGATTAATTTGAAATATTTTCTATCATTATTATTATCAAGCACCCATTTATCACTATAATTGGACTTTGAATTTCTGCACCAACGTATCAATATTAGCTTGGTGCATATATTTACCTTAGGCACCCTCTTTTACATTGTAGTTTGATTTGAGATTTATAAGCATATTCAATGGTCCTAAACACATTATAAAGTGACAATAGTTTCTGAAGTGCCAAAACTTTCAAATCCTTAGCCTTCATCTATTATCAAGTCTTAGAGTAATTGTAAAAAATTCGAAGAATCCAAACCTTAACTTTATCAACATTGAAGATAGGGCCCACGATCCTCCTATGCTTCACTCATCCCAATGGATCTACCAAAATCAGTCCCCGCCCTAGCAAACTAAACACCAATGGCTCGTGTGTCTCCTTTCCATATTAACCAAATTTATTTGATAAATCTACGTTAATTAGCTTTGATTCTAAAATATAGAGCCATTTATGGATTCCATGCCAGTAAAAAAATTTCTTTCTTGAGTAGCAGTAATTAACAAATACTAATCAGACATTGATTTCAACCTTGACGCCACTAGAAAAATTCAAACAACTAGCGGAAAGCATATGTTATAAATTCATTGGCCTAGCAGTTTAAGGCCTACAAGAGCAACATATGAAAGTAAAATAAGTCTCAAAGGAAAAGTGAATGAATGGTAATGAATGATAGAGAGAACCATATATCTGACTCCAATTATGGTAGTGTGGCATGACTCTAGGAAACAATGTCATGAGAAATATTCTGCATGGGTTGTGCAAGAGCCCCCTTAATAAGCTGTGTGTAATCACTCCCAAAGATTATCCGATAAGGTAGGCCTCTTATCCATTGGGCTGTATAGGCCATCTGGAATGCATAAGGTCCTAATATCAAGTCTCTAAAGAGTTTGACAATTATGCTCCCAAACAAAACAACGAAAATGGAAATGGATAATTAAACATTGCTTCTATTAAAAAAATCAATCTTCGAAACCTCACACAATACCATACCATTATATGGCTACTTCACTCTATTTTCCCAATAGTTTTGTGTGTCAGTGAATTTGGGACCTAGAAATGCAATGGAACTGCAAAATGAAGGAGTATTTAGTCAAACATACCAGTTTTTGCAATCAATGATGACAACTATAATTTACATTTCACTTCCAATGCATACAATGAGCAGGTATCACCACCAACATGAAAAATGAAGGCAACATGTTTAATAAAGAGGAAAATAAGGATTCATTTTGATACCAAGTGATGGAGGAAGGTCCTAAATACTTCAGGATAGAATTTTTACACCCTAGATTAGGGATACTCCATTGATGTCACAATGAAAGTATCCCTGTAAGTTGTCTGAGTTGTGAAGCCTTGGTTCTGATCTAGAAGGTAGGGCCAAGACTGTAAACGAGAAGCAATTTTTTTGGTGTATCCATGAGATCAGTGCAGTTGGTGCATGCATAAGTCTTGTGTATGAAAAAATACTTTGTGAGGCTAAAATATCTTCAAATGTGAACTAAATAATAGGATAATGACAAGCGAAAAGGGTTGTTGGATCAAGTAGAGAGAGGGGTTTATAAAAGTTTTTTCATAGGAAATGGAAAACAATATTTAGAACCCCTAGTTCCATAATTTTGTGTGAACAAATCAAATGTAAGAGTGCTAGCTGTAGAGATGTAAAGGGATTGACCTTAAGTATATGGAGCAACAATATAGTTGAACTAAAAATAATGATTGGGAGGAAAACTATTCACTATTAGAGGGTAGATCTATAAGCCCTAGGAGGGGGCATTTCTGGTGGCCCAAGATTAGTCAAAGGTTCAATTGAATATGGGAAGATATGAAGCATAAGAATCATTGCAGCATAGAGGTTTAGATTGGGACAAGTGTATGGCATTATGATTACCGTAAGGAGGGTTGTTATGTGACCACTACAAAGATACCTAAGTGCATTTCTTGAGATGGACATCAAGCATGCTAGGAGAGGATGAACTATTGAGCTCATGTAATGCAACCAAGAGATCCAGATTGATAGCCCTAGTTCACCATCAAAGAAGGAAAATTGTACTGAAAAAAAGGGAAGCCCTAAGAAATCATCTTATTGATGTAGATTTTTGTTTAGAAGATAGAATTTGACATGCTAGAGGGAAAAAATTATGAAAACAAGATATTACATTGTCATTAATAAAATTTTACTTCAATTAATAACTATTTCCATTATAATTTTTTTAATTATTTAATTATGCTTATTCAATATCATTATTATTATGAGGAACCCAATTCTCACTATAATTGGACTTTAAAGTTCTCCACCAACATATAAATCATAACTTGCTGAATATATTTACCTCAGGCACCCACCTTTACATTATAGTTTGACTTGAGAGTTATAAGCATATTCGATGGTCCTAGACACATTATAAAGTGACAATACTTTCTGAAGTGCCAAAACATTCAAATCCTTGGCCTTCATCTATTATCAAGTCTTAGAGTAATTGTAAAACATTCAAAGAAAGAAAAAATTAATTTTATCAACGTTGAATATGGGCCCCACGATCCTCCTGTGCTTCACCCATCCCAATCAATCTACCAAAATCAGTTCCCACCCTAGCAAACTCAACACCAAGGGCCTGTGTGTCTCCTTTCCATAGTATCCAAATTTATTTGATAAAACTTCATTGATTAGCTCTAGTTCCGAGATATACATACATTAATGGATTCCATGCCAATAGAAAAATGTCTCTCTTGAGTAGTAACAATTAAGAAATACTAATCAGACATTGATTTCAACCTTGACACCACTGGAAAAATTCAAACAACTAGCAGAAAGCATATGTTATAAACTCATTGGCCTAACAGTTTTAGGTCTACAAGAGCAACATATGAAACTAAAATAATTCTCAAAGGAAAAGAGAATGAATGATGATGAATGATAGAGAGAACCATATATCTTACTCCACTTATGGTAGTGTGGCGTGACTCTAGGAACAATGTCATGAGAAATATTATGCATGGGTTGTGCAAGAGCTCCCTTAATGAGCTGTGTGTACTCATTCCCAATGATTATCGGGTAAGGTAGGCCTCTTATTCTTTGGGCTATTTAGGCCTCTTGGAATGCATAAGGTCTGCATATCAAGTCTCTAAAGAGTTTTAAAATTATGCTCCCAAACAAAACAACTAAAATGGCAATGAATAATTAAATACTGCTTCCATTAAAAAACTCCATATTCAAAACCTCACACAATACCATGCCATTAAAGGGCCACTTCAGTCCGTTTTCCCAATAGTTCAATGTGTTAATGAAATTTTCACAGAAATGAACTAAGTCGTTTCGTGTTTATAGCGCAATTGGGACCTAGAAATGGAAAGAAACTATAAAATGAAGGAGTATTTAGTCAAACATCCCAGTTTTTCCCATCAATGATGAAAAATATAATTTACATTCCACTTGCAATGCATACAATGATAAGGTAGCTCCGCCAACATGCACAATGAAGGGAGGGTTCTTAATAAAGAGGAAAATAAGGATTCATTTTGATGCCAAGTGATGGAGGAACGTCCCAAATACTTCAGGAAATAAGTTTTACACACTCGAATAGGGATACTCTTGTGATGTTGCAATGAAAGTATCCCTATCAATAGTATGAGTTGTGAAGCCTTGGTTCTGATTTGGAAGGTAGGGCCAAGACTCTAAAGGAGAGGCAATTTTTGTTGGTGTATCCATGAGATCACTGCAGTTGGTGCATGCATAAGTCTTGTGTATGAAAACATACTTAGTGAGGCTAAAATATCTTCCATTATGAACTAAAGAATAGGATAATGACAAGGGAAAAGGGTTGTTGGATAAAGTAGAGAGAGGGGTTTATAGAATTTTTTTCATGGGAAATGGAAAACAATATTTAGCAACACTAGTTCCATAATTTTGGGTGAACAAATCAAATATAAAAGTGCTAGTTACAGAGATCTAAAGGGATCAATTTTAAGTATATGGAGCAGAAATATAGTTGAGCCAGGAATAATGGTTAGGAGGCAACCTATTCATTATTAGAGGGTAGATCTATAAGCCCTATGAGGTGGCATTCCTGGTGGCCCAAGATTAGTCAAAGATTCAATTGAAGATGGGAAGATATGAAGCATAAGAAGCATTGCAACATAGAGGTTCATATTGGGAGAAGTGTATGGTATTATGATTATTGTAAGGAGGGTTGTTGCGTCACTGATACAAAGGTACCTAAGTGCATTGCTTGAGATTGACATCAAGCATGCTAGGAGAGAATGAACTATTGAGCTTAGGTAGTGCAACCAAGAGATCTAGATTGATAGCCCTAGTTCACCATCAAAGAAGGGAAATTTCAGTGATAAAAAGGGAAGCCCTAAGAAATCGTCTTGTTGATGTACATTTTGGTTTAGCACATACAATTTAACATGCTATAGGAAAACACTTCTGAAAAAAATATATTACATTGTCATTAATAAAATTTTACTTCAATTAATAACTACCTCCAATATTTTTTTTTAATTATTTATGTATTCTTATTCAATATCATTATTATTATCAGGCACCCAATTATCACTATAATTGGACTTTGAAATTCTACACCAACATATCAATAGTAACTTGGTGCATATATTTACCTCAGGCACCCACCTTTACATTGTAGTTTGACTTGAGAGTTATAAGAATATTCAATTGTCCCAAACACATTATAAAGTGACAATAGTTTTTGAAGTGCCAAAACTTTCAAATCCTTAGCCTTCATCTATTATCAAGTCTTAGAGTAATTGTAAAACATTCTAATAATCAAAACCTTAATTTTATCAACATTGAAGACAGGGCCCACAATCCTCCTTTGATTCACTCATCCTAATCGATCTACCAAAATCAGTCCCCGCCGTAGAAAACTCAACACCAATGTACTGTGTGTCTCCTTTCCATAGTAACCGAATTTATTTGATAAATATTCGTTGATTAGCTCTGGTTCTAAAATATATAGCCATTGATGGATTCCATGCCAATAGAAAAATTTCTCTCTTGAGTAGAAGCAATTAACAAATACTAATGAGACATTGATTTCAACCTTGACATTAGTAGAAAAATTCAAACAACTAGCAGAAAGCATATGTTATAAGTTCATTGGCATAGTAGTTTGAGGCCTAAAAGAGAAACATATGAACATAAAATAAGTCTCTGAGGAAAATAGAATTAATGATAATGAATGATTGAGAGAACCATATATCTGACTCCACTTATGGTAGTGTGGTGTGATTTTAGGAACAATGTCATGAGAAATATTCTGTATGGGATATGCAAGAGCCTCCTTAATAAGTTGTGTGTACTCACACCTAGTGATTATCCAGTAAGGTAGGCCTCTTATCCCTTGGGCTATATAGGCTGTCTGGAATGCATAAGGTCTCCATATCAAGTCTCTAAAGAGTTTGACAATTATGCTGCCAAACAAAATATTTAAAATGGAAATGATTAATTAAATGTTGTTTATATTAACTAAATCCATGTTCAAAACCTCACACAATACCATACCATTACAAGGATACTTCACTCTGTTTTCCCAACATTTCTTTGCGTCAATGAAATTTTCACATAAATGAACTAAGTTGTTTCGTGTTTATAGGCGCAATTGGGACCTAGAAATGCAATGAAACTAAAAAATGGAGTATTTAGTCAAACATCCCAGTTTTTCCAATCAATGATGACAATTTTAATTTACATTACACTTCCAATGCATACAATTAGCAGGCAGCACCACCAACATGCACAATGAAGGCAGGGTGCTTAATAAAGAGGAAAATAAGGATTCATTTTTATTCCAAGTGATGGAGGAAGGTCTTGAATACATTAGAATAGAAGTTTTACACCCTAGATTAGCGCTACTACATCGATGTCACAATTAGAGTATCCCTATCAGCGTGAGTTATGATTCCTTTTTTCTGATCTAGAAGTTAGGGCCAAGACTCTAAAGGAGAGGTGATTTTTGTTGGTCTATCTATGAGATCAGTGTAGTTGGTGCATGCACAAGTCTTGTGTATGAAAAATCACTTTGTGAGGCTAAAATATCTTCAAGTGTGAACTAAATAATAGGAAAATGACAAGGGAAAATGGTTTTTAGATAAAGAAGAGAGAGGGGTTTATAGAATTTTTTTCATAGGAAATGGAAAACAATATTTAGCATTCCTATTTCAATAATTTTGTGTGGAAAAATCAAATATAAGAGTGCTAGTTGCA
The DNA here is from genome assembly GCA_034641835.2 of Pinus albicaulis. Classification (NCBI taxonomy): domain Eukaryota; kingdom Viridiplantae; phylum Streptophyta; class Pinopsida; order Pinales; family Pinaceae; genus Pinus; species Pinus albicaulis. Next base: position 502,071,326 of record CM076582.1, read on the forward strand.
GATATCTAAAGTGATTGATATTAAATATATGGAGCAATAGTATAGTTGAGCCAAGAATAATGATTAGGAGGCAACCTGTTCACTATTAGAGGGTAGATCTATAAGCCCTAGGAGGGGGCATTTCTAGTGCTCGAAGATTAGTCAAAGATTCAATTGAAGATGGGAAGATATGAAGCATAAGAAGCATTACAACATAGAGGTTCATATTGGGAGAAGTGTATGGAATTATGATTACTGTAAGGAGGGTTGTTATGTGACTGCTACAAAGATACCTATGTGCATTGCTTGAGATGGAAATCAAGCATGCTAGGAGAGGATGAAATATTGAGCTCAAGTAGTGTGGCCAAGAGATCCAGATTGATAGCCCTAGTTTACCATCAAAGAAGGGCAATTGCAGTGAGAAAAAGGGAAGCCCCAAGAAATGGTCTTGTTGATGTACATTTTTGTTTAGTAGATAGAATTTAACATGCTAGAGGAAAACACTTCTGAAAATAAGATATTACATTGTCATTAATAAAATTTTACTTCAATTAATAACTACTTCCAATAATTTTTTTTAATTATTTAATTATAATTATTCAATATCATTTTTATTTTTAGGCACCCAATTTTCACTATAATTGGACTTTGAAGTTCTGCACCAACATATCAATAATAACTTGGTGCCTATATTTACCTCAGGCACCAACCTCTACATTGTAGTTTGACTTGAGAGTTATAAGCATATTCAATGGTCCTAGACACATTATAAAGTGACAAAAATTTCTAATCCTTAGCCTTCATCTATTATCAATTCTTAGAGTAATTGTAAGACATTCGAAGAATGCAAACATTAATTTTATCAACATTGAAGAAAGGGCCCACGATCCTCCCATGCTTCACCCATCCAAATAGATCTACCAAGATCAGTCCCTGACATAGAAAACTCAACACCAAGGGCCTGTGTGTCTCCTTTCCATAGTAACATAATTTATTTGATAAAACTTGGTTGATTAGCTCATGTTTTGAAATATAATTCTATTGATGGAATCCAGGCCAATAGAAAAATGTCTCTCTTGAGCAGCAACAAATAACAAATATTAATCAAACAATGATTTCAACCTTCACACCACTAGAAAAATTCAAAGAACTAGCATAAAGAATATGTTATAAATTCATTGGCCTAGTATTTTGAGGCCTATAAGAGGAACATATGAAAGTAAAATAAGTCTCAAAGGAAAATAAAATTAATGATAATGAATGATAGAGAGAACCATATATCTGACGCCAGTTATGGTAGTGTGGCGTGACTCTATGAACAATGTGATGAGAAATATCATGCATGGGATGTTCAAGGGCCTCCTTAATAAGCTTTTTGTACTCATTCCCAGTGATTATTTGGTAAGGTAGGCCTCTTATCCCTTGGGTTGTATAGGCCGTCTGGAATGCATAAGGTCTCCATATCAAGTCTCTAACGATTTTGACACTTATGCTCCCAAAAAACACAATTAAAAAGGAAATGAATAACTCAACACTACTTATATTAACAAAATCCATATTCAAAATCTCACACAATACCATAGCATTACAGGGCTCCTTAATTCTTCTTTCCCAAAAATCTTGTGTGTTAATAAAAATTTCAAGTCGTTTCATGTTTATACATGCAATTGGGACCTAGAAATGCAATGAAACTACAAAATGAAGGAGCATTTGGTCAAACATCCTAGTTTTTCCAATAAATTATGAAAACTATAATTTACATTGCACTTCCAATGCATACAATGAGCAGGAAGCACCAACAACATGCATAATGATGGTAGGGTGCTTAATAAAGAGGAAAATAAGGTTTCATTTTTTTCATTTTTAGATTTTATATTAAAAAGTAAAGAAAGCGAATATAGTCAACACCTTGTTCTCTTCTCCTAGAGACAGGTTAAACAGTGCCCTACAACCTCCTTAGCAACCCATCTATTATGGAACCTCACAAGGGCTATGAAAATGCTAATGCCTCCTTCCATAGAAACCACTTTGGCAACATCCACATTGACTGATATATTTTCTATGCCCCGCAGAAGAACATATAAAATGCACTTGTGGACAACCTGATTGAGGCTTTCAATATGCAATTGGAGAAGTTCTCAATCAAATTAACTCTCCACCTGCACACAAATAATAAGTGCAACTAATAGCGATGATTAATTTCACAGAATCATCCATGGAATAGTAAATTAAGAAATTTATGCAGAATGCAAGGAAAAAGATACTGAATGACCTATAAATTGGGAATGTTGGTTTCACAGGATCACTTATGAACAAGTAAAATTGAGAAAGTGATGCAAAGTGCAGTGTACTTTTCAAGGTCTAACAGAACCCAATACTGCCTTCATGCATTTCAACTTCTACCCTAGTAGGATCAACAATTCAAATCTCAGCATCAATCACCACAAACATTGCAAGTGCAGCGACTTCTCTCCATAACTCAATGCACATGAAACCTTTAAGATCTCCGAAATCAATGACCTGGAAGCCACATCTAGGGCTATATCCCTACGCAATACATCCACCGCAACGAATATCGAAATACTGACTCAGAGTTGTGAATCCCTTGTCTAGTTGATGTTCAGAGAACCTACCACAGAAAAAAACCTAAGAGTCGGTGCATTTCCTCATGCCAACACATCAAAAATAATCCAATCAAAGGGGCTAAGCTCTGAAATGTTCTTGGAACTGCCTCCTTAGAAGCTTACACTCCAAAAATTTTTAGACGTAGTGGTAAAGTCCAGAGGCATGACGAAGAGAATAAAAACCCCTGCAAATGGAGGCAATGCTAGCCCTATCAAAGCCCTTGCAAAAGGAGCTGAGGTTTTCCTTGTCACTAGAGGAGAGGTTGGCCTTGTCCCTGGGATTAGAGAGGGAAAACAATGTAACAATGCTTCATCGGAAGAGTCAACCTACCAACCTCATGCTCCTCTTTCAACCTGCTTGTAACAATTACCTGTCTCCAACCCTCATCGTGTCTAATTACCTCTTATTTTTCATCATTTTTCCACTCCTTGAATGAATTATTTTTCTTCATTTTGTTTCTCCTTGAACGAATTGTCTTAATTTCCAACTTACCGTAGTTAAAATAGTTTTATTTTTTAAACTAAAATAATAATTTAGTATTTTAAAACAAAATATTAGTTGGCCTTAAAAAAATAATTTTAGAGTGATATAATTGTTATGTGGAGTACTGATATTATTTTTATGGCTGTTTAATCATTTATTGTTTTTATGAATAGAGGATTAGCATATTTTTTTAATTCATGAGGATTATTTTAAGATGTTTGTGCATAATTTAGGCGTAAGTTTAAAATAATTCAACATAAAATGTTGTTTTTGAATGCTTTAAAGAGGATGGATATTAAAGTACAAATTATATTATAGAGGGATGTGATGAGTTTCTTAATTAAAATAAGTGTAGTGAATATATGGAAAAGAATCAAAGAATATGCACCTTATATCAAAGTGAAATTTAAATAAGTGCACTTTAATTACAACACAATCCTTGTAGAATGATAGCATATACAAAACAACCACATGAACTCAAAGAGCTATAAAATAAGCACATTAGAATCCATTTGATATGTGAATGAAGTGTTAGAAAGTAAATCATAAAGACATAGTACCATGGGATACCCTATCAAGCTCTTACATGTAGTAGTGCAAGTTCTCTCAAGTCTAAAATGGATGAGGGTAGGTGATGAGATGCTCTTGACAACTTTGTAAGTAAATCCAACGTCTAGAATGAGGACTTGCACTTCTCGTTTATAGAGCAGGATAGGAGGAGAGATAATGTAGTTGAGGAAAGAGAAGAATATCAAATTGTGGGCTAAAGGCTTGTGTGCTAGATCATTTTGGATGTCACAATTCCTCTCTAGTGAATTTTCTCTCTTTCAAAACTAGGTTTGTTGAAAGTACACACCTCCTCAAAACACTTCGTAGCTAATTTTTTTCCTTCAATTGAAAAATATGTCAAAAGTATCTTTAGTGAGGTGCATGTCTTCTAAAATATGTGTTGTTTTAGCACGTAATACTCATGATAATGCATTAAATATATGAGCAACAAGTCAACACAACACCATGGCACTACTTCTCCATGATATCTATTTTGTTCTTATTATGAAGTTCCAACCTACTAAAAATAGTTCAATATGGTGCCCCCTTTGTAATAACTTCTTGTTTTCCTTTAGTAACCATATATATCTATTGATTTTCATTTGTATGGATGAAATACAAACATTTCCTAGAATTATCCTCCTTGAGCAAACCCTCTCCAAGACTCTCCATTGTTTGAATGGTTGAAACACGAAATATGTCGATAATAGTCCCCTTTGACTACATCACCTCTCAATATTTTCCTTTCTCATTGTAATAATTAACATGTGTGGATGAAAGTAGGTCTAATTCGATTTCATTGAGAAAATAAACCTTGCATATATGGCTAGGTTGAATTGCATCATTACCCAGTTAACCCAGTCATTATCATCCTCCTTAACCTTAGTCCCTGCATCCTCCTCGACTGCACATACAACTCAACCCCTCTCCACTCCTTCAACCAGGATGAAAAGGATTCAATTTCAATAGGAAGAATCAACGGGATGAAGAAACTATAGTAAGTTGCAATCCCTGCATCCTCCTTGAATATTCCTGTGACTCAACCCACTTGACTCCCCCTCATCTTCTTCAACTGGGATAAAAAGGCTTCAATTTGAATAGGAAGAACAGGTAGGATCAGGAACCTCGAGCAAGTTTTAGTCCATGCATCCTCCTTGGCTTCGTCTACAACTCAACCCCCTTAGCTCCTTCAAGATGGATTTAAAGACTTAAATAGGAAGAAATGGTGGGATCAAGAACCTCCTACAAAATACAATAGGAAGAAATGGATGGATCAAACTGTGCCATTCAAAACAACAATATAACAAGATTTTCTCCCATTAGGTATAAAAAAAAATTTGTTGAAGCATTTGTTCCATATTTTAAATTTTAATAGACGAGAAGCTCAATGATATATAGACAAGTTAAATATTCTTTGTAATAAATTAGAGGTTTGTAATGAACATTGCAAATATGGTGTTTGATCTGAAATATATTGGAGGAGAAAAGGACATACATGTTGTGAATCTACAACACAAAACCACCTACATATTGAATGGTAAGTCCTCCATTCAAATAAGAGGAAACTACCACCAATTTTTCTTGGATCATAACCTAATAGGAAATAAATTTTAAAGGAAAACCAATCCAAACCTAGATGATCTAATAAATAAAGGGCCTAAAATTTTGGGAGTAGATTTAAGGCTTATGCACCATGTTAATTAAATATGGATAGATGAAAGCTTTTATGATACTTTTCAAATTGAATACAAAATTAATAAAGACACAAATACAATCTTCATAAAGACACATCTAAAACACTTCAATATTTACAACATCACCTGGATGCACTAAAATATACCCAAAATGTTAATGGGACGCAGTCAAGGAAATAATTTGTTCCAAAACTAGTAGAAGTTATAGAAAAAATGTTTTCATGAGAGATCCAGTTAGATAAAATTGGTTGAAAAGATAGAGGAGAAAGAATGAGGGAAAAAATCAATTCTAAAAAATATACACCAACACAATATCATTTTATCCCTAAACTGCTCAACCCTAGCAATTGCTTAGTGCATAGAAAATTTTTACATCGGCTTGTATTTATTACTTCAATCAATTGTAAAGGAAGGAAATTTACTCATAGATAAAAATTTGGCCCTTGAAATGTGAACCAAAGGGGAAGGCGCAAGATGTTATCCTATGTAAACCCAAACCTGCACTTTGTAGCAAGAGGAAACCAAAAACAAATATGGAAATGAGAAATCAATGTAAGAACAAAGGTCAACATCCAATGAATTGCAATATATAAGCCCAATAATCACTTCCACCATACATTTGAGTCTTTCTACCCCATGGGTGATGGTAAATGATGGCGAATGACCATGATATTGGTAGTTGTTTCCTTATTTATTTGTAAGGAATGTTCCCAACTAATGAATGAGTCTTGTGCCATTGGTATTGGGGAAAGCAAGTTTTCTATCAAATATATTATGGAGGTGTGAGCCAAAAATTCCATTCTCCTCTGATACAAGCCATGTCATCGTTATTTAAAGCTTGGTCTTCACAAACAGATCTGTCTAAAGCATTACAGGGACCCATCAATATTTTTCTAAGAAAACCTCTAACATTCTAAAGGGTTCACCATAATGCTACTCAAGATAGGTTTTGGTCTTTCTAGATGATGTCCCCATTCATATTCGAGAGAACTATAAATGAGTAATGATATCATCCAAATCACAAAGGTTTTTATTATCGTTACTTTGAACAAGGTCCTACAATTCGAGATTCAGTAATATATGTTTACTCCCAACATTTACTGATTCAAATAATAAGGGCATATAGGAGATTTGTCTCATGTCGAACTCTTTGAGTGAACGCTCTATTCATTTCTCTTGCTAAGAATATAACATTAGTTCACCCAAAAAATAGAATATTGCAAGGGCCTTCGAAAGGGGAATTTATAAGCCAACACCTCTCATTATGTTTCCTAGCAAGTGATTGAATTCACAAATGAGGACTTTTTAAAATTAGGGTTTTTTGTATGACTAATGAGCTCAACACTCCTCAGTTTGGGCTCGATATTCCTCCCATATACCATGTTCGTACAGTGGCATGATGACACTCGAGGAAACTTTGGAATGGGAAATTTCCCAACCACACACCCATTGATGGCATGCAAATATGTCATAGATCAAAGTATTATAACCCTAAACCTCTTCTAAAATTAAATAAAAGGAAAGCCCATTTGACATAGTCATTATCACATCCCCTTAACCTAAGTCCCTGCACCCTCCTTGACTACACATACAACTCAACCCCTCTCAACTCTTTCAACCAGGATGAAAAAGATTCAATTTCAATAGAAATAATTGACGAGATGAATAAACTCGAGTAATCCGTAGTCCCTGCATCCTCCTTGAGTATTCCTATGACTCAACCCGCTCAGCTCCCCCTCATCCCCTTCAACTGGGATAAAAATGCTTCAATTTAAATAGGAATAATAGGCAAGATAGGGAACCTTGAGCAAGTTGTAGTCCATGCATCCTCCTTGGCTTCGTCTACAACTCAACCCCCTAACCTCCTTTAAACTGGATTAAAATACTTAAATAAGAATAAATGGTGGGATCAAGAACCTCCTGCAAACTATAGTAGGAATAAATGGTCAGATCAAACTGCGTCATTCCATCACTAAGAAGCCTCGGTTTTCAAGGCATTGATTCACATATGGAGAGAGATATAATCACAAAGAAAGAAGAGGAAAAAACACTTACTAATGTGTTCTATTTTTTTGAGCTAGAGGAAGGTAAAGTAGAAGACATGATATAGGCTAAGAAAAGTGGATCCAATCCAAACCAACCACCCTATGAATTTTAAAATCCTAGAGGTAATCCCAAATTTTCATTACACTTTTGACTTGAAAGCACCTTTTCTTAGTCTCAATAAAAGAAGCAAATAGTCTCAACCCCTTGTAGAAGGAAATTTGAGAAAAAAAATTAACATGAACAAAAAAATAATCCAATGAGCTGAGCTGAGAGGGGTATCCCTTTATAAACAAGCATCCATAGGCTTGTTAGAGTTCATATGAATCTTTACTAGAAGGTGAGTAGTATTCACATCACCAACCACATCCAATAGAAAGTTACCAACCTCTAAAATAAAAATTATGTCTCCAAATAAGGTGTAGTTAATACCAATAATATCATCTTATGAATATGTTACAATATGATTTGAAAATTACGTTTCCATACACGTTTAAAAGAAACAATCCCTCTGGTTAGAAAAAGGAAGTCTTTTTGAAGGACTCAAGAAACCCCCATGAAGGAGACAAGAAGGGTTTGAAACCATAGAATACAAGTTTATCTATGAACCCTAGTTCTACAACCCTTAGGAGAAATACTAATATTCAATATCCCAATCTCAGATGAATATTTGAGAACATTGTTGTTCCCTTCAATTGATCGAACAAATCATCAATCCTCAACAATAGATACTTATTCTTAATGGTTACCATGTTCAATTGCATGTAATGAATGCACAAACCGAGAGTACCATCCTTCTTCTTCACAAATAATACTGGTGTGTGTGGTGATACACTTGCCCTAATTTATCCCTTGTCCAACATTTCCTTCAACTGCAAATTTAGCTCTACCAACTGTGGAGTGCTGATATTGTATGGTTTTTTTGATGTTGGTGTTGCCCCTAATACCTCACATCCCTGGTCGTGTCATCTCTATCTGAATTGTGCTCACTATGGGGTCTACTTCCATAGGCCCTAGTTGTAATATCTTCCCATGCCTACATGATTTTGTCATTATCTTCTTTTCAAATCCTTATTTCATCCTTCAAACTCCTCAATGTGTGCACTAAGTTAGAAGAGTTCCCAACACCATGCTACTCATCCGATCCATAGGGAGAATCTTTGTAGTCTACCATCTTGTTAGTGATCTTTGATATCTTCTTCCTCCAAGGTATATTGTGTCAGATAAACCAAATCATAAACAAACCAGCGTACCTTAGTATAGGTCAGAAAGGATATCTCGTCTGCAAGACTGAATAGATTAGCACAACACACACACACACACACACACACACACACACACACACACAACATAATCAGATAAACATATAAACATATTTTCTGCCATTATATAGTTATCAATTCATGAATATGTTGACCATATACCATGACTTCATGCACAGAAACCATCATCTAGTCAAAGTATGCATAACAAAATACCAACACTAATACACATAACTGATGCACGACCAACATAAAGTCACAACAAATACATTCAACAACGACACCATCAAATTTCACATGGTGACACCACTACAATCATGACCAATGCCATGCATACATAACAAGAACATAGATCACAAGCACAAGGGCCTATATGAAACTGACATGCACATACGACAACACATTCATCCAAGGGGAAAAAAAACCAGAAACCGCCCAAGGAGAATGAAACCATGCTATGGTACCACTCTATAACACCCTCTTCCCACATCTACCTAAGTAACCGACCAACCGAGGCAAACATGTGATGAAGAGTTACTATTCTATTATTCAAATCCATATATATCAGTTAAGGAAGTGGAACCGACAGAACACAACCAACCTAACCTTCTCCACTTGTAACAGAACCCCCAAGAGCCATCCACCCCATCTAGGTGACCAACCCTTGAGACAAACTGACATTTTTCTTCATCAAAGCCTTAATCACTCCCTTGACATGGGCATGCTTGCGATTTAGAGCCTATAGTCGCTCCCACAACAAGCCATGCTTGTGACTAGGGACTTTTCTAGGTAGTTATGTGCCAATGACTACAGATTCTGAGCCACTTTTTCAGATCCGGGACTCATGCCCCTTAATTTTTTTTATGTTTTCTAATTTTTACCGATATTTTATCAATTTTTTCCATTTCTGGAACCTTGCAGATTTTATCATGATGTCGATTTCAACAACATTGTAGAGGATGGCTGTGAAATTAATAATTTAATTAGATCATTTGCATCCAAATCTAGGTGAATATTCCTCTTCGAACAATATGATACATAAAATATAACATCTTCTTAAATAGTGTATGGTATTCATTTACCATTATAACTAGCTAGGAATTTTATATTTTTACTTTCCAAGAAAGATAGAGGTTGATCATGATGTAGAGTGGAAATATTCAAATAATGAGGATGTAAATCCATTTTTGATATGTAGTTAGACCTATTCCACATCATCATGTCAGTAGAATTATCATTGTTGAGACATACACTTTTGTATTTATAGTTGCCCTTTCTCGTATAAAGCATGCTGCATCATGATTTAAGTGTTCATACTTATAAATTATTTATTGATTTCAATTTTAATGTTGTGATTCCTAAATGGTTTTGATTTTTAACTTTGAATATTTATTTTTTTTAAATAAAAAATTTATTATTGTAATTTTTGAACATGGAATTTCATCACCGTATTTGAATTTTTCCTTTTCAAAATATCTGGTGGATCCGTATCCAAATCTATGTATATTTCTGTTTTCCAGTAACGTAGAATTTTTTTTGTAAGAGAAAAAACCCGTAACTTCTATTTAAGAAAATAAAAATTACATTATGTATACCACCATGTGTATGCAATCCTCATCCAAAACATGATCGATACAAATTACAAGATATAGGGCATGCAAAATAACCCCAGAATCACCCTCATGCCATATTTCAAGCATGAATGTGTGATCTCATATAAAAAATCAATAAAAACCAAACCAAGGATTCTAGAGGCCAATGATTCCACTTCATGGTAGAACATCACTAACCATCACCGTATCGGTCTCTACCCAAGCTTTCCAGGTCTCCAACGCATTTGTTCCAACCAAGCCTTCCAGGACTAGTAACTCAACACATAGTTGTTATCAGGATTCCAAAGAATTTTTCCAACTAGGGCTTCCAGGACTAGTAACTCAACCCACCAAGGGCTTCTTGAGAATTTGTTCAACTAAGGCTTCTAGGAACTAATAAATCAACCCACAACAAAGAGTATGAGGGAGAGAATAGAATGAGAGCTCCAAAACTGAACTAAGAAAAGTTTGTGCAAAAGATACCAATTTATCGTCATAAACCTTTTTATCAATGAGGCCTCTAATTTCTTAATTTTTCCATTATTTTCCTTCATTTTCCCCCTCACATACACCGTGTGACCTTTCACCTCCCTTTTCTCCTATTCTCCATTATTTTCATAAATAAAATGCCAATAAATGCCTCATGCCTTTCTAAAGCCTTTGCCATTTCCTTTGTCAATTTCCATAACCATTGATAAACCGAAATGAGTGCCCACTAGGATATTTTTGCGCAAAATTCAACCTAGAATACATGTCCCATGACCAAGGTATTATTTTACCTTTATTAATTTTTACATCAATTTTTTATTATGGTTGTTAGAACTTGCTGCTAGAGTGGTAGCTTCAACCTTCAATTATTCATCAAACATGGCACTTTCCATATTTCCACATTCAATCCTTGTTTTGAAAAAGAGACCACAAATTTCATCAACATAATTTTCATCCACTTTGTGGTTATATATCTGAGCATGCATGTGCTCATTAACAATTCCAACTTCACCAAATTCATCATTTGTTTCTGGATTCATCAAAGATGCACATTCAACTCTACAAACCATTACTTCATATGAAAAATTGTCTTTGTTATTCTCAAACTTAAATTCTTCAAAATTTGATGCAAAGAAGCCATCATAAACTACCATCATACCAACTAGATCACACATTTTATACACTTCTTTATTGGAAGCTTCACCATCATCAACAAGGAATATTTTTGGATTCACCAATTCACTACTCACTTTTCAGTAATCATCCACATGTGTCTCATTAGAGTGGGATTAATGATCATATTCACGATCCATGTTACAGTGGGGTTCTCCAGAATTTATATGTTCTTACTCTACCTCACACTTAGGGGCTTCAACTTCTCACTCTTCAATATTTTATGTGTCTTCTTCATCCATATGCATGTCTTCATGATGGGTTTCACTTTTACAGTATTTATGACCATCATCCACATTTTAGTGGGATTCGCCAAGCTCCATTTTCCTCCTAGAGTCTAGCTCATTTAATCTCAGAACTCCAGTTAAATTTCTATTGATTTTTCAATAGACTGTAACATAATTTTTTGCTTTATGTGACTTGCTTTATACCAAATTATACTTCCAAGATCTTCCATGCTTGCTAGGAAGATGTATCTTTTGCTACCTTGCACAAGGACTTCTCATCCAATGCATGTTTTATAAGATCCAATACTAAGATATCACATACTTCATCACATGGTTTATTAGACCGATACTCAATCAACTCTTTACATCGAAGAAATTTTTTCATTTTGATAGTTCCTAAAAAATAAAATTTTTACTAGTAAATTTTGGAAGTGTTGCCAGATTTATCCTGATCCACTCATCCTTGAATTTTTATACTTCATCTACTTGTTTTTTATATGCCTTGACTGTGGAGAGAACCTCTAAGATATCTTCAAAATACTTTGGCTTTTCCTCTATATTTGTTTTTTCGGTTTGCTTCATTCTTACTTTGTGACCCATGGTTGTAGTCTCTCTTTTGTCTTCCACCTCCTTTCCTTATTGTCTTAGCCTTCTAGAAATTAACGTCACATACAATTTATTATATTTAAAAATAAGCATTTTAACCTTCACTTTAATGGTGGCTCGCAACAACTACTAGCAATTTTGCTAATCTCTTCTATACATATTCTTATGGAGGCTCATGACTACAACTTACGATGGAGACTCCTTCTTTGGTAAGTGGTGGAGGCTCTTTCCTTTTGATATGGTGGTGGCTCTATAGGCTACTCACCCTAATATTTTAGTAGTTGGGTCTACAAACTCACAACGAGCTCTAGTTTCTACATATGGACAAATGGATGCAAACTTCGATTTGCAGACTACTCACAATAGCCAAGGATCTTAGTGGAAGTAGCTCATGACCTTCTTAACCTTTTTGGTGCTTTGAAACCTTGATAAACGTTACTCTGATACCAAATTTTATTTAGATGAAAAGATAAACATGCAAACACAAGACAAATAAGTACACAAGCTTCATGGATAAATAAGTTATATTCATTAATTATTCTCTCATATACATCCACCAAATTTTTGTTCTCTCTTATTATGTAGAAATTATATACAATATGCATGTATATATCCGGACTCTCCTGATCTAAATTTTTTTATCTTCTTGCTAAATACAGAATCCTTCCACTATAATTCTTGTGGAAATTTAATCAACAATTGCAAAACACGTGAAGCAATAAAACGCACACAACATAGTTGTTTAACGGGAAAGCCTGAAGCTAAAAACCACAACTATCATATATTATGTATCATGGAGATCATGTAACAATCTCATACAAAGCTTAGTACATCAAGCTCTCAGTACAATACAATCGTCACACACTATCATGAAGAAATTTGCAAATCCATGCACTGATTTCTGCCTCCTGATAGCCTACCTCCACTGCGCAATCCAAGCTGATTACAAAGATCAATTCGATGCAATTCCACTCTCCTTGAATGCATGGTTATCATTGGAAAATCAAATGTATATGTAGATGCAATTCATGCATCACTATGGTCACAACAAATAGTCTATCTCACCCTTTCACCTATCTCTGCATTGGGTCTCCACTGGATCTGACATGCACTGCAGTTAGCTGTTGTATTTTTCAGTTGATTAATGAGTTATTATTTTTGAATTAATTAAATAATTAATTCACTCCACTCTCACTAGTGTATCATTCAGTTATATTAGATACAACTAGCTCACCTGAGTCTAACTGAGCTAAACTGAATATAACTCCATGACCTGCTCTTCCAACTCTGTCATAAATTTTCCACTTTAGTTTTAATTGAGTCCTCCATGCATGAACTCCAGTAAACCCTTAGGAATTTTGTAATTCCTTCAGCCCACTGATTTTAAAAATCTGTATACTGAAATTAAGTGCTCCAAGAGAATAAGTTGTTTAGAGTCTGATTATTATTAAGAGCTAATAATAATCAACATGCATCTATTTTTAGATTGACGATCTATAAATAGACTTTGCCCAATATTCTACAAATAGAATTTCATCTGTTTTTCACATTTGACCAACCATCTACAAATAGCCTCCTGCTACATATAGAATATTCTCACCATGTCTAAAAATAGACATACACCTAAAAATAGCCTATGTGGGCCCCACCTAGTTTAAGTGATTATTTTCCAAATAGGATCAAGGATGATGTTTCAAGATGCCTCCACTTTTTCTTGTTGCAAACTTCAACACTCCCTCTCAACAAGAAAGAACTGTCTTTTCATGTGACATGCAATTCCATGGATTCGCCCTCCAACTCTTACTGCAACACTTCCAAAATTGAAAGGCTCCAAACAACTCAATCAATCTAATGCATCTATCATCAAAGTCTTCAACTTCTGCTTATCTACTGCACATGTATTCAGGAACCACTGCTCTGTTGAATTCTGCACCCATGCACTCTACACTTGCTGTCAACTCTAAACCGCGCTCCAGTATCCGATATTGTCAATTTGATCTGCCTGCATCAATCCAACTAATCATGCTATTATTGCTCTGTGGACTCCTCTTAGCGAGGTTCAATTCATGAGATCCACACCATCTCAATGAATCCTGCCCAGAAATCTATTCTTAGGATTACTCATGCATGTCGCCCCACCTCTCACTTGGTGGTATATCTACATGGACTCCCTCTGCCCATTTGGCACAAAATTTCACTACATGAGTGGTTGCTCCCACTCCATTATCCTCATCTTGTGGTTGCTCGACATCCCAAGGTTCACTCTTACTTGCATGCAAATCCTACTCCCTCTCAAGCTTCAATTGCATGTCTTTCTTGCATTTCCCAACAGTAGGAAGCTCCATAGAAATCCCATCTACATCAAATCTATAAATATTCTTCTGCATCTCCAGTTTTGGCTACTCCACAACCTTCTGAGACTGCTTCTCAGGCTGCATGTTGAGAGGCTCCCTCTCAACCACCAAGTCACTAACTTCTGCTTTTCTCCTCAAATATTTGCATGCATCTTGTACCTTAGTGCATGTAGATTTTTGGCTCACGCACATTGTAATTTTCCCTCCGTCACAAAATTTTATAACAAAAGAGATGATTTTAAATCGATGATATCTCCCTCATCCAAGCTCCGATTTGACCAAATTTTTTTTTTCAATTTTGGCTATTTTTTTGCAAGGAATCCCCAAAATATTTCATAAAATGTTCAAAATCAGTATGCTTAGAGTGAGGCTGGGCTAACAACTATGGGGTAAATTTTGCAAGGTGGATACTTTAATGAGTATTGTTGGCTCTCATGACAATTAACCTGGTGTGTACTGTGCCTGAGAAGATGGTGTTCCAGGCAATGTTGGAAATTTAATTCCAACTAAAAAATTGTGCAAGAGTATAGAACTCAAAGTCTGATATGAAATCATGAAAGATAGCATCCGAGTTTTCTTGTTTTTGAATCCACACTCAACCTCGCATTCAATTCAGGTTTTAAATCCTTGCAAGTTAAAATTTTTGGTTAATAGCTGTATCCATGTTTTCCTGTGAATTCATTGAAATATCATGGTTTGACCATGCAACATGAGGTTTCTTTTATCTTTTTGCACCAACTTGTTTTTAAACCTTTCCATGCTGCATTTAAAACTCAACCAACCAACCACCATCCTTACCGTCATTTTGTTTTGTATTTGAATTGGGCCACATCAGTCTCTTGGAGCTCACGTATCCACTTCCTCACCTCATAGACCAGTCAACGTGCTACCGTGAACTTTTAAGCCTATGTCACCTCTCACCCCAGCCTGCGCGATAAGATGGCCCACCTTGCCAAGTCATAAAGCGCTCAACCAATGGGAGCATTATCGCATCGCTTGTGTGTACAATCAGCCGAATGGAAAATGGATGCAATAAAACTCATAAGCGCTTTGGATAAAACCTTGAAGTCTGCTAGCATGTCGATCATCAACCAATGGGGATCCCTTCGCAAATTTTGAATTCGAGTCAGCCAGGAGGCTAAATGGATGTGATAAGCAAATGAAGATGGGTTTATATTTTGTTTTCAAATCCGCGAAAAGTATTTCAATAAGGTTTAATACCTTAGGTTTAAGTTTTTATGTTTTTATTTATATTCCATGAAGAGTTTATGTTTTAAACTTAGGAGTATATATTATATTTCATACATATTGTAAATATATATATTTACAATATATATAATCAAAAAGTGTGTTTTTGATATAAAATGTGAGAAAGGCTCGAACACAAAAAAAGGGTAGTTATTGATTGTGTATTGTAATCAAGCCCGAAGGGAGAATAGAAAAAAAAGGCAGTGAGATAGAGTATTGAAGAAAATAGTGTGTGCAGCAGTTAACCAAAAATTCTGAATGTAATCCAGAACAAGACAGTTCTGAAGTATTTCAATTTTTGTAACACATTTTTTTTTACGGAATAGAAGTATTTTTAATCCATCTCTGTCCACATTTGTAAATTGATTTTCTCTGTGTTTAGTTGAGAAATTTTTATTTCCTCCAAGTATTTGGAACTCTTCATAAATTTCAACATGGTATCATAGCTATTCTAAGCTCTTTGCATTGGCCAAAGAAGCTGAAGGAAGAAGGAGTTGTTGAAGTTTTCTCCAACAGTGTGAAGATTCAACAAAGTCAAGGTATTTACAAAACGGAGTTTAGTGTTTGTTTTTAAAGAGTGCAGTTGAGAGAGGTCTCTGGAAGACAGAGTTTAATCTCTCAGCAGTGAGAAGGTTCATTTTAGAAACACAGTCAAGTTTAAAAACATAGTTCAGAAAGCTAGTAATGGTAGGAGCCAGCACAAGCACGAGTATGGGTAATACTCAACTCCCACAGTTCAATGGGAAGAACTATGACTATTGGGAAATCACAATGAGAGCCCTTTTTTCCTCTCAATATTTATGGGAACTAGTTGAAGATGGTTAAGAAGAACCAGCAGATGAACAAGCATATAATGCCTTAACACAGGCAAATAAGGATTTGTTGACGACTAATAGAAAGAAGGACTCAAAAGCCCTCTTCTATTTCTATCAGGTAGTACATGAAAGTATATCTCGAAGGAATGCAGCTGCAAATAGGTCCAAGGATGCATGGGATACCCTCCAGATAGCCTACCAAGGTATGGAGAAAGTAAGGACAACAAAGCTTCAATTAATAAGAAGAGATCTTGAGGTCATTTGCATGAAACTGTCTGATACAATAGATTCATTCTTCACATTGTTGATTGGGTTGGTTACCCAAATGAGATCTCATGGAGAGACAGTAGAAGAAATAAGAATAACGGAGAAAGTGTTGAGGATTTTACCCTTAATATTTGATGTGATAGTAACAACCATTGAAGAGATAAAGGATCTCTTAATGTTTACAGTTGATGAGCTTCATGCATCATTGATGACACATGAACAAATATTGGGTAGAACAAAAAAATCATCTTTGGAGCATGCCTTCAAGACCAAAATGTCCTTTGGAAGAGGAAGAGGCCAAGGAAGAGGAAAAGGAAGAGGCAGAATCCAGAACAGAGGAAGAAACAACCCTGCAAATACAAGTGGATGGGGCAGCAATCAAAATCAGAACCAAGTCCAAGGAAACAACCAACAAGGTGGAAAAAAGAAATCACATGGACAAATGTATGATAAATCCCAAGTCCAATGTCATTACTGTAAGAAGTATAGACACTATGCCAATGAATTTAGGAAGAAACAGAGTGACATGGGTAGTATACCCAGTGCTAATTTTACAAAAGAAAATATTAGTTAAGAGAATTTGTTTTTATCATGTAATATGTCTGAAGAGAAAAATGAAGATATATGGTTTCTAAATTCAGGATGTAGCAACCATATGACTGGAAACATTTCTATGTTTTCCATGATTGATGAAAATGTAAAGTCTCAAGTAACATTGGGGACAGACAGTAAGGTCTCTGTCATGGGAAAATTCACAGTAAGTGTTTTGACAAAGAAAGGAGAAAGGAAATCCATATCAGATTTATACAATGTGCTTGGTATGAAATGTAACCTTTTAGGCATTGGACAACTCATTCAGAAAGGCTACAATATTTTATTTGAAGATGATTCATGCACCATAATGAATAAACCACCAAGAAATAAATGCATTGCACAAGTTAATATGACAAGGAACATAACGTTCCCTCTCAAGATGAGAGCAGATTTGAATAAAGGAGCTGCAATGGTAGCATTGACACAAGAGGCATTCCAAAGAGAAGAAAAGGATGAAAATTGGTTATGGAATTTGAGATTTGGCCATCTCAACTTTGGAGGTATGAATTTGTTGCATGGGAAAGGAATGGTAAAGGTATTACCATTGATTGAAAATCCAGACACTCTATGTGAAGGATGCATTTTGGGAAAACAACACAGAGAAATATTTCCATCAGGAAAGAGCATAAGGGAAAAGGCACCCTTAGAAATAGTTCATTTAGATTTGTGTGTAACAATGCAAGCACCATGATTAGTAGGCAGCCATTATATGTTGACCTTTATTGATGATTACACAAGAAAAACATGGGTTTATTTATTGAAGTTGAAGATTGAAGTGTTTGAGAAATTATTCCACTTTAAAGCTCTTGTAGAGAATCAAAGTGGACAACATATTAAGGTCTTAAGAATAGATAGAGGAGGAAAATATATCTCCAAAGAATTTCTACATTTTTGCAGAGAAAATGTGATACAAAAGCAATTTGCAGCAAGGTATACACCACAACAAAATGGAGTAGCTGAAAGGAAAAATAGAACCATCATGGGCATGGTAAGAAGCATGTTGAAGGAAAAACATTTTCTAAATGAATATTAGGTTGAAGCTATACATTGTGCAGAATATGTGCTGAATACATGCCCAACAAAGAGTGTAATGAACAGAGTTTTGGAAGAAGCATGGAGTGGCATGAAACAACATGTCACCCACATGAGAGTTTTCGATTGTGTGGCTTATGTACACATTCCAGATCAGCTAAGGAATAATTTGGACAGTAACGGGGAGAAGTGCATATTTGTTGGATATAGTGAAGAATCCAAAGAATACATATTGTATAACCTATATACCAAGAAATTTATGATAATCAGAGATGTACAATTGATTGAGGAAGAAGCTTGGGATGGAAGCATTGAGAAAACAGTGAATGTGAAAAGTTGTTTGTCTCATGATGAAGATGAGGAAGAAATGGATAAAAGACATTCCTTATTAGCAAGACCACCTCCACCAACACAAGGAAAACAAGGGACACCACAAGCAAGCATGAGAACACCCTTGAGAAGTGATGACAGTGCTTCTCCAAGCACATCACAAGGAGTAGATTTGAGTGCTTCTACAAGCACAAGTTTAGCAAGTGAAAGAGGAACCAGATTCAGAATTCTAAATGAAATATATGAGCAAGAGGAAGAAAATGAACATATGAACTCTTTGTTTGCATTATATTTCCATGTATAAGATCCTATTCATTTTGAAGAAGCGGTAAAAGATAAGAAATGGATAGATGCTATGTATGAAGAAATGAATGTCATAGAGAAGAATAATACATGGGAACAAGTTGATCTCCCAAAAGGTAAGGAATTTATTGGAGTGAAATGGGTTTACAAGACCAAAAGAAACGTTGAAGGTAAGATTGAAAGGCACAAGCCCATACTTGTTGTCAAAGGCTACAAGCAACAACAAGGAAGAGACTATGATGAAAATTTTGCACTGGTTGCAAGAATGGAAATAGTAAGAGCAATGTTGTCCATAGCAGCACAACACAAATGGAATGTTTACCAAATGGATGTGAAATCATCATTCCTGAATGGAGTATTGATGGAAGAGGTACATATGTTGAACAACTTCTGGGATATGAGAAAGAAGGCCAAGGGCACAAGGTATGAAAATTGAAGAAATCTCTGTATGGACTGAAACAAACCCCAAGAGCATGGTACAGTAGAATATATGCCTATCTACTGGAAAATTGTTTGAG
Source organism: Pinus albicaulis (assembly GCA_034641835.2). Lineage (NCBI taxonomy): Eukaryota > Viridiplantae > Streptophyta > Pinopsida > Pinales > Pinaceae > Pinus > Pinus albicaulis. Next base: position 502,091,008 of record CM076582.1, read on the forward strand.
AAATGTGAAGGAGGACCCACATTATACATCAAATATAAATATGGTAAGATGTTGATTGTTGTTTTGTATGTTGATGATGTGATATTCACAGGTAATGATGCTTACCTCATTGAGAATTTTAAAATAGTCATGAACGATGAATTTCAGATGACTGATATGGGATTGCTGAGATACTTATTAGGAATAGAAGTAGAGAAAAATGAAAATAAATTTTTATTTATCAAGAAAAGTATGTTAAAGAAGTTTTGAAAAGATTTAACATACATGATTGCAAGGCAACAATTAATCCTATAGTGATGGGATTGAAGTTAAACAAAGAAGACAATAGCAAGGATTTTGATCCAACTTTGTACAAGAGCATAGTTGGCAGCCTTATGTATTTGACTGCAACTAGGCCTGATGTTATGCATGTTGTTAGTTTAATTTCTAGATTTATTGAAAGGCCAAAGGATGCACATTTACAAGCAACAAAAATAATTATGAGGTATGTGAAAGGAACAAAGAGGTATGGTATTTTATACACCACTTTAGAAAATTTTGAATTGATTGGATATACTGACAGTGATTGGGCTAGAAGTATAGATGACAGGAAAATAATGTCTGGATTTGTTTTTCATATGGGATCAAGAGCCATCTCGTGGGCTTCTAAGGAACACCCAATTGTGGCTTTATCAACAGCAGAGATAGAGTATATGGCAGCTACAGCAGCAGCGTGTCAAGAAGTATGGATGAGGAGAATGTTGAGAAGTTTGTCTCATGAGAAGGTAAAAGACACAACAATTTATTGTGATAATAGCTCAGCTATAGCTTTATCAAAGAATTTGATGTTTCATAAGATAAAGAAACACATTGATGCCAAGTATCACTACATCAAAGAGTTAGTGAGCAATGGGAAAATTGTTTTGCAACATTGCAGAACCGAAGAGAAGTTTTCTCATATATTGACAAAACCATTGGGGCAGAAGAGTTATAATTATTTTAGGAAATGTTTGGGTATGAAAGAGAATGCAGTAGTTGAAATTAAGGGGGAGTGTTGGAAATTTAATTACAACTACAAAATTGTGCAGGAGGACAAAACTCGAAGTTTGATATGAAATCTTGAAGGACAGCAACTGAGTTTTCTTGTTTTTGAATCCACACTCAACCTCGCATTCAAGTCGGGTTTTAAATCCCCGCAAGTTAAAATTTTTGGTTAATGGTCGTAGCCATGTTTTCCTGTGAATGAATTGAAATATTGTGGTTTGACCATGCAACACCAAGTTTCTTTTATCCATCTGCACCAACCTGTTTTTAAACCTTGCAATGCCGCATTTAAAAGTCCACCAACCAACCATTTTCCTTACCGCTATTTTTTTTTGTATTTGAACTAGGCCACATCAATCCCGTGGAGCCCACATATCCACGTCCTCACCTCATAGACCAATCAACGTGCTATCGCGCACTTTTGATTCTACATCACCATGCAATAATATGGCCCACCTTTCCAAGTCATGAAGTTCTCAACCAATGGGAGTGCTATCGCATCACTTGGGTGTACATTCAGCCAACCGAAAAATGGATGCGATAAAACTCATAAGTGTTTTGGATAAAACCTTGAAGTTTGCCAGCATGTCCATCATCAACCAATGGAGAGCCGTTCGAAAATTCGGAAGTCCAGTCAGCCAGGAGGCCGAATGGATGTGATAAGAAAAATCAAGACATGTTTATATTTTGTTTTAAAATCCGCTAAAATTATTTCAATAAGGTTTAATAGCTTAGGTTTAAGGTTTTATCTTTTTGTTTATACGTCATTACAAGTTTATGTTTTAAACTTAGGAGTATATGTTATATTGCATATATATTGTAAATATATATATTTACAATATATATAATCAAAAAGTGTGTTTTTGATATAAAATTTGAAAAAGGCCCGAACGCAAAAAAAAAAAAGGTAGTTGTTCACAGTGTATTGTAATCAAGCCCAAAGGCATAATAGAAAAAAAAGGCAGTGAGATAGATTATTGAAGAAAACAGTGTGTGTGCAACAGTTAACCAAAAATTCTAAATATAATCCAGAACACAACAGTTCTGGAGTATTTCAAATTTTGTAACACATTTTGTTCAAAGGAATAGAAGTATTTTTAATCCATCTCTGTTAACATTTTTAAATTGATTTACTCTATGTTTAGTTGAGGAATTATATTTCCTCTGTGTGTTTTGAATTCTTCAGAAATTCCAACAAGACAGAGCAAATGAAGTTGTCAACATGGCCCTTATATTCATCAAGGGACTTGGAATTTTCTGTCAGAACTTCCTACACAGCGGACACAACATTTGGGGTGAACAATAATATTGGAAAAAAAGAACCACGATATTAAATAGGGCATACATGTGCATGCTTAATCCAATGTAATTAAGAGTATGATATTAGGTTGATGCATATTTTAACCTTACGCAAAAGAACTCTGGTTCCTGCATGCTTTTCATCCCAGCTAAATAAATTGATGTTTTCGTCCACCCCAAAATTCTGGCCATTTGATTGAATGCAGGTGAGAGAAGAAATTCTCCCTGAGGATTTTTGGAACCCTACTACACCCACAGTAATTATCGCTGTAATAAAAAGAGTACGATGTTATCAGAATCACATTATTCACTTGTTGATAATGAAAAATGTAGTATAGATATATAGAGGGGACACTCACATGATATCCCGAGTAAGAGAAATAGAATGGACAAACTTCCAATTGGAGAGAGTCATTGTAACCTCAAGAAATGATAATTTCAGTGATGTGAATGAAAATATGAGAATATGAGCTCTTTCAATCGTTGTTATTATTATTGCGTCACAGTTTGAAGGAGAAGCTAAGAATAAGTACGGTCTGTGGCACTGAATACCATGAATGCAGCTGCAAGAGTTGTAGCAGTTTCTGTGGCAACGTCAGAGCCTCGATGTTCAACATCTATTTTATATATAGACATTGCGAGGTGTGTCCATGTCTTTGGGCCTCTCCCAGCACTTATGATCCATGTTCGGATCGGCTCCCTATACTTGCACTCACCATTCATTATGTGTCAATATATGTGTATAACCATGATTCCATGATACATTCTTGAGTGTATCAATATGTTCACGATTCCATAGTACATGCTACCATGTGTGTCAATATATCCATAAAATAGTCAGATAAACACCGCACGACCTCCTCTCATTCTATGTTTGTACTGAAAGAACAATATTTGCATTACCTCGACTTAAGGAACATAAGGATGTGCAACGGATTTAAGTAGGTATGTTGGTGTACATGCACCTAGATTAGTTTTAGTTCAACTCTAGAGATTACATCCAATGAGCACTAGTATTTAGCTACTTAACTTGAGTGCTTTACATGCACATAGTTAGCCTTAATTAGCTTTAGTTCAACTCTAGATATTGCATGTGATGTGCACTTGTTTTTAGCTATTTAACTCGAGTGATTACATGCAAAGTGCACTTGGCTTAGTTAGTTAACTCTAGTGCTTGCATATGGTGCATGTGCACATTAGAAGAACATAAAGGAAACTTATGTCCAGTTAGCTTTAACTATCCATAGTTATTGCATGTACAACTAAGCTTAGCTTCGTTTCTTCTTGTATTGATTCTAAAACTAATATTGATAAATTAATTTCATTCTTTTCTCCATTCTTGCTCACTCTTTTGTTCTCTCGCAAGTTTTTTCATCATTTTTCAAATATAGATCTTTGTGCGTCAAAATCTCACATGGTATCAGAGCACATGAATTTGTAATCACTACAGAAGCAATTTTTATTTGCAGGTTCAAAATATTGAAGCAACAACAAATAATGGAGTATAAATTGGAGTTTCCATAATCAGGAATTCTTACTTCATATAATTGCTTCGAATGGAAGCCAAATATTCTACTTCATCTCATCAATAGAGGATTATTTCGAGTAACCATGGAAACAGAACTTGAACCAACATCAGAAGTGGAGAAAACAAGTTATTTCAATCACATGTATGAGGCCTTCGACATTCTATGTTTATGTATCTCTCTAGAACTGCTATTTCATGTTGAATCATGTTCAACTCCAAATGAAGTATGGAAAATTTTGGAGGGATCTTTTGGAAAACAGGATGAAATGTTGGGTCACATTCTTGAAAATGAGTTAAAATCATTAGATCCAAGAAATTTTAAGAACATTCAAGATTTTTTCACAAGGTATAAAGTCTTGTTGCTTCAGCTAAAAGGATGTGGGATCGACAAATCCAAGCAAGAAAGTTAGTTGATTCTTTCCATTTTATCAAAACTTGGTCCAGAGTATGCAGTATTCATTTCTACAATCCATATAGTAGGATATGAAACTGGTGTAGCTTGGAAGATTCCCTCACTGGATTATTTTATTTAGTGCTTAATGCATGACCAAGATAAGCTCATCAAAATGGGCACACTTAAAAATTCCAAAGCGCATGCACTTACTGTGCATGAAAAAGGAAAGGAAAATTCCAAAGACCATCAGAAAGGAAAAGGGAAGAAGGATATTGATCCAAGAAAGGGAGGAAAACCCAAACCCCCTGATGGATCATCCGGCTCAAAGGAAATGAAATGAATGAAAGGGAAATCAATGTGAAATTATTTCCACCATGGTTTTCACCATGAATCTTCATGCATGAAAAAGAATATAGACCTTATGGCACAGATAATCCAACAACACAATCTTGGAGACCACATTCCTGAGAATGCCAAGAAGAAGTTTGGAGAAAAAGCACCGGAACCAAGAGTTAACGGACATGCTTTGATTTCTCTTAATTCTACACCACAAGAATGGATCGTCAATTCAGGAGCTTCACATCATATGGATTCTTCAAAGGAATCTGTTTCTTCTTTATAGGCATACTCAAGACCTCCTATTCTCATGGGGGACAATTCTACAATTGCAGCAACTGGACAAGGAAGAGTACAATTCAATGATGGAACTTTTCAAAATGTCTTGCATATTCCAAGGCTTTCTTTGAATCTTATCTTAGTGTATCAGATGAAACACACATGTAGTGGAAGGAAAGTGGAATTTACCCCAGATTTCGTGATTATTTATGACATGCAAACCAAGTTGAAGACTGCATTTGGAAATGTAAATGATCAATCTCGTCTGTATACATTTTCTGATTTTGTTCCTCAATCAGATTCTATTTTTCTACTTACCCATGCAAATGAAGAAAGTAGCATCTGGCACGACATATTTGGGCACTTTAATTTCAGATATATGTATCATCTTAGAAAGCAAGGGATGGTCAAATGATTGCTGACCATTGAATTTTCAAATGGTGTTTGTATTGGATGTGCTCTTGGAAAGCATCCACAAGACAAGTTCAAGAAGGGGCATGCATAGGGGCCTCTTCACCTTTGGAATTTGTACATAGTGATCTCATGGGTCCATTTCCAATGTTTTCAATGAGAAAAGAAAGAGATGTGTTATTATTTATAGATGATTACATGAGATTCACTTGGGTTTACTTCTTGAAACTCAAGTCTGAATTTTTTCAACATCTAAAGATTTTCAAAGCACATGTAGAAAATCAGTCTAGAAAATGCATCAAGATACTCTGCATAGATAATGGGACATAATATTTCAACAAATATATCAATAATATTTGTAATGAAGCAAGAATACAGTTCCTTACACTTCATAGCAAATGGGGTGGCTAAAAGGAAGAATCGATCTTTGAAAGAGATGGCTAATTGCATGTTGCATGCAAGATCTCTTTCATCAAAATTGTGGGTTGAAGCTATCAATTGTGCCTCATACATCCAGAAAAAATTTCCTCATAAATATGTCACCGGAAAAACACCTTTTGAGGCTTGGACTAGCATGCAACCTGAAGTCAGTGATTTCTGCATTTTTGGATCTCGAGCATGGGCCTGCATTCCTACAGAGAAGAGAAAGGATTTGGAGCCTCAAAGTAAAGCATGCATGTTTGTTGGATATTTTGATGAAGTCAAAGGGTACATATTGCTTGATATCAACACTGAAGAGCTCTTTATTTAAAGGACTATAAATTTTGAAGAATATGTTTTTCATGCACCAACAGATGAACTTGTTACCAAGTTTCCATTAGCACTGATTGATGAATATGCAGATAAGACTTCAGATCATAATTTTGATGAAGATAAGCCTTTTCCCATGACACTTTGTGGACCACCAGTTGTTGAACATCGAGATCATACTTCCGCATGTAGTTTAGAAGATTCTCGACCACCTTCAACACAAAAATGGCATAGCTTGAGTAATCTCCTTGATGATCCTACCTCTGTACCTTAGTTTGAGGAAGATCTGCAAGCACCCTTAGCTATGGAGCCATGCATGACCATGCATGCTTATATGATGCATGCATCTAATCCACTGACCTATGTAGAAAAAATTGGGCATCCTCAATGGGAAGCAACAATGGATGAGGAATATAACTCTCTCATTGAGAATCAGACTTGGGATTTGGTTACACTACCTTCCAATTGTAAACTCGTGAGGTGCAAGTAGGTTTATTGGACTAAGAAAGAAGCAAATGGCCAAGTTAGTAGATATAAGGCACGATTGGTAGAAAAAGGTTTTCAGTAGGTACATGGTATTGACTACGATGAGACTTTTTCTCCAGTGGCAAAAATGGATTCCATTCGGCTATCTCTCTCCATTGCAGCAACAAGAGGATGGGAGGTGCATCATATGGATGTGAAGAATGAATTTCTTCATAGTAATATCGAGGAGGAAATATACATGGAGCAGCCACAAGGATACATGCACAATTCATCTCTGGTATGCAAACTAAAGAAGTCTCTCTATGGCTTCAAGTAGGCACCTAGAGCATGGTATGAAAAGATGGATTCTTATTTTTATCTCAAAATTTTACAAGCTGCAAATCTGATTCCAATGCTTATTTTTTGAATAAAATTGACTCCTTGTTGATCATAGTACTCTACATAGATGATATTTTCATAACAAGTAGTTCATCTTCTATCATTACTGAGATTAAAACTGCATTGCATAAGAGGTTTTCTATGATAGACATGGGCTTGCTAAATTTCTTCCTTGGAATAAAGATCAATTAGAGTGGTTATGGGATTACCATTTCTCAACCAAAGTATGCTAGAGACCTTTTGGCACAATTTCACATGAGTGACTGCAAGCCAACAACCACACCTTTCTTATGAGGGATAAAGCTTGATAATGGCAAAGACACACCGTTGGTTGATTGCATATTTTACTACCAGCTTGTGGTAAGTCTTCTTTATCTCACTCACTCCTGTCTTGATCTCTCATATGTCATAGGAGAAGTTTCCAGATACATGCAGGAGCCACATGAGTTACACTAGAAATCTGCAGAGTGCATCCTTTGATATGTACAAGGGACAATCACCTATGGGATTCATTATGCAGCCAATTGTTCTTTGAAACTCAATGGGTTCACAAATTCAGATTGGGCTAGCGACAACATTGATCACAAGTCCACCAACGGTTATGTACTTAGTTTGGGATCCAGCCCAATCTATTGGTCAAGCAAGAAATAGTCTGCCATTGATTTATCATCAGCAAAGGTCGAGTATAGAGGAGAAATAAATGCCACTATTTAGGCAGTTTGGCTGCAACATTTCCTATCTGAGCTTGGAATCAGTGTCTATTGTCTAACTATCATCTACTACGATAATCAAAGTATGCTAAATTTTTGCAGAGATCCAGTGTAACGGCAGCAGACCAAACACATCGAGATCCACATGAACCTCATTAGAGAACTCATTCATGATGGGATCATCGATATTCAATTACATCCTAGTTCCGAGCAGACTACTGGTATCTTCACCAAGAATTTCACTGAGCATAAATTTCAATTCTTGTGACATCGTCTCAGGGTGAAGGACATGACTTCCTAAAATTTGTATTTTCTCTAATTTTTCATTATATTTTTAGCGGGGGGGTTTCTTCCCACTCGGTTTTCCCTCTTTCCTCTTTTTCATGCATTGTATATGGGTACCTCAAATGTCCGTGTTATTAGGACTCATCCATTTTTCATCACACTCACCTAAGTTATGCTTAATGGGGGGTGTTGGTGTACATGCACCTAGATTATCTTTAGTTCAACTATACATATTTCATGCAATGTACACTTGTCTTTAGCTAGTTAAATTGAGTGCTTTACATGCACATAGTTAGCCTTAATTAGCTTTAATTCAGCTCTAGATATTGCATGCGATGTGCACTTGTTTTTAGACAGCTAACTTGAGTGCTTACATTCGATGTGAACTTGGCTTAGTTAGTTAACTCTAGTGCTTGCATATGGTGCATGTACACATTAGCAAAACAAAAAGCACACTTAGCTTCAATTAGCTTTAACTATCCATAGTAATTGCATGTACAACTAAGCTTAACTCAATTTATTTTATATATTGATTCTAAAACTAATATTGATCAATTAATTTCATTCTTTTCTCCATTTTTTCTCACTCCTTCATTCTCTCACAAGTTTGTTCATTATTTTGAAAATCTAGATCTTTGTGTCTCAAAATCTCACAAGGTAATCTGTGGCCTAGTGGATGGTAGTTTTTGGATGGTCGAGATTATCTCCCATGTACTCTTCGAACTCCAAAACGCTCCATGACAACATGGTAGTCATGAAAGCCATTGGAAAACCAAACTTCACATTGTCTCCTGCATCGTAATTCTTCCCGTCAAATCCACCTGCAAAAAAATTAATATGAAATCAAATGTTATCATCAATATAGCTCATGGCCTACTTTATACCATTATGACATTACTGAATCTAGATTAGAAATCTATTCACTATGTGCAGGTGAAGGGATGACTGAATATACGTTTTGTGCAGATCCATCGGAAAGGGCAGAATCTCCCCACCATCTCATCCTTTGGTTGGAAGGAAGCTTGCCATATCTTTGACATTTGGGGAAAAGAATGGATTTGGTGAGAGCATATTTATAGTTTTGAGGTAGCGATGAGGAATGCCTGCCATAATTTGCATAATGCTAAGTGTCATTCAATTGAGTGTCTTCTACTGGCCTCGCCATTTCCATGCATAATAATCCTAAAATGAATGCTTGCGAGGAAGATGTGCAGGCTTCACTTCCTAGCTCCATTTCTCAAATAACTACAACAACCACAGTGTCAAATGGATTGTTGCTTTGCTACAATTGGCTAGTTATGCAGTAGGAAGGAGGATAAAGATGAATTTAAAGATGAAAGGTGAATGAATAACATGAGTTCAATGATCAAAGATGAAGTGCATATATCACTTCGCATATCAAGGAACAATGGGAACATAAATAGGGCCACCCATTAGAAAAAATAGAAGTCTACCCAAGCAAAGGAATTGTTTGGAAATGTCCAACCGGAAAAAATTTTTCCATCTCCATCCAATCGCACTTGTTTGGCTAATTTTTCGAGATTGGTCACTCCGGATGCTGGCCATGTTGGGATCTGATGTGATCCTTTGGTAGGTAAAGTTAATGGGGTTGGTGGCCGGTGGGGTTGAGCCTACGAATTGTTAATGTGCTTGAATGCTCCATGCTGAAGAGCCTACTAGCCTGCAACTCAAACATTCCTGAATGCAGGTTACTCCTTCGTTGTTGCTGCTTCCAGGATGAAAAATGCCCATTCAAAAGGCTCGAGCTTCCATTCACTATTGAATATTTCACCTTCACCATTCACTGCTAATACAGGTTCGCCCGATTGATCAATATTTTTTTTTCCATGAAAATTTCGAACTGTGATTTTGTATTGGCTACATAACCACGTCTTTCCCATTTATCAAATCTATGGAAACGAAATTTAACTACATTTAATTTAGACTTCTCCTATATGGTTATACAGTAATTTTTTCTTGAAATTTTGCCCCCTGGATTCCATTATTTATTTTGTGTCGTAGATGCGAAACATGTTGTGAGGGGTTGAGATTTTTCACCTGAGATGTGAGGCAGTGGTATTTATGTTTTAATGAATGGTTAACAATTGTTCAATATATATATATATATATATATTAAAAAATAAAAATAAACATAGCATTTTTCAGTTGGTTTATAAATTTGATTATGAATTATAATTGTTGTAGTCTACCTAGGTGGAGGAATTTCTTGTAAATGTTGGACCGATGGAGATTTTCCCGGCTCTAGCCACCGACACTTGTTTGGATAATTTTTCGAGGTTAGTCACTCCATATGTTGGTCAGTATGGCGATCCAATGTGATCCGTCGGTAGGTCGAGTTAATGGGGTGGGTGGTCGGAGGGCTCAAGCCTCCAAATCATTAATGCACCTGAATGCTCCATGTTGAAGAGCCTACCAGCCTAAAACTCAAACAATCCCTCGCGAAGGTTCCTCCATCGTTGTTGCTGCTTCTAGGAAGATAAATTCCCACTCAAAATGTTTGAGCTACCATTCACTGCTGAATATTTAACCTTCGCCATTCACTGCTGATACAAGTTTTCCCAATTGACCAATCTTGTTTTGTCCATGAAAAATTCGAACTGTGATTTTGTTTTGGCTACAAAACCATGTTTTTCCCATTTATCAAATCTACAAAAATGAAATGCAACTGCATTTAATTTAGACTCCTCTTATATGGTTACACTGTAATTTTTTCTTGAAATGTTTCTGGTGGATTTCATTATTTATTTTTTTCATAGATGAAAAACATGTTGTGAGGGGTTGATATTTTTCACCTCATATGTGAGGCATTGGTATCTACATAAAAATAAACATAGCATTTAACGCATTGTTTACAAAAATAGAAAATTTAAACATGTTTAAAATTTCCCATAGTCTTATTTACATCACATAATACCAGACCCAAATAAATTCTTAAACCCTTGAGATTCTTATGTTTCATTACCACAATCTATAAAGATGAATCCAAAGAACTATTATCATTTTGCAGTTCTAAAATTCCATTGTGACCCTATTAGCACACTAAAGCTGACTCTTTTATCATAATTTTTTACTAAATCCCACTGTAACTATGATTTTTGTTCTTTTAAAACTAGGCCACTTGTATGATATAAAAGAAAAGAGTCAGCTAATAGAAAAGAAATTTAACTGCATTTAATTTAGACTTCTCCTATACGGTTATGCTAAAGAGTCAGCTAATGGACAAGAAATTTAATTGCATTTAATTTAGACTTCTCCTATATGGTTATACTGTAAATTTTTTCTTGAAAATTTTCCCCGTGGATTCCATTATTTATTTTGTGTTGTTAATTTTTTCAATATCTAGCATAGTAAAGCAAGATAACGATTCTATATTTTTTGTTCCTTAAATTCCATTTATATCATACAAGTGGCCTCGTTTTAAAAGAACAAAAATCAAAGTTACAGTGGGATTTAGTAAAAAATTTTGCTAAAAGAGTAAGCTATTAGCACACTAAATCAAGATAACGAGTCTATATTTTTTGTTCCTTAAATTCCATTTATATAATACAAGTGGCCTAATTTTAAAAGAAAAAAAATCAAAGTTACAGTGGGATTTAGTAAAAAATTATGCTAAAAGAGTCAGCTATTGAAATATGGACATCCCTTTTTTTTTGTGGGCACACGATCATTGAGTCACGACCCATTTTTTCATTAACAACAAATGGAATTTTCAAAAAAAGACAAACCATTGGGAGTTTCTTTGTAATGGCAGTGACATGTTATTATATATGTTATTGATGAGGATCATTTTACACTATACTAAGATACTTTAAAATCTAGAAAATTAAATGTGACAGATGATAAAATTTCAATCATAAGGGTAGCCTAAGACTGAGTTGTCTACCTTGCACTATGTTTAGTCTAATAATGTCACTATTGTGAAAAAATTGGGGACTCTGCTCATACAGGGACAACAATGTGTTCTTTATCATAACTAAATAAATTTCCTGAGATTTGCTAGAATAAAATAAGTTTTATTCTTTTTGGTACTTTAAAAATACATGAGTCAGTCAAAGATCTTAGAGATTCTTATATAAATTCAAGGAAAGAAGTGATGCAGGTTTCCCTAAAAATTTCTTGATGATTCGATGGCTTAGGGTTCATGACACATAATTTGAAGCAACCCAGAGTGTTGCTACCATTGAACTAGACAAGATTGATTCGACATAAAAACGAATTATCAAGACAAATCAACCAAAATTTTGAGAAGATGAAGCCCCTTGATTGGATGAAGAGACAAGATATTCCCATTTATAAGCGTGGCATAGAGTTCCAGAAAATATATTTCCTGAAATTTCCCATCTCCCTATCTACAAAACCATTTCCTGCCATTTCCCTTTTCCAATTCTTGAGGATATGTACAGTAGAATCATATTAAATCTGATAGAGAGTGAATCCTTGGCATTAGAAAGAAAGTATTCAAATATACCCTTGCTATAACTTGATTAGTACTTTCGGCTTATAAATATGTCTTGTCACACTAATCAAATACAAACCAGACGATAGTAGTTACAACTTCCCCGCCCAGAAGTGGAAATCGTCCCCAGTGTTCTCATTCTGCTTCAGCAAAAATTTTAGGGTATGCTTCTTACGAAAAACCCTCATCTTCCTAGGTAGCTTCTTCAGAGCCAAAGTGCTTCCGTTGCACTTTAACCTAGGTGATGGCTCATTTCCAGAGCATGATTTCCCTCCGATCGATTATACAGTGAGGTTTGACTAGAAATTCTCTGTCCGGCTCGACCTACAAGAAGTGAGTGTGAGTTAGTTTTACTCATAAACCTTAAGATTCTTAATCAATCTGGTATTCATATTCTACCTGAATATCCTGCCAGTGGATAATGAGCTTTGGATCGTCAATGTATTGTTTCAATAACGATATGTGAAAGACATTATGCACTCAAATATGACTGGGCAAGGCTAATTGATAATCCATAAGTCCTACCCTTTCCAATATTTGGAAGGGGCCACAGATCCTGGGAGCTAACTTAGCACAAGATGCCCATCTCAAAGTGCTTTTCTTCAGTTTGATTCTTACATACACATGGTCCCCCACTTTGAATTCACGATAAGTTCTTTTCTTATCTGCATACACTTTTTTCCTATCCTGAGCTACTTTAAAATTTTGCTGGATCTTCTTTACTTATGTTTCCATTTCAGCTACCATATCCAGTCCAAGCATCAACTTGGTTTCTGGACTGCTCTAGTTAATAGGAGTTTTGCACTGTCACCCGTATAAGGCTTCGAATGGACTCATCCTAAGAGATTCTTGATAAACATTGTTATATGAAAACTCCACTGGGTACATATACTCCTCCCACCTAGTTGGCTGTTGCATGACATACATACATAACATACCTTCAAGAATCTAATTTACCTACTCCATTTGCTCATCCGTCTGTGGATGATAAGTGGTGCTGAAATTAATTTGAGTCCCCAATCCTGTAAACAACGTTTTCTAGAATGTTGATATAAATTTCACATCCCTATCAGATATTACAGTCTTTGGAATACCATGCAATCTAAAAATTTTGTGCATAAAAATGTCCGCTATTTGCACCATCTTGTAAGTAGACTACATAGGTATAAAGTGTGCTGATTTTCTTAACTGATCCACTACTACCATAATTGAGTCATTATGCTTCTTTGAGCTTGGTAGTCCAGTTATAAAGTATAATGCTATCACCTCCCACTTCCACTCAAGTACCGGTATAGGCTACATTAGCTTGGTTGGGTGCCGATGCTCTACTTTTATTTGCTGGCATTCTAACCACTTGTTTAGATACTCTACAATATCTCTTCTCATACCTGGCCAACAATAATTTTTTCTTATTTCTATTAACATCTTTTGATATCTAAGATGTCCAGAGTAATTACTTCAATTATATTCATTCAAAATCAGCTCCTTCAACTCCATTCTATTTGGAGCTAAAATTCTCTTTTCTAAAATTAGCAACACATCCTTATCAATTTCGTAGTTAGCAGATTTCCCTTGGTCTTTGAACTCTTTTTCTTATTGCCACATAAAATTATATTCAGGATATCTATCAACTTCTACTTTTATTTTCTCTAGAAATCTGCATTCAATCTAATTATAATACAACTCATAAACACTGTGCAATTTTCTGCTTAATGCATTAGCCACTCTATTCTCCTTAACTTTTACATGCTGCATATCAATATCAAATTCAATGAGGAAGGCATTCCACCATGCCTGGTGAGAATTGAGATCATCTTGCTTAAATTAGTTGGTTAAGCTACTGTGATCCGTTTTGAGCACAAATATTTTCCCAAGTAAGTAATGCCTTCATACTCGGAGCGCATGCAGTACTGCTATCAGTTCCAAGTCATAAGTGGAATAACGCTACTCATGCTCTTTTAATTTTCATGACTCATAGGCCACCACTTTACCCTCTTGTGACAGAATCGCCCCAACTCCTTCCTTTCAAACATTTGTGTAGACTTCAAACTCTTTATTAGGATCAACTACTCTTAATACCAGAACTGTAGGTAATAACTGTTTTAGTCTTTCAAAGTTGTCTTGTCATTCCTTTGTCCATTTGAATATTTTTCCTTTTATTTGTAAGGAATTAATTGGAAAAGAAATTTTTGAAAAACCTTTAATAAACCGCCGATAATAACCGACCAGCCCCATAAAAGATTAAATGCCTGCCACATTTTGAGATACCTTCCATTCCATAATTGTTCTGATTTTCTCAAGGTCCACTGCAATACCTTCAGCTGTAATAACATGTCCAAGGTACTGTATCTCTTCCTTGAATAAATCACACTTCCTGAACTTTGCATACAATTGATGTTTTCTTAACATTTCCAGCACTAACAGTAGGTGTTCTTTTGCATTCTTAGAATAGACTAACATGTCATCAATAAATATTAACACAAAATTGTCCAGATAGGGGTGAAATATACCATGCATTAACCTCATAAATTTTGCTAGTGCATTGGTCAATCTGAAAGGCAGCACCACAAACTCGTAGTGTCCATACCTTGTACAAAAAATAGATTTAGGTATGTCTTCATCCTTTATGCGGATCTGATGATATCCTAAACTTAAATCAATTTTTGAAAAACTGTTGCTCCCTTTGCTTGATCAAACAAGTCATCGATTTGCAGTAAAGGATATCTGTTTTCAACAATCAGTTTATTAAGCTGGTGGTAATCCATGCACATTCACATGGTTCCATCTCTCTTCTTCACAAACAACATAGGAGCTCCCTAAGGAGACACACTTGGTCGAATGTACCCTTTATCTAACAACTCCTGTAGCTGCATTTTCAATTCACTTAATTTAGGTACACTCATTTGATAGGGTGCCCTTGAAATTGGTGATGCTCCAGGTACCAATTCAATGGTAAAATATATATCCCTTCTAGCTGGTAAGCCTGGTATTTCCCCTGGAAATACACCCATAAGGTCCTGAACTATTGGTATATTTTCTAGCAGTCGATATTTTTCTTTAGATTTGGTAAATCCCACATGAATGGCATAAAGATGGTATCCTTTCTTCATGCATTTTCCCATTTGAGATGTTGTGATTGGACGTAGGTGTAATGGTTTCTTTATGCTTTGAATTTTCTGGCGGGTTCCATCCTGCAGTCTATAGTAGATGATCTTTTCTTTACAATCTACTAGCACCCAGTGCTTCTCCAACTAGTCCATGCCTAGTAGCACATCATAAGAACCCAATGGTAGTATATTCAAATCAACAGTTAGCTGTTGTTCACTAATTTTTAGTGCACAGTTCGATATTTTAGCACTAAGTTTCCTTTTTTCCCCAGTGTCTAACTGTACCAACCATGGGTTTTTGAATTTTTGACTCTGAAATTTACAATTTTCTACTACTTTGGGATTGACATAGCTTAAAATTGCAACTGGGTCTATCAAAATAGAAACAGGTTAAGATAGAAATTTACCTTCCAATCCAATCATTGTCGGCTAGTAGTCTACTTTCCGGTCTTCCAGTGCTGCATTAATTTCGGGTATGTTTCTGGCAACATCTCCCACTGTTGAGGCCCCCTGTACATTTTTAACCACCTCACTCCTACCCCGCTGTGGACAGTTTTTGTAATAGTGTGCCTCACCACACCCCCAACACTATAAAGGTGGCTTTTGGTTCTGATTTTGTTCTGGTGTGCTAGAGGCTTCTGTGGATTTATCTTTTGCAGGTCACCTTACTCTTTGATGATTCCTTCCAAATTGTTTTCTAATTGAGCTTCTGGCAGCACCTTTAAAATTGTTGGTTCTATTTCTTTTAAAACCATAACTTCCCTTATGCTCTTTCTTTCCCTGCAAGCTTTTACCTTGTTCACATTTTTCTTTAGCTTACTGGTAACACATTCTGGCCTTTCTGACTACCTCATCCATAGTCTTAGGATTCACAAAGTCAATATGTTCTTTCATATGAGTCGGAAAACTACTCAGGAACCTCTACACTTTGGCATTTTCATCTCTTAAATAGGCAACATAACGTAGTAAGGAAGTAAACTTAGTGATGTACTCATCCATTGTCAATTGCCCCAGTTTCAAGTCATGGAACTCCCTTGAATTTTCATCATAAAAATGTTCTGTTAAGTATTTATCTTTAAAATACTATTGAAATGCATCCCAAATTATATCTTGGTCATCTATCCTACGGACATTTTTCACTTCCTCCCACCATAAGGTGGCTTTCTCCTTAGCTGATAGATAGCTAATCTAGCTTTAATATTATTGTTGCATTCATAAACTTGGAAATACTTATTCATATTTATCAGTCATGCCTCAACCACTTCCTCCTCTACTCCATCAAATGTGGGAGGCTTTATCTTCTATTTTTTCGCTGCTTTTTGATCTGATACATTATCTAATTTAGCTTCATTTTAATTCTTATTTCGATTACTACACTAAGACTGACTTCTTTCCATTCTGTCAGTGTCATGATCTCTTATTTATTGTTCATTTCCTTCCTGAAACTCTCTATCAGTACTTGGCTTCTCATTTCCTTGATTTTGTTTGTCGGAGAAGCTTTTTAATATCCTCTCTTGCTCTTGCATTAAATGTGCATTATCGTCTCACACCCTCTCCATTTCCTCTTGTAACTTATGCACAGTGTTTAGGAGAATGTTGGTTTGGTGCTGATGTTCCTCCAATAGCCTACTAGTTTGTTGGCGCTGCTCCACACCCAGTTGTACCCACATTTCGGGGTTCATTTCTGGTTGGGCTTGTGCTTCCCTGGCATCTAGTGGTGGCTAATGTGTCGGCACCCTCCTCATAATATCTTGTTAACTTATTTCTCTCTCTCTCTCTCTCTCTCTCTCTCTCTCTCTCTCTCTCTGTGCATCAGTAATACACAACTTAAACGTTAGTTGACCCATAGGGTCCTCGTGTTACAATGCTACTCTGATACCACTTGTCACATACATCATTTCTAAACATTTAAATATAATAATAAATAATAATAAAATAAAATAAATTACTTTACCACAACTGAAAATTTATATTACCACATTATACAAATGCATTTCGACCAATTACGTGGCCTATGTGCAAATTTATGACTACCATGTTAAACATTTACTTTCCACTATAGCGGAACGAAACTCTAACAAATGTTATGATGGTTAACATCACTATGGTTTTGGTAGGATCAAGTCTTCACCCTACATATCATTAAATCTGCCCTTAGCATATCAGTACTTCCTAGCTCATTTCATTTATGGCTTCAACTCTTCGAGGCGTTATGCATTAATTCAAGTTTTGTGTGCTGAAAAAACGTCAATGGTTATGGTACTTGGTATTAAATTAATCTAAATTCTCAGCAGATATTTTGTACCCACAAACTGCATTTGGCTTCAAGCTTAGACACCAGGGTGATTTGAGCTCGTCAGATTACTTGCTAGATCAATGAATGTTGTGCATTCTACCAAAATTGAGTTTCGAACTAAACCCAAAAACCCTAAATTTTTGGCTCATTTGCACCAAAACAACTAGGTGGAATGGTTCTGCGATGACGCTCCACAACTTCTTGCCAAATCAGGGATTCCCTCTCGTTTCTTTCAGGAGTGATAAACTAGCAATTTTGGCTGATGGTATGGTGATGCCTGTCCTTTTTTGACCTGCTGCATCCATGGAAGGAATTCCAAGGAAGCCATAGGTTTTTCTCCCATCTCATTAGTCTTTTAGTATTCCTTTTTTTCGCATAGAAGGACTCCTTCAGTATGCAACACATTTTCCACCGAGGTAATGGTATTTACTCACGGTTCAAGTCTTTGTTTTACATTTTATTAACCCAAGAATGGTCTAGGTTCTGAGTTTAACTCCCTCTTCTGTAATCTCTTACAGGTGGTTGTATTTAACGCTGTCAAGTTACATACAGGTACTTAACGTTGTTTTCTTATTTCATTTCTTCTACCTTCCTTTTATTGGTTTTAAATACTCTATAAACCCTGGATGTAATATTATTTTTTGCAGGTAAACATACTCTTGTTTGTTTTCTAGTTGTTTCACTACTGCCATGTTTTCTTTGTCTCCAAATCTACCCTTCTGTTCTTACAGTAACTCCTTCGTCACAGGTATTGTAAATGGTTTTCAATCCCTTTCATGGTCATGTGGACATCTATGGATCTAGATTATGCTTGCATACAAGTCCTATTCGATTTAGATATGATATTATATAGTTTTAAGGGGGGGTTTACCTTCAAATTTTAAAATTATACTCCTTCTTCTGAGTGTTTTTACGGATTTCTGGACTTTACATTTTTTTTTACACTTTAATATATAGTTGGTTCTTTTGCGAAGATTCCTCCATCGACTTCTTTCCAACACCTGTAGAAATGTATAAGTTAATTTCTTAAATTTATGGAAGAAGGACTTTTGAGTTTTTAAATTCTGAAATTAGTCTTTGTGCAAAGCTTACATATTTTGACTGTGAAATTATCGATGTTATTGTCTTCTTTATCATTTCATCATCTTGTAGTAGTTCAGTACAATTTGTCAGCATGCTAAATTCTATATTTCAAATTTTCCCGAACTGTACCCAAATTCGAGTATATATTGAATAATTTTTCAATGCAGCTCTGTATTCTTTTTAAAATAAGACTTAATTGGAAACTCTTTCTGATACCGTATTTTCTAGATAGAGTGAGGCCATGTATGTAATTCTAAGAAAGGTTCTTTTGCATGTTTGTCAATGGATTTTCTTTTGCTGCATACCATGTGATAATATTACAGTTCTCACAGAACTAATATCTACATTCTATTTCATTAGTCTTGTACCAGCATACTTACATTTGTGTCTATGTGGAACTCTTACTTTACATTTACTCATAACAAGCTCTTTCCTTAACAATAAGTTCTCGTGTTATTTCATGTCCTTATGACTGGACCATTTCTGTCAATGGATTATCATAGAAAACAAAGAGCAACCTTCATAGAGTTTTCTTCCGAGAATTTTTTGGTAACAGCCCCCTGCATAATCAATTTCCAATAGTACTTGATTCATACAGCTTAATCTTTCTCTAACCAAAGAATATAAACGTTTTTTTTTAACAAGAAAATGTAAATCTTTCTTTAATCAAGAAAATATCAATCTTCCTTTAACCAAAAAATATAAACCTTTATTTAATAGGAAAATATAAATCTTTCTTTACCATAAATTATAAAGATTTCTTTAACAGAAAAAATATAAATCTTTATTTAACCAGAAAATGGAATATACACATATTTTACTTCCTTAAACCTACAGGTAATATTTCCTCCATTTTTTTCCAGCATTTTAGATAACAGAGAAGTAATATACGTATCTGTTGTTCGATGTTTGGACTGATGTGGTTCCTCCCTACAAGAAGTGAAGAAATCACATCCTCACTCTCCCTTGTGCTCCAAGTCTAAGCTCTACGGTGGCCAAAATCCTCTGGAAGAGACTTCGGGACAATCTGGTCTAGTCTCCAATTCTAGTAGTGTCAGAATCTTGAAGTTTTCCACTGGTTAGCACCAATCCAGGAACCTTCTCTAGAATTCTTCCTCTCTAGTTACCGAACGGAACCCCTCTACCTCACTGGGATCACCCTTTATCCCTAGAGGTGTGGTAATTGTTTGAACTGATTCTGTTCAACTAACTCATAATCTTGAATTATTTTAACATCAGTCTTTCACTTTATGGGACCAACTCCATAATCAATTTTCATTAATAAAAATTAAATTTCTGTTCATAATATTTTGTTTAAAAAATATATATATATTAATAATAAATGTTTAAAAGTCTTAACAATTCACTTAACCAATGGTTAACTTTTAAACCAATAGTTACAACTCCATCACAATAATTAAATTTCATTATTTATTTTTTATACGCCTCTTAATAATTAAATGAATTTATTATGATACTTAGCGTATTTATATGTATTATATATTTTGAGTTTACCAATGAATTAATGGATACATCATCCATATTCATATTAGTGTTAGAATACATCATATCAACTTGTTTTTTTTTATTGAATATTTTCTTGTACAAAATGATGTTGGATTTCAGTGCATGATAAATTGCATCATTTAAATATTGTAACCAAATTGTTTCACCCTACAGAATAATTTGTAGTCAACTGTAGTAGAGATCATGAAATAGTTGGTTTTGTTTTAGGGTCCAAGGCACAATCTCAAATCTTATACTAAGTACATATTAAATGTTTGATTTACTGTCCACGGGGTCTTGGATAGATCGTGATTGGTGGTTTGTTAATGAAATCCTTGATGTGAAGTCATTGGTTCAATTCCCTACCCCAATCAGGGTGATATATTGGACATGATGAAGTTGTAGTCCTGCCATGCTTACAAAAAAAAATCATGATTTCTTGCTAATTAGAATTTAAATAATCCAATAATTCAATATTCAAATGAGGGTAGATGCAAGACAATGATGGTTTTTCATGACACTTGAGTGCTAACGTAAACATGGAAGAAAAAAAAATGTTAAATGTTAACTTGGAGGGATGGTTAGAGATAATTATGCAAGAAATTTGAAAAATGGCCCAAAAAGATGAAATGTAGGAAAACGAATTAGTTTACTAAATAAATAACTTCCATTTAAAATAATTGTTTCTAACTATGTGAATTTTTATTTTTTCTAAAACCCATGCTATTTTTCATAGAAAATATAATTCATATGTCTCCCTTACAACAAAATTTTAGTACCTAAATGATGACATCTTTCTATAGAAAATTGTAAGATTGTAGAAGACATATTGTTCATGTGCACACATAATTTTTCAAAATTATATATATATATATATATATATATATATATATATATATATATATATATATTATTAAAGTAATTATATCATTAAAATTATAAGGAATTTAATTAGTGAAACCTAAAAAGGCCCAAACATTGTCAACTAATCATTTTTTAAAATGTTTAGATCTCAATGTCCTGTAATGCACCATATAGTTCTTTTTTCAAAAAGTGAAGGGGAAAACAAAAATTAGAGTAGAAATAAACCAATGATATATTTTAATATTTTGATATATGTAAAGAAGAAAATGTATTAAAAATAATAAAGAGTATTAATTCTTTTCAAAAATGATATATTTAGAATTTACAAAGATGACTCCATAGGTATATATAGCTTCATGGACAACATTTTTATCTAGCATGTAGAAAAAAAATGTAAAAAAAGAGTAGGATATATAAGGCTTCCCAAGAATTGATTTTTTCATGATTTTGCATCCAAAAAATCAAATTTTATATTATTAACCTATATCCAAAGAAAATAAATCGTCATTCACGTAATATTTCCATAAGGTAAAGAATAAATTAAAAAAAATGTTTGTACATGCATAACACTAAAAATGCACACACATTTCTGGCAGTAAAAATGTGTGTGCATCATGTCACTAGGAACCTAAATGTTCTCTTACTATTAAGAACATGCATACATTCTTGTATATATGAAAATTAACACATGGAGAATGGTTGAGGTGCAGTTTCATAGGATGTGAGAGAGGGAGTGATAAAGGTACCAAGGGAGATACAAAGAGGGGGACAACGAGAGAGAAGGGGGTTGTTTAGAATGACTAGAGGACTAAGGATCAAGCATGGGTAATGAGGAAGAATGATTGAGATTAAAAATGTGAGAGATATATAGGAAGAGGGCGGGTAAGCGAGAGAAGGGGAGATGGGGTTAGAGAGAAAAATCTATGAGATATATAGAGAGGAAGACGAAGAAAGAGTTGGAGGGTGTTTTTATGAAGGAGGGAGGGATAGAGATAAAGGGAGTAGAGAAAATGTGTGATTGAGTTATAGTTGGGTACGAGAGGGAAAGAGAGAGAAAGGAAGAGAGAGAGAGGAAGAGAGAGGAAGGGTGAGAAAAAAGTGATGATAAAGTGTTATGGGAAAACAATGATAGAGGGGGAGGGTGTGAGGGAGAGTAAAAGAGTATGATAGTTAGAGGGATATAGAGATCCAACCAAAAGGTAGAGAGAATGGGGGAGGGAGCATGGAGAATAATTTTTTGTGAAGGATGGATTAAGGGCAGGAGGGAGGGAAATAACAATAGAAATGGAAGAGAGAGAGAGAGAGAGAGAGAGAGAGAGAGAGAGAGAGAGAGAGAGAGAGAGAGAGAGGGGAGATGATAGAGAGACAAGGAACAGGTGTTAATTTGATGGAAGAACACACACACACACACAAATATGTATATATCACCGGGGAGGGGGGGGGGGGGGGCGCGAGAGAGAGAGAGAATAAGAAAAATAGGTGGAGAGTTATAAATTAATATATATGGAGAGAGAGGTATGATGTGAAATAAAGATATAAAAAATGAGAGAAGGAGATATATAGAGATAGAGGGGGATGAGAGAGGAAATAAGGGATTGATAAAGAGAGAGGAATAGGTAGTGAAATACAATGTGTGGTGGAGGAAATATGGAGTGAGATAATGAGGGAATGAGTGAGGGTGAGAGAGAGGGACAAGGAGAGAGGGAGGGAGATAGATACGATGGGAGAGAGAGAGACAAAGAGCTATATGCATACACAAAGAGATAGAGGGGATAAGAGAAGGACATGAAAACGAAGGATGTAGGGATAAAAGGGAGAGAGAAGGAGAGCAAGGAGAGTTAGAAAGATAAGGATATAAGGAGAGAGTGATAAAGTTGGATGGGGATTTTTTGAAGGATGGGGGGAGGGAGAGGGAGGAGGGGAGATAGATATGATTATTGATATATAGAGAGTGTTATTGTGAGGTGTGTTGGGGAGGGGGGGAGAAAAATAGAGGAGACCTGAGTGAGGGAGAGTGATAAATAAGGAGAGATGCAGAGTGATAGAGATAGATATAGAGGGTGGAGAGAGAGGAAGAGATATATTGATGAGGTAGAGTGGGAGTGAGGGAGTGAGGGTGTGGGAGAGAGAAGGGGAAAGGGAGGGATATAGAGATAAAGGTGGACGTGGGAGAGAGAAGGAAACAGGGAGGGAGATAGAGAAAAATATGGAGGTGGAGGTGGAAGGTGGGGGAAGAGAGAGATGTAGAGAGATAGAGAGGAATAAATAGAGAGAAGAGGATATATCCAATGAGATATGGAAGGACATGGAGTGGGGAGAGAGGAGGATAGAAAGAGAGAGCTAAATATGGTGATAAAGGTAGGAGAGATAGAGAAAGAGAGAGAGAGAGAGAGGCGTACTAGAGAGATAAGGAGAGATAGAGAGGATGATAATGGGGTGAGGAATAAAGAGAGATATAAAAATTTGAAATGGGTTTTTTATGGAGTGAATGAAGGAGTGAGAAAGGAAGAGGAAAAGAGTTGATAAGGAAAATAGAGGGGGAATGGTAGCCATGGAGGGAGAGAGAGAGAGACAGAGAGAGATATGTTAATTTTTCAACCTGGAAGCCCAAAAATTAGTTCCTAGCAGACTTATGTCTAATAAATAAAAGCATAACTATAGAAATCACAATAAATTTATCTACTGCTAATGAAATTGAACTAAAATCAAGAGACACAAATTTCTTCTACTATTTTTTGTAAATGAAAACACATAATAGTAACACATTCAATAACATGCAACCATAAAAACATAAGGAACAGAATTATCTTATAGGGAAACCCAACTAGTAAAAACTCCTCCGTTACTTTACATTAAGTCATATACGAATATGGATCAATTACAATGCCTTGATTCAATCCTGAAGAACACCATGCACTACAATATTGATCTCCTTCTCATTGGCTTGCTCTAACAAGTACTTATAAAATTAAAGCCTCAACCTTTCTCATATTTCCTTTCGCAATCATGGAGGAAATTAGCCCCTAAAAAATAGGAGGACTTCCTATTTCCTTGCACAAATCCTGAAGGAATTACCCACGTTATCAATGCAAAAACACTTTACACTCAACTAGTATACAATTGATAATTACAATGTTCCTTTTCCTCCAATCCAACTAGTAAATTCAAATTACATGCATGAATAGATTTATTTTTAGTAAATTGATCACTTAGTTGAGAGATCATTGAGTTAACAATTGTTATAACTACTCAACTGAACTCCTACAAAATCCACTAAAGAATAGAGCTCAGTTAACTAAGTTTATCTAATGATAAATACACTATATTTCTAAATTTTAGCAATCATCAACTCTACTTCTAGCCTATAACTTGAATTTACTAACTTAAATAGGAGACAATTCCATCTCACTCTAGAAAACTTCAATCCAAGATATAATATTGATGTGGAAACTTGAATTTTTCCATTTGACTAAGGAAAAAGTCAGATGAATACTTTTCTTGCTACATTTTAACACCCCCTCTTAACAAGAAAAGGGTTTTTGACCACCCTTATCCTACACCTATTGAACTTGAATTTACCTCTTAACAATTCCTTTGTCAAAATATATACATGCTGCTGCTATGTGGTATTGTATTGTAACATCATGATTCTCCTCTACACACATTCTCTCAAGTGATGGTACCTGATATCAATGTGCTTGGATTAGTCATGAAATACTGGATTTTGAGAGAGTTTGATATAAATTTTATTATCACAGTAAATCATAGTATGATCCATCTCCTGACTGAAAATTCCAAAAAAAAAAATTCCTCTTCCATATAGCCTCGCATGTTGCTTAGCTAGTAGACACATGACTTGGCCTTTTCTGAGCTAAGTGCTAAAAACCTCTATTTCTCGATATAATAGGAAATAACTATTCACCCAACACTGAATATAGTTCCTGAAGTGATATTCATGTATGATGGACTCCCTACCCAATCTGCATATGTGAATCCATAGAGCTTCACACCATCATTCCTCCTATACCATATCCCAAAATATGTTGCTCCTTTTAGGTATCTAAGTGCATTTTTTGTTTCTTTCGAGTGAATCTTGGTAGTTTTCACCATAAAATAACTTAAATGATTAACTTCATAACATATGTCAAACCTTTATTTCACTAGATACATCAAGGACCCCACCAATTGTCTATAGATTGTAGCATCTACTGCCTCTCCTGTAAAAGCATCCTCCATCCTCTAGTTTGCAGTTAGAGGAGCCTCCATAGGATTGGAGTACTACATATGGAATATTTGAATTATTTCATAGGTATACTTCCCTTGACACATAAAAAACTCTCCATCTCCCTGTCACACCTATAAACCAAGGAAGTAGTGCATCAATCCCATGTCCTTCATCTCGAACTCTCTAGCAAGGTACTCCTTCCAAGACTGTATCAAATTCTCATCCCCTATCAGTATCAAGTCATCTACATATAAGAAAAAAATGAAAAAATTTCCACCTATCACAATGTAGTAGAGATTGGAATCTTTTTCACTCTTGGTGCAGCCCAATCCATTGAGATATGTGTCAATCTAAGTGTACCAAGCACAGGGTGCTTTCTTGATACCATAAAGGGCTCTCATGAGTCTACACATATGTGTCTCCCTGTAAAATGTCTAAAATCCCTTAGGAAGCTCTATGTAAATCGCTTCCCCAACCAATCCATTGAAGAAGGTAGTATTCACATCCATCTAGTGGATCTTCCACCCCCTATGTGCAGTTAATGCTAGAATGGTTATCACGTAGGAAAATATTTCCATTGAGGAAAATGTGTCCTCATAATGAACTCCCTATAACTGTGAGAAACATTTGGCCTTAAATATGGCCTTGTAATTCTCAATCCACACATCAAATACATGCTTCACTTTGTATATCCATCTAGAACCAACCATTGACTTGTTCTATGGTCTTGCCACCACCTCCCTTACATTTTTCTTCATCATGAAGCCATAGACCATGACTATGGAATCTACCCATACTTGTTGGGAAATTTCCTCCTCAAATGAAGAAGGATTAGAATCAATGATTTCTTTCATGAGTTCCATGTAACTAGTGTATTTTTCTAGTGATATCCTCTACTCGTATAAGGATGTAGGAGCTCCCACATGCTCCTTTATATCCTACACCAACCTATCAGCCTATTTCGTTCTCTTTCTCTCCTCTCTAGAATATTGTGGTTGAGTGGGTTCCTCCACTTGACCTCCTTTCTACTACTCCAAATGTGGCTGCTCCACAACATCTTGAAGCTTTGATAGAAGCTCCTCCTTTGGAGATAGAATTTCCTCCTCTAGTGAAATAATAAGCTTTCTGTTTAGGGAGCTTATCATAGCATTCTCCTCAGGAAATTTGACATCTCTCCTCATTAATGTCATCATGAGTGAGGGAAAATATACTCAATAATTATGCGGTGTCTCTGTGTATCCTACAAATATCCCATCTCAACTATAGGATCCAACATTTTCCTACTATACTTGGAGACATGAAAATATATTGTAGCCCCAAAAATTCCAAAATTGGACACATGTGGCTTCCTCCTAGAGAAATATTTTTCTGGTGTGATCATGCCAAGTATTTTTTGAGGTCTCTGGTTCTACAAATAAACTATTTTATTGCATAATTCTACCCACATATATAGTGCCAGTCCCTGATCATGCAACATCACTCTTGCAACCCCTACAATGTTTTTGTTTTTCCTCTCTTCCACGGAATTTAGCTATGGGTTGTGCAGTGTAATTAGCTCTCTTCTAATGCATTCCTTGGAACAAAAATATTTGAAAGAATTAGACATGAATTCTCCTCCATTATCACTTCTCAACGATTTAACTTTTTGACTGGTCGTTTTCAACCAATGCTTTGAATTCAACAAATATTTTAAACACTTCATATTTCTTCTCCATAAAATATATCCAAAACTTGAGGGAAATTCATCTATGAAAATTACGTAATACATGTGTTTTGAAACTGAAATTGTAGAAAATGGTCCACACAAGTTTGAGTGGACTTCCTGCAAGATGGCTCTAACTTTTCTATCTCAACCCTAAAAGGAGGATTTGACATATTTTCCAAGAGTGTATCCCTTGTGAACATCATGTTGTTCAAGGGTGCATTTTGCATGTCCTGTGGTAAAATACTACATTATTTTCAAATATCTATGGTGCAGGTGACCCATGATCCTATCCCATAGTTCTCCAACATCTCAAATCTGAAAATATTGTACTTTGTTGGTCAGTGTAGCGAATGCATCCACCTATAGCTTATAGATATTTTTCACTCTAACACTAATTTTTTTTTACTGTCTAGTAGTAGTATGCTTCATAAATATTTCCCTTTACTGGACACCACATCATAACCTCTATCCTCCAATACAATTATAGAAATCAATTTTTTATTTATTTGAGGCACATACATTACATTTTTCAGGTGACAATGGGAGCCTGACTCTCTTTTAAAGGTGATAGTACCAATCCCTTTAGTACTATACCACTCATACTCTCCAAGTTCTATGAGTAATTGTAGCTCCTTGTCCTCCAGGCTACTGAATAAAACCTTAGATCATTTCATATGAAATGAGGCTCCATATTCCAAGTACCATACACTGCTTCATACAATACCTTCCATGCATCTATTGAGGGTGAAATCCAATTAAAATTGTGATGTAAGAGAATCAAATCCTTCTCTTCTTGCAGGATTATTCCATAATTTCTTGTGTAGACACTTGGTTGCATAGTGTTCATATTCATGGAAGTGAAATTTTTTAATTTTGTTGAGGTCCTTCTTCTTTCCCTAGTTTTGGATATATTATGCCTTGCATTGGGGCTCTTTCCCTTGGATTTATTTCCATTTCTGACTAAGGAAATTATTTCTTCCTACTCAGCTCTATATGTGAAACGAACTCTACTTTTTCTTCTGATCTCCTCCAGTACCAAATCATACCAGAGTCTCTACTAATCTGGTCTCTTGTCTCATCCATTAACTAAATCATGATAGCTTTGTCAAGATTTTGGAATGCCAAGGAGTGCTAAGCTCATAAGTTCAAACGATGTCACATTTTATCCTACTCCTCCAAGTTCATCTCAAACCTTAGTGAATCTGGATAGGGATTGTGGAATGGTATCATTTTTCTGTATTATAATGCTCCTTAGTTTATCTCTGAGTGCCAATTTCCTAGAATCACTACAAATTTAGAATAGATCTGTGATATTTTTACACATTGTAAAAGGAGTCACCTTTCCATGCAAGTTCTAAAGCACGTGATATATGACATGCTCTAAAATAATCCCCCTAACCTTTGTTTTGTATTTCTTCCACTGAAAAAGTTCTTGGGCATATGATGTTTTTGTTCTCAGAATATCAGATTGTGTATATTGACATATTCCATTTTCATCTAGGAAAACTTCCATCCTATATTTTCAAGAAGAAAAATTCGAGATACCCTCCAATGCGTACTCAAGCCTTAATCCGTTGAAAGACATTTTTTCATGAACTGAAGAGAACCTGCACCAGAAACTCTGTAAATCAAAATTTAACTGGGAGAAGATCTAGAATAAGGTTTCTATTTAGTCTACTGATGCTCTAATACAATGTATAATTTCCAAGAAATTTACTACGGCTAATGAAATTGAACTGAAATCAAGAGACAAAAATTTCTTGTATTATTACATGGAAATGAAAACACATGATAGAGACATACAATAACATGCAACCATAAAAACTCAAGGAAGACAATGATTTTACATGGGAAATCAACTAGGAAAAAGCCCTTCGCTTATTTTCATTAATTAAGATGAGAATATGGATAAATTAAAATGTCTTGCCTCAATCATGAAGCATTGTAATTTTTATCTCCTACTCACTTAGCTGCTCTGACAAACACTTAGCCAATTCAAGCCCCATCCTTCCTCCTATTCCCTTGTGAAATGTTGGCGGAAATTAGCCACAAAAAATATGATAATTCCCTATTTCCTTGTGAAAATCATGAAGGAATGGACACACGATGAATAAAAAAAAATGTACACTCAGCTAGTATACAATTGATAGTTACAATGTGCCTTTTCCTCCACTCCAACTATGTAACTAAATTTTTTTGCATGTCTCAGTTTATTTTTAGTAAATTGACTATTTATCTAAGAGGTCAAGTGTTAAAAACTATTATAACTACTCAACTGAACTCCTACTGACTCCAATAAATGTTAGAGGTCAGTTAATTGAGTTAAATTAAAAATAAATTCACTAGATGTCTAAATTTTATCAATCAACCCATGCACACCTCTAATTCTAGTGTATAACTAAAATTTATTGACTTAACTTGGAGACAAAGCCATGTCACTCTAGCTAATTTCAATCCAAGGCATCATGTTGATGTGGAAAATCAAATTTCTCCATTTGACTAGGGCACAAGTCAAATGAAGAATTTTGTTGCTATATTATAATAATAACTAAATTATTAACAAAATATTTAGTGGAAGAAACAAAATAACCAATTTCACATAGAAATATATATAAAATTTATCGTCTCATAAAAAAATATTCACCTATTAATTATGACATATTTGGGCTCCTTACTAGAAAATTGTGCAAATTGAGGAAAAACATACAATAATCTAGATCTGATCTAAATGAAGATGCCCTAAACTCGTCTAATGTGGATCTTTTTGTCACTTCCTTTTCAAATTCCTTATACCCAACACACTTGAGTATAATTCCTTCTGTACCCACAACTAAAATTACCCTCTCAATGCCTTCTTCCCTTCTATGTTATTGTATCTTCTATATTTACATAGCCCTTCTTTTATAAACATCAATTATGACTAAATCCATAAAACTAATATCCAAAGTAATTGATGACTAAAATTAGGCCTCTCTTGATTTGAGAGTGATGGTTTAGATTCATCTCGTTTAATAATGAAAGTAACCTTTTCATTGGATTATATTAAAATCGCTTTTTTGTTGTAAAATAAAATACTTTATTTACTCATGTAATTACTAAGGCTCAAGGGTTCATTAGGTGACTTATTCATTTCAAAACACTTAGGCCTATGCATAAGTATATGCCCAAAATACAAACATAAAAGCCCCTCTTAGTGAGGGAGGTACTTTTACCACCTAGAACTAGCTTCAATCCTAGATTAGTGTCCCACATTGCATCTACTACCATGTATCCTCCCTATGATTTGGAATAATTACACCCTGGATCGAAATCATCCTAAGATACCTACCATATTCAAACTTACTCTGAGAATCTTCCACTCTTAGACATCCTATAAACTCATCTCATACCATGAGACCATCTTAACAAAGTTGGAAGGATTAACTGATTGGTCCTTCCCACTTGAATCTACGGTTGAATCCTTATAGTCTGCTCAATCTATAAAGCTTCCCACTCCTTGTTAACATCTAACTTATAGGTTTCAATAGACATTGCTAATGCACACTAAGTTGAATTATTACCATATTATACAAAATAATACCATAAATCTTCTCAACTTCCAATATTTGTGGATGTAATCCAAGGAATGTAGATTGGTGCTCCATGGGATATAAATAATTATAAATTTTTTCCAATTCCATCTATAAAAAGTGGTGAACATGCTCAAAATCCATTTAAAAATGATTACGCATTAGTAATACATAAATATCAAGCTCTAACATTACAAAATTTATAGTTCAATAAAATGTAATCATGTTTAAATACCATATTCTTTAATATCATATATATATGTATTGTACTAAAAACACATTGGTAATTCCATCCAAGTTGTTGATTCACATCATTTTGAATTTCAATGGGGTTTACCTAAGTAGGACAACACCTTTGTTTGCGTCATTCTTATTACCCCTTGAAGAGAAATTACTAGTTTTCTTCAGTTCTCCTTCACGATATACTCCATTTGGGTTAGATTTCCATATTGAATTGATATTATATTATTGTATAAAAGAATTAAAATTGATATTATTTTGAAAACTTAGCCTAAAATTTCCCATGAAATTTTCACGTACATAATATGTAAACCAATCAACATCCTTTAAATTTAAAAAGAGGTACATGTAAATATTTTGGAGGGATAATTAAAACAACCACTTTCTTTAATTTTATTTTTGTCTTATGTTCTTATAAGTCTACTCAAATTTCAAGTATAGACACTTGTTTGATGTAGAATTCAATTCCACATCTAATGATTACCCATTTTTCATATTTCTGAGAAGACCGACTTTGATAAAAATTGAAGATACATTAAAAAAGTGTGTTCAACATGAATTTTTAATGTATATTCATTTTTTTATCAATGTGCGTCTTCTGAGATGTATGCATAATCGATACTCGTTGGACGTGGAATTTTATTCTGAATAGGATGAGTGTCTACACTTCAAATTTGAATAAACATATGAAGAGATAAGCCAAAAATACAATTAAAAAAGTAGTTTTCTTCTTTTCCATCCAACATTTATAACTCTTATTTTATTATTTTCCTATTATTTTGTTATTTTTACTGAGAAGACCACTTTTAGGCTGAAATTTCCTCTAATGAATTTCTTTATAGTAATTAATACAATTATAAAAAATTGATATTTCCACACTATTAATATCAATATATCATTTTCTTCAAAAGGAAAAGATAATTTATATTCTTTAGAAATGAATATACATGTTTTGATCAATTTCATGCACATTAGGCTTGTGTCCTATAAATTAGGCTTATGTAAGGTCCTTTTGATTCAGGATATTGTAAAACAAATATATAATTAATATATCATTATTAATAATATCAATATATTATTATTATTATTATTATTATTATTATTATTTACCTTGGAGTGAGAAGCAACGAATAAGGAGGTTATGTTGACACCACCTTTATCACCTATTGTAATAATTGAGGCAAACATTAATACCACCCTCCCTGATTAGGTGCCAGGTGGTGGGCATATGGTAGTGCACATTCACATTAGAAATTAATTCTCATTCAATGATATACTTTTTTGGATGAACCAAGGGGTTTGAAGGATTAGTTTTCATATTTTGGAATATTCACAACATCGTTCTGCACTGGATAATCATGGATTTTGATATAGTGTGCCCTAATTTTGTTATTTGGTTATCTTCCATAGAAATATTTTTAATCCTCCATTTACTTGTGGATGTAGTTTTGGAGGCTTACTTCTTTGGACTTCAAATGGAACTCTAGAGTGACCAATATTTTCTTAGGTATTTTTCAAGGGGCAGGGCCAAAGTCTCTTATCCTAGTCCCTTAAAATCAATATCCACCTCATTTTTTGTCTTCAAACCCTTGTTCCATCCTAGATAGTTTGGATTTTGAGAGTATTTCACTTCTTTTTGAATGTCAGAATTCTCTATATTGGCACAAGATAATTTTTTTTTACCAAAATCGATTTATGCATATATATCTAAGTGGGGCATATTTTACTTTCATCTAGAGTGAAAATTTATTTTTGTATTTTTATTCCAACGATGTTGATTCTTCATTAAGTGGCACAAGCTATAGTATCAGTTATAAGTCATTTTAGTATATGATAAGATGATAAGGAAATGTTCCACATCACATAGGGGTCCAAGTTGAAATGACTCACATGTGGGAGGAAGCGAAAATGCTAGATCCCAATCATCTTCTTAGCTCTACCACATGAAGGCACCAATGGAAATTTAGAAAGAGATTATAAAATAAAAAGGGGAGATCATCATTGATCATGTAAAAAAATCATATTCTGAGGTAATTACCACTATTGTTGATTAAGTTCTATAAAATAGTCACATAAGAGGACCACAAGATTAATACCTTCACATAATTTACCTCTATTCATAACTCAAATTGCTTCTAGGTAAATTCCTTCTCCGGAGAAATGTTGCACCATATGAGATTTTGCTAATAATGGATGAGTTCTAGCTTCAATTCAGAGAAATATAAAAGTGCCTCGTAAGGATAGAGACAATAATAATACATGTGAAGGCGTCATGTGCACCTAATAGTCACATGGATACTTTTCCTATTAAATTCTCCCCCTCCCCTTAATACTTTGAATGATAGGGGCTAGATTTTATATTTGGTACCTAGTGGGACTTTGTTTATGATAGTTATTCCTATGGTTTTAGTTGTTATATTTTGCATCTAGATGTTATATTATGGTAAATGTTTATTGAAATATTTCAAGCTGAAATTACTTGGTTCTATTTCAGATTTTTTGAAATTACACACTACTTATGCATATTTTGAAAAAAATACACTACTGTTTTTCCAATGTTATGGTTCCCCTAATGACATATCAAACAAAAAGAGAGATTTATAATTCTCTTTGGCTAATAAAAGGATATATATATATATATATATATATATATATATATATATATATATATATATATATATATGTTTTTCAAGTTGTATGTGATCCTCCAATCTTGACCTGTGGCTTGAGGAGCCACAACCTAAGGAAATCTAATCTGTGAAAGTCAGCTGGAGATCATACCCAGCCTGGGCCACACGAGCCCTAATATGACTAGATTTTTTAGCATGTATCCTACACCTAGCACATGGCACAACCACCCCCCATGGGGTTTGATCCCAGTTCACCTTGCTAACAAGGCCCATCAGCAACTCGTTTTGCTAGTGGGACTTCGCATAATTTCTTTTTTGCAAGTGAAGAAATCATGCGTGGAGCATCTCTGAGGCATACATAGTCATGCTCACGATTGGACCATAAGACCTCTGAAGACAAAACCTCCCCACCTAACCATTGGATCACATCCCCAGGACTCTCTCTCTCTCTCTCTCTCTCTCTCTCTCTCTCTCTCTCTCTCTCTCTCTCTCTCTCTCTCTCTCTCTCTCTCTCTCTCTCTCTCTCTCTCTCTCTCTCTCTCTCTCTCTCTCTCTCTCTCTCTCTCTCTCTCTCTCTCTATATATATATATATATATATATATCTGTGTGTGTGTGTGTGCATGTTTGTGTTTGTATTACAATTATAATATTAAGAGGGATGATATTTTAGTTTTTTCTCTATAAAATTCAAATGTCATTATCATTGCAAAAACATTATTGTGAATGGTTGTCATTAATGTATAATATACTTAAAATGAAATTTATAAATGAAAATTATAAGACTAAAATATTATAAATATAGAAAATGATGAATGTTACTACTTAATACTAAAAATAAAATGTGTTAAAGATAAACTCAAATTATTTATCATAACAAACTATCATAATTTAACTAAATAATAAAATGATGTTATATTTTAAAATGTAACAATTTTCAAAAAATATGTTACTTTTATTTTTGTTTGTTTGCTAAGTTGGGTGACTCCTAAGATGACTGCATAGGTAACCTTCGGCTTGCGAATCCATGACTTTTCAACATATAAGTTGTAAAAAATACCCAAGTATTGCACTCGACTTCACACTAGCTATTAACATGTCTAGATTTTCCTCCCATGGAGTTTCAAGTGATCTTCACATTAAATATACTCCCCATCATCATATATTCTATGTCCCTTGCGTACAACATGTTAAAATTTAAATTAAACTAGTAATTTCCCCTAAAGGTGCAAATGTACACCAAAGCAATAGAATATTTCAGAAGATAATCTCACTATGAACAAATCTAACTGCTAAATGCATGCACATAAGGTTTTCCAAACTCTCCAATACAAGAATCATTAGTCATTTCTTTGAGTGGAGCTAAATTGCTTCTTAATAAGAATATGTAGTTGATATATATCTAAAGCTCCTCAAAGACATTAGTAAGGCGCATGCAAGTTTTTGAGGACTCCATGTCTCAGACAAATGTTGTTGTGATGGGAAGAGACTATTCATCCCAACCAACTATGGAGCCTTATTTTCCTCCATCTCTGTCCAATTAAAATTTGACACTTGGGTGGGTCAGAAATTTTCGCCGTGTCTGCAGTCATTGTTATTTGTTTCATATAGAATTGAAGGATAGGGATCTTGGATAGAAAGGCTAATGAGAAGAATTAGGATATTGTTTGGACTAAGGAAGATGTTTTCAAAATTTATAAAGACGTCAATGTCGGCTCCTTCGATACAGTCCAGTGTTGGAGAAAGAGGAATGGGAAGGACAACATAGGAGTTTGAGTTAGCGAAGAGGGACACTTTTCCAGAGGTGGAAAGAGGATCATGCTTAAAAAAAACCAATTAAAATTCATCAAGAAACCATAAACATAAACCACATGATCAACGGGCAATACCCCACGTGTAAGCGCCCAATGACTCACTTATTCCTTTCCAGAATAGATGGATATGTAATGCATTCCTTGACAATTTCCTTAGAAAAGGTTCGCACAGATCTCTACGATCCTCTTTTTGAAACTTTATTTTCTTTCGTTTCTCCCTATTTGTTTCTTATCTAGTGGAGTTGTTTTCCAAGGTGGAATTAATAGAGACTAGAACAATACATATAATTACAAGCACTTGCATTGAACCCACATGGTATTAGGTCAGCTTGAACGAATTTATATGCATGGGATGTTCAACTCAATGGAAATAATTACAATATGTTTCTCCCCATAGATCCCCTCTTGATGGGACTGCTGTTTACTTGGGGAAGTTAGTGAGAGTGGCATTCTAGGGCATGCACAAATCCTACTACTAAGAGGTGGTGGTTCAAACCTTCCAAATGTGTGATTCTTTTCCGTGCGAAGGAGGCATGGAGTGTGCCTTCGATGCGCTATAGTCGGAGGTCACCGACAATGCAATTGTGCTAGTGGAGAACTCAAAAATTTAATCATTTCCCATGCCACGTGGTCAAAAATTGTTGGACAAAGGAAGACGAAAACAACCCCTGTAATTGGGTGAATCTTCCCAACCAAAACCCATCATAGGAACACCTTCATTGTAATTATAAATCTATATTTTTATTGTTTTTTTTAAAACTTTGAATGAAATATATAACATTTTGTGTGAGTTATTTTTACAAATATTTGAATGCAACCTTTCATACCATTGCTAAAAAAAATAACACAATAACTAAATAAATTTTACAATTTAAATATTTAAGATATTTTTTGAATTTGTTAATATTAAAATTTACCATAAAAGTAAAATAAATATAAATACATGTTTATCTTTTTCAAACATTTTGAATTAAAAATATAATATTTTGTTTCATTTATTTTAATTAAATATATAACATTTTGTTTCATTTATTTTTAGAAATATTAAAATGCAACCTTCATGACATTCCTAAAAAGAATTCAAATGAAAACTAAGTAAATTTTACAATTCAAATGTTTAAGATATTTTTTGAGTTTGTTAACATTAAAATAGTAAATTTTACAATTCAAATATTTAAAATATTTTTTTGAGTTTGTTAATGTTAAAATTTACAAGAATGATAAAAAAAATATAAATACATGTTTTTATTATTGATTTTTTTTTAAACATTTCAAATGAAATATAGAACATTTTGTGTCATTGTGTCATATACTTTTATAAATATTTGAATGCCAAATTTCTTACACTGCTAAAAAACAATCACATGAAAACTAAGTAAATTTAACAATTTAGATGTTTTTTGAGTTGGTTAATGTTAGAATTTACAAGAAAGGTAAAACAAATATAAATACAAATGCATGATATTAATAATATTGTTTGAAATTTGTTTAAATACTATGATTTTTATTACTCATTTCTAACAACACCCTATGTGTTGCAATTCCATAAAAAACAATACTCAGTGATTGTACCTGTCTTTTCACAAGAGCACTTATTTGGGTTGGAGCTTATTTCTTAGTCTATGCACCCATAAATGCTTGGGGAAAGTAAACATCCACCATAAATTTAAAGCAACCCATGATCTAACGATTTGCATCTAGTTTCCCTAAACATTTATGGATGAATAGAGTGAGAAATAAGCTTCTCTGTGGAGTGGCTATGATGTTCCCACATCTCACCACTTGGTTGAAAACACTCGAGTATTTTTCATAAGTAAAAAGCAGAAAAGTTTTGGACGTCACATATTCTAAAATTACTATCACTCATGTCGAAGAGCTGCCCCCCTACATGCAATAACTCAATTCAAATAATTTAGTTTAAACTATTTCATCTGTCCAAACCGAACAAATCCAGAACTATGAAATTTATAAGGTGGATACTCTAAGGGAGTATTGTTAGTTCTCATGAGACTTGACCTAGTGTGTACTGTGCCTAAGAACATGGTGTTCTAGGCAAGAGAGAGCAAATGAAATTGTCATCATGGCCCTTTTATTCTTTAAGGGACTTGGTATTTTATGTCAGAACTTCCTACACAACAAAGGAAACCTTTGGGGCGAACAATGAGATTGGAGAAACATATATAATGATGATTTTTAGAGATATGGAGGGCAATTATGATGCGTGATTAATCCAACATAATTAAGAGTAAAAAGCAGGAAATTTGGGCATGTCACATATTGCAAATTACCATCCATAATTTCAAAGAGTAACCCCCTTACATGAAAAACCTTTTTAGATAATTTAGTTTAAACTATTTCATCTGCCCAAACCGAACAAATCCAGTACGCTCAACATTATGAAAATTATAAGGTGGATACTCTAAGGGAGTATTGTTAGTTGTCATTGAGACTTGACCTGGTGTGTAATTCACCTGAGAAGATGGTGTTCTGGATAAATATATCTGAGTAAAAATAGAATTATGGATCAAGAAAAGTGATATTTGATAATGAATCCATATAGGCCCTCATTAATTGACGTTAACATTGGAATACAATTACACTTTTGACATATCAATGAAATGCCACATATTTTTCAACACGAAAAATACTTTTGGTTTATATTATGTACAAAGAAAAAGTTATAAGTTGATTCAAAAACTAATATGGAAATATGAATTCCACCATACATCACTTTTGTTTATAAAAACTGTGAGGCATGCCCCCAAAAAACCGATCCAATCTTTTACATCATAACTATTTCATCATATCAAAAAATTTTAGAATCCATTCAAGTAAAACATAAAAAAATAGAGGATAAACAGTGAACCAGCTGTCCTCCATCTTCGTGTCTCCCTGTGAGAAAAAACATGCCTTCTTTCATTCTTGTTTTGAGTAGACAGTTAGTTCTAGTGTCATATAAAGTTTACGTTTCCCTTTGCTCTAGGTCCATTTGAGTTGTATAAATCATAGTGCATTTCTCTGAAAGTTCCATTCAGCCCTCTTTTGGATAGGCAATCTACTTCATTATTTTTTTCCCTGTAGATGTGAAAAAAATATATGGATGTGAAATTCCTTTTTAAAACATATATTCTCTAGCCAGTATGAGACATATCCAGGATTTAGATAAGTTTTCTTATTCATGTGATCAATAAGGACTTTTCAGTCTCCAAAGACCCACAACTTTTCCATATATAACTAACTAGAAAACCACATAAGTCCCCACAAAGCCAAACACTCTTCTCTAATATTCCTGCACAGCCCCCCACTCTAGTAATTTTTGTAATGAAAAGTGGGCGATATCATGAGCCAAGAACCACATCCACAGATTTGATTTTTTGATGCACCATCAAAAAAACTAGCAGGATATTGTAATTCAAATGGTCATAGTCTCATAAACTTGTGTGCAAAGATTTATATATATTCAAGTGAACAAACAGGTCATAAACTATTCTAATCACTTTACTCTAATAAGATGTTCTAATCACTTTACTTTAACCCAAGTCTCACAAATGAGTTATGATATAAATTTAAATAATTCTTTTATTTTTTTTAATGGTTAAATATTAAAGGAGCCATATACATTATATCCATGGTAATTAAAAGAAAACACATTTTTTTTCATAATAAATATCATGTTATTAAAATTAAAAATTTAAAAGTTAATTAAATTATTAAATTGTTACTTTATTTGAAATTATTAATTTAATAAAAAATATAATAAATAATTAGATAAAAAAATATACATATATTGATTTAAGAAAAAATATTTTATCATTTCATTATTTTATCATGGAGATTCTTCACTTTCAATATTATGGATTATTAATATTATGTATCCAAAAAATCATAAGTGATTTCATATGACATTTATTAGTACAACACGTTCTTTTGATTAACCAACTTATCTAAAAGAATACAAAGACCATAACTACTTTTAACATAAATGTTAACCTTTGATATATTATTACAATGAAAAAGTGTTACACAACATGTCTATATAGGAATAGGGCTAAATTTTAACCTTTGACATATTATTACTATGAAAAAGTGTTACACGACATGTCTATATAGGAATAGGGCTTTGACGTAGGGCAGTGTGGTCATTTCTTCTTAAAATTTTAAACACAAAAGAAGCTTAAAGGAATGAAAGGTACCTCTAGGCATTTATTGGCTCTTTTCAATGTATATGAGCAGAAAATCTCCATTTTGGCCCTCTTTTGGTTTTCTAAAAAAAATAACTAAAACAAAGACCTTAAGGTGAGCGACCAATGCACAATTACCAAACCTTACACAGTGTCTGAAATGGACAGGTTAGTCGTTCGTTCTTGAATGCAAAACCCAACTATGCCAATTTATTTCAAATTAATTGGACAAGACCTAAGGTCTGAGTCACCACTCTCTTATTGACTAGGATTTAAGAGCAGCTACCATACTACTAGTGGAATCGCAACCCAAATTCAGGGCCGGGCTAAATCTTAGATTTGTGGAGTAAAAATATATCATAGGGCCAACCTCCGACTATGGCGGTGGTTCGTTAATCCACCGCCTATCCTTGCAACACCCAAGTATTGCTTCATTCCTTTGCAAAGTTTTTGATACTCTTAAATGACAATTTTTATCCCCTAGTGCGAAATCAAATCCTCCTTACACAAAAAAATTACCACACTCTGAGGTTGGTAAAATACTTGACTATGTCTTGTTCACCTAACTAAGAATTTACTTGGGCAAAGGTTTGCAACTCACCAAATGTAAAACAGAGGAGTTGTATTAAAAACGATACATTTGATTTCCAACAAAATAAGAAATATGTCATTAAAGGCACATGAAATAATTCA
This sequence comes from Pinus albicaulis, assembly GCA_034641835.2. Classification (NCBI taxonomy): domain Eukaryota; kingdom Viridiplantae; phylum Streptophyta; class Pinopsida; order Pinales; family Pinaceae; genus Pinus; species Pinus albicaulis. The sequence goes on from CM076582.1 coordinate 502,131,275, forward strand.
TTTTTTTCTCATACCTTTTCTATATGTTAAGAGAAATATTCCTCTTCTTAGTTTCATACTCCATTCCGGTTCTAATAGTGCACAAGGTATTCACCTCACTCTAAACATAAATATGTGCACCTACCAAGCCAGACATAGAAGAAACAAGAAGTAAGCTATTACTACTCAAAAAAAAATTGTTACAATGAATTATATAACCACTATTAGCTAAATCTTCTCACAGTCTTCTACATCTATGGGTGGTTTGACTATCCCTCTCGATTCATTCCTCCTAACTTAATTCCACGCACACCTCCTAACAAATTTTTAACACATACATTCATGAAAAACCACATGGAATTAAAATTCAGGTAGAGATAGAAAAGCACCAGAAAAAATGCCTTCATTATGTTAACACGAGAAAATATTTACAAAGGAAGGTATGGGATCTCTTCTTGAATACTTTGTCTCAACAAGCTCCTTCTAACTCCTAAGGCTCTTCTCTCTATACATAATAAGAAAACTAAAAAATATCCCAATAGGAAAATCGTATGGGACACCTGTCCTTGAAATCTAAAACTCACTCAAAACTAATTCAACATGTGCTACCTTTGCATAGGCCCATTTGAGAAATTTACCAACTTATCAAACAACCTACAGTCCCAGTTTTTTCTAGAATTTGAAGACTTGGGTCTTAAGATAAAATTTTCTAATTCCTAATGAGGAAATACATATATTTTCCGTAAATTAAAATACCTCTACCACTCTAATAAAAATACATTAGTTGGATATTGATGCTCTTACATCAAACTCCCCAGGTGGAAAATGTTTTACCTCTTGGTTTAATGTGTCGAGTCTTCTAGGAACCCAAACAAAGTGTTGTTGTTGATTTCTTACTCAACTGTCATGCTCCATAGTTTTTGTTGCTTGCCAATTGCTAGGATCCAAAACTCTGTGTTGTAGTTGATCATCCACTCTTTGACACTGCTTCATTGGTTCTTCTTTTGTCATTTCTAATTTTCGATAATTCCACACTTTATTTTGCAAACTCCTAGTAGTTTTTTTTATGTATCCTTGTGTAGTCAATTAGATCATGTTGCTACCTTTTTTCTTGTCCTAGTAGTACTTTCTATTAGGTTTATTTTTTATCAGCCTCCTTATTTCTTCAATTTTAGTGTCAAACTTATCATTTTGCTTCAATATGCTACGAAATGATGCTCAGTTGCATTTGCATAATTTCCATGGTTGTTATTCTTACTTAATTTCCACAGTCATTTACACGTGAATGCTTTAGCCTTGACTTCCTTGTAAGTGATTAGCCCATATCCTATGCACATCTTTTATAGCCAATTATATGCTCATTAAATTTCTATTGATCACTTTTTTTACTTTTGTAGCCTCTTGATTGTCCTCCAAAACAATTTCACAATTTGTATCCTTTTGTTGGAAATGAAATATTTTTTCATTTCTACGGGAAAAACTTGTCCTCCTTTTCTTATCTCATCAATTACAACTTCACATTAATTTTCTCTGGTGCCTAAAAGAATATAATTAGCTTGAAAAAAAATATTCTCCTTCATTTCCTTGGATGAAACAAGCACCCCTTCCATGTTAGTCATTGTTCAACATTCGTCTTCTCAGGCTGTAATCAAACTCTCCAACAATTTCATTTCTTCTTTAAATTTTAGGAGCATTTCATCTAAATGCTTCCTTTTCTCTTCAACTTCATAACCCAATTTTTCTATGTTATCTTCACCAAAAATTCCTTAATTGTGCTCCTAAAATAGTATTTACACAATGTGTATCTTGGTTGTATTTATGAAACAATGATGCTTCACCTTCCATCATAACAAAAAATTTCTTATGTCCTTTCTTTATGCTCTCAAAAATCACACCTCCATCATCTCCATTCTATGTATGACTACTTGCATAAACCAAATCCATTATCTTTGTAGATGTGGTTCCTACTTCTTTATGTCAAGACTCACTTCTATGGATTTTAAAAGATAGATCTATCTTTCCGTAGTGATGCTTCTTTTTGACACCTAATCTTTAGGATTAGGAAATCCTATGTAAAAATTGTATATAGAGAAATAAAGGAAGTTGGAAAATGAAGAAACATTGGGAGATGAAACCCAATAGTCTCCCTCTCCTTTTATATATTTGTGGTCTATATTAATGAAAGTATAACAATTCATTCATGGAGTTACTCTTGGCCTGACATGGTATCATATCTAGCTCCCAAATTATTTTTTTGTGTCGTAACTCTAGTCAGTTTTCTTCCATATTCTATTGTTTTGTTCTCTACCATATTCTCTGTGAGATTTTGAGCATTCAAATCCCTTGGAGATGCATTGAAATTCCACTATGAGCAACAATTACCTTTCTTATTTTCTACTATTTAACTCCTAACGATATGTTAGTTTGTGAGTCTTCTTGAATGTGATGATACATATTATGTGCATTGAGTGATGTCTTTAAACTTTGCACATTGAAATGAATCTAATCCACTATGAAAAGAGGGAGATTATTCTTTCTCTTCGAGGTACTGAGTCATTGCCATGCTTTTATTATTTTTTGCCTCCCAATGATGCTTTGACAAACAAAGACGCGATGCAAGGATACACATGTTGTTGAAGAACATTCATATAACAAATCATATATATATATATATATATATATATATATATATATATTTGGACGGATTGTTTCCATTGAAACATGAATTGTTAAGTGGGTATTGAAAGTGGATTTGTGATATCCAGTTGTTTTATTGAAGTTGGTTGAAACTCCTACCATGGTGAACACTAGTATGAAATCTGCATATTGTTCTGTGTTGGAATATTGAATGAGTTGAAGGACTAAACATTGCCTAACGTTGAGACAATGGTAAAAATTATGTTGTGTTGGTCAATGTTACATATGAGCTGAAGTCACGTGCCAAGTTGATTAAAAAAAATGAATGTTTTGCATTAATCTTGTATGGTGATTTCAAGTGTGTTGGATAAAATGTGCTCCCATGGAACATATGGTATAAAATGCAATGTGTGTTTTTTTTATAAATTGTATATGAAGTTAATTTTTTAAAAGGATGAAGTATGGTTATATTATGAGTAGTTGGCATATTTTTATACATTGATGAAGGTCGTATACATTTATGAAGGTGGTAACCATTTATGAAGGCCTATTGTTGAGATTCAACAAGATGATCAGCTTAGTGAAAAGAGTCGCCTTCACTAAGTGGGCTCGCAGGCTATTTTTGGCGCAAGTCTATTTTTAGACTATGTCTATTTTTAGACATGATGATCATATTTAAAAAGTTGTAGGATGCTATTTTTGGATGGTTGGTTAAGCTGGAAAAATAGATGAAATTCTATTTTTAGAATATTGGGCGAAATCTATTTATAGATCACTGATCTAAAAATAGATGCATGTCGATTATTATTAGCTCTTAGTAATAATCAGACACTAAAATACAACTTATTCTCTTTGAACACTTCAGTTCAGTGCACATATGTGGCACATCAATGGACTGAGGGAATTATTAAATTCCGAACGGTTTACTAGAGCTAATTCATGGAGGACTCAATTAGAACTCAAGTGGCAGAGTTATTACACAATTAGAAGAAGTAGTTATGGAGTTGTATTTATTTTAACTCAGTTAGACTCAGTTGAGCTAGTTGTATCTAGTCTAACTGAATGATACACTAGTGAGAGTGGAGAGAATTAATTATTTAATTAATTCACAAATAATAACTCATTAATCAACTGAACAATATAGCATTTAACTACAATGCATGGCAGTTTCAGTGGAGACCTAGTGGAGAAGTAGGTGAAAGGGTAAGATAGACTATCTATTGTGACTATAGTGATGCATTGATTACATCACACACACATTGGAGTTTCCAATGAGGATTTCAAAGTCAAGAAAAGGGTAATTCGAATTCATTCAGAGCTATTCTTTAGTAGGTATTGCGTAGTGGAGGCAAGCTAGCAGGAGGCAAAGATCGGTGCATGGATTTGCAAGATTGGTCCTGATTAGTGTATGACGATTGTAATGTATTGAGAGCTTGATAAGCTTTGTATGAGGATTTTCATATGATTCCATGATATATAATATATAGTTGGGGTTTTCAGCTTCAGGATTTCCCGGTTAAAAACTGTGTTATGTGCGATTGATTACTTTTGTTTATGCTTCACATGTGTGTGCAATTAATTTTTCCACAAAAGATTAACAAGTGGAATTGATTCAGTATTTTTCATAAAGTTAAATAGTGTGAGATCAGGTGAATCAAGGACATATGCATGCTTAGTGCATATAATTTCTACACCTATATGGTGCACATGAAATATGAAGGTGGGTTATATGCTATGAAAATATAATGTGCAAGATATGGAAAGCAAGTACATTGAGTCAATTATAATTATCATATACTATACATAATTCATTTACGTTAAATTCATACATTGATTTCTCCCATTATGAAGCACATATGTTATAAGTATATTATGGATATGTATAATATATGGTGTGAGTAGTAGTGAGATTTGGACCATATTTTTCTTACCTTTGAGTCGAGTTTTTTTGGGTACATAATGCACTCCTTAATGTGTATTTTGGGAGTAGTTCTCACTAGAAAAGAGAACTCCCATGAATGGTCTATGAAATTAAAACATGCCCTCATTTACAATGAACTTTGGAAAGGTATTTGTGAAGGAGAAGGATAGAATGCGCCTGAAAATCTTACTTCAAATAAGGATACTGCCATTTTGGAAACAAGAAAAACAAGGCATATGTCTTGATTGTAGCATCAATAAATGATGCGGAGAGTCATCAAATTTAACCATTTTCAAATGCTTATGAAACCTTAAAGAAGTTGAAGGAATTATATGACTCACATTCTAAACTTGAATTTGTTCAATATTGTGTTGAAAAATGATGACCCTCTTTCCTTAGCATCATAAATAAGATCAATTATGCATGTAATAAAGGCCACTGATGTTGAAATTTATGTTCCTCTCATAACCTATTTCACATTATCTTGATTCATTGCAAGTAAGTGGAAAACTTAATGATATTTCCTTTGAATCCCTTGAGATAATTTTTTTGAAAGAGATAAGGATTTCCAAAAGAATACAACCCCTCACTCTTCTAAATAATTTGTGTGCCTTCCACAAAAAGATAATAATCATCTACAATATTCTTCTAGAGGAATAGGTGGCTGAAATGGAAGAGGAAGGAAGAATTTTAGAGGTAAGGGTGGTAGACATTTCCAAGTAGAAAGGTATAATATTCATTGCATATGATGCAATAAAGATGGCCATGATGCTTCCACATTTAAGCTTCCTTATGATATAATTGAGTAGGAAAGAAATGAAGAAAAATTTAAAACACCCAGTAAAGAGAAGGGAAAATCACCTAAGTCCACTCATTATGTTGTGGCACAATGCAACATTGGAGTAATTGAAGACTTATTCAATGCTTCAATTGCTTCATGGAAAGATTATTTATTTCTTGATTAGGAGAAACTTCCCACATGCCTTTCAAAAGAGATTCCTTTGAAGAATTCACTGGTAATGTTGACTGAGCAATATACTTTGCAGACACATCAAAACTGAAGCCATCAATGATTGGAACAATCGGGATCAAAATTCTTGGACTTCCAGACTTTCTTCTACACGATTTTCTATACCTCCCGGAGTTGAGGAGAAACTTATTGTCTTTAGTCCCCATCCACAAACAATGAAACTCCATTCATATATTTGATGGAAAGGTTGAGGTCGGAAAAGTATCATATCACTGACTTATAATGACTCAGATAGAATAAGAAAGAGTTCTGAAGCTGCAAGGAAATTATGCTCATGCACAAAACTTTTCATACAGTTATCACTATGATGAAGGTACACTTCCATCAAGTATTTTATTGCATGTTAGATTTGGACACTTGGACTATGACAACCTTTACCTGTTAAAGAAAAATTGTGTTACTCACTTTCTTACTATTCCTAGGATACTTAAGCAATGTGATGCTTGTATCTTAGGAAATCATAGCAAACAATCTTTTCAGGATTCTCATTCCAGAGCACATAGAAAAATTTAACTCATTCATTCTAATTTATGTGGACCAATGTGTGTTCTTTTGTAAATGGTAATAAATATATGATGACCTTTATTGATGACTACACTAGAATGTGTTTGTTTTATTTACTAAACAACAAATTTGAAGCTTTTTAAATGTTCAAGAATTTTCATGCATGGATTGATAATGATGCACAATCTCATATTGGATTTATTCGTACTGATAATGGAAAATAATATACCTTAGATTAATTTGAAAACTAAATTTGTGAGAATGGGATCAAACATCAAACAACCATGCCTTATAATCCCTAATAGAATGGAGTAGCTGAAAGAATGAACATGAAAATTTTAAATATGGTACGTTCGATGATGTTTTTCAAGAATTTTAAGTTGATATCTTTGGATGATGCAACTCTATGTATTTTTTACATAAATAATAAGTGTCCATCTCATGCTATGAAAAAAAATAATCCCTATGAAATGTTGTATGGCTAAATTCCTCCGATGAGACATCTCAGGGTTTTTGGTTCCACCTGTTATTCCTTGATACCCAAGGAACAAAGAAAAAAAACATGTTGCAAGGAGTCGCAAATGTATCTTCTCGGGGTACTCAAATACCTCCAAAGCATATAGTTTCTATGATGAAGTGAACTGATAAGCTTATAATATCTAGAGATATGATATTTCTTGAATCTTCTAATACTGATAATGTTGTTCAGCAACAACTTTATTTCTTGGATAGTTTTAGATGTGAAAATTATTTTCAATAGTTTGATAATGAGATTCCAAACCTTGAAGGGGGGATCCCTATACTGGACCAATATGTGGAATCTTCTTTTGAAGCACTCTCTCCCCTGCATGAACCTCCAACCATGGATGACACTTTGAGTGATGTGACTAAAAAAATTGGGAGACTAAATCTTGATTCATCCCCATCTTAATCAATTGAGTAGTCAAGGTCATCTCAGAAATATCCTCCAAAATGGCTCACAAAGACACTTGAAAATGTTTGTATTGATGAGGTTTGAAACACATAACAAGAATATCAACTAGACATAATGGAGGTGATGTAGACAATCTTGATTCACCTATTGATATGGATGTTTCTTATGATTTTGAATTGAATTTGTCTACATATTTTGAACAAAATTCCTTCAAAGAAGTCGTTTCTCATGATGAATGGAAAAAAGTGATGTAGAAAGAATATGATTCTTTGATAAAAATGGCACCTAGAATTTGGTTGATCCTCCATTGGTAACCAAACTAATAAGCTAGAATTGGGTATTCAAGAACACGGAAATGGATCAATTGACAAGCATAAATCCAGGCTTGTGGAGAAATGTTTTTCATAGAAGGAAGGGGTCGATTATGAGAAAACCTTTGCCCCTATAAAAAAGTGGGCTACCACCCAAACACTCTTTTCCTTGGAAACTCAAAACGATTGGAAAGTCCATCAAATTTATGTAAAAAATAATTCCTTGAATGCATATTTGAAAGAGAATTTTTTATTTCCCAACCTAAAGGATTTGTTGTGCAGGGCCAAGAAAAAAAAGCATGTAATATTGTAAAATCCTTGTATGTCCTCAAGCAAACACTGGGAACCTGGTATGAGAAATTGACTAAGAATATTCTTAAAATTAATTTCAAACATCGTTATCTTGATGATGAAACTTTGTTTGTCAAAAAAATTGGAAAAACAGTTGTTTATCTTGTGGTGTATGTATATGACATTTTGATGACAAGAACAACAAGAACTACATTTCATCCATAAAGAAGGAAATGAGGAAAGGTTTTGAAATGAAATATTTGGGATATTTTCACTACTATATTGGTATTGAAGTAACTCAACACGTGAAGTTTATATTCCTCTCTTAGAAGAAGTACATTGAATATATTTTAAATAGTTTTGGCATGGAATAGAACATAAAGATCACATCCATTGAAGTAAAATAATTTGAGGATGCAACAAAGTATAGAAAACTCATAGGAAGTGTTAACTACCTCACTACTGCTAGACCAAACATTTCATTTTTTGTTGGAATCCTCTCCATTTTTATGCAAAATATTTGTGAGGGTCATTGGTTTGTTGCTAAAAGAGGTGTAAAATACTTGAAGGGAACTCAAGACATTGGATTGAAATATACATAGGTGGGTGACTCCAGCTTGATCAGGTACTTCGATTTAGATTTTGATGGAGATAAATAAACTGGGGTATCTACATCAAGCAATGTTATGAGTCTTGGATCAAGAGATGAATCCTAGAGCCCACATAAAGAATAATTTATAGAATATTCCACAACTGAGGCAAAATATGTTGAACCAGCTGAAGAAACAAAGGAAATTATGTGGCTCAGGAGAATTCTGGAAGACTTGCAGGAGAAACAAATACATTCAACTCCTCTTTTGATTGAAAACGCTTATGCAATAAAATTTTCCAATAACCCAAAGTTTCATGGTTGAATAAATCACATCAATAAAAAATACCATATAATTATACATCATGTTGAGGCCAAAAAAATCCACCTATGACATTGTTCCAGCAATGAGTATATTGCAGACATATTCACGAAAGCGATTGGAAGGGAAAAGTTTTAAAGATTTTGAATGATGCTTGCACTCACAAACATCCCTTGAGATTAAAGGGGGAACTGTTGACACCTAATATTTGGGATTAGGAAATCATATGTAAATATTGTAAATATATAAATAAAGTAAGCTAGAAGACAAAGAGACAATGGGAGATGAAACCCAATAGTCTCCCTCTCCTTGTATATATCTATGTTCTATCTTAGGGAAAGTACAACAATTCATTCATAGAGTTAATCCTGTCCTAACACTTCTAAAAATCCCTTTTGTCATTTTCCTCCTCCTTATAAACAATTTTCCTCAGCTCTTTACCTACCAATTCTTTCTTGTAATTACTCCACAAAAAATTATTTATGGAAGGTAAATAAATTACCTTGAAATCTATATTTTCCTTCTTCAAATATTTCCTGGCAGTATTTTCGAGGAAGTCTTCCCTATTCCTAGGATTGTCCAAATAGTCTATTAATATTTTAAATCCTCTTCATATCGTGACAGTGAAATATTTGAATGTTTCCATTTCTCATTATTCTAGGTTCTTTCACATTTTTTCCTCCTGGATTCACTTCTTATAATTGACTTCTTATTGTAGTTCTTGTTTTGAGTAACCTGTCCATGATTTTGAAATTTATGGGATAATGGTTCCCCATGCCTTGCCTTTGTTTGTTGGTCTCAAATCCCAACCACTTCTCTGTTATTTCCTTTTATAAAAAATTTTACAACCCCTTCATCCTTTATGATAGCTCGTGATGGCTACCCTCCTTCATGACCTTCAACTGGTCCCATCGTTCCTCCTCCATCTTTCTCACTGGACAAACCCACATCCACACATAAATTTTTAGTTTAAAAAATGGAAGGATTTCTAGCATCCTCTTTCATCAACAACTCTCCCTACTTATTTTGACTCTTCACATAGTCCTCGTCATCATCATTTTCTTCCCCAAGGTTTTTTCCTTGTTCTAGTAGTTATAGGAAAACATCTTCTATCATATCTTTCTTCCTTGTACCTTCCACAAGTCCCAAACAAATCACCTTCATTTTGATATTGCTGCTTCTCTTAGTTCCCTACTTTGTAACATATTGAGAGCTTCGTTCTCCTCTCTGCTTGTTGTACCTTGCTCACTTCTTGAGAATTTACTATCGTTATCCCCTTTACAATATCGGTTGGAATCACTAAAAGGAAAATAACTTCAAGAAGAGGTTAAAACAAAGGTTTTTAGTGTTATAATGTTTTCAAATAATATCAAAAAAACATTTTCTACAACTTCCCTTTATGGTGGGAGATGTTTTATTGGAGCCGATAACAGAACTTCATTATAACTAAAAAAATCTACGCCTCAAGAGATTTTAGTGGATATCTTTCATTAGGGGATTTTTGAGGTCTAAAATCGGCCTCCTTAGGAAATTATAAAATAAGAGTGGAAATAATAAAATAATATTATATTACATCATAAAATATTAGAGGGGAATTGTTTTTTTTTTTTAACTTGTATTTTCAACTTATCTCCCTATGGGTTTACTCAAATTTTGACCGGGAACACTCGTTGGATGCAGAATTTGATTCCTCAACCAAAGGTACCCATGTCGCATACTTTTTATGGACACTGCTACGAGAAAAATAAAAAATACATGAAAAATGTGATTGCAATCATATTTTTTCATGTATTTCTCATTTATCGTGTAGTAGGGTCCATTGAAAGTATCCAACATGGGTCCTCGAAGGAGGAGAAATTAAATTTTGCATCCAACGAATGCTCCCACTCGAAATTTGAGTGAAATGTTAGGGAGATCAGTTGAAAATACAAGTTGAAAAAGTAGTTTTATTATTTTATTATTTTATAATATTTTTACATTTTTACCCCAAAAAAGGTGAATCATCCCCCATGGTTGACATCATCATTTTGAATCTTATTGGTTTTTATAAAGTTTATTTTGGCAGTACATTTTTCTTAGGAGGCCCTTTTTAGACATCAAAATTTCTCTAATGTTAGTGGTGTGCTTAATGGAAAAATAATACTAGTGTGATACAATTGTAAAATCACCGATGATCCAGATTTAAATAAACACACTAGGGATGGAAATAAATGTTTGGATCACCAATTTGTTATCTTTATAAAATCACTAGTTCTTTAATAATAAAAATGCACTATATCAAACAATCTATGATACCATGCGTCAGGGCATTGAATGCAAACATCACATGTTCCTGAAAAAGTGTACTACCCTGGTACTTATGTCTTCAACAAACACCCTAGGCATTCCTTTTCAGGAATAACGCTGGGCCAGGAAAAAAATTCTTGCAAACCTAGTGATTTTATTAAATTTACAACACTCATGCTTATTAGCTTTATAAAAGCACCGATGCACTACTAATATAAAAGAAACAATGTTGTTAATCTAAATAATGCACCGGGGCTGGAAATAATATTTTAGAGCATCTCGGCATTGGTTCTATGAAATCACCATTTCTTAAAGAATTTCAATGCATGAGGACATACAATCTATGATACAATGCACTGGGGTGTTAAATAAATTCAATATTAGTTCTTGAAAAGTATAACACCCTGGTGCTTATTTTTTTTGTGAATTACCTGGTGTTGTACTTTTCATAAAAGGCACGAGACTATGTACAAAATCTTGTTGTATCGGTGCTTTTACATAATTTAATACACTGATGCGTATTTATTTTATAGACACACAAGGATTTTGTATGGGATATCATTTTTTATTATTATAAATATCATTTCTGAAAACTCATATTCGAAGTGGTGCGCATTAATATATGATGTTCCAGTATCCATTTTTTTTTTTTTTGAAACATCGACTTGTGATAGTGCAACTATTGTGATTTTTTCAATCCGTTATTCATCGAAAAATCAACATATATATTACAACAATATTCATATAAATTAAATTTTGATTAGTGCATTTGTATATGATGTTTGAATTCATTTTTTATATCATCAAATTTTGCATCTCTTCATTATAATATTTAATCATCCAAATACTGATTTAGTGTTGTAACATTCCACAACAACATTGGACAATACAATATAATAAATTAAATTGTTTTATGATATATGAATAAGAGGCTCTTTCCCTTGCCTTTTAGTTTGGACACTATATCCATTACATTGAAAAAAAGCTCTGATTTTCACAGACAATTATTTAGAAAAACACAACGGCTTGTATAATATTCAAATAGATCATGAGTCTTTGTTGGAACTTTTGTTAGTGCTCAATCTACTTCCATCACTTGGGTTATTTCGACGAATGTTTTTTTTCTTCGATAAATTGTTTCCATATTCTTCATGTTCCAAATACAAACATAAAAATAATGTAATGAGTGTATCTATATTGGCGAGAATAATTAAAATAAAAATAAATAATATACATCAATGTAAATTGAAAATAAATATACCATAGAAAGAATTGAGTCTTGAACTATACACATTCTTTCAAAACCAAATCTCATGCTTCCTTTTAAGAGCTCTATTGTAGGAACAGTTCCATACTTTGTTTCTTATAAGTTTTATACCCCATAATAAATCATAGAATTAATATAAGGAATTTTTGTTGTTGTATTAATTATAAACTCAGAGAATTAAAATAACATAGATACCTATGAATTCGACAATTGATTTTTGATATGGCATCATATAATCATTGTTGTGGAGGTAAATCTCCTCTGTGGACAGAGGCGATCCCACTAGCCCTAGAGTAGGTCTAGCAACAATCGAAACAGGAAAAGCTATTGATCCCTAGTTACAAGAGATAGAATCACGATAGATCGCTTACCGTGATTCCTTCGTTGTTGTTGTCGAAGAAGAAGTGGCGCTTCCATTCCTAGATGGACAGGTAACGATCCGTGAGCTTGTTGCATCTAGATACCTATACACATGCAAAGAAGAGACAACATGCAACGTAATATTTCACACTTTATAACTATCAATCAGTCAGAGAGGAACGAATGAAATTGCATTATATAATGGACAAACACAATCATGAAACCAATAGCCGTGTCACGTATGTTAAAATACAAGAGAATGATTACAAGCAGTGCTCTGATATGTGATCTTCCTTCGACAGGGTTCCAGCGAGACATGTCTCCCAAAGCTCATTAGGGATTCGACAGAACTCTCTCTCTCACAAGGTTCTCCTTAGCTCTGCTCTTGATTATCACTTAGCTATAATTTCCTTCCCAAAAGTTCAGCTAGCTAGAAAATGGAGAGGGTAGACTTTTATAGAGGGAGAAGGAGAGGTTAGGCTCCCTATAATCATGGGGGAGAGTCCTATCTCTTAGGAAGGTTCCATGAGAGGTGGAAAACCACTTCTTAATCAGGGAGATGCGGAGGCAAACAACCCAACCTCATTTTGACGATCCGTTCTGAACTTGTTAGAATCAAAATTCTGCCTTCTATTCTTAAAAAAAAATTCCTTAATAGGCTTGGCGTGGGCACAACATAGGGACAGAGCACCAGCTGGCATGCCCACTAGTGTGAATTTTCCCCATTGGTGCGAGGGATGAACTAGATACCTGCACCAATGCCAAAAAAATGGGTTTTTAGAGTTTTTTAGAGGAAATGTTCTTCAAGAAAATTATTTTCCTTATGTAGAAGGATGCCATGAAGGTGCTTTCAGGAAATTTTACTGTTCACAGGTCACAGGAATAGTCCTCCAATGTGTGGGACAAGGGATTGTAGGGACGGTGACAAAATGCTATGTAACAAATGCGCATGAGGTCTGAGAGAGAGGGAAGGGTGAAATGCTCTATGAGAACGCGCCCAACTAAAAACACTACCGTCGGAAGACCTGCGAATACAAATACAACTGATATCTCTGATACATGATATGTTGTAAGGGCACAGCCATCCATAATAGAGTGTACAAAAACTGGGATCCAAGGTATGGATGCAGCCATCCAGTAAATAAGGATCAATAAGTAGATGCAGGTATGTTGGTATCCATCCAATTGAATGAGTCATGTAATAAATCATAATAATCCACAAAGAACCCGCAGCTTGGATATTTATCAGATAAAATTCAGGGTCTTGCTCTCCATCTCGACCCAAACAGAGTACAAGTTTGAGCATGCGAATATGTGAGATGAAGTCGAACATGCAAGAACATCATCTGATTACCAGCCAATAATGAAAGCCGTTAACAGACGTGAGAGGAACCACCAATAATGACGATGGTTCTCAAGGTACAAGAGGTACAATCCACCGAATGTGAACAGTGAGCTGGCAACGAACATCCATAGAATCATCCGATCGAAGGCCAATAATGAAAACCTTGCGTTGAATGCGAAGAACCTACCATTGAGGCATGCAGGCTCTAAGGCATCTGAAGGGAGTCTCTAGATCAGCTTCCTGGATAACGAGCTGAAGTCGATAGGAAGTGACCTTGATCAAAGGTGGGCCATAATGTTTCCCACATCATCGACACAAGACAGAGGAATATAATGTTTGTGAATCAAGACCAACAGAGAATCAAAGGGAGGTCGAAAACTATAGAGGTGAACTTCTCTTGAACATACTGGCGACACGACATTGGATTTGGTAGTATTTGACATCAAGGGATATGAGGTCATGGTGACGTGGAAAAGAGAAGATGAACAGTCAAAATAGATTACCCAAACCCATGAAGGCAAGCAGATAATGAGATGATATGTCCCCAAGCCAACACGAATGTAGACAAGAGCCATGTTCAAGAGTGACATACTGCCAACACGACTATAATACTAGTTCTATTTTCCCCTGCCATTTCTGGTGAGTACCCCAATAATTTTTGAAAACAAGCTTGAAGGGGATAGCATATTCTTGCGATATAATTTTTTCCTTCGGACAAATCCAACTTAGTACATTTAACGAGCCCTAGGAAGGAGGAGCTCGAGTAACATCATTACGACGGAGTCCGATGTCATCAGTTTTTAACGATTCTGACAAAAGAAGAACTCAGTTTCTTTTCATGTTTAAAGAGTTTGAAAAGACAGTGGAAAAGAAAACTCCAACAAGTCTCTTTCCGTGAATATTCCCTCAGATCCGAAAAGGTAGAAAACAATATGTGAGAGAACCTCCTAGTCGCGATAGGCTAGAGTATTCCTTTTTCGTAAATAATCTATCCCAGCCCAAAAAAGGGGTAACCGTATACTGGGTAGATGTCGTTTCGTAGCCAATTTAATGAGCTCAAAACGACAAGCGACTCGGCAATATTTTCAGTTTTAGAGAGTCAAAAAAGAGCTGAAAGGTGACTCCAGTAGTGAATTTTCCTTATTATTACCGAGTCTAAAAAAGTATAAAATACAACTCGTGTCTTTGCCCTAATCACGTGAAAACCTGTCACTGCACAAAAAGCAAGTATAAAACCCATTTTTTGACAAAAATATAATAAAATATCAGAAAAACAAGTCCCAAAACCTAACTTTGATTTGAAAAGTTATAAATATTAAAAATAGTAAAAACTTATTTAATTTTAACCTTTTTACCTCTTTGTAGAGTGATAGTGAGCCATTTCCTTTGTGATCTTGAGGTGACAGTTGTGAACAATCCAGTGGACTAATCCGGATTCCGTCTTCTTCAAGTAAGAGTCGCTTCCACTAGCTACGTTTTAAGTCATATTTCATAGATATTGTTTGTCATTTTGCATCCCTAAGGGGAGGAATTGCAAAATTAGGGCCTCTGTGCTTGGCGTGGGTTTCAGGCATGAACCCGCGCCAGCTAACCCTTTTTCACACAGGGGTCACACCAGGTGGCATGAATGTTAGCAAAACAGCCACACCAATCGTGCAACCCAAAATTTTGTTTAAATTTAACAAAAATAGAGCCAATGAATTGTTGTTTTAAGTACCCAAGGGATCTTACAATGAGTTTATTACCAAATTGATGTAGGTATAAAGAAAAAATGGTAATTGAATGGAAGGAAAGAGAGCACAGTGAGGAATATGAGTTGGAAATGGAAAGTGAAAAGTGTATGAATGCTATCCTGAATTATTGTTTGAAAAAATTATTCCCGACGCCATGTCTCTAGGCTCATCCTGAACTACTACAGTATCTGACTAACATCTGGGATGAGGATGAGGAGAAGTTCAAACATCAATATTATGTACTTGAGCTCGAAGTGTTAGCTGTGTACTTCATCACTAGGCTATCACGCAGGGGTCCAGTCCCTATCTTGATCGGCACCAGGCCTTCAGATAAAAACATGACAATGGTCATGGACAAGGTGTGCCGAGGGGCATGCAAAGGGACAGGTAGTGAAAAGGTAGACATTTAGACTGTCCCTAATCTAGCACTGAGAGTAGTGCTACATACCATTACGCGGGCTGCGAGGTCACAGGCACCGCACGAGGCTACAAAGATACAGCTCCTTCTTGCATCAGAGTGCATGAACCCAACAATGTTTGATTGGGCCACAGCCATGATTATGAACATCAAATGGCAACTAACCAAATGCAAGAAGTCCAAACTGAAACAATTTTGGTATGTGTCAATTTTGGTGTCGTTCTTCCTAGAACGACTTCCTATCTTCCAGTGCCAGGGGGGCATAGTCCCAGATCCACCATTGAGAGAGCCACGGATGGCTGGATGGGTGACACTGATGCCCAGGGTAGGGGGCAGCTAGAAGATGTCATGGTGGCCCGAGTTCTTTGGATGGCTCTTGTTAGTATGAATCTTTCATCGTAAAAGATCATTTTAGCTACACATAACAAATAGCCCTAACATCAATTATGGATGCAAAATATCTTTAAGTTTGCTGCACAAATTTAGATCTAAGCACAAAAGACATTAAGTAGATAAAATATAATATGGTTCCATGAATCCAATAGACAAGACAAGAATAATGTATTTAAAATAATTTTATATTATATTAAAGAATGGGGCACCTGAGAGGAAAACAAGGAAGGTGTTTTCCGGTTCTCCTCAGTGGGATGGGTTCTTGAAAGTCCTCAGTGTTTCAGATCTAACATTCCTCTCTCTTATTGGTGTAGAAAAAACTAGAGAAATGTTGGGTATGTGTTATATTCTTTCCACGACTAAGCACGCGCCAGGGGGTAAGAGGGGGGGCGATAGTCCCCCCTTTGCACTAGGCACAACGGGGGGGGTCATAGGGGGGGCGGTAGCCCCCCCTGTCGGGGTCCGGGGCAGTGCCCCGGTGAAAATTTTGGTTCCTTAATTTCCGCTGGGTAGTCTGCGTCCATGGTTTTGTGCATGGTTTTGCACATGGTTTTGGGGTTCGATGGTTTTCGGCCCCTGGTATTTTTGTAGATCCTGTCAAGGGAACTACGGTTATGTTCTAATCCAGGGTTAATGGATTGGGGTTTATGTATGCTCCGGCATGTATATATATGTGTTGTAACACTAAAAGGATTATAATGAAAAATCAAGCTGGTCGTCCCGATTTGGGATCCAGGGGAAATTCTCTGTGTTGATCTGTTTTATGTTTTATGCTCTCGCTATTGTTTATTTTCTGTTATAAGATTCGTGTGTAGATAATTTCTGTTCAGGGTTAAAACCTACATTTGGTATCAAAGTTGTTTCGGCTTCAAGGGGACGCCTTTGTTGTTGAGGGTTTTTTTCTCGGGCCTGTGGTAGACCCTGTGCAGTGGGAGATCTGCGGGATCGATTCTTGTGGTGAAAGAATATGGCGAGCGACGGAAAGATAGAGATCGAGAAATTTAATGGTCAGAGTTTTGAGTTGTGGAAGCTCAAGATGGAGGATCTGCTGGTGGATAAAGATCAGTGGATCGCGGTATATCCAAGTACTAAACCAACGGCAATGTCAGATGAAGACTGGAAGAAACTGGATCGGAAGGCTAAGAGCACAATACGGTTGTGTGTGTCAGATTCAGTATTGTTGAATGTATCTGGGGAAGCTACGGCGAAAAATTTGTGGGAAAAACTTGGGACTTTGTACCAATCTAAGTCTCTGGTGAATAAGTTGTTCCTGCGGAAAAAGCTGTATAACCTGAGGATGAAGGATGGAGACTCCGTGACAGAGCATCTGAACGCCTTCAATACTGTAGTAATTCAGCTGTTGTCTGTTGATATTAAAATCTCAGATGAAGATAAGTGCATCAGTTTGTTGTGCTCTCTACCAGACTCGTGGGACAGTCTGGTTACTGCAATAGGTAGCAATACAACTACCTTGAATTTTGATGACATTGTCTCAGCCTTGCTATCGGAGGAAATGAGACGGATAAATATGGAGGGTCAGAATGGAGATGCCTTATCTGTACGAGGAAGTCCCTAGAACAGAAACAAGAATAAGGTTTCGAGTGGGAGATCTAAATCTAGAGGGAGATCTAAATCTCCCGGAAAGTTTGTAAAGGTGTGCTGGAAATGCGGAAAGGAAGGGCAGAGGCAAAAACCACCTCGGATGAAGGTGGGGATGTGTATTTGGCTTCTACTTCAAATACACATGTATATCATGAGTCATGGTTGATTGACTCAGGTGCATCCTTTCACTTCACTCCCCATAGGGAGTGGTTTTACGAGTATGAGAAATATGATGGTGGTGATGTCTTCCTAGGGGATGATAGGAGGGCCAGAATCATAGGACGTGGAAAGGTCAAGCTAAAGCTGCAAGGTGGAAGGATTAGAACACTTCCTGGTGTTTTGCATATTCCTGCATTGGCTAGAAATTTGATTTCTGTAAGCAAGATGGATGATGCAGGTGTAAAAATAGTGTTCGAGAAAGATTCCTGCAAGATGGTTCGGTGGAGCATCGGGTACTAATGCTAGGAGTTCGGACTGAACTCTATACAAGCTACAAGGTAGCACCGTGTATTGATGGGTGTATTACAGGCCTCATGGTTCCTGAAAGTGGAGCGGAAAGCCTAGCTATCTCTGGAGAAAATACCATTCTATGGCATCAAAGGCTTGGACATATTAGAGAGAAGGGCCTTCGCATACTGCATAGAAATGGTATGGTAGAAGGTATGTCTAATTTCTCTCTGGATTTCGATTTCTGTGAAAATTGTGTATATGGGAAGCAGAATCGGGTGAGTTTTCCTTCTGGTGCTAAGAGGGCAAACAAGATATTAGAACTTTTGCACAGTGATGTGTTTGGGCCCGTGCCGGGCCCATCATCGGGAAAGTTCGTGTACTATGTTTCATTCATGTATTTACCTCTCATGATTCTCATGAATACATGGATATATTTCGAGGAAGAAATTCGAAGTCTTCGACAAATTTAAAGAATTTAAGGCTCGTGGAAAACCAGACAAAGAGAAGAAGATAAAGGCATCGTAGGACAGATAATGGTGGGGAGATATGCAAGAAGGAATTTGAAGAGTTCTGTAAGAAGTGTGGCATAGCACAACAGAATACCACTCCATACACACCTCAGCAAAATGGAGTTGCTGAAAGAATGAACAGAACGCTGATGGAAAAGGCAAGAAGCATGCTCAGTGGTACCGGGTTAGGACAAGAATTCTGGGCAGAGGCAGTGGAGACTACATGTTACTTAGTTAACAGATCACCTTCATCAGTGTTGGAGGATAAGACTCCACATGAGGTATGGACCGGTAAGAAACCTCTTTTCACATCTAAGGGTATTTGGATGTGATGCATATGTACATGTTCCAAAGGAGAAAAGGACCAAGTCGATAAATCTGAAAGGTGAAAAGTGGCATCTTTATTGGGTATAAGGATGGTTTAAAGGGTTACAAGCTTTGGAACCCGTAAAGAGGGAAGGTTGTGTACGTGCCTAAGATGTGGTGTTTACGAAGTGAAATATGTTGTTAAACATGAAGTCCTATCGAAGGAACTCCGAAAAGATATAGTTTGAGCTAAAGGAGATGAATCCGACTTCACAACGTAAGAAGACTCGAAGATGAAGAGCCACAAACTCAAATTTTGAGAAGATCGGTCGGGGAAAGAAGGCAACCAGAAAGGTATAGTCCATATATTTTTTGTTCAAGTTTTGCCTTAACTATAACTGATGATGATCCTAGAACTGTCAGGGAGGTAGTAGATTCAGAGAATGGAAAACTCTCGAAGGAGGCCATGGTTGATGAGATGGCATCCTTGCACAAAAATGAGGCATGGGATTTGATAGAGTTGCCGGCGGGAAGGAAACCCATCGGGAGAAAATGGGTGTTTAAGAAGAAGATGAATGTAGAAGGCAAGGTGGAGAAATACAAAGCTCAGTTGGTAGAAAAAGGTTATTCCCAGGTGCCAGGCATTGATTTTGGTGATATTTTTTCTCCTGTTGCCAAAGTTACTTTATTAGATTACTTTTATCTGTTGCTGCTGCATTTGATTTTGAGGTAGAACAGATGGATGTGAAGACACTATTTCTTCACGGGGATCTGGAAGAGGAGATCTACATGAAACAACCTGAAGGCTTTATGGTGAAGGGGAAGAAAGAGATGGTACATAGGTTAAAGAAGTCTCTGTATAGGTTAAAAAAGTGACCAAGGATGTGGTATCAGAAATTTGATACCTCTATACGGGGACTTGGCTTCACCAGAAGCAAGGAGGATCACTATGTTTATTTTAAATTAATTTGTGACCGTGTTATTTACCTGGTCCTGTATGTGGATGATATGTTGTTGATTGGAAATAACAAAGAAATTATCCAAGATTTGAAGACCCAACTGTTCTCCAAATTCGACATGAAGGATCTTGGTGCTGCAAACTATATTTTGGGCATGGAAATTAAGAGAGATTGGGCAACGAGGAAGCTCTATTTAAACTAGAGGAAGTATGTTGAGACTATATCACCGAGGTTCAATCTGTAGGATAATAAACCGGTGAATGTTCCTATTCCTGTAGGTGTAAAGCCATTTGCTGAACAATGTCCCAAGACACAAGAAGAAGAGGAGGATATGTCCTGTGTTCCATATGCAAGTGCAGTGGGTAGCCTGATGTATGCAATGGTATGTACTAGACCAGACATTGCACATGCAGTGGGAGTTTTGAGCAAGTTTATGTCAAACCCAAGGAAGGAGCATTGGACAACAATGAAGTGGGTTTTCAGATATTTACGTGGCACTAGTAATTATGGCTTGTGCTATCAGGGAAGACCGGGATTGGAAATAATGTTGGACATTCATGGTTTTATTGATGCAGACTAGGATGGAGATCTGGACCAAAGAAGATCTATAAGTGGGTATGTTTTTAGCCTATTTTGAGGCTCGCCGCTGATGAGTAAAAGATGTACCGTAGTGGCTCTTTCAACTACAAACAGGTCAATACATAGCAGCCACTCATGCAAGCAAGGAAGTAGTTTGGTTGTAGAGATTGTGTTCAAGTATGGGGTTGGTGCAGCAAGCTATAAGGATATATTGTGATAGCCAAAGTGAAATTTTCTTGGCTAAGAACCCTACTTATCATTCAAAGACAAAGCACATTGATGTTCAATATCACTTTGTGAGAGATATGGTTGAGGATAAAAGGGTGTTGCTGGTAAAGGTGGACACTTTGAAGAATTTTGCAGATGCATTGACGATGTCTATAAGCACATAGAAGTTATCTTGGTGTAGAGAAACAATGGGTGTTGCAGAACTGGGATAATGACTAAGCTCTCCTGTGGCCCCCTACGGAAAGAAAACAACAACTGGGAGAATGTTGAGTATGTTTGATATTCTTTCCACGACTAATCATGCGCAGGGGAGGTCACATGGGGGGCGATAGCCCCCCTTCGCGCCGGGCACAATCTGGGGGTTGGCGGTGGGGGTGGTAGGCCCCCTGTCGGGGTCTGGGGCAGTGCCCCGGCGAAAATTTTGGTTCCTTAATTTCCACTGGGTAGTTTGCATCCATGGTTTTGTGCATGGTTTTGCACATGGTTTTTGGGTTCGATGGTTTTCGGCCCCTGGTATTTTTGTAGATTCGGTCAAGGGAACTACGGTTATGTTCTAATCCAGGGTTAATGGATTGGGGTTTTATGTATGCTCTGGCATGTATATATATGTGTTGTAACACTAAAAGGAATATAATGAAAAATCAAGCTGGTCGTCCTGATTTGGGATCCAGGGGAAAATATCTATGTTTATCTGTTTTATGTTTTATGCTCTTGCTATTGTTTATTTTCTGTTATAAGAATCGTGTGTAGATATTTCTGTTCAGGGTTAAAACCTACAAGAAGCATGGAACTCAATGGGAGCTCACAAAGCAAAAATGGAAAAATGGTGACCAAGAGTAGATCTAGAGTGATCTAATGCAATGGAGGTGATTAATGAATGGGAAAAAACCTTCTATTTATAACAAAATATTGGGGCGGTCTAGAACTCCGTGCATGAATAAAATATTATTAATCGAATTCTAGAAGCACCCTTTAGGAATATTTTATTATATTTGTTGGAGGGAAAAGGGTTCTTGACTTGGGTCAATTCCTTTATTTATAAATAATAAATAAATAAATGGTTTATTTATCATTTTAGGGAAATGATGGGAATATAATTAAATAAATAATGGTTTATTTAATTATTTATGGATGATTTAGTCAAATTTAACTAAGAATATTATTTAAATAATGATTTAAATAACCTTATTCTCGAGAAATAATTAAATAAATAAGGATTTATTTAATTAAGTTCCTTGTTTTGGGTTAAGTATGACCAGGAAATATAAACAAATAAGTTATTTTATATGGTGAAAGAAATTTTACTTAGGGTAAAATTGGTCTTACATGGTGTACTTGCGTTCATCTAATAATAATAGGTTAGATGACCAAAAATTGGTGTAACAGATTGCCCCCCAACGTATGAGTGTTAGGAGAAAATCATATGACTGAAGTACATTGTAAGAACTCAATCACTAGACATCAAGAGGGAAGTGAGAGAGAGAAATGTAAGGTTGTCTGATGTGTGAAAGGAGTAGACCCTGAGGAGACGAGACTTACAAGTGCAACAAGTCTCGAAGTTATGATGTGGTACCTATGCTAAAGGCGGCGGGGGAGGCATACCTATGGCCGCTGAGACAAATTACAAAGAATAAGGTGCCTGAAAAACCACGGAATGCAATAATGAAGCATGTGCTGGCCTAAACATGAGCCAGATAAATAACAAGATGAATCCCACATACATGTGATGCCTGGAATAATCGTCAGGACTTATACAATAATATGGTACTACATGAGATACAAAGACACCCAAATGCCCCCTGCACATGGGGAAGGGCTCCCAAAATCTGATAAAGACATGCAAATCGAAGAGGAACTGCAAGCGGTTGAGGCCGATATCATCATATGAGAGGAGCTGCATCAAGGGCGAAAATGAAGTTATTCGGGCATGTGGGGGGCTACCTGCAGTGCCACCCCCTCATGAGGGTTGAGACATCTCACACATGCCCGAGAATCACCAATAACTGCTACTATGTCACTAAATCATCAATTGTATATATCACGATCATGCTACGAAAAGCTTGAACGAAGGTACACTGCCCCCTAGACCTGGCTTCTAGAGTAAATGAGCTGATGTCGACAGAAGTAGGTCCGCCATGGGTGAGGAAATAAGGGAACCCCGACTAAGGCACGAGGGAAAATAGTAGAGAGACGAACAAGTAGACACTAATGATGATGATGGAATGAGAGAAACGGAGGAGCAATTGGATGACTTCCCTTGTTAGAGCATAAAGGGTATAAATGGCTTGGCAGCGACTGACACAATATCATGAGGGATAGTGGACAAGGGTACTGAAGGCCATAATGTGTGACACGAGAGAGGGACCAAGCAGGAAAGGATGGAGGACTATAGTGGGGTACAAAGGGACTTGGGATAGACTACATGAATGCGATGGTGACTCGAATCGGATGCTCTAAGCAAGGGTGACTCAATGGTCCTGCCTCATAGTACGGGTCCAATGGGGGACCATAAAAGCATGAGTACAATAGGGTATCTCATGACGAAAATCAACACGAACTAAGATGAGTAAGGAGGCAAAGTGGTGCCCCGAGTACAAGTGCCGTAAGTGAAGAAATTCGATTTTGAGAAGAGATGAATAGACCCTTCATGGACAAAATGTATCCTGGTGAAGTATCAAAACATGAAAAACTAATAGATACCCATTTGACTATTCGGTGAGAGCTTTCCGATGGTGCAGACGATGTGTCAAACGAGGCTACAGTTTGGTCGGAGTGGGTGAAAGAAAAAAACAGGGGTTTTCTTCTAATAGGGCGTTTTCCCTCCAAAATCATTCATTTGCTTGTGTAGCTGTGGTGGATGTGGAGAGGAGAGAAGGCCCTAAATCTTGCGGTGATCATAGTGGATAAACCGACCATTAGAATTGTGATCCGTCAATTGCAGGTAAGAGGCCTAATCCTAAGATTTGTTTTTGATGGATTCAAATTGTAGATTAGGGATTTAAATCTCAGTAACTGCCCTTACTTCATCATTACGGTCGGGTCACAATTTTTGGGGCAAAAGTTGTGACCTGGGACACAGGTTTTGGACTAAAAAGTGTGACCTGGCCCGGGTTTTTCCCAAAAAGTGCGACCTGTTAGATGTCGGGGGTTTCAGTGTTTTTATGGGCTGAGATTCTATTTTGGTGTATGTTAATGCAGTTTTGTGGATCTGGAGGCTAAAAAAAATGATGTGTTTGTGCAGATATGGTAGATATACAGATCAAGTGGAGAGAGAGAGACTTAGGTACATTACGGACGGAAATCCAGGTGGATCAGGGTGTCCGTCGTGCACTGGCTAGGCATGGGGTTCTGAAATTTTTGGAGAACCCTTTGATGAGGGATAGAGAGCCCTTGTTGGCCTGGATTATCAGTTATTGGGATCCAGATCATGAGGCGTTTGTAGTGCAGGGGCGCAGGATTGAGATGACGGTCTAGGATTTGTATTTCTTGACTGGTCTCCCACCATTAGGGACGGTGGGAAATACGCAGCCAGTGTTACCATGGGGGTGTAACATTATGGAGTTTGTTGAGTGACATTTTCGACCAGGTGGCCGAGTCAAAGGGACTTGGATATCCATTGGTGATCTAGAGAGGTTGGAGACTCAGGCAGTGGCCGTAGTAGTGTTGCGATTCTTGGGTAGTCAGGCGTTCCATCACATCACTGGAGGGCAGATGATGATTGTGGAGAGTGTGCTGAGTCGGACCTACTATGGGTGGGCCCAGATGATGTTGGTATCGGTGAAACGACAACTGTCGCTATGCAAGCAGCAAGTAAATCATGATTGCACCTATGGGACGGTGTTGTTCTCTTTCTTCTTTGAGAAGATCCCGACCTTACAACCTCATGTACAGTTGCTTGATGGAGGTCCGAGAGAGCCCCGGATGCATTGGTGGGGACAACTATTGTGTAGAGGAGGGGGAGGGGCGGTCAGACAGGTGTTCTGACCAGAGTTATTCGCGCATTGGGATCAGATGCCTATAGTGGGATGAGTTATTGGGGAGATCTGGACTTGCCACCTCCACCTAGTCGAGTTTTGGGGCCCGATGGTAAGTGACAAGAAACTAATCTGTTATGTTTATTTTAGAGTTTGTGACTAGTATACATGGTGCTAATCATGATGTTTTTTGGAATGCAGATATAGCTCCAGTAAAACTGACCGGATATATGGGACGACCTGCAGCGACAGGAGCTACAAGTGCAAGTGGATCAAGGATGGTGCAGAGTGAGGATATGGCCACTCTAGTGGAGGACATTCGTCATAGATGTGAGGGGCTGCTGACCGGTCTATTGGAGCGTGGTTGGTAGGATTTAGATGACTGGTACATAGAGTTATGTATTGGGCTACCCTCCGAGTGGCGAGGTATCATGCGATGCATGGTGATGGTCGGTCAGGATGTGCGTGATCTACGAGCTACGGGAGCAGAGCCATTGGCTTGGGATCCTCTAGAGAGTGATTAGATGTAGGGCAGGTGGTGCCCCCCATTTTTGTATTTTTGTTATTGTAACATGTTATGGGCATGTCACATGTTTCAGAGTAGATGGACTCTAAAAACACATGTTGTATAATATATATGATGTATATGCATTTGATTGATGGTGTTAAATGTTATTGTGTTATGTGTGATAAATTCCAGTCTAGAACATGATTTGCGATTTGATCTACATAGTGATTTTGATCTCTAGGTATATGGATAAATGTGATGAATCTAAATTCTCGGATCAAAAGTTGCACTCGTAAATATTGTCTAAACAGGATAGGGTTATGCACATGATAGACACCATTACGTTGTAAGACAAGAAGTAGGGAATCTAAATGAACATGCAGATGGAGGATGTGATGAGAGAGGGCATCGGCTAAGAGACCATGAACTGCATCATATTCAACCTAATTATTGGTGGCCTTACCAATGTAGACCCCATTTTCAAGAACCAGGGTATGCAAGGGGGTAAAGATGGCCCACGTTGCGGAAGCGAGATGGTGAGAATAGCGACTTGCCCCATCGACGTAGCCCAGATAAGGTGTGGATGAGAGGGCCGATGTAATAGTGTCATAAGACAAGAAATGGGAGGGATGAGAAAAAGGATGGCAGCATGAGTAGAGGATAGACATCCATTGATGGCTACGGGAGGGAGCGGTTCGAGTAGGAAGTCTAGGACTCATAGATCGACGAGAGGGAGATGAATGAGAATGATGGGATGAAGAGAGGGTACTTAGGCTGTGATGGACATCGAAGATACAGATGGTATGATCGTGATTACAAGAGGGAATGGAAGGGTCAAGGAGACCATACGATGCTACAAAGGTACCTAAATCATCAATATGGGAAGATATGCGCAGATACGGGTCATCATGAGGAATGAAAGAAGAATAGGTAAAAAGATGATCAAAATATGAAGAACCCGTGTCTAGAGGAGAATCAAGAAGAATAGGAGGAGTGGGTTCAGACGGAATGTACTCCGGGGAGCGCACAAATGAGGATAGGTATAGAAGGGAAGCAGCAGGGTTCAACATCTCAACATCTGGGGGAGGAATGTCAATGGTAGCAGGGGGATCATCGAGTAGATTGGATGCATATTGAGCAAGGATGGGAGAGGTGGATTGATTTTGTTCGACTTCGTACTCGCGGATGACCTCTAAAGAGGCTCGATAATGCGTGAGGTGAGGAAAATGGTGAGAATAATGGCCATGGACACCACATAGAGCACAGGGTTTGTTGGTGCGAAGAGTCTTTGGGTTATTGGCCTCTGGATGAAAAATAAGGTTTGGGATGCAGTGATTGAACATGGCGCTAACCATACAGGTTGGATACAGGGCAACTCAGGACAAGTATGGGTGGGATGACTGATACCATCACACAAGGCAGAAGGGTTGGCGGGTGGGGGAGGGGTAAGGTCAAGTGTGGTGGCCTTGTCATTGGATGCCCCCTTGTGAGTTTTTCGTTTCTTGCCTGTAGCTGTCGCAACATTAGGAGGGTTCTGCGGAGGGGTTAGGGGCATTGTGGTGGTGGAAGGAGTGAAGGGAATCAGTTGCATTGGTGTTACAGCTATATATGGTTTGGGGTGGCCTGGTGCGGTCTCGGTTGGAGGAGTAAGATACCAGACTAGAATTCCCAAGGCTAAATTAGGGAGGGAAAGGGTGGCCATGACGGGGAATAAATAGACGCTTGGGGGGGGGGGGCGGGGTGTGCAAGAAAAGGTATTTGACCGACAGGGTAATGACCAGGGGGGACGGCTCCCATATGGTGGAGACCAGAGGGAACTAACTCAGGAGGGTAGAGAGGTTCCTGAGTGTGATGGGAAGGATCAGGTGAAAACGGTTCGGTTGACTGAAGCAAAGGGCTAGGAGCAGGAGGCGGTGTGCAAGATTGAGGTTGCTGACTAGCCGGCGCAGGCTGTGGAAGGCCAGCCTGAGACGATTGCATCATGAAAACATTCGCTAAGCTGGGGTCAGAGACAGGAGGAGAGGAAGGGCCAGGAAAAGTTCCAAGAAAAGAGGAGTCTTTGTAGGCGCCAGGGGAAACACTGGTAAAAGAATCAGCAGTTGGTTTATTGGTGACAGTAGAGATGGTGGACTTAGGGGAGGTCTGAGATTTTGGTTCATGGTAGGTCAATTGGTCAATGGTGACAATCTTGCCATTATGAGGGAAAAACATCTTGTGATGGACTGCGGATGGGATGGCTGACATGGCATAGGTGTAACTATGCCCCAAAAGAATGTTGTAGTCAAGAGGGGCATCAATAACTTCAACATCGACACAAACAATCTTGCCAGCAAGGGTGATAGGACAGTTACGGAATAGGCCAATGGGCTGGGACGCATGGCCATGCCACGCGCGAAGGGTGATGGTGGAAGGGGCCAGTTCAGGGGATCTGAGTTGTTTCCAAACCAAAGCAGACATTACGTAGGTAGATGCCCCCTCATCAATAATACACCGAGAAACATTGGCGTTTCGGATTTTGACTGGGATTTGGAAAGCAACCGAAGGAGGAAGAGGGGGATGGTCTGACTGACGGGCATCGAAAAAAATCAATTGTTCATCAGCAGGATCTACAGTGCCCACGGCAGATAGTAGATCCCTCTTTTGAGAAGGACATGACTGGAGGAGTTCTAGTGTTGAAATGGTAGCAGGAGATTGGGCCAGATCATCTACTATGTTGTATGAATGGTCAGCCTGACCAGAGGCAGCATTTCGGCATAATGGTCCCTTAGGAGGCTTGGGATGAACCTTGGCTTTGGGCAAAGGGAGTTGCAAGGGACCATTGGGTGTCGATAGAGGCTCTGTAGGACTTGAAGATGGAGACTCGAAGACAGATGGAATGGGAGGTGTGGAATACTGACGGGACCAATTTTGAAGGTTGAGGTTGACAGTGAGAGGAGGGTCAGAGGCCATCATGAGAATCTGGTAATCAGATGAACCAGAAGGGGAAGGTTTAGTGGTTACCGGGGCATGAGGGGGTGGAGTGGCCACGAATCCTTGTTGAGGGAAAGGATCGGTAAACACAATGGGTTGAGAAGTAGCTGGGGTGGGAGGGATAGCAGGGGAGGAGTGTTGTCCTTGCACGGTGGCCTGAGACTCCAACATATGCCTCATTTGTGGTAATAAGGGACAATCATGAGTGTAGTGACCATAAAAACTGCAACACAAACAGGGCTTATTGGTGCAAAGTGGCCTGTCTAGCTTGGGCTAAGAGCCCTATGGCTGGTTGGCAGTGGTAGAGTCGATACTGGAAGGATTGGGTCACCGGTTACTAGGAGCAGATTGGTTGCTTTTTCTCTTTCTTTGAGAAGGAAGAAAATTAGGTGCCCCCTGCTATGCAAAGACTTGCCTTGGAGGGGGTAGTAAGTGCGGTTACAGGGGTGGAAAAGGCAAGGGAGTGGGAGATCCAAATGATGGAGGAGCTAGGACACCAGGTTGCGAATACGGATAAGGGGTAGGGTGGGCAGCATTGAGGTAAGAAGGAGGGTGGGTAAAAGAAGGAGGCATGCCATAGCCTGAATACATGCTACTTAGAGGGGAAAAAGTGTCGGAGGGGCTGGCCCTTGCAGGGAAGCCATGGCCCGGAAGAGGTTGGGCAGAGGTATGTGACAGGGCTCCAACGATACCATCGGTAGAGTGAGATGCCCTTGAGGCATTAGGGCCACCAGGCATGGGAAGGTCAGGAAGGATAGTATAAACATAACCAGATTGGGCGTAGATAAGGTCATACTTCAAGGCTATTTGGAGGGTGGCTTCTTCGGTTTGGGGAAAATGGGATGTGGCATCTTTGCCAATGGGAGGTAAGAGAGAGTGAAGGAACCAGTCCATGTAAACCCGATCTTCAAAGGGGGGAGTGCGACACAAGCTCTGTCTTCGCCGCCATTCCTAGACATGAGCAGAAAGGCGGGTCGAAGAGGATTGATGGAAAGAAGTTAAGACTTCAGTGCCAGTGTCATATTGGAGAGGGAGTTGGAAATAGGATGAAAAGGCTTGGGAAATGGTCGCAAAAGTGGTATGGGAAGAGGTGGCTTGATCAACATACCATTTAGAAGCTTCGCCGATAAGCGTGCATTGGAACAAACGAAGACGGATGGAGTCATCAGTGATGGAATTGGAGGAACACCACATGTGGAAAGATCGGATATGGTTAGAGGGATCTTCACTAGCAAGGCCTTCAAACTTGGGAATGTCAGAGGGGAGCTTGGTTGGCATAGCGGACCAACTAACATCATGGCGAATAGGATCATTAATCAGCTGATTGAAATCGGGGAGACTGAGGCTGACCATATAAGGGAGAAATGGGGCAGTCGAGGTAGGTCCTATAGTGGTTCCACTGGAAATGGATGCAGCGGTAGAACTCGGATTAGGGCTAGGTCTTGAGCTAGACATGGTGAAGGTAAAAGAGGGAGAACTAGAAGTAGGGGGAGAACCTGAACAATCAGAGGAAGAGTCAGAGTCTGGACTCAGGGGAGGACTTACTCAATGACGACAGGAAGGAGGAAGTCAACCGATCGGAAACTGAGGGTAAAGGCCAAGAAGTCTCTGGGAGAAGTGCCTTGGGGGCGCAGCGATGACGGGAAGAAGAAAAACCGATAAGGGCAAGGAGGGACAAAATCAAGTGAGGTCAAGGGCAGAGAGGTGTAGTGATAATTGATTTTAAAGTCTTTGCCAGGAGGTGTTAACCATGCTCTTATTCGCTTAGGGTCAGTGTGTGGTGTGCATTAATTTTAATTTGTTTAAACCCAGACGTTTTGAGAGTAAAAGAAAAAGTGTGCTGTGTAATTGAAAATAAATCTGCAGTAAATAAAACTAAAAGAACAGAAAATTAACAGCTACTAATGCATCAATCCAACCCAAGAAGGCAGGGCTCTCAAAATTGGTCGATAAGAGGGAAAAACTAGGCAACACACGCAAAAAGAGGCCAATAGATCGAAGGTCGGGAGGGACAGGGATCTAAAGGAGAAATCTACTGAAAAGAGGTGCAGAAAAAAACAAAGAGGCAAAGGCAAGGTTGCTACTAAAGAGGAGGAGACCAACTAAAAATAGGAGGGACAATGAGGCAGCCCTAGAAATGAACCCAAACAAAACTAGATAAGGTGATTTGAAAGGGGGAAGAGCTGATCTAAAGAGATCTGAAATGAAGCTATCAGATCTGAAAGCAATAAGGCTGACACTCTGGGAATTCAAACTTCTGAAACAAAAAAAAAAAACTCTCCCACAAAAAGTGGAGGGTACTAGAGCCCTAAGGGGAAATATTCCCACTTATTTGAGTGAAACAGATTAGAAACAGGTCTAAACAGGTAGAGACAGAAGCAGGAAAACCTTGACAGAAGCTTTAGACAAACCCAGAAAAAGTGCTGAAAAATTTGCAGAAAAAGTGCAAGTCTAGGTTCTGACCTGTTTTCAGTCCAGGTCGTAGGTTTGGGGTAGAAAAGTGCATCCTCAAGCTCAGGTCACACTTTTTGGGCCGATAAGTGCGACTTGCAGATCCAGCTCTTTCAGCGGCAGATTTCAGAAAAATTTGTCGTCTCAGCTTCGGCTGATGTCTGTCACCTGCGCAATAAGGCCAGAAACACGCGGAAGTTAAAAATTTGACTGTTTGAGGGTTTTAGAGGTGAAAAGAACCATAAAAATAGGAAAAATAGGAAAATGAAGAGAAACCCTAGGGTCTGAAACAACTGGATATGAAGGGATAGATAAAACGACAGCAGTCGTAAAATAAAACCCGTGTAGAGTCGCCAATTGTTAGTATGAATCTTTCGTCATAAAAGATCACTTTAGCTACGCATAACAAATAGCCCTAACATTGATTATGGCTGCAAAATATCTATAATTTTGCTGCACAAATTCAGATCTAAGCACAAAAGACATTAAGCAGATAAAATATGATATGGCTCCATGAATCCAATAGACAAGACAAGAATAATGTATTTAAAAGAATTTTATATTATATTAAAGAATGGGGCACCTGCGAGGAAAACAAGAAAGGTGTTTTCTGGTTCTCCTCAGTGGGATGGGTTCTTGAAAGTCTTGAGTGTTTCAAATCTAACATTCCTCTCTCTTATTGGTGTAGAAAAAACTAGAGAAACATGGAACTCAATGGGAACTCACAAAGAAAAAATGGAAAAATGGTGACCAAGAGTAGATCGAGAGTGATCTAATGCAATGAAGGTGACTAATGAATGGGGAAAACCCTCCTATTTATAACAAAATATTGGGGTGGTCTAGAACTCGGTGCATGAATAAAATATTATTAATTGAATTCTAGAAGCACCCTTTAGAAATATTTTATTATATTTGTTGGAGGGAAAAGGATTCTTGACTTGGGTCAATTCCTTTATTTATAAATAATAAATAAATAAATGGTTTATTCATCATTTTATGGAAATGATGGGAATATAATTAAATAAATAATCGTTTATTTCATTATTTATGGATGATTTAGTCAAATTTAACTAAGAATATTATTTAAATAATGATTTAAATAACTTATTCTTCGGAAATAATTAAATAAATAAGGATTTATTTTATTAAGTTCCTTGTTTTGGGTTAAATAAGACCATGAAATATAAACAAATAAGTTATTTTATATGGTGAAAGCAATTTTACTTAGGGTAAAATTGATCTTACATGGTGTACTTGGGTTCATCTAATAATAATAGGTTAGATGACCAAAAATTGGTGTAACATCTCTGACGATAGTTGATCGACGTAGAGGACTGGCCCTATGCGGGCACAGATTTTACTGGAGACCGAGACCTTCTACTCCCGAAAGGAGAGGACTGGGATGAGGAGCTTGGTAAGACTATTTTTAATTTTATGAGTTTTATGATTTTTTGGTAAACATGCATGTTCTAACAGCTGATCCTAGATGTATGCATATTTTGGCCTAGAGAGGCCCGCCAGAACGTCTCCAGTAGCGAGGAGGATCCCTCTCGCATATGACCCTCAAGGTGAAGGGAGCGAGGGGGACGAGATTGTACAGAACCTATAGGGTATCGCTCGCAAAGTTCCAAATTATGCTTGTTTAGCTTATTAGAGGCACATTGTGGAGGTGCTGAGTCGACTCCACCGCTTACTGAGGCGGTTGGTGCGGACAGTGATGTCCTACCATGAGCACGATGCCGATTAGTCACCTAGGATTTCTATTTGCATATTTTTTGAGAGACATGTTGTCTTCGGATGTAACTGAAAAAAACATGTATGTTTTGGGTTTTATATGATGCACACGTTGCAAACACTTGATATATCTATATCTATATCTATATATATATATATATATATATATATATATATATATATATATATATATATATATATATATATATATATATATATATATATATATACTTTCTACATGGATGTTGCTTACATATGATGATGTTTTTATAAATTGCATAAATGTCTATCTAATACCATGTTGGCTACTGCATCTGTTAGTGTATTAATTCGTCTTGGTATATGCTGATATATGATGTAATCAAAATTCCTTTCAAGTAAATGAATATGTAGATACAGTCTTAAAATGCATGGGTTTCTAACTGAATAATTACCATTGAGCTGTAAAACCACAAGCTCTGAGTCCAGATGTACAAGTAACGTGCAAATACTGAGGTTAGCAACCTCATTTAATAATTCCAAAATGGCACTATATTCCATGACATTATTTGTAGCAGGCCCTAGACAAACACCTTGTAAATTAACCAACTCACTAGCAGGATCGTAAATTACCCAAGCTGCCGAAGACAGGTTCTTGGTAATATGGGAGGCACCATCCGCGAAACCAAAATAAGGAGTAATAGAAATCTGCACAATCAGGAAGACCCAATGAGCAAAAAAATGCTTACAAAGCACACCACACCACACATGCACAAAAATGAAAAAAATCACCTATGTACATATACTATGCAAGAATGATTCAAGCATAATATTTCTTCAGGTACAACCCATTTCTAGGTTGCACCAAAGGAAGACCTTCATAATTGATCATTTCATAAGCCTCATTTTTCAATACTTGCTTAACGATATAGAGCCCATGCCACATAGTTTGGAATTTTCCTGCCCCAAGCTTATCATGGGCCTGATCATACAAGAGGATGAGGTCCCCTTTGATAAAAGAGCGTGAAGAAACTGTTTGATTGAAATGATCTTTAACCTGCTTTTTATGTGCCTCGATGACTAAAGTAGCCAAGTGGTGAGTTTTGTCCAATCTCTCGAGATATAGGAGACGTTCTTCCTCCGGGGAAGTGTCGAGCAGTAATTCCATAGCCAATTTTAGTGAAGGGATCTCACATTCAACCGGAAGAGTAGCTTCCAAACCATACACCAACTGAAATGGTGTGAATCCAGTTGCACTCTTCACTGACGTTCAGTAGGCCCAAAGAGCTGAAAACAACTGGAGATGCCAACTTTATTTGTGTATACATATTGTTTGTTTTAGCATCATGAAAATTACCTTGTTCACGACTTCAACCTGGACATTTTCCTGAGGGTAGTATGGCGTTAAGCTGTCGTGATGAAAGCCCAACTTAGATGTCAGCTCTGCCATCATGTAGTCCCAAAAATGAGAGCCATGATCAATGACGATGGCTTAAGGAACGCTGAAACGAGTTATCACATGGTTGAAAATGAACTGTGCAACTATCTTACCATCTGCAGCTAGTGTAGGCATCACTTTCGCCCACTTGGTGAAATAATCTATGGCAATGATGATATAAGCATGCCCCCCGGCCGAGTGAGGGTTACATGTCATAAAATCAATGCCCCATTTGGTAAAAGGGCCCACGATAATGACAGGATGTAATGGGAGAGGCAGTGCACGCATCTTGCGTTGGAAGATCTGGCACGCATGACATTTTTGTATTGCAACAATACAATCTTTAAATATAGATGGCTAGAAAAATCCCGCATCAAGGATCTTCTGTGAAGTATCATAACCAGACATGTGACTGCCACAGGAACCACTGTGACAATCATTCAGAACTTTCTCAGCCTCCTCTAAGGTCAAACACCAGTGAAGTACATAATTGACTCCAACACGATATAGGTTATCTCCGACAATGCGATATGGTTGTGACTGATGTCGAACATGGCTTCGAGCATCCTTCATTAACTCAGACCAGAAGGTAGATGTCTGGAGGTACACGATGATATCACCGTACCGTGGATCGAGAGTGTTGATTAAGAAGAGAGTTTTGTCCGGGATATCATCCTCAGATTGAGACAGAACAAAGTCGATAGGGAGAGAACAACTGAGATTAGAAAAAACCAGCGATTTCTTTGATTTGGCAGTAGTGAACTCCAAATCAAACTCTTGGAGGATGACAATCCACTTTGAGTACTTTCCCCCCAGCAATTGTCGAGACAAAATGTAAGTCATGGGGTTGCAGTCGAAAATCACGGTTACCATGTGTAATAGGATGTAATGGTGATACCGCTGAATGGCCTGGACCGCGGCCAACACCAACTTCTCGACCTGTGCATAACGTGTTTCAGTGTTGAGGAGGTTCCGAGATAGATAATAAACCATGTGTTTTTTTACCGTCATTGTCATCCTGTACCAAAACCATGATAATCATACTGAATGCGGCAGCCAAATAGAGGGTAAAGTCGTGATGATAATTTGGAGGATGGATTAATGGAGTGTTGACAAGCAACGTCTTAAGGTTATCGAAATATTTTTGAGCAATATTGCCCCAATAAAAAGGGACGTCCAGTTTTAGAAGTCGCATAAACCCTTTGGCTACCTCCACATAGTTCGGGATAAAACGAGGTAAGAAATTCCCTTTCCCTTGAAGACTCTGAAGTTGATGCAATGAGGATGGGGAGGGGAGATTAAAAATAGCCTCGACCTTGAGAGGGTCAAGGTGAATTCCGTCCTTAGAAACAATGAATCCTAAAAGTCGACCAGAGTCAACACAGAAGACGCACTTGTGAAGATTAAGCCTGATTTTGTAATGTCTGCAATAGAGAAAGGTCTGGTGGAGATGTTCCAGATGGTCTTTGCACAAAGCTAAATGAGCCAGAAGGTCATCTAGGTATGGCTAAACAACATTGTGTATGTCATGAAAGGCGTAAGACATGGCACGCTGGAAGGTAGCCCCAACGTTTTTTAAGACGAACGGGAGCTTCTTATAGGTGAATGTTCCGCACGGACAGATGAAAGTGGTCTTATATTTATTGGATGGAAGGATATTGCTTTGATTATAACCTAAAAATCCATCCATAAGGGAAAATATCTCACTCCCCGCACAATCGTCAATGATCTGATCGATAAAGGGGGTGGGATAGTTGTCCTTAGGGCAATCCCGATTGATGTCGTTATAGTCAACACAGACTCAAATTGTGCCCTGCTTCTTATCCACAAGGAAAATATTGGAAACTCGCTCTATCAGAGGGATCAAATATATGAAACCCGCTTTAATAAGTTTCTCAACTTCAGCTTTTATGGCAGCGGCTTTCCGAGGATGCACTGGACACAGATGCTGGTGCACAGGCTTTGCACTAGGATAGTTGGGAATTTCGTGCACGACAATACTGGGATCGATTCTAGGCATCTCTTCATAATACCACATGAAAACATCATGAAATTCATGGAAAATAGTAGTGTGCACTTGAATCTCATTGGGAGAATAGGTGACCCCCACATGGGTGTTCTCGACGACCCCCAATTTAACAGAGATGTTGATAGGCATCGTTTGGGTAATATTACTCAGATTTCCTCCCAAAAAAACTTCATGAGTCAATATTGGCATTTCGAGCAGTGGAGAGGGAACTTTAGATGCAAAATGCTCAAGACAATTAGACATTTCCCTAGGCTGGGCATAAAAGAGGAACAATGATGCCCATCACTCCACGACAGATCTTTGAGAGACATAGTCTCCATGATAGCTTCTTCAGACAGAAAAACTTCTCTCAAAGGATCAAGTGAATCTGTATCGCCGAGCCAAGGGGATTGAGAATAAACATCAAGAGCCATACTCAAAGGAGCATTATCAGCAGGAGGAGGACGCATCTCACAATAATTGATTTCAACTGGGGTTAGATGCATCGATTCTCCAAAAGAGGAAACCTTTTTAGGAGAAGGGATGATCCATCGGTCATCTGACCTAGAGATAATATTGACTTGAATAGTGTTCGGTGGTGGAATGGGGAAAATACCCATGAGACCTTGAAAAGACTTGGTCCTATACTGTTAGGGGGATTAGGAATTTGATCCACGTATGG
The DNA here is from genome assembly GCA_034641835.2 of Pinus albicaulis. Lineage (NCBI taxonomy): Eukaryota > Viridiplantae > Streptophyta > Pinopsida > Pinales > Pinaceae > Pinus > Pinus albicaulis. The sequence continues at coordinate 502,167,972 of CM076582.1, forward strand.
CACGTTGTTCTCGGAAGATGAAGTAAAGAAAGACAACTGATATAAAGTAATAATATTTCCCTCATGTGGAAACTTCAAAATTTGAAAGAGGGTGGACGGGATGCACAACATGGAATGGGTCCAACTACGATCGAGTAGAAGATTATAGTTGAGTTTGGCGGGAACAACTTCCACTTCGACGTTGACTATCTTACCTTGCAATGTAATCGGTAGGCTCACAAGAACACCCAAGGGTTTTGGTTCCCTTCCATCAAATGCCTCAAGGGCATTGGGAGATGAAGTGAGGGCTGGAGAGCCAATGGCCTTCTAGCAAGCGGATGACATAACACAGGTGGAGGCACCTTTGTCTACAACGACTCTGTTAATATTGAGGCCGTTAATGTTGACTTGTATAACAAGCCCAATATGGTGTGGAAGTCGGGGGATGAAATTCTCTAGATCAAAGGTGAGAAGGATAGAATTGGCAGGATCGATTCTGTCAATTGTAGATAACAAATCTTTCCGTTGATATGGAAAACTCTGAAGTACTTCCAACGTGGACATCGCAGAAGGCACCTATGCCAAATCCTCAACAATGTTGTAATGCTGAGCATCACGGGAATTTTGATTATAGGAACTCTTTCAGAGAACATCTTTGGAAGGTGACCATATAATGGGTTGAACACTAGGCCTTTAAATCTCAAGAGGACTAGAGGCAGGCGGGGGAGGAGGGCGATCAATGACATCCTTCCCAGCTACCTGGCGAGATCCGGCATAATCCTTCAACCGAGTAGCAATAGAAACAGGTGCAACACCACTCATCATGAAAACCTGAGACCCAAACAGTGCAAATGGCGAAGGCTACTCGACCATCTTGGTCTGCTGAGATGGAAAAGGTTCCTTAAGAACTGTCAGAGTTCCCTTAGAGCCCTTAAGAAGTTTACTAACCTTGTATCGTCGAGGAAAATCTTTGGTGTAGTGGTATTTATCACAAATCAGGCAAGGGTACTTTGGTTTTCACTTTGAACCATCATCAACATGTGGTTTCGACAGTTCTAGTTTTGGGGCATTGGATTTGGCTTTTCCTTTGTCCTTGTTTTTCCCTTTGGTGGTCTTGTCCGTGGGATTGGCCTGGATGGCGTTGACCTCTGCGGTCTTACCAGAATCTGGAGCAGGTTGAGGAGCAGAATTGTTGGAAGAATTTGATTTATGCTTCCCATTGGAAGACTTGTGAGAAGTTTGAGAGACAGAACCTATCACACCATCTACTGAAGGAGTAGCCGGTGCTTTAGAGGTCCCTGGTTGCAGGGCATTAATCAAGATGTCGTATAATGTGCCATACTGGTAGTACACTAAATCAAGATACTGGGCACGAGTAATGGCTTGTTCCTCGGTTACACGTGCCCCCATAGTAATGTCTTGTGTAATCTTATTGACAAAAGAGGTAGTGAACTAGTGAGTTAGATGCTGATCAGGAATGTCAAACTTGATCAGACGATGATGATGTCTCCATTCATGAATGTGGTCTGAAATATGAGTAGCTTTGTCTTGTTTCAGATATGTCAGGAGGTGCATCCCGACTTCATAACGAACCTGTAACTGGAAATGCATCAGGAATGACATAGCTAGAGTATTAAAATCTTGAAAAATACCACAGGATAGTTCTATATACCATTTAGCAGTAGTGCTGGTGAGAGTGCACTGGAAAAGACATAGACGAATCGAGTCATCCACCCAAGAATTCAAAGAGCATCATAGGTGGTACATCATGACGTGTACTTGGGGGTCCTCTCGAGATTTTCCCTCAAACTCAGGACAATCACGAGGCACCTTAGTTGGAACCGGAGGCCAATATGGATTATGAAGAATCAGATCATTAGTCAGTTTGGACACTTCCAGTAACACCAACGTGGCAAGAAAAGGTAATTGAGGGTTAAAAGGCATGCCAGGTCCCCGATAAGGACCTGTACCTGTACTCCATCCTAGTTGAGCGCAACTATACCCCCATTGTTTATGTCCTGGAGGATTTTGACCATAGGGGATATAAGCTGAATAATTGGGTTGATATGGCAGTTGAAAACCAAGATACGGGGGTTGATAACCAGGGTATTGATTCTGATTATACATGGGCCCCGATTGTGGAGTCTATGGATTTTTCTATGGAGTATAAGTATAGCCTAGATATTGAGGGTAATAACCAGAACCTTGAGGTGGGTTTTAAACTAGTCGAGACTAACCTTGAGGGTAATCGCTGCCTTGGAGTCAAACGAGCTGTCGGTAAGTGGGGCCCTGCTGAGTCAGATAAGTTGGGCGAATAGGTGGACTCGGATGTGGCATAGAATAGATAGGCGACTGAGCAGGGTTAACAGGTTGTGAAGGTTGACCTAGCTAATGAGGGACACCAAGTTTCCCCGGCTGAGCAGGTTGGCCTGATGGTGGGAGTGGGCTAGGTTGTGCCTGATAACCAGGTTGACCTGTGACAGGACCATAGGATTTCGCTGGCTATGAAAAATTTTGACCAATCAGAAAATGAGGCTGCTGAGGTTGCACCAAAGGTTGAGAAGGATGGGATTTCCCCCCAAGACCTCGTGGAGGTCCAGGTTGATACCCCAGTTTCCCTGTCGGTCCATGAGGTTGCCCTGGTTGGATCACAGGGTGAGGCTACAGAGGTTGACCCTGAGGATTGTAAGACTTCCCTTGCAGGCTGTAAAATAATCCCTGCTAGACTGAAGGTTGCCCCTGTAAGGGTTATCCTTGCTGAAACAAAGGTTTTCCATGTAAGGGTTGTCCTTGTTGGTTAGAAGGTTGCACAGGTAGGGTAGGTATAAAACCGTTAATATACTGATAAGCCTTAGGAGCAGGAAAATGAATGGGGTTGCCAGCTCATCATATTGAAATGGAAATGAGTAGATAAGGGCACAATCCACTCCATAATGAGAAAATTAAGAATGATTAATATCTTGAGAGGACTGACCAACTTCGGAGATCAGTGGCTGTAAAGACATCCAGTACTCCTTGGGAATGGCAAAAGCTATGTAAATGTCTTCAGGAACTGACGAGGTCCTAGTTGACTAAGTGGTGACAACAGACGTCGATGCAACCACACAGACAGTAGGTCTAATAGGTGCCAATGTTAGAAAAGGATATGCCATGAGAGGTGTCGATGGAGACATCCCTAACGATGGAATGCCCGGTTCCATGGATGGAGTCGATATTCCCATAGAGGCAATAGCGGCCATGATCTAACTTAAATACCTATATCCAGCTGGGAGCGATGGACCAAGTGAAGACAAAAGATATGGTTCAGGGATGTCTTTGGGAAAAATCTAGTAGTCTTCACCAGAAGTAGGAATTCCCTCACTAGGAGTAGGACTGGATGAGTCCATATCTGACCCTAGCGTAAGATCTTCTAAAGATGATGGGGAATAGGAGGTATGACAACAACTAAAAATGGTGATCCTGATGTAAGAGGAGGGAAGTTTTCCCCAACTCCAAATCCAAACCAAGTGTCGGACAAGGGCCAATTGAACTTAATTGGTCCTCCAAAGGGAAGTTCAGATATAACCAGTCCCCCGTTGGGAAAATTGGATACAATGGGATGCTGATGCTCAGTAGAGGACTAAGAGACCTCTGATGAATTGTCTGTATAAGGACTACCAGTAGACGAAATTGATGATTCTGCCACTGTGACTATAGCAAAAGAGGAAGAGACCAAAAAAAAATACGCACGGGAAAAAAGCAAGGCAAACAAAAATAGGCTGAAAAATATCAATCTCTAAATGGGCCTGTGATCGTAGGTGATTAATTTTACCACATTGAAATTGTAAATTTTATTGTTTCATGTTTTAAGAGTCTAGAAACGAGTAAAAGATGACTCTATCACTTTTAGTTAGGAAACAAGCATGAAAGGACAAGCGCTTGATGATATTTTCAATTTTTAGCGAGTTAGTAGAGATCAAAATGACTGCTCTGGTAATCTAAGTAAATGGGTGTACCAGATATCCGTGAACTTCCATATACACCTTGGTAAAAATGAAAAAGAAATCAACCAAAGACTTAACGTAAGTGTAGGTAATCTCCCTGAATGCTATGTCTGGTGTATTATGGGTAAAAGGCGGCAGACTCGGCTTCCTACAGATAAAGGATTTGCAACCTAATGGGGTCTCCCTTTATATACTCGACGGTACAGGGAGCACAAGTCCGTACTAGTGCTATCTGTAGCCAGATGGAAAGCGACAGCTGCTAGGCTTAAAGACATCAAAACACATCTCTACCTTAGACTAATAGATGTTCTATTAAGTTTCAATGCTGCCTTAGGTTAATTCAGTAAATTTTAAAGTTGATCTTCAGTTTACGTTTCGATTTCAAGGCTCTATTGAATGTTGGATCTCAGTAAAACCTCTAGATGCAAACCACATGCCAGAAAATATCATTTTGTTCAATGAAGAGCTATCTACAGGAGAGTTGAGAGCTTTCAAATGACAACAAAATGAACACACAAAAACATCCACTATTGTTTTCAATGCAAGCTAATGAAACTAAAAAATTTCTCTAGAATTATATAACACTAGTAATGCGAATTTTTTTTCAATTTTCACTATGCCAATTGAAATGCAAAAGATTTGGTTTTTGGTATTTTTCAATATATTAGAGAAAATGCACTAAATAAATGAAAAAACTAATGAAAACATCAATTTGAGAATGATAAAGAGAGAGATGAAGCAAAACAAATTCATTCAACTCAAAAAAACACAATCAAGACTCAAACCGATGACGAAATCCCTCAAAGCGAAGAAGAATCTCGAAAGAGACTCAAATAAACCATGTGATCTAGGCTTGGAGCAACACAAAGAAAAATTGAACTATAGAGAGAACAATCACTCAATAAAAGCAATGATTCAATAGGGTTCAACAACATGAATGCAAAGAAGAAAAAACAAAGTTGACCAGGAAAGCAAAGACCCAAAACTCTCACTCGAGGCTCAACACACTAAAGCACCTAGAAGCCCTAGGGCTAGAATGAAAAACTAACAGAAAAGGGTGAACAACCGGAGGAAAAGGGATAAACACAGTAAAAAATTACTTCAAAGAACTCAACCAATCAGAAAAAACACACCAGGACCAAAACTCAAGCTTAGAGAGTCCAAGAACTGGCAAACCCTAAAACCAAGTGGGGTTGGTGCGCATGTTTGACTGTAATCTGTGCCAAACAGTGGTTGGCGCGGGGGCCTAACTAGCAACTACCACCAGTTGGCATGACTGTCAAGGAGATAACTGTGCCAATTAGGTTTACCCTAGAAATTTATGAAAATGGACAAACAGAGGCCAGATCTGGTCTTCTAGGGGCTGAACAGGGGTTTAACACCAATGAAGGTGAACCATAAAAGAAAACTAATCAAAAGAGAAGCCAAAGAACAACCTAATGGAGGAAGGACTAACTCCCACTAATCCCTATTATGTTCACCATATTGTTGTGGAGGTAAATCACCTCTGCGGACAAAGGCGATCCCACTAACCCTAGAGTGGCTCTAGCAACAATCGAAACACACAAAGCTATTGATTCCTAGTTACAAGAGATAGAATTACGATAGGTCGCTTACCGTGATTCCTTCACTACTGTTTTCAAAGAAGAAGTGGCACTTCTGTTCCTAGAATGACAGGTCACGATCCGTGAGCTTGTTGCATCTAGATACCTGTACACATTCAAAGAAGAGGCAACATGCAACGTAATATTTCACACTTTATAACTATCGCTCAGTCAGAGAGGAGTGAATGAAATTGCATTACATAATGGACAAACATAATCATGGAACTAATAACAGAGTCATGTATATTAAGATACAAGAAAATGATTACAACTGGTTCTCTGACGTCGTGATCTTCATTCGATAGGGTTCCAGCGGGACGTGTCTCACAAAGCTCGTCAAGGATTCGACAGAACTCTGCCTCTCATAGGGTTCTCCTTAGCTCTGCTCTTGATTATCACTCAGCTATAATTTCCTTCCCAAAATTTCAGCTAGCTAGAAAATCGAGAGGGTAGGCTTTTATAGAGGGAGAAGGAGAGGTTAGTCTCCCTATAATCATGGGGGATAGTCCTATATCTTAGGAAGGTTCCATGAGAGATGGAAAACCACTTCCTAATCAGGGACATCTGGAGCAAACCACCCAACCTCATTTTGATGATCTGTTCTGAAGTTGTTAGAATCAAAATTCCGCCTTCTATTGTTAAAAAAAATTCCTTAATAGGCTTGGTGCAGGCACAACAGAGGGACAGAGCGCCAGCTGGCATGCCAACTAGTGTGAATTTTCCCCATTGGTGCGAGGGATGAACTGGCTACGAGCGCCAATGCCAAAAAATGGGTTTTTAGGGCTTTTCAGAGGAAATGTTCTTCAGGAGAATTCTTTTCCTTATGCATAAGGATGGCATCAAGGTGTTTTCAGGACATTTTACTGTTCACAGGTCATGGGAATATTCATCCAATGTACGGGATGAGGGATTTTAGGGACGGTGACAAAATGTTGTGTAACAATCATAAGCCATATTTAAGCCAATGCCAATCAATTCTTCTGACGAATATTCTTTGTATGTTAGCACTTATTTGAAGACATTAAGGGATGGTTGTTGTAAAAAGAATTAAAACATAAAAAAATGAAATCTTAAGATGTTATAAAGAAATATTAACAATTACTCTCAAACTTTAATATCAACCCATGAGTTCTATTTTATTTTTTTTCTGCAATAAAATACTTGAAAATTAATATTTAATGATAATTTTTGTTTTTTATATGTACCTGATATAAAAATTCGGTGATTACATACATTTTAAGCATGTTTTTATTAAGATGGCTCCTCTTGTGATGCAATTATGTCCATTCTTTGACCATATCCTTGCACACTTTTTTGGACATTCCTACTGGCATATTTTAGATATCATCTCATTGATCTTGTGGGATTTTCATAATGTTCCTGAAAAATAATGATCTATTTTTATGTTGATATATGAAAACTAAATATAGCAAAATTGATATTAATAAATGAATGCTTTGTATTAATATATACATATAATTCTAGAAAGGGATTTTAATTAGGAATATTACTTTTTGAATTATATTTTTGTTGTTGTTGTATGTTTTTTTCTATTACAAGTTTGATAGGTCTCATTGAACATTGGCATGGAAATGTTTCCTATAGTTTTAATATAACTTGGTTCTTAGAATCATTGGATTGATCTCTATATTGTAAGTGGAAATTGTCTATATGTTCGTTACATTATATCCCTCATATTTTTGTAAAATCAATTCCCTCGTTTCATTAACCTCCAACACCACCTGAGATGAGATAAGGACCAATTCATCTTCATTCACATGTTCTAATTTTTTTTTTGGTTATAACGACATTATTTTCCTTCGGTGTTGGGCAGTGTAGAACATTAAACATATGTGAATTAATAGATTATTTTAAACATGTAATTTAATATTCTTAAGTATATTATTAATGAAAATTGAAAAAAGAAACTCATTTTGAATAGTATTTTTTCATTCACATGATTCATTCTTCTGCAATTTTTCCATTAGGATTTTACGCGCTTATGCACTTAGATTAAAAATAATCTTATCGAAATTCCCCATTTTGTGGCTCTGCATGACACACACTAACTAATACATATTAGTTAAATTTACATGTAGTTCAAACATATTAATTTTGTAGAGAATTTACAAAGAACTTGTTTTTTTTTTTTTTTTTGATATGTTATGATTGTGTCGATCAATATTTTTTCTACTTGACAACTTCTATGTCATTTTCTTTATTAATATACAACCTGTAATATTCAATACAAAATCCATTAAATATATTTTATAAATAAATCACATAACTTTCATCAAAAGAGATATTTAGAAACCGATGCATTTATGTGCATAAACACACTCTTGTGTTTAATTTAGTATATGCATTGACATGTTTAATAGTTGAGCATCGACAAGAGAAAGTATTATTTTTAAATAACTTTAAATTATGATGGCATGATAGGTAACAATAAAAGCACCACAATCAAAATAAAAAATGAAAACGTAACAAATTAAACACAATTTTTTTAACTTAATGGTGCCATTTGTCATAAGCACATTGGTGTGTTCTATTAAACATGGTGCATTGATAAACATAAGTCTCCTTCTAAAAAATTGGACAAAGAAGATAAGGTTTGGATCCAATTCAACAAGTGGTCCCCATTCTTTATATGTAAAACACCTTATATATAGTAACATAAACCCATTAAACTAAAATGCCTAAAATGAAAAGACCTAATTGTGAAGTGGTAGAGGGTGTTAGAGCCTAAGGTGAAATTTTTTAGTCACATAAGCAAGAAGAAGCAAGGATTTAATGTAAGTATTGGATTATTTTCTGTTTTTTTTTTCTATATTTTAATTAAATCTAAATAGGAATAGATATTGTAAAAAAAATTATTAGTAAAATCAACAGCAAGTTTTTTACTATGCAGGGTTTTGATTTTTTTTCTAAATTTTATTTAAATCTAACAGAAATTGTAAATTTTTTTATTAGTAAAATCAATAGTAAAATTTAAAAGTTTTACTATGTAGGGTTTTGAAGGAATCATATTTCTATTGTTCCAAAGTATTTTGTTGTTCCACAGTAACCCCAATATGTCTCTTGTGCAAATATCTCCTTTCATTAAATATAAAAAAATTGTGATTTTAGTACAATCAATAAAACAATTTATATTTTTACTATGTAGGGTTTTGAGCGAATCACCATATCTTTCAAATTCTAATATTCCAAATATTTCCGTTGTTCCAAAGTATTATGTTGTTCCAGAGTGCTCCCATTACATATCTCGTGCAAATATATCCCTTGAAATTTTGGGAAAATAATGAAATGGTGAATAACTTCTAACTATTTAAAATATTATGGAATTAGATTTCAAAAAATCAATTACCGTTGAGTTTTCAATTCGAAAAAAATAAACTCACGTTTTTTTCTTTCACTTTTTACTATCATCAGTGTGTTTCATAGTAAAATGAACCAGTGTATTTAAAAGTAACATGCACCGATTGACACAACTTATCTGCACGCTAATTTTTTTAACTCACTGGTATGATAAAATTCCTTGTTTTATTTTCAAAATCTCATAAACCTGTGCGGTTATTTTTCAAATGCATCGGTGCGGTTGTTAATTCAAGGAATTGGTGCAGTTAGTTTTATAAGAGTACCGATATGATAAAATTCTATTTTTATCTTTGAATTCTTGTAAATTTGTGGGGTTATTATTTTAATGCATCAATGTTGTTATTATTTAAATGCATTGGTGTAGTTAGTTTCACAAGAGCTCCGATATGATTTAAAAGTTATATAAACTATTATTTTCACATAAAATGGAATTACACAAATTTTGAGGTCTAAAATGGGCCTCCTAAGGAATATTATAAAATAATAATGGAAATAATAAAATAAGACAAGATTATATCATCAAATTTTAGAGTGAAAAGAGAAAAAACTACTTTTTGAATTCATAGTTTCGACTTATCTCCCTATGGTTTTACTAAAGTTTCAAGAGGAAGCACATGTTGGATGTGTAATTTAATTCCTCATCCAAAGAGTACCCATGTTGCATACTTTCGATGGACCCTTCTACATGAAAAATGAGAAATACATGAAAAACCCGACTGTTATCATGTTTTTCATGTATTTCTCATTTTTTCGTGTAGCAAGGTCCATTGAAAATATGCCACATGGGTACTCCTTGTATGAGGAATTAAATTTTTTATTCAAAAAGTTCTCTTTATTGAAACTTCAGTAAAATCATAGGGAGATAAGTTGAAAATATGAGTTGAAAAAGTAGTTTTTTTATTTTTTAATATTTTAACTTTTCTACTCCAAAAATGGTGAATCACCCCCTGGTTGAAATCATCACCTTAAATCGTATTGGTTCTAAAAATGTTTATTTTGGTTGTACATTTTTGTTTTGAGCTCGTATTTTACCTCAAAATTGATATATTTCATATTTATCTCAAATTATCCTTTAGGATGCATCCACATGAGTTACAGTAGTTCATAGTATACATTTTCTGCTTAAAATCAACTTTTTTCTTGAAAAATGGGTTGAAAACTATATTGAAATTCTGATTGTGGTTATTTGGTTCTCAAAATTAATTTTAGGCATGTACACAAGAAATTATTGTCGGTTTTTCTCAAATGAAGTGAGAAAACATCAAATGGCTAAATCGTCAAATTCTAGCTCATTCCATATTGGTCAAAGTCCTTCGTGGAATTCTCCATTTCCATCTCTAGTAAGTTAGTATTTTATTTATATTTAGATTATATGATTGATTTTTTTTTTATCAATGAAAATTTGAATTAAAATATATCCAAATTTGTAGGATCCTGATTCAAAATCGAGTTGATATGCAAAAGAAATTCCACCATTTCAAAAACATTGGGAGCTCTTACGAGGAGTAGCATACCACAAGCAGTTGGTAGATGAAAATGGATAGCCGCTTCACCCTTCCAATTGGAGCATGACACCTTATTGCCATAATATTGGGTCAATAAGGATAATAATTGTTTCATATAATGTAATTTCAACAAACCAATTGCATTGTGCTTACAAATATCACTGAATGTTCAATATTTTTTGAAATTAGGATTCTAGTGAAGATGAGCGACACACCTACCATCTTCTGGACCACCCCATTACAATTTAAAATGGAAATAAGGTTGCAGTAAGAGAAAATCTTGGAGATAAAGCATAAAAATAATGGTTGAATAAACCACCTATTCAATTCCCACTATGCCCTGATTCACCATTAATTAGGAATGACTGCAATAATAGTAGTTCTTAATAATAAGTTCGTAATGGAGAAAATAAATTAGAGGTTGGTATGGACGATTACTTACAGGATACGACTGTCATTGAGACAATGTTGTTAGATGCATTCCAGAATGATGAGATAGGGGATGATGCCCATATCACTGATACCTTATTCGAAAGCCTAAAATATGATTCCACCAACCCTCTCTTTGGACCTGGTCGCTAGTTAAAGTCTACCCTATTAGAGACAACAATGTTACTATACAACTTGAAAGAAAATTTTGGCATGTTGAATGCAACTTTCTCAATGATATTGAGGTAATTGACTACGATCAAGTCCCTTATATTTCGAGAAATATTGTCACACAATCAACATTAAAAATGGTCAATTTTATGAACGTTAAATATTGACATTGTACATTTATATTTCCCACAATCTATAGGTTATTCAAAGATAAGGTTATTCTGAGTGATAATGTCTTATCTGGTAGCTGCTAAGAGCAAACATACTTGTTGAAAATGTTGGTTGTTTAGTAAATATCATATCATGCATGTTTTAATGATTGTATTATATATAGTGGAGAATATGAAGACAAAAAGACATGTATGAAATGTGGGCATGAGACGTACCATAAAAAAGGGTAAATCACAAGGTCCTCCTCATAAGATATTGAGGAACATGCCTATAATCCCAAAGATTCAAAAGATTTTTCATTGCAAAGAATTATTTATGTTATAGGGAAGGTGTTACTGTTAGTATTTTCACACTTCCACCAGGGATCAAAACACATTTTCATGTGCATCTTAGGTGTCCCATTTTGTATAAATTTTTCATCATTCCATTAGGTCATGACATAAAATTGTTCTGTTGGTGGTTGCCTTTGTCAAATAAATTTTTTCTCCCTCATAAGACCATATTGGTTGACTCATTCTCATTATTCCTTGAGCATAACAACACTTATGGAAATGCTTTATTTTCTTGGAAGTCTTTAAAGTCAAAATTTCATTCAAAGGTCAGGTCAAAAAGTAGTCCCATTAGGTCATTAGGGTTTTTGCATCTCTCAAGGTCACTCCATTCATATGAGGTCAGCACATATATGAGAGGGGTTAAATAAGATCATCATGACGTATTTATTATACTTTCAAAGTTGTATTTTTAGTTTAATGAATTTTCTATCAAAATGTCATTTTGATAGAAAAGTCAAATTTTTAATTAATTTTAATTTTTCCAAATGTAATTTTATGTTATTATATGTAATAAATACAATCCCAAAGTTCTCAAAGTGCAATCATGTTCAGCCTAAGTGAGAAAGGGAGCCAAACTCCATGTTGATAAACATGTAGTGCCAAAAGTCAGAAAATTAAAAGAGTATAAGTGCCAAAGGAAAAGTGAGAATTAGGAAAGTGGGTGATTCAAAATGAAATTTCAAATCCATTAAATCTATAAAGCCTATCAAGCTTTCAAAAAGAGTCATTGTTTCTATCTAATCATCAAGGATTCTCAGCAAAGGAGAAATTTTGAGTTTACTGAGTAGCTGGGGTCAAGATTTCAAGGCGTTGTGCGTTCTCAAGCTGGCGCTGCATGTTTACCCTAAAATCCCGGAGAAATTAATACAGGAGTTTCATGTTTGGAGATTGGTGATGCACGTTCATCCTGGCACTGCGCTCTTACCTAGAATTGTTGCACGTGTACACAGTGAAGGTTTTGAAGGTTTCCATCTAGCTCTGGTTTCCTCATAGATTTCTACAAGGATTTTTGGATCAGTAAGTGGACATAAAACACCTCTCTTTTCACATGATTTTTGTTCCTTTAAAGACTTGAAAGTGTTATAACTTATGAAACCCTAGTTTCAGTTCATTATGATTTTTAATACACCATATCTTTGTTCACCTCCCTAAACCCATATCAGTCATGATCATGGTTAATCCCTAGGGTTTTAATTAACCTAGGTTTTCTATTCACACTCATTTCCTTCATCCATCTAAGCTAGCCATATCATCTACTTCTCCCTTCATCTCATTCCCATTTTTACCCTAGGGTTTCCTAAGTCAAAATTCAAAGGTGTCTGAAGAAGAATATAGAGGTGTTGGTGAGGCACAAATACCAAGGATAAATGACCATAAAGGAGGGAAAATTAATATATTTTAACCAATAACTACAAGCGAATTCATGGCCTCTCCTCTGACAGTGTCTTGTTTCAAGCATGTTGGTTGTTTTGAGTTTTGTGAGAGGGTGCAACAAATTCAATATCATTTTGAGTTGATAAGGTTATTCATCACAAACCTTCATGATAGGCAGGTCACTCTAGCTAGGGTCACTTTTGACATGACTACCAATGCCATTTCAACTGCTATAGGGATTCCTAATGTGGGAGAAAGATGGTTTAAACAAGGAAGCCTTGATATGAGTTATTATGAACCATACCTTAAACTTAGATACAAGGATGAGAAGAGTCAAGTTTCCCTTTTTCTCATCTCCTTGACCGATATGTCCTCATGATGAAAATAGTCATGAATTATTTCACTTGTGAGGGTAGGTTTTATTGACTCTAATTATACCATATTCGACTCCTCATGAACTTCAGTAATTCATAATGCTTCACATACCTTACTATCTCTTTCGCAGTATTGATAAGAAGGAATTCATTGTGCAAAAAAGGGATTATAATCACCAAATGCAGAGTCTTTTCCATCACTCCCTCATCAAGATGTTGGTCATGCATCATATCGAGCAAAATAATATCCCATGGGACACTTTCATTGCAAATGAAGTTTTCACTACCCCACCTAGTCATCATGAGCAAAATATCCCTTCATAATCTCATATTCCCATATCCACTTCTCCATATTAACCTGCTTCTCATACATCATCACCTAGTCAGATCCCTTCACCTCATGTTGATCCTTCGTCCTCACCTTTCTATAACCCTTTATCATCCCATCATGATACTGAATCATCAAGCAATGAAAGGGACATTGAGGCAACTTGGGCTAATGCGAACGATGTTGAGACATTTCCCAAGACCTATCAGAGAGGCCACAAGCATGTGTTTGCTTCACTTGGAGTGAAAGGGGCCATGGTTTCTTCATCAGTAAAACATGTAGACAAGGGAAAAGAGCCAATAATTGAGGAGCAGGAAGATAAGCATGAAACATAGCAGGAGTTTCAACTAATTGACCTTGATGATGAGGATGATGTTATAATCACCAATGCATTAATCAAAATAAAGGAGGAAAATATTAGTGAATTTCAAGCTAATATTTATAGAGAACAATATGTGATTGGTTTTCTTGAGCAAGAGAATCAATAGCTGAAAATCAAGAAAATCATTGATGAGGTCAAGACCATCAAAGCTCAAAAAGACGTAGGGAAGGCTAAGGCCTTGTTGGAGGAGACCTTGGGAATATTTGGTGAGATCGATGATGAGGATGATCAGCCTCATAGACAGAGACTAAAGACAATAGGGCTTAAAAGAGCTCTAGCCCATGAGAGATAGAAAGAGGCTGAGTTGGTAGAGCAACTCACTCCAATTGAGCTGCTTGCCCTTGAGATTAGCAGAGATAGAGAAGCATGGCTTGATAGAGCCAAATTTCATTTGGAGATCTTGCTAGAGAAGGCCAAGAAGGACAACGATATTCAGAGGAAGATGGCTAAACACTATGCCATGAGAAACAAAATTGCAAGGGCCAAGCTCAAACGAGCCCATGCAAAGATTCAAGCTTTGATGGAGAAAAAGGAGAAGGAGAAGTTAGAAATACTTACTAAGGTGTTTCTTCATGCCTATAAACATTGATCAAGAAGTAACCTCACAATTTTGGACGAATTTTTTCTCACTCGGCACTTTAGTTCATTTTTGAGTTTTTGGGATATTTTGACAAACAAGAATTCTGCTAAACGCGCAATGCCACTGGTGTTGCACTCTTTTTTGTGGAATCCAATTGAAAAATATCCACCACCATCATGTTTATAATGACGAGGACATTAACTCCAGTAATTTTTAGAAGATTTGGAGGAGAAATGGTCCCTCAAAAAGGAAAAAAACCAACGAAAAAACATTTTTATGCCCTTGTTTTTTCCTTGGCACTACACGTTTACCATTCTTTGGAGAATAAGCTTTTGACAAGGCAGATGGACACCATTTTGGAAACTGGAGGCATATTTCGTAACTAGACTCAGAGAGATTTCCAATGAGATATCATGGAGCTGATTCGGACATCGGGAAGGCCTCCAAAATTTTCTTGCAAGACAAGTTATTTTTTTTGTCATGGTGCTGCACATTTAACAAGAAAATGCAGTTTTCATCATCTTTAGAAAAATTTTTACTTTTTGACTTTTTACTTGGGAAAATGAGAAAATCACTGATGTAAATGGTCATGGTGAATTTAAGTGTCATTTTTTGACTTTTATCTATGGTAGATACATTAGACAAGTCCTCTAAAGGTCAAATGAATCAATTTCCTCTCTTTTAGAGGAAAATTGTTGAGTTTTCCTAGTCTTCAAATTCTTGTTTGGGAGTAGGTGAAACTGATACCTATCTCATGGATTTGACTCCCTGAGGCTAAGAAGAGTATTTTTGAGGTCTATTTGATGTATTTTCTCAGTCATTGTAATGGTTAGACTCACTTGGAGCTTTGACATCTCAAATGACATTTTGTATTAGTTTGGCTTGGACAATTAATGATAAATTTGTAGCTATATCTTTGGGATTTCATTTGTATGAATGTATTTTAAGTTCATAAACCATTTGCATGTCTATGATATGCTTAATTTCAAGCTGAAAGGCAGAAATCATGTTTTCATTCTCTGTTTTCAGGAATTTAGCATAATTTATTTATCTTATTCAGTTTAGGGATAATTCATCTTAGATGCTCTTCCTAACTTCTCACTAGTCTATTCACCTCACCATAATCATCTTTTAAGTGTCAAACCTTCTACCTAACTTGCCACTTATAACACCAACGGATTTTGACCTTATTTCCTTGCCCTAGTTGTTTGACTCCTCCTGATCCAGCAAACCATACACAAAATCAAAAATAAAAATCCTGAGCTACTATACCTAGCCTAAAATATTCTTTCCTTAGTAATATTTACTCTGTTCCATATGGAGAGAGCCCTCTCCCGGACTAGTAGGGATAGCTACTTGGATAAGCGTGGTTTGAGGTTACCTCCTCAAAATTTCCTCTCTCAGCCCGAGGTTCAATCTGAGTGATAACATATGGTATGCCTCACATAGAAGTGACTCAGGATTTATTTGAATCTCAACATATTCAATAGTCATGAAGCATATAGAAGATACATGATCCAAAAAATTCAAGGATGAAGTACGAAATCTATGAATTAGCATAGCCATACATTGTGTCATCTGATATTCCCTCCAAAACACCAACTATTATGTATGGCCTGTATTAGTGATAAACAATAATATCCCCCCATGTTTTTCCATAAATAATGAACATATTATATTGGCTCTCATTGTCCTTGGTAGAATACACATGAAGAATATGAATTTCTACTTACAACCATTGGTAGATGAATTAAAGGAATTATGGGAAGGGATACATGTATATGATGTATCAAGACCCATCACAACAGAGAGGATTTTTAGGTTGTATGGAATAGGTGCTTACACCATACATTTGTTAGGTCCCTATAATACTAGTGTATCACCTTATTATTATTGTTAGTGTATGCCCCTTATTGTTATTTTTGTAGCCGTGTAGTCCCCATAGTATTATTATTGTTCCCCATAGAAGAGCATTGTTGTTATTTTTTTTTCCCTTACAGTATTATTACTATGTCAGCTTTGATTATATTGTGACCCTTCTGACTCTTATATATATAAAGGAGATTTTATTATTTATAGCATGCAAGAATTTTTCATTTATGTAATTTAAAGGAGGTTTCTTTCTCAAAGAGACTAATTTCTAAGACATTTATCTATCTTTTCTTCTATTTTGCGAGCTGGTTGCATAACATTTGGTATCTAAGATTTGGATTCTATGGTTTCACTTCTTAAAATAGGTAATATTGGAATTTTCACTATAACATTCTTTTTACGAAGATTCAGAAGCTAAAATTGAAACCACATAGATTGTAATTCTTGGGTCACTATATTTTCACTATATTTTTGGAGATATGATTAGGGGAAGTTAGGGTTTTTGCAAGCTCCAAAATTTAGTCTAAAAAATGTGAGCTAGGGAAAATTGTCATAACTTTCGTTTCAGGTATCATATTTGAATTATGTAACAAGTGGCATAAATTGCACAAAATTTAGTTTTTCGAATAGAAATTTTAGGGCTGGAGGTAAAGATAGAGACACATTGCACTCCATACAAGTTCGATCTACTAAACTAGTCTATAACGAGGTCATCGTGGGATATCCAACAGACGTTTCTCTTAAATAATCCAAATTAGGTATGACCTATGGAATTGGAAATAAGACTCATGGGGATAATAAAGGACTAAATTTAAAATTTTGGGGATATGAAATCACAGAGATACATCAGTTTCAGTACTGAGATCTTCAAAAGCAAGAAAAATGTGTGTATTTTGTTTTTTAATTGCATACCTTTTGTCTGAAAAATTAGTTGGAAGTGATTCCAAGGGAATATTGAAGCATGTATATTAGTATTGGGTTCTAAAATTCCTCTCAAAAAGAATTCCACATGCATTAAACCCTAAAAAATCTCTACTATGACATACAAAAAGGAATACTTGCAACGTGAAATATCAAAACTACGGGACCAAATGCAAAAAATTTCGCTCTCACAAAGAGTAACCAAAAATGAAATAGAAGCAAAAATGGAATATTTTAAGGATGGATTAAGTGCGGAGATGGATAGTTTAAAATTGGGGATGGGATAGTTTGAAATCATACATGGAAGGTTTGAAGGAAGATTTAACAAAATTGTTGCAAGAAAGGCTTCCCGATGGTGGCAAGGTAATCCGTAAAAATCATGATGAGGATAAAAGGAATATGAATTGTGATTTTAGAAACTCAAATTTTGGTCTAAGAACCACCACATTCCAAACATAGATGTAAAGAAGTTTCATGGAAAGGATCTGGTAACATGGATACTACAAATTGTGCAATATTTTGATCTCCATGATGTGGAACACTCACAAAAGGTACACATTGCAACTTTATATTTAGAACCCAATCATTTTGTATGTTTTCGATGGATTTTTTCTCATGAACCACTTGTCACTATGTCATTTTTTATAGAGGAAATGATAACACATTATTAGGATACAAAGAGAAACACCTTCTTTAGCCAATTGATAAATCTCAGAAAAAAGGGTTCATTGTCAGAGCACATTCAGGACTTCTAAAAATTGAATATCTGGGTAGAATATATTCCAAAGGAACATAGGATTGATGTCTTCATAGGTAATTTAAGGAATAACATCGAACATGAGGTTCTCCTTTTGGAACCCGATTCATTGGAGAAGGAATTGAGGGCGGCAAGAGTTGGCTCACTAAGATGTCTATTTAAAACATTCCTAATGCCTACATTAATCATAAACCCAGGGTAAGTCTATTTATTTGAAGAGTGTTTAACACATTTTATGCAAGTGAAATCAAAGGCTAACAAATCGAAATCGTTGGAGAAGTAAAATCTAATCCTTGAAGTTCAATAAAATCAATTCTGAAAGAAATGATTAAATAACTCAACTGATTAACTCAAATTAACTCTAATATGTTCTATGAAAGCAGATTGAAATGAAAATATTAAATGAATTTACAATGAAACAGAATTATAGACTAATATCTACAACAACCTATTTAATCATGTAGGGAATACTCCAGCAACTGAGCAACAAGTAACACAGTCATTTTCTGCAATTGGAATTCTTGATGACTCACTGCCCAACAAGATCACTCGGAATGAATAGCAATTGAATTATTCAAGAAAATGTCAGAAGTAAAATTCATGAGGGAAATGAAAGAAATTAAGACTTTAAATCAATAAGACGCAAATAACTCGACGCTGGTGAAAATTAAATTAATTATAAATTCTATAAAACACAAGAATGATTAATTGAAATACAGGGAAATACGAATATGACACAAGATATCATTAGAGATCCTAGTTTCCAGGCCGAGAGCCTCTATAATTCTCTGCGATATGAGCTTGAAAATATGATTATGGAAAAACCAATCTCTTTTTCATTAAATTAACAGTCAGGATACAACATCATTGAGCGCAAAAAATTTTGTTCTAAAGGAATGTAAATAAAATACAATTACAACATACGGATTGTCAACCTCCATTCTATTCCATCTATTGATATTTTATATATTTACAAAAAATAGAACGAAAAATTTTGAATTCTCAGGATCAGGAGATCTTGAGGATTTCATAGTTGTCTAACAGTTTGTGTTATAGAATAAGAGAGGTCCTCCTCATTTGTCACTGGTTTGTATAAACAGAAACGAGATCTTTTTCCTTTTCTTGGCTATTTTTGTTCAATCGTTTAAACAACGGTTAATCAATTTAGATTTCCTGCAAATAAAAACAACGGAAGTTAGCCTTTTTTCGCATAATTACATAATTTATTGATAATTAATTTCACCCTTTGTTTACAATTAATTATTCCACATTTACTCCCAAAGTGAAGTTAAAAACATGAAAGTTAGTAATAAATCAAGTTAATTATGATGGTAAAATATACCTATTTCATGTCCCAACATACTCCCCAACTTACCTTATTGCATGTCCTCATGTAATGAGATGGTTGAGGTGTAACAATGTCAAGGAATAGGAAAATTAAACTTCCTCTGTATACAATCTAGAACCATGTTTTTGTTTGACTTTTGCAAAAGCCTAATTTACATGAGCTTCTGGAAGATCATAATTATGGTGATAGCCTTCAAGAGGGTACCATATGATATGACACCTATAGCGACACCCTATCCATGTAGGACCCATGCATAAAATTGTGTTATTGTATGTGTAAAAATGAACAACAACTGCTTTAAATTTTCTATAATTAAATTGTTCTCGATTATTCATGTTATTGGTGGATTCCTGCAATCTTTACTAACAAAGCATCCTCTCTAATACTGTACAATATCCTTGTGGATTGGTCCAAATTTGGCTATGACCCCTTCCTATTTCACAAATATTTTATGTTGAGTGAAGAGATGCATAGGTTTAGTGGGTTCTCCCCTAACCCAGAGATTCAGACCATGTTCTCTATTTTGAAAACTGTTATAGGCTTTGGCCCACTTGATTTGATTATCAACAAAAGAGAGGAATTCCTGAAACTAGATGTCTCCTCTAAAGGGACTTGGGTCACTATCTCTCTTATCATCCAAAAATAAGTTGTGCAAATATAGTTCACACAAGAGGCACTGAACTTTCTCATTTTTTTCCCCACAACACTGGACAAATTCTGCATTAGTCTTAAACTCGGTGGGTTTCCCTACTCTAATGGATTTCACATTTTTAACAGATATCTTTCTTATAAAATTAGAGCATAATTAGTAGCAGGTGATCTATAAGATAAGACATTTGAGTAAATTTAGCAAATAGTGTTTGTTTTCTTTGTGGCTTCTTCAAGCTGAGCTTTTGCTTCCTTTACGTTTTCTTGTTCACTTCTGAAGCTGTCACAAGTCTCATCTTCAGTTGTAATAAGCTTATTAAGTTTTTCCAGTAGTTTCTGATGTACCTGTAGTGGTACAAATTCCTCCTTATAGTTAGCCAATTCCTATCGGGTCTATGTTAGTTCATCTTGAAGTCTTGAAATAATGGTTTCTTTTATCAGTGGAATATAAAAAGGTGTTTTATCTTCCTGAGTTTCCTCTGTCTGTCTCCAATTCTGTTTGGTTTTCAGTAGTGTGTGTCTCTAATTTTTTTCGAGTTTCAGTAGTATGTGTCTCTAATTCTATATAATTTTCAACAGTATCTGTTTCTTTCTTAGGCTTCCCAACCTTATTTGCCTCTTTTAATCATTCCCTTAATTTCTTGATTGTTTTCTCCATCTTATTGTATTTCTAACGCAATTTCCTCAGCTTAGCCATCACTGACTTACTTTTCTTTGTAGGGTTTCTATTAGAAGAGGGAAAAATACTTTTTTCAGGCATAAGGGGAGTTGTACCAATTTCTAGGCCATAATCTCGTAAAACAATATTTTCTTCAGGCACTAAAGAGGTTGTGCCTATATCAGTATTCCGATCCAATGGGATGACATTTTCTTCAGGGTCCACGGGAATTGTGCCTACATCAATAATCTATTAAAATGGGAGATTAGGGGAATTTTGAGGTCTAAAATGGGCCTCCTATGAAAAATGTACAACAAAAATGAACTTCTTAGGAACCAATAGGATTCAAGATGACGATCTCAACCATGGGGGATGATTCACCATTTTTTAAGTAAAGGGTAAAAATATTTAAAAATAATAAAATAATAAAACTATATTTTCAACTCGCATTTTCAACTTATTTCCCAAAATTTTTGCTCAAATTTTAAGTGGGAGTACTCGTTGGATGCAAAATTTAATTCCTCATGTAAGGAGTACTCATGTTGCATACTTTCGATGGACCCTGCTACACAAAAAATGAGCAATACATAAACAAAACATGATTGCAATCATATTTTTCATGTAAATGGACCCATCATAAGTATGCAACATGGGTACTCCATGGACGAGAAATTAAATTTTCCATCCAACAATTACTCTCGCTTGAAATTTGAGTAAACAATTTGGGAGATAAGTTGAAAATATGAGTTGAAAAATTAGTTTTTTCTTTTTTTTTTCTGTCTAAAATTTGATGATGTAATCAAATATTATTTTATTATTTCCATTGTTGTTTTATAATTTCCTTAGGAGGCCCATTTTAGTCCTCAAAATTCTCCTAATGTGATGTTTTCTTCAGGCACATCATAAATTGTGCCTATATCAATACTCTGTTGTAATGGGACCATGTAACCTGACTGGTTTTCAGACTTTGGAATTTTTTTTGCAAATTTTTCTTCCTCCAAATATTCACCACCATAGGGTTTTGAATCCCTTCAATTTTGAATTTCCTCCTCAGATGGTAAAATCTCAGTGTGATAAGAATTGCTAGCAGAGGCAGATTGTCTAGAGGGAAAGTTTGTCCCTTAGAATTGTCGGAGGGATTTATTTCTTCATGAAATGCACTCATACATTCCAGAACTCATGTCATTTCCTCCTCATATCCCTATATAAATCCATCTTTTGTGCTTAGGGGAGATGTATGAGATGGCCTTGCCTCCTCGGCCATGTTTGAGGTGTTTTGTCATGAAATTAACCACTCAGAGCGTCTTCATTTCACTGGACTCGAGGTCAAGGGATGGCTCCTTTTTCTTTTGGATTTCCATGGAGTTAATATTTCCGTTCTTGGCTGGTCAATTTATCTATTATCTGGGTTTTCTTCTAATGGGGTTAGGACTAGGTTTACAAAGTTGTCCCAAGTTAACGGATGCTTAGTTAATTCACGAGAGACAATTAGCTTTATCAAACCATGATGGATGATAACTATATATGGATTTTTAGCCCTCCTAACCTGACCAGATATGTCATGCAACAAATAATTCAAGAAAATTGGCGAATTAACTGAAATTTTCTGCTTCTGTACTGCTAGAATTTTGAGATGGCGGGGTTTTACCACATATTGGCATTATTAACATGTAATATATTTATGAACAATGATTTCTATTTCCTGCCATGGTTCCTTCAAATTCGCAGCGTGAATCCCTTTTCCTTTGCGTACCAAATTCTCATATGGATCTTGGAATACTGCAACTGCTTCACGTAACAGAATTTGCTTACCAGTCCACTTTGTCCCTATTGCCGAAAGTCTAGAAACCTCAGCTATTACAGTTTCTGATACTATTATGTCTCTGCCTTTCACAATTTTGTGTCCATCATGTAGGTTCTGCAGGAATTCTTGTGCTATCTTAGTGTGGAATCCCTGTAATTTTTCTAAATGTGAGAGCCACCCAACATTCTATAGTATAGCATGAGCCTATTCTATAATATTAAGTATTTTGGGCTCGTTGCAGACAGATATTCCACCCATGATTTCTATGTCTTAGAGGCTGAATTCCACTTCTGCATGCACTACTCACGACTTCATAAATTTAGAACAACACAAATACTGCATGAAAATACTTTGAAATTGTTAAAAAGGGTATAAATTAAATTATATGTATTTTTCATATTGACAGGTTTCAGTAGACTTTGATTATTAGTTCATATGCTTTCTCATCATGTACACCTTTTCCCCCTCCAATGAGAGAAGGTTGTCCTCACCCTTAGAGCGTAGAAAAAGAGGAAAGACGTTGAGGGTCATTAATGCATCATAATAATAACCAGAGCGATGTATATTGTGGCAGAAATCAATCAAATTAACTCAAATCATAAGGGTAGTGGAGAAATGATTAAAAAGGAAAAAAAGAGAGAGATAATTACTATGGAAAAAAAGTTTTTCTTTGACGGATAGTTGTGACAGAACATGATAGGTAAAGAGTGGTAAAAACTGTTGGAATTAAGTGATCATAAATAATTAATTTAATTCATATGTAGTTTTACAATGCATATTGGTTTCTATATATATGACACTATTCAAATGATAAGTTCTCCTTTGGGAATGGGTTGGTAAAAATAAGTGAATATAAAACGATTGACTATTTAACATGAAACTCCAATGCCACAAGCAGAGCCACTACTGCCAGAAGACATCCATAGCCTCGACAAGGTTTCTTTTTAACCCAAAAATGAGCAAGAATTCTCTATTTAGTATTTAGATCATTTAGTTATTCTTAAGGAGAGACCATTGTACTGGCATGGTAACCAGATAACCACAGTGCCATTCACTAGGTTTTAACAAAGTAATCAGGTCAGCCCATGATGCATTAGGGGAATTTTGAGGTCTAAATTGGGCATCCTAAGGAAATTATAAAATAATAGTGGAAATAATAAAATAACATTAGATTACATCATCAAATTTTGGAGGGAAAAAAGAAAAAACTACTTTTTCAACTTGTATTTTCAACTTATCTCCCTATGGGTTTACTAAAATTTCAAGAAAGAAGACTCATTGGATGAAAAATTTGATTCCTCATCCAAAGAGTACCCATGTTGCATACTTTCAATGGACCCTGCTACATGAAAAATGAGAAATACATGGAAAATGTGATTACAATCATGTTTTTTCTTGTATTTCTCATTTTTCGTGTAGTAGGGTCTATCAATAGTATGCAACATGGGTTCTCCTTGGATTAGGAATGAAATTTTACATCCAACGAGTACTCCCTCTTGAAATTTGGGTAAAACCTTAGGGAGATAAGTTGAAAATATATGTTGCAAAAGTAGTTTTATTATTTTATTACTTTTTAATCTTTTTACCTTTTTACCAAAAAAATGGTGAATAATCCCCCATGGTTGACATCATCATCTTGAATCCTATTGGTTCTTATAAATTTTATTTCAATTGTACATTTTTTGTTAGGAGACCCATTCTAGACCTCAAAAGTTCTCTAATGGAGACCTCATGTCCTTCAAGTGTTTTTTTTTTTTTTTGCTAGAAGCTATTTACCCTGGTATGGTGGCCATAATGGGAATGTTACTTGTTATCTCCTTATGATCATGGTAGGCCAACTCATGATGAGACCTCATATCCTCTCTAAAATATTTGCATGTTATTTTTATATTTGTATATTTTTGAATCATCAATAGAGGGAGGCTCATTAGTTTCACAAGAGTTAGGGATGGTGTGAGGAGTGAAAAAAAATGCCAATAAAATTTTTACACTTATTCCTAAGTCACGCTAACCTAGAAGATCAACCTTTGATAGTAAAAAAAAGATAAACCAACATGGTATTAAGATAATGAAATTTTTATAATATCTCTGAAGAAAACATATCCAACAAGCCATTACATTGTTTGAACCATATCAATGTTTGGAAATAAGGATACACATCAAAGGTAGAAAAAATCATAATTGTTGTTAATATCACTATTTTTATCCTTATTAAATGCATATTGCTTGTCCACCAAATGATTCACATGACAAAATGTATGAAAGAAAATAAATTTGACAAAAATTCTTTCAAACAACTACTTATTATAAAAGCGCAGTTGTTCATTTGACCGAACAATGACTGTACAGTTGATTAAACAACAGTTGCTCAATCAATTGAACAACGAAAACGCACAAAGAGAAAATCCATTGTTCTTTTGACTGAACAACAATTTTTCAGTCGATTGACCAATAGTTGTTCAATCGATTGAACAAAAAAAAACACACAAAAATAAAATACGCTATTCTTTTGACCAAAGAATAGTTGTTCATTTGATTGACCAATAGTTGTTCAATCGATTGAACAACAAAGACAAACAAAATAATTTTTTTTGTTCTTCTGACCAAACAACAACTATTCGATGGATCGAACAATAGTTGTTCAATCAATTGAAAAACAAAAACACAAGAAAGAAAATCGATTGTTCAATTAACTGAAAAAAAATTGTTCAGACTATTGAACAATAGTTGTTCAATTGATTGAATAGAAAAAGAAACAAAAAAAAGTAAATTATGTTGTTCATTTGACCGAACAACGGCTATTAAGCTGGTTGAACAGCAATAACATGCAAAACGAAAATCAGTTGTTCAATTGATTGAACAACAAAAACTTACAAAAATAAAATTTGTTGTTCATTTAACCAAACAACTGTTGTTCAGTCAATTGAAAAGAAATAACACACAAACAGAAAATCGGTTGTTCAATTGATTGAACAGCAAAAACTTAGAAAAAGAAAATATGATGTTCATTTAACCGAACAACAACTATTCAGTTGATTGAATAGCAATAACACGCAAAAATAAAATTGAAAGTTCAATTGATTGAACAACAATACCATAGAACAAGAAATTTTTATATTTGTACAGTGATGGAATAAAAATAAAATGCAAGACAGTATATACATTATTTACAAAACTGAATAGAACAGATTTTTATGAAGGTAAAGCTTTCGGGTCATTACCCCTTGCAACTAAAATTTGCATGGCGTGGTCATCACGTATCTGTTGGCAGAAATACTCCTTTGTGGGTGGTTTATGATAAATGCGTACCCAATGTATGTTTAGTCAGAAGGAAGAGCGAGACCCATCTATGGTGGTTAAAGTGGGAGTGCCATTGTTATGCACTTCTTGAATTTCATATGGGCCGATCCACCTTGTTTGCAATTTACCTGGGAAGTCTTGAAATCTGGAGTTGTAGAGGAGTGCCCAATCTCCTTCCTAAAACACCTTCCTATTGATAATACTATCATGACACTTAGCCCATTGCTGTTGAACAATTGTGGTACATTGTAAAGCAAGTAATTAGGCTTCTTCTAATTCATTTATTTGTTGAAGTCTTTTAATTTGAGCCTCCGTCAGGTCTACTCTTGCTTCCTATGTTGTTATGAGAGTCTTTATTTCGAATTCGATGGGGAAAATTGGTTCTTTGCTGAATATCAATTGGTATAGATAATATCCAGTAGTATTTCACCAAGTTGTGTGGTAATCCCACAAGGCCTCTCGTAGTCTAGTCGCCTAGTCCCATCAATGTGTCGAGACTATTTTAGTCAGAATTGCTTCAATGAATTTATTGGTACTTTCAACTTGCTCGTTCGCCTACAGGTGATATGGAGAAGTGATTCTATGCATGATGTGGTGGTTCTGTAGTGTGGTTGTAATCTTATGTCCTACAAATTGCAACCCCCATCTGTTTTCACTTCCCTCGGTAAACCATACCACATAAACATCTTGAAAAGAAAATTAATAATGATTTCCTCTATATCTCTTGGAAATGCTACAGTTTCGACCCATTTTGTTATATAATCTGTGGCAACCAGTATGTAAGCTTTCTGGTTTGAGAGTGGATTGAATGGACTAACAAAATCCAGTGCCCAACGGTCAAAAGGTTCTATCACCAATTGTGGTTGTAGGGGCATTTCATCAGATTGACCAGGGCGGCCTATTCTTTGGAAACCATTAGGGGAGTTTTGAGGTCTAAAATGGGCCTCCTAAGAAAAATGTAAAACCAAAATAGTTTTTATAAGAACAAATAAGATTCAAGATGATGATGTCAACCATGGGGGATGATTTACCAATTTTTAAGTAAAAGGGTAAAAAGGTTAAAAAATAATAAAATAATAAAACTACTTTTTCAACTCGTATTTTGAACTTATCTCCCAAATTTTTTACTCAAATTTTGAGTGAGAGTTCTCGATGGGTGAAAAAATTAATTCGTTATCTGAGGAGTACCCATGTTGCATACTTTCGATGGACCCTACTATGCAAAAAATGAGAAATACATGAAAAAACATGATTGCAATCATGTTTTTCATGTATTTCTCATTTTTCGTATAGAAGGTTCCATCGAAAGTATGAAACATGAGTAATCCTTCAATGAGGAATTAAATTTTGCATCCAAGGAGTACTCTCGTTCGAAATTTGAGTAAAAATTTTGGGAGATAAGTTGAAAAGAAAAGTTGAAAAAGTAGTTTTTTTATTTTTTCCCTCTAAAATTTGATGATGTAATCAAATCTTATTTTATTATTCCCACTATTATTTTATAATATCCTTAGGAGGCCCATTTTAGACCTCAAAATTCACCTAATGTATCACAGGCCTACACATATTTCTTAGGATCCATAAAAATAGTGGGCCAATAACAGCCCATTTGTAATACTTTATGCCTGGTTCTCCAAACTGCAACATGTCCACCACAAGGTTCATCATGAAAGGCCCTTAGGATATCAAAAATTTCATCTTCTTGGATGCATATGTGTATATGCATATCAAATCCTATGTAGAATATATACCCACCAATCCAAGAAAAGCGATCACTGTGTTGGACGATTAGATTCCTTTCTTTTGTTGTTAAATGTCTAGGAAGTTTTCCTACTGCGAGATAATTTTCCACATCTACATACCACATCACTTTCACTGCTACATCAAATGGTTGTTCATCAGGAAATTGGTCCCCTACTGCTAGCAAATCATTTATCTTTGGGACCTGAGATGTGGTATTCCATCCACGGAGATATAGTGTCCTAATATTATGCCTTCCGTCATCAACATGTGACAATTTTCATTACTCAAATATAACCCCATGGTGATACATCATTCCAAAAAAATTTCCAATGTCTGTAGTGCTTGTTCAAAATCATCCATTTAAACCTCAAGTCATTCATTGATTAGATGAGTGAAAATTTTGAGTATGGCCCTATGAAATGTAACTAGAGCGTTACATAAGTCAAAGGGTAAGACTCTCTAAGAAAATGTACCCCATGGTCAGTTGAACGTGGTTTTTTCCCAGACTTTAGGGGCAATTTGAATTTGATTATAGCCACTGAAGTCATCAAGGAAGGAAAAGAATCATTTCCCAGCCAATGTATCAAGGACTTTGTCGATAAATGGAAGAGGGAAGTGGTGCTTCTGTGTGGCTTTGTTCAATTCCTTGTAAGCCACATAGATCTTCCACTTGCCATTTTCTTTAGGGACAAATACCAGTAGAGAGACCCATTTACTATCTCAAATAGGACAAATAAATTTCACACATAACAACTTCTATAATTCCTCTTTCATGATATATTTAAGGTCCAGGTTCAATATTCTTGAGATTGCTTGATGGAACGAGCATCTTTTTTCGTTTAAATGTGATGGGTACACAGTTGAGGATCTATACCCTTCATTTCCAAATAATCCCAAGCAAAAGCTCCCTTGTATTTTTGTAAAGCTTTAATGAGCTTTTGTTGTTGGTCGTCATTCAGATTGTCATTGATGTTCAAATTTTTTCCTAGTTCAATTTCAATAGGTCTCCTATTATGAATGATAGTTGTGGGTATGTGATTTTCATTGTTATCCTTCAAAGGGTATTCATGTGCCTCATTATCAAGAATTTCTCTTAAAATTTGGCACTTTGCATTTTCTACAGCAGCTCGTTGATTAATACAATTATTAATTATGTCATCTTCAATCTAATTTTTGAATTCAATTGCTTATGCTATTGTGAATGGTGGAAAGATATTTTCTTCCAGGTATGCAGGTGGGTGTTTGTGAATCTTTATAATGGGAAGGCTTGGTTTGACAGGGGGATATATAACCAGGATTTTTATAGCATCTCCCTTAGAAATTGTCATACTTATTGTACGACAGCCTAAGTAAGCATCGGTTGTGGCAAACCAAGGTCGACCCAAAATCAAGGGATGTCCATCTAGTCGACTTTTTAGATTAATGACTAGGAAATCTACAAGGTACTCTCATGATTCAACATAAACCATGATAGTAAAGTTCCTTCTCGTTTGACAATTGATCGATCAGTGAGTTCCAATAAGGTAGAGGTTGGTTCTAAAGCATTAATGCCAAGAGTTTCAGAAGTTTTTGCGGTCAAAGTATTAATCGTTGTGCCCAAGTCAACTAGCGTGTTTGGAAAAGAGCGGCCATATATTTGGACTGTAACTATAGGAATCCTTGTATCTTCATACTTTAAAGGTGTCTTCCTGCCCAATAAGAAATCAGACAAGGTTCCTACGACATGGACAGTTGGCGAAGTTTTTGTTTTCCTCACAGATGTTTTTTTACATAGTTCTTTAATTGTCTTAGCATAGATAGGGATCTATTGAATGGCTCATAGGAGAGGAATTTTAATACAAATACTTTTGAGTTCCTTGAAAAGATCAAAATCTCGGTAGACAATAGGTTTAGCTATCACTAGTATTTGAGGGAATGGGGGAGAAACACTAACAAGTTTCCCAGAGTTTTCTTGTTCACTTTTGCCTTCTCCCTATCTTATTTTTGTGTTGATTATTGTTGAAGGATTTATTTCAGTTGGGGATTCTAATTTGTTTTTTTTTTGGATTTTCAACTTCCCTTGGGCTGATAACGTGCCCAGATCTAAGCCTAAGTTCACTGCATTATTTTTTCTTGATTTTGATGTCTAGATTTTCAATGATTTGGATCAACTGCATCAGTCTATTGCTTGGATTTGGGTTCGGTTGAGCTGGTAGTTGAGGGCGTATCAGAGGCTGAAAATTTTGTGGTGATGGATATGGAGCTGGTAATATGGGTTGATGTTGAGGACTTGTTCCTGTAGGTGAGTTAGTTATTCCCAGGGGTTGCTACCAGTTTTGGGACAAATTGGGATTTTAGGAAGTAGAGGCAGGCCACTAGGATGAATATGGACTGTTCTGTCAAAATTGAGGAGAGAAAGAAGGATTTTTCCAAACCACTTCCTGGAAATGATTGAGTTTGCCATGGGGGCATGGAGAATGGTTGAGATGGCTAGGTAGAAAATGGTGATTTATTTTTCCATGTTGTCCGAGGATTTTTTGTTGATTAAATTGTGAAGAAGGAAAGATCTGGGATGGGTCTTGTGACATACATGTAGTTCAGGCTTTCCATTGTCGACGTTGATTCATTAAATATATTGGTTCAGGTTCCTCTTCTACTTTTTTGAAGACTACTTTCAACCTTGGTAGTGATGAGCATTGTTCAGTGGCATAGTATTTAGTACAGCTGGCACATGTTTGGACCAAGTCCAATGGGAATTCTCACTAGTTGTGCTTCTTTCAACAGTGTGGGAAAAAGACAACCAAGTTTTTCTCTGCTAACGCTTGCTTCTTCTTTGCCTGTAGGACATCTAATTTTGTCGTAAGGGTACCTAAGATATCGGTCTTGAAATCTTCCAAGAGATTGCTGATTTTTGTTCACGTTACGCTGCCACCTAAAGTTATGTTATTTCTTGCAGCTGAATCCTGTCCTGCTGGTCTCATGCACACGTTGCCTCTAGAGTACCTGACACACAATGAAATAATATTGTCATAACATCCTTGATCGATGTCTCATTTCCCAATTAGATTTAATGTTTCTATCCACTCATCTTTCATTCCTCTTATCATAGTTACTTTTAAGACATCTTTAGACAATGTAGTGTAAGGAGACCTTTGCAAATTGTATTGGAATCATTCAACATATTCTTCTAATGTGTCGTTATCTTTTGCAGTCATGTTGAATATTCCATCTTTTAATTCTCTAGTCCTACAGTAATCTTGATATTTATCAAGGGAGGAGTTTTTCATTTGATCCCAATTATTAATGGTTCCTCCACCGAGCCCCATAAACTAGCGCAAGGTGACCCCGTTTAATGTAGAGGGAAACAATTTCAATTTTTGAGGATCAATGGTGTAATCGTACCCACTACACAAAACGTCAAATTCAGATAAGAGCACATCTCAATCTTCCAAATTTAATCCATGGAAAGTGGGGATGTTTTGTAACATAATAAATTTCATAGGGGCATTGGTGACGGGGTCAATAATGGGGTATTCCAATGTTGATGTTTGTCCCTAGGGTTGATTATCTGCCATCTGATAACCTTTAGGATTTCTTGATCTGGGATATTAATTTGGGTTGGACTAGAAGTCAGTTTTGGAAAAGGTATTACAGTACTACCATGGTCTAGGATGTCAGGTGTTTCTTCTTCAACCAAGATGTTAGGAGATCCAGGCTCTGGGGATTTTAGATTTGTTTCCAAGGCACCATTGGTTTCTCCCTCTCTTTCTTGAAATTTGCAAGAATTTCCCTCTTGCGAAGGGTCGGGATTTAGATGTTATGTTATCTGAAAGATTTTTTCCAACTCTTTTGTTTTTCTATGGATATCAGCATAAGCTACAGATGGTGAGCCTACTGCCTGAGGGATTATAGTAGGAATATTTTCAGAAATGATTTTGGGTCCTACAAATGCCTGAGATTCAAGTTTTCTTATAATTTTGTTTATAAATGTTGTTCTTCCAAGGGTCACCGGTCCCTTGAGTTTCCTGGATTTGGATGGAGGGTTCATATTTGTTTCTATATTTTTCTTTCTAGTCATTCATAAAAAAAATAATTCTATTCAACCCTATATTTTTGCTGAAAAGTGGGACAATGAGCAAGCATTTTTATTACTAGTACACAGGTTCTTACCTTCCATTATTAATAACTAATTCTTCTCCAGCAAAAGGAAAATAAAAACATCACTTTTAAATACTCTCCCCAGCAACGACGCCAAAATGTTGGCTCACTAAGATGTCTATTTAAAACATTCCTAATGCCTACATTTTTTTTTTGTAAGTATCACTAATTCTATTAATAATTAACATAATAATATATCGTTGCCACTGTCCCAGCTAAGGTAGCCTGGGCACAGGGCTTCAGTGTCAGGAAAAATCATGGTTTGGACTACCCAGCATGGGGAAACCAGTCCCAAAAGATTAACATTCGCCGCCCTTGTGAGGGAAACCGGCATTACATCCCAATAGTTTGTCAAAAAAACCAAAATTTTAACAAGCCGCTCTGTAAGCAGAGGATAAAACCACAAGAAAACCAGAAAGAGCATGAATACCTTGAACCTAGAAAACCAAAACCTCTGAGAAATCTTCTGATTACTGAGCATCAGTGGCGGAGGGCAGTTATTCAACGACTCTGCAGCCCCAATCGTCTCTGCCTCACTCGTCGTTCGCAGAAGGTGGTACTGGGTCTTTATTCGCGTGCTCCACATTCTGTACCTGCATAGCAACGTTTGGGGCAAAATTTAACTGGGCTAAATCTGCAGGAATGGGGTTGGGATAGGAGGGGACCTGGAAAGTGACGGAGGGCCTAGGAGCGGAAGTCGGAGGAAGCATAAAATTAGTGGATTCTTCACTAACCGAAACCATAACAAAGGCCTTGAGGACGGGATGATCAAATGAGCAATTGGAGGTAAACTCAGCACATTGGGTAGTCTGGCGAAGGAAAGAAGAAGAATGTGGGTGAGGGGCAGAGGGAGCTTCAGGGGGGTTCATCGAAGGTTCAGAAGGAGGCACAGAGTGAGGGCCACGAGGTCGGACTCTACGGCCTCTGGGTTCCAAAGAAAAGTCCGAGGTAGATTCGGAGACAAGGGACGATGGAGAATGATAACCTCTACCCTGACTAGAACCTCGTCAACAGCGCATGCGCTGGCGTAAGCGAGGCATGGCGGTGGGGGGTGAATGAAACGAGCAAGAAGGCAAAGAATACACAGTACCACTAGAGCAATACAGCGAATTGGAGAAACATAAATGACTGTGTGAGAAATGAAAATTTGGAGTGTTTTCCAAACAACAAACCAATTCACACCTTCTGCCAGTCTGTGTTTGAGCACTAGGCATCGAGCAGGCAGACGGGCAAGAAACACCTTGAAACTCAACAGCAGAGCAAACCGAGTAGGCGCCATGCATATAATCCCTATCCATGCTAAGAGCCGAAGTGAATACGATGAAGAGCCCTCTGTGAAGACGATTCTAGAGATAGCAGTTAATGTGGTATGGGGTGGCGAATTGAATGCCACAGTTATTGCAGGTGTGGGAGGCCACATGGCCAGCCCTATTGTGCTGCCTCGGGAGGCGATGAGGGACTTGAGTCCCATCATGATGAACTGGAGGCAACTGCATTCGGTGTTCCTAATGCCTACATTAAGCATCAACCCAGGGTAATTTTGTTTATTTCAAGAGTGTTCAACATAGTCTATGCAAGTGAAATCAAAGGCTAACAAATCAAAATCGTTGCAGAAGTAAAATCTAAATCTTGAAGTTCAATCAATGAAATTCTAAAATAAATCATTAAATAACTAGACTGATTAACTCGAATTAACTCTAATCTATTCTATGAAAGCAGATTGAAATAAAAAGCTGAAAGGAATTCATAACGAACTAGAATTACAGAGTAACAGCTACAAAAATCTATTTAATCAGGTTGGGAATACTGCAAAAAATGAAAAACAAGTAACACAATAATGTTACGCAATTCAAATTATCGATGACTAACCAACCAAAAAGATCACTCGAAATGAACAACAATTGAATTATTCAAGAAAATGCGAGAAGTACCATTCATGAGGGAATGCAAAGAAATTAAGAATTTAAATCAATAAGACAAAAACCACTCGATGTTGGTCAAATTCAAATTAATTATAAATTCTATAAAACACAGGAATGATTAATTTCCAAACAGGGAAGTAATAATATAACACAAGACTATAATAGAACTCCTAGTGTTCGGGCCCAGAGCCTCAATAATTCTCTTCCAGATGATCTTCAGAATGCGATTATAGAAAAACCAGTCTCTTTTTCATTAAATTAATAGTCAGGATATAACATTACTAAGCGCAAAAACTTTTGTTATGAGGCAATTTAAATAAAATACAATTAAAACATATGGATTATCAACCTTTGTTCTATTCCATCAATTGATATTTTATATTTTTACAGAAAAACAAAAAGGATAATGGTGAATCCTCAGGATCAGGAGATCATGAGGATTTCGCAGCTGTCTAATAGTTTGTGTTATAGAATAATTGAGGTCCTCCTCATTTGTCACTGGTTTGTATAAATATAAATGATATATGTTTCCTTTTCTTGGACGTTGTTGTTCAATCATTTGAACAACGGTTGATCAGTTTAGATTTCCTGCATATAAAAACAACGAAAATTATCCTTTTCTCCCATATTTACATAATTTATGGATAATTAGTTTTACCCTTTGTTTACAATTAATTCTTCTATATTTAATCCCAAAGTGAAGGTAAACACATGAAATTTAGTAATAAATCAAGTTAATTATGAGGTTAAAATGTACCTTTTTCATGGCCCAACAGCAAGAAAAGTTGAAATAAAAATTATGGAAACAAGGAAGTTTACCAATCACAACTATAAATATGGAAATGTTGCTACTCCTAGCCTTCCACAACCTACAAGTTTGAAACCACAAGAATTGCAGGAAAAAAGAGGCAAGAGGATTTGTTATAGTTGTGATAGAAAATACACTAAAGGTCATAAGTATGCCAAGAAGAAATTATTTTACATAGATTGTGAAGAGGAGGAAGAAAAGGAACAAGAAACATACAAATATGAGGACATACACCAGGAACCAACCCAGGAGAAGGAAGAAATGAATCCAAAAATATATTGTAATGCATTGGAAGGAATTAACACTCCTCAAACAATCAATATAGAAGGATATATCAAGAAAAAAGAGGTAATAGTGCTGATTGATTTAGGTTGTACCCCTAATTTTATTCATTTTAGGATACCCAAGGAATCAAATTTCTCCCTAGATCCAACACGAGAATGTCAAGTGATGGTTACAAGAGGAGTAACTATAAATTTATCGGGAATATAGCATAATATCAAGCTAACCACGGGGAAACATGTATTGAATAGTCCAATGCCTTATATTCCAGTAGGTGTTGTTGATGTTGTACTAGGAGTCCAATGGTTACAATATTTGGGGACTATAGCTTTTAATTTTCAAGAAAGTTTCTTGAATTTTTTTTGTGAAGGAAAGGAAGTTGAATTATGGGGTATCATAGGGAAACTAAGAAAGATAATAAACTCTAATGTCATGAAAAAACTTCTAAAGAAATAACAATGAGACCTAATTGCACAATTATTCTCACTATAGGTTCAAACATCAAAATCATTTATTTCTCCAGATATCCAAAATGTCTTGGGCAATAATTCCATGCTATTTGAGACGCCAAAAGGCCTCCCACCTCATGATCATGAACATGATATTCATTTTATTCCAAGAAGTGTTCCTCCAATCATAAGGTAGATATCATTATTCCCAAAATAATGAGATTGAACGTATGGTTGCATAAATTCTAGTGGATAGTATAATTCAACTTACTCAAAGTGCATTATCTACACCAATAGTATTGGTGCACAAGAAAGATGGATCATGGAACATGTGTTCAGATTATAAGGAGCTCAACAAGTTCACTATTAAAGATAAATTTCACATTCATCTCATTGATGAATTATTTCATGAATTACATGGAGAATTTTACTTCACCAAGTTGGATCTTCGTTCAAGATATCATCAAATAAGAATGAAGACTAAAGACATTCTGAAAAATACATTTAGAACTCATGAGGGTCATTATGAATTTTTGGTCATGCCTTTTGGGCTTACCAATGCACCTTCTACCTCAGAAAATTCCACTTTCAAACCCTTAGAAAATGTGTGTTAGTAAATTTTGATGATATAATAATCTACAACAAGTCTTGGAAGGATCATGTTGAACATGTCAACATGGTGCGAAAACTATTGGAGGAGAAACAATTATATGAAAAAACCTCCAAATGTTTCTTTGGAGTATAAGAGGTGGAATATCTAGGTCATATTGTATCTCATGAGGGTCTTAAGGTAGACCCCAAAAAAATTAAATCCATCAAGGAATGTAAAATCCCCACAACCATAAAGCATCTCCGAGAATTTATTAGGTTAATAGGGTATTATCACAAGTTTGTTAAGAATTATGGGAGAATAACATGACCTCTAACAGATTTACTGAAGAAATATGTATTTTCTTGGAATCCAGAAGCAACTAAGGCCTTTGAACATCTTAAAGAGGCAATGTGCCAAGAACCAGTGTTAGCTATACCAGACGTTACAAAAAAATTTATTATGGAATGTGATGCCTCACGAAATGGAATTGGTATTTTTCTAATGCAAGAAGGTAGACCCATTACTTTTGAAATTCTTCCAATCAAAGTAAAGTATTTACAAAAACCTATTTATCAAAAGGAAATGTTGGCAATACTACATGCACTTAAGAAATGGAGACCTTAGCCAATTGGAGGACACTTCAAGGTAAATACAGGTCATGAAATTAATAAATAATTTTTAGAACAAAGATTATCTTTAGAAGAGCAGAAAAAAATGGTCACAAATATGTTGGGTTATGACTTTGAAATCATCTACAAAAGGGGAAGAAATTTGTTATTGCAGATGCACTCTCAAGAAAGGTTGAGGATTTGAAAGCATTTACTTGTGCCATTTCTATTATCCAAACATATTTGATAATCGAAGTAAGGGATGAATGGAAGAATGATGAAGAAGTGTGGGAACTCATTCAAAAGTTTTAGAAAGATCCCAAATACATCCGATACATTTAGCTGGAAGAATGAATCATTATGGTACAAATATCACTTATACCTTTGTAAGAATTCCAAAATCAAACAAAATATTCTTTTGGAATTTCACTCCTCTCCCTTAGGAGGGCACTCAGGATTTTTAAAAACATACCACATGGTTAAGAATGATTTTTTTGGGATGACCTTAACTTTTATATTCAAAATTTTGTGGTGGAATGTTTGGTTTTCCAACAAAATAAAGTTGAGAGAATTAATACCCTAGGTTTGTTACAAACTTTATCCATTCCAAGTCAACATTCGGAGGAGATTTCAATGGATTTTATAATAGGTTTACGCAAGTACGAAGGAAAGAGTGTTATCATGGTAGTAGTTGATAGACTTACTAAGTATGCACATTTTTTTGCATTATCGCATCCATTTAAAGCCAGTAAAATTTCTATGGAATTTATGCAAAACAATTCAAAACCTACATGGAAACCCAAATATTATTTTAAGCGATAGCGATCCTATTTTCACTGGAATTTTTTGGACAAAATTATTTTCTTGTCTCGGTACTCAATTAGCTCATAACTCATCTTATCATCCTCGCTCTGATGGGAAAACTGAGATAGTGAAAAAATGTTTGGAAGGATATATTCATTGCTTTGTATCTGATAAAAAAATACAATGGGTCAAGTGGTTACCTCTAGCTGAATAGTGGTATAAGACTTCCTTCCATACTACAGAAAAATGACCCCATCTTTTGCACTTTATGGATATCCTCCATCTTTCATCAAATCATCTTTAAGAGAAAATTCTAAGGTTCAAAGAGTGGAAGATCAAATTGAACATCAACAACAAGTTCTAAAACTCTTAAAGGATAACCTCAGTTTCACACAGAATCGAATGAAACAAGAGGCATATAAACATCATAGTGAAAGAATTTTTGACTTATGCAACTAGGTATTTTTATTACTACAACCATACAAACAAATTTCCCTCAAGAAAGCTAAGAAGGATAATAAATTATCACCATAGTATTATGTTCCTTACAAGGTGTTGCAAAATATTGGTACTGTGGCATACAAATTGGAGCTTATGACATCTTCTTGCATGCACCCAGTTTTCCATGTTTCATGCTAAATTAAGGTTATAGGTGACAAGCTCCCAGTTCAAATAATATATCCAAAACTTGAAGAGGAAGGGAAAATAATATTTGATCTTGAAGCAATCATGGAAACAAGAACTCGACAGCTATGAAATCAATCAATTTCAGAGTATCTCATCAAGCGGAAGAACATACCTTCTTAATATTCCTCATGGGGGGGTGAGAATTTTATACAGAGGAATCCATAACTACTAAACCATTAAGGAAAATATTTTTTTTAAGGAGAGGGGCATGTCAGGTCCTTATAGTACTAGTGTATCCCCTTATTATTATTGTTAGTGTACCCCCCTTATTGTTATTTTTGTACCCATGTACTCCCCATAGCGTTATTATTGTGCCCCATAGAATCCCACTATTTTCATTGTTGTGCCATTACATTATTATTGTTATGTTGGCTCTGATTATATTGTGACCCCTTTGACTCCTATATATAGAAAGGAGGTTTTTTTATTTTTAGAATCCAAGAATTCTTCATTTATGTTATGTAAAAGAGGTTTCCCCCTCCAATAAGCTTATTTCTAATTCATTAACATATATTTTCT
The DNA here is from genome assembly GCA_034641835.2 of Pinus albicaulis. NCBI lineage: Eukaryota > Viridiplantae > Streptophyta > Pinopsida > Pinales > Pinaceae > Pinus > Pinus albicaulis. The sequence continues at coordinate 502,206,418 of CM076582.1, forward strand.
TCTATTTTGTGAGCTGGTTGCATAACGACATGATCATTGAGGCTTAGGAGTTTGATATAGTAAATTACATGTTTATCGGTTTGTTTATATATGTAACAATATTTTTTCACATATTAATTTAATTCACTGTAAATTTTTTTATCTTGATGATCGCTAACGTGCCCTATACTCTACAGTATTTTTTATGTATTGTAAGAAAAGGGTACCATGTATGTAAATTTTGTGGATGTTCTCTAAAGGCTAGGTGATCCAACCACCTACAAAATCTAGTGTATGACTGCTCCAGGGTATTCCTCATAGAAGAACATCCTCACAGAAGAGAAGCATCCATTTTCAATCGTAAACGAAGGAGAACCTAACGGCTTGTTATAATGATACCAGCTTAATTAATTAGAGCATATGAGAGAGAGAATGAGAAGGTGATTAAAAAAATGTTTGATTCAAATGGGAAGCCTACGTTCGATGATCTAGAATTCTTTGACATCTATGTTGAGAAATTTCATACTAGAACGAAAATGCAAGTTGTATTTTGTGAGCTCCCATATTGGGAGAATCTTAATATTTCCCACTTACTAGATCTCATGCATATATTAAAAAATTTTCACCTTCTGATCCAGGAGGATCTTGTTCAGTAAAATTGACAAAGCTTATGTTTGTCCAATGTCCAGTTCAGTCTTTAGTGTCATTAGTTTCGCCAGTGTTATTTGAAGAAGAAGTCCTCAAGTTGATCGTTGTTCAGTTTGGGTTCATTGTGTACTTCAATGTTGCCTTGTTTGTGGCAATATGTAAGATTTTATTTAATGGTGAAGTGGTGACATGTAACCTAAGGAATAAAACCTAGTCCTAAGTCCTAAGTTATAAACCTAAGTGATAAAATCTTGTATTAAAAAACCTATGGTATAAACCATAAGGTCTCGGGCCAAAAAATTAATGGGTTTAGAATATATAATAAAACCTAAAATCAAATATATACAATATGAAATATAGTTAAACCATGACATGTTAAATTTGTCAGAGTTGTTATCCACATATTAACAAAGGTAAGGTGAATTTGTATCTGAACTGTTTGGTTTTAAAACCGCGACCGCCATCGTCAGAGTTATTCATGTGAACAGATAAGCCATGACCATGACCGCTATATGTAACCAAAAATATAGCTGCCGGAAAGGTTGGTCACATGCCAAAAATTGCAACCTCCACGTAGTTAGGCTAACCGTCAGGGTTAAATTTCTATCCAAAGTTATTTTTGGGTTTTATAATTAAATTGCGCTAAGGTTATATTTATTACACCTTATCCCTAACACAATGTGTCACCTTGAGATAAGACCGAGAACCATAAAAATGATTTTACTCAACCAAATGCCTGATTTGGATATCAATGGTTCGAGCTTAACTTTATAAATCCATGAAACTTTCCTTGAGAGAGACAATGAGAGGTTTGGATTTTAGAGTCAGAGGGTTAGAGGCATTTTTTGTTTTCATCATTGCTCGACCATCCAGAGGTGGAATTGAGTGCATAGATAGGCATTGGAAAGCTGAGAGAGAGAGCTTCCTATAATCAATGACCAGAAGTACCTACAATCATGATCATTCTAGTGTTTTTTCTATGTAAATAATTCCTCAGATCAATCCTAATAAAGTAGATGCCCATCATGAAAGTGGACCCGGAGACGTAGTCCACCAGGGATGAACTCCAGAATCAATGTTTCTTGTTTCTTCTCTCTGTTCTTTGCTATGTTTACATTCTTAATTTTCTTTTGGTTTAATTCGTAAATGATTTCCTTCAATATTCGACATTAAAGCATTCATCAGTTAAAGATCAATTCACTTAATGGAAAACTAATCAAACTATCTCAGCCAATAATCGATCACATTGATATCATATATTTTGGTATCATAGTGGGTTGTGCTTTGTAGCAATTTTTCTAGTGGATGTGAACGAGGTTGGGATTGCAATGTGGAGAAGGAAATCTTGAGGAGATTGATCCAGAGATTTGAAAGCGGAAATTCATTCATCAATCGACAATGACAGGGACTGAAAGCATTGAAACTGTTGAAACTCCTGAAGTAAAGCACATGGATGAGAATCAAATTCATCAAATGTTTCTAAACATGCAACAGATGTTGGGAGAAATATACGAAGATAATAAGGCAAGAGATGTGTCTTCTTTCTTGAAGGCATCAAAGAAGGACAATGGTAGAGGAAAATCACATAAACCTCCTTCTCCTCCTTCATCTCCCTCATCATCTTATTCTTCTTGTTCTAGTATAGAATCTGAAAAAGAAAAGAAAGCTCATAAATCTTTTTTGAAGCTTGAAGTAAAGTTTTAGTTACCTGTTTACGATGGGAAAATGGACCCAGAGAAACTAGATAACAAGATTAGGTAGTTAGACATCTATTGTACGATCCAGAACATTTTTGATGATAAGAAAAGAATCCAGTTAGCTACTCTTAGGATGGAGGGGGATTGATTTAATCTGGTAGGAGAATAAAACATAGATAGATTTATAGTGTAATGGTAAAATCATCTCGTCGAGGTCTAAGTTTTTGAAATATCTAAAGAAACAATTCTATCTATTGGGATACACACAGCAAGATGTTATTGATTAGCAGCGTTTGAGACAAGGTAACGGAAAAAATGTTCAAGAGTTCACTATAGAGTTCAGGAAGAAAGTGTTGGCACTTGGTATTCCTTTGGATACATGAGAAACTTTGTTAAAGTACATTGGTAGTTTACATTCATATTTACAACATACATTGTTGATGTTCAATCCTAATGACTTTGATGAAGCATGTGTTCAAGCCATACATGTTGAATCAGGCAGAGGCCATTAAAATTTACACCAAAGACATCCAAACAATTGGATTCCAAATATAGCAAGAAGAAGGACAATTCAAAAGGAAAGAGGACAAGTACAACTCATAAGGAAGATGGAAGACCTACATGTACTCACTTCCATAGGATCGAACATGATGAAGCTCAATGTTGGAAATTTCACCCGGACTCAAGCCAAAGAAGTTCCGAAAGAACAAAGGTGAAAAGAAGGCTAATACATCAATCTAACAAGACTTGGAGTCTAATTTAAGTGATGAAGGAAAAATAACTGTAATGGTTATGATAGGTAAAAATTCAGATGCTAGTTCAAGTTCAAGTACTTATTCTTCTTCTTCAAACATTAATCACCTGAATGAAGAGAAAAGAATTGAGTTATTCCATATAAGGCTAACTTATAAGCACACAAAAATAGATACTTTGCTTGACACAGAGGCAGAGGAAAATTTTATATCTAAATCATTGGTTAAAAAATTAGGTTTAAAAACACATAATCATCCAGAACCATATTCATTAGGCTGGTTGAAGGAACTAAGACAGATTCATGTTACCAAGCAGTGTTGTTTAAAATTTTCCATCATAGTTAATTACATTGATGAAGTGGATTTAGATGTGATACCATTAGACATTTTTGGAATAGTGCTAGGAATTCCTTATCTCTATGACCATGATGCAATATTTCATAGGAAATAACATAAGTATCATCTTAAGAAAGATGGGATTGAATACATTGTTTGGGCACATAAAATAAAAACTCACTTGGATTTAGTTAATGCTAATCAGATGAAGCGCTCAATAAGTTCAAGTAAGAGATATATACTTATGTTTGTAAAAGACCAACATACGGATCTTAATTATGCTTGTTCAGGTTGTGAAACTCAGTTTAAAGATAGTTTGGTTAAAGTGGTAGATTCATTTCAAAGTCTATCTAAAGAACCAAAACATCTACTTCATAAACGAGAAAAACAACATGAGGAACAACTGATGTATGTTGCCCCTCTTCCTAGTATTGGAATGTATCACAAGTCAGTTATAGAACACGAAAAAATAAAGAAAAAAATCCAAGGGATGGTTGGAAAAGACTCCATGTGACCCAGTTCATCTCCATGTAGTTCACCCATAATTTTGGTTCCTAAGAAAAATGGGACATGGGGAATGTGTGTCGATTTTAAAGTTTTTGATTCATTTAAACAGAAAATTTTCACAACATCAATATTAGATCATCAAGATCCATTTGAAGTTAAAATAAACTCTAGTGGTTATGCATTGGTTAAGGAAATAGTGGTTCACACAGATCATCAGACGCTTCAATACCTTCAACCACAGTGTAAGTTGCAAAAATCTCACCACGATAGATGGATGGGATTTCTTCAACAAATTCACTTAGTAATTAAGGACAAGAAAGGTGTAACAAATAAAGTAGTTGATATGCTATCTAGACTGTCTTTGAATGCTTCAATGGTACTGTAGAATAGTTCATTGAAACATGAAAGTTATGTAGAACAGTATAGCACCGATGATGATTTCAAAGATATTTATGAATCACTAACTCATCGTACTCTGATAGAAGAAATAGATTATCATATTGATGACAGGTTTTTATATCATCAGGCTAAGTTGTGCATAATGCATACAGAAAGGGTGAAGGTTATCTAGGAATCTCATTCTTCTCAGATTGCAGGACATTTTGGTGTAAGCAAGACTATGGCGCAAAGTCAAAGGTATTGTTACTGGACTCATATACATGAAATAGTTTAAAAGTACATAAAGAATGTGTAATGTGTTCGAAAACAAAGCCAAGCAATCAAAATATTGGTTTGCGCATGCCACTTCCAGTTTCTTTGCGACCATGGGATAGCATTTCGATGGATTTTTTTTGAAGGAAAAATAGAAATGGTTAATAGGATGCTTATACATATTCTTCAAGGTTACTCCAGTAAAAATCCTAAGTTTTGGGATGAATCTTTACCTTATGTGCATCATGCTAAAAATCAAGCCTTACATTCTTCTCTAATTGTGCCATGACAAGCATCGATTCGATCATCATTTTCAGGTCAACGTTCAGGTATGGTTGTATATCAACAAAGATAGGTTGAAAGGAGAAGGTAAGAAACTGAAATCTATTAAGTATGCTCCTTGAAAGATTTTAGAAAATATTCGCAATAATGCATTTCGATTAGATTTACCGCCTTACATGCATATTTATTTAGTTGTGAATATATAGAATCTAAAGTTTTATGAACCTCTAATGATCATTGATACTGAGGAAGATACAAAGATTCATACTATTGATGATTTAGCACTTGAGTATATGAATGATTTGTAGGAAGATACCATGTTGGACAGGAGATTTCATACTTCCAGATGAGGATATGTGGAATATCTTTGAGTGGGACTCAGGGGCATGAATCCAAGCAAGGCAAGATGGATAGAGATCTGAAAAGTGACGGTGTTGTACCCTCACCTGATGTCTACTTAAAATCAAACTTTTGTCATCCAAAACATTTCAAGTGGAGAGGATTGATCTAGGATGATCTTGTTAAGTACAGATTGACATAGCTTCAGTTTGTCTGACATCTAGTTCAGTCTTCAAAATCGTTAGTTTCACCAGTGTCATCCAAGGAAGAAATCCTAAAGTTGATCATCGTTCAATTTGGGTCCATGGTGTACTATATTTTTGTCTTGGTTGTGTGGCAAGATGTAAGATGTTATGTAATGGTGAAGTGGTGACATGTAACCTAATGATTAAAACCTATTCCTGAGTCCTAAGTTATATAACTAAGCACTAAAATATTGTATTAAAAAACCTATGGCATAAACCATAAGGTTTTGTGCCTAAAAATTAATGGGTTTAGACGATCTAATAAAACCCAAAGTCAAATATAATATGCAATACAGTTAGAATGCAGCATGTTAACCGCATCGGAGTTGTTATGCACATATGAGCAAAGGTAAGGTCATCGTTAGACATTTTATTAGAACCGTTGGGTTTTCAAACCATGACCACCATCATCGGAGCTATTTATGTGACCAGATAAGCCATGACTGCGACCGCCATATATATGTAACCAAAAATATAGCCACCGGAAAGACTAGTCACATGTTGAGAGTTGCAACCTCCATGCGGTTTGTTAGGTCCCTATATTACTAGTATAGTCTCTTATTGCTGTTAGTGTAACCCCATTATTGTTATTATTGTACCCCTGTAACCCCCATATTGTTATTATTGTGCCCTTAAATTATTATTGTTAGGTCGGCTAGGATTACATTGTGGCCCTACTAATATTACGTTGTGGCCCCATGGACTCCTATATATATTGAAAGGAGGTTTTGTAATTTAGATCATCCAAGAATTTTTTATTCATGTAATGTATTGGAGGTTTCTCCCTCGAATTGGCTTATTTATAAGGCGTTGATATCTCTTTTCTTCTCTTTTTGGAGCTGGTTTCACAACATTTGGTATCAGAGCTTTGGATTCTAGGGTTTTCGCTGCTCCAAACTAGTCATCGTGGAATTTTTGCTATAAATTTTCTTCTACGAAGGTTCAGAAGTGAAAAGTTTTAGAGTGCGAAGCCACATTCCTGAGGAACATCATCACAAAATTTCAAAGCTTGGTTCGCGATATTTTTGGAGATATGATCTGTGGAAGTTAGGGATTTTTGCAGGCTCCTTAATTTAACCTAAATAGGTCATCGTGGAATTTTCGCTATAACGTTTTTTCTACAAAGATTTAGAAGCTAAAATTTTTGGAGAGCGAAGCCAAAATCCCGAGGAACATCGTCACAAAATTTCAGGTCTTGGTTCACAATATTTTCTTACATATGATCTGTGGAAGTTAGTTCTTTTTCAGGCTCTCAAATTTCATCTCAACGAGGTTATCGTGGGAAAATATTCATAAATATCTCTCTAAGCATCGGATTGGAATGATGTAAAAATTGACTGCAAGTACACAGACTGTAGTTTCTTGTCTATCAATTTAAGAGCCAAAGCAGGAAACAGGAATATGTGGAAAGTCATACAAGTTCGCTCTACTGAACCAGTCCAAAATTGGGTCATTGTGGGAGATTGGACATATCTTTGCCTTGAAGAATCCAAATTAGGTTAGACCTGTGACATTTGAAAGAAGCTTCAGAGGGCTACTACAAGGCCAAATTTTAGATATTGAGGATCCGCGATTATATAGATAATTCAATTTCAATATAGAGCTCCTCAAAAGCAAGTAAAAGGTGTGTATTTTTTTTCCCCAAATTGCATAATTCTTGTTTGAAAAATTAATTTTAATTGATTCCAAGGGAATATTGTAGAATAGATATTAGTATTGGATTCTAAAATGGCCCCTAAAAAAGAATTCAACACCCATTAAGTCTTTAGAAGGCTCTACTATGAATCATGAAGATGAAGAATGGCAACATGACATATCAAAATTAAAAGAGCAAGTGCAACAAATTTTGCTCTCACGAAGAGCAACAAAAAATGACATGGAAGTTTTGAAGAAAGGCATGGAAACTAAGATGGATGGTTTGAAGAAAGGTATGGGATCTAAGATGGATGGTTTGAAGAAATGCATGGAATCTAATATAGATGGCATGGAAGCTGGCATGGAATCTAAGATGGATGACATGGAAGCTAAGATCGATGAGAAAATGGAAAACATGAAGAATGATCTAAAAGAAGACATGGAAGGTTTGACAAAGTTGATACAAGAAATGTTTCCTAATAGTGAAAATATAGTAGAGGAAACTCATGATGAGAACAAAATAAAATTTTAATCGTGATTTCATGAAATGTAATGTTGGTGGGAAGAACTACCATATTCCAAAAGTGGATATGAGGAAATTTGATGGAAAGGATCCTGTAACATGGATACTATATATGGAGCAATATTTTTATCTCCATAATGTGCGAAACACACAAAAGGGACGCATTTCAACTTTACATTTAGAACAAAATACATTTGTATGGTATCGATGGCTTTGATCCCATAAAAATATTGTCACTTGGTCAATTTTTACGGAGGAAATGATAGCACATTATGAGGATACAAAGGGAAACACCTTCTTTAGCCAATTGATAAATCTCAAACAAAAGGGTTTGGTGGGGCAGCACATTGAGGACTTCCAAAAATTGAATATAATGGTAACTGATATTCCAGAGGAACACAGGATTGATCTCTTCATATGTACTTTAAATGATAACATCCAACATGAAGTTCACGTTTTGGAACCTGATTCATTGAAGAAGGCATTTAGGTTGGCAAGAAAAATTGAATGTAAAATTATGGCGACAAGGAAGCCTAGCACTCACTTCTATAAAGAGGGAAGTGTTGCTACTCATAGATTTCCACAACCTACAAGGTTGACACCACAACAATTGGAAGGAAAAAGAGAAAAAGGGCTTTGCTACAGTTGTGATAGCAAATACACTATAGGTCACAAGTGTGCTGAGAAGAAATTATTTTACATAGATTGTGAAGAGGAAGAAGAAAATGAAGAAGAAGAGGATATACACCAATAACCAACCCAAGAAGAGGAAGAAATTTGTCTGACCATATCGTATAATGCATTGCAGTAATTACCACTCCTCAAACTCTCAATATAGAAGAACATATCAAGAAGAAAAATGTAATAGTGTTGATTGATTCAGGTAGTACCGATAATTTTATTCATTGTAAGGTAGCCAAGGAATTGAATTGTTTCCTATACCCAGCACCAGAATGTCAAGTGATGGTTGCAAATGGAGGAACTATAAATTGCTCTGGAAAATGCCATAATATCAAGCTAACCATGGGGGAATATGTATTGATTAGTCCAATGCTTTCCATTCCTATGGGAGGTGTTGATGTTGTACTAGGAGTACAATGGTTACAATCTTTGGGGACGGTAGCTTTTAATTTTCAAGAACTTTTCTTGAAATTTTTTTCAGAAGGAAAGGAAGTCAAATTACGGGGTATTGCGGGGAAGCCAAGAAGGATAATAAGCTCTAATGTCATGACAAAGCTTCTAAAGAAAGAACAGCGAGGCGTAATTGCACAATTATGCTCACTAGAAGTTCCAACATCAAAATCATCTATTTCTGCAGATCTCCAACAAGTCTTGGACAATCATTCCAAGGTGTTTGAAACTCCCAAAGGACTACCACCTATTTGTGATCATGATCATGCTATTCATTTGATTCCAGGAAGTGTTCCTCCAAACATCAGGCCTTATAGATATCCTTATGTCCAAAAGAGCGAAATTGAACATATGATTGCAAAAATGTTAGAGGCGGGTATAATTCAACCTAGTCAAAGTTCTTTCTCTGCTCCTGTAGTATTGGTACACAAGAAGGATGGATCATGGCGCATGTGTCCAGATTATAGGGAGCTCAATAAGCTCACCATTAAAGATAAATTTCCCATTTCCGTGATTGATGAATTATTGGATGAATTACATGGAGCAATTTATTTTACCAAGTTGGATCTTCGTTCAGGATATCATCAAATTAGAATGAAGACTGAAGATATTCCAAAAAAAGCATTTCGAACTCATGAGGGTCATTGTGAATTTTTGGTCATGCCTTTTGGCCTTACCAATGCACCTTCTACATTTCAAGGGTTGATGAATTCCATTTTCAAACCCTTCCTTAGAAAATTTGTGCTAGTATTTTTTTGAAGTTTGCCTAATCTACGAATCTTGACGATGATCTATCATAACATGTTGGTACTCAATAATAAGAAAACAATTATATGTAAAAACATAAAAAAAAATCTTTGGATTTTTTGCATGGTCAAGGTCATCTCCCATGTACTCTCTGAATTCCAAAACGCTCGATGACAACATGGTAGTGGTGAAAGCCATTGGAAAACCGAACTTCACATTGTCTCTTGCGTCCTAACAACCTCCCGTCAAATCCACCTGTAATGCAAGCTAACATGGAATGAAATGTTAAATGCGGGAGACCATACAATACAACTCATGGCCTACTCGATACCTTTATGACATTACTGAATGTAGATTAGAAAATTGTTCACTGTGTGCAGGTGAAGGGATGACTGAATATACGTTTTGTGCAGACCCATCGGAAAGGGCAGAATCTCCCTGCCATCTCATCCACTAGTTGGAAGGGAACTTGCCAGATCTCTGACCTTCGGAGAAGAGAATGGATTTGGTCAGAGCATCTTTATATTTCTGAGACTGAGAGGAGGCACGTTGGCCATAATATGCATAGTGTGCAATATTATTCAATTGAGATTCTTCTACTGGCCTCACCATTTCCATCCATAGTAAACCTAAGATGAATGCTAGCAAAGAAGACATGCAAGCTTCACTCCTCAGCACCATTTCTGAAAAAACTACAACACACACAAAGTCGAATGGATTTCTCCTTTGCTTACAATTATGTAGGGGAAGAAGGGGAAGGGGGAATTTATAGAAACTTTAATGAGTAAACTCCGCATAACAAGGATTGATGAGAAAGAGTAGAAATCACTCTGCATATCAAGGAGCAATGGGAATGTAAATAGGGTCACCCATTGACAAAAGATTCCACTGTGCGCTCTTTTTCTTTGTAACTGGTGGCGCGGGAATGTAAAAACAAAGACTGCATGATACACCATAGTCCTAGAGGCAAAGGAAATTCGGAAAATATGGCGCTCATCTTGCAAATCCTGTGGAAAATAATTATCTTCACCAAAAATTCATTCCAATTGTGATCCTATAATAGTATTTACCCATTATGTATCTTGGTTGTCTTTATGAAACAATGATGCTTCACCTTCCATCATAACAAAAAATTTCTTGTTTCATTTATTTATGCTTTTACAATGCCCACCTCCATAATCTTCATTCTATGTTTGACTACTTGCATAAACCAACTCCATTCTCTTTGTAGATGTGGTTCCAACGTCTTCATGGAAAGACTCACTTCTATGGCTTTTAAAAGACAGATGTATTTGTCCGTACTCATGTTTCTTGTTGACACCTAATCTTTGGGATTAGGAAATCCTATGTAAATATTGTAAATAGAGAGATATAGGAAGTGGGAAGATGAAGAAACATTGGGAGATGAAACCTAATAGTCAACCTCTCCTTCTATATATCTATGGTCTATCTTAATGCAAATACAACAATACATTGATGGAGTTATTCCTCGTGTAACATTGTATGACATCCAACTCCCAAATTAGTTTTTTGTGTCATAACTCTAGTCAGTTTCTTCCATATTCTATCCTTTTCCTATCTACCATATCCTCTGTAAGATTTTGTGCATTAAAATCCCTCAGAGTTGCATTGAAAAGAGGGATATTATTCTTTCTCTTGGTGGTACTAAGTCATTTCCATGTTTCTATTAATTTTTTCTTCCTGATGATGCTTTGAGAAACAAAAACGCGATGGAAAGATAAACTTGTTGTTGATAGAAATTCATATAACAAATCATGCTTGATTTTTTTGTGAACATATTATTTCCATTGAAACATGAATTTTTAAGTGGGCATTAAAAATGGATTCATGATATTTAGTTGTTGTATTAGTTGATTGAAACTACTACTATGGTGAACATTAGTCTAACCTCTTCATACTATTGTGCATTGGAATACTAAATGAGGTGAAGGACTAAACATTGCCTAACATTGAGATAATGGTAAAAATTATGTTGTGTTCATAAATTTTATGTATGAGCTGAAGTTGCATGTCACGTTGATTAAAAAAAAATTAATGTTGTGGATTAACCGTGTATGATGCTTTCAAGTGTTATGGGTCAAATGTGCTCCCATGGAACATATGGAATAAAATGTGGTGTGTGTTTTTTTTCCATAAAGTGTATATGAAGTTGATTTTTTAAAAGGAGTAAGTATGGTTATATTATCATCAATTGACATATGTTTATATATTTATGAAGGTGGTAAACATTTATGAAGGCATATATGGTGTGCATGAAATATGAAAGTGGGTTATATGGTATGAAAATATAATGGGTAAGATATCGAAAGTGAGCACATTTATTCAATTATAATGATCATATACTATAAATAGTTATTTTATGTTAAATTCATACAAGTATTTCTCCCATTATGAAGCACATATGTTATAAATATATTATGGAGATGTTTACTATATGGTGTAAGTAGTAGTGAGAGTTGGACTACATTTTTTTAAACTTTGAGTCGAGTTTTTTTTGGGTAAATGATGCAATCCTTAACCTCTATTGCGGAAGTAGTTCTCACTGGAAAATAGAACTGCCATGAGTGGTCTATGAAGGTAAAACACACCCTCGTTTTCAATGAACTTTGGAAAGGAATTTTTGAAGGAGAAGGAGAAAATGCACCTGAAAATCTTACTTCAAATAAGGAGCTTTCCTTTTCGGAAAACAAGAAAAACAAGCCCTATGCCTTGATTGTAGCATCATTAAATGAAGAGGTGACTCATAATATTTCACAATTTTCAAATGATTTTGAAGCCTTGAAGACATTGAAGGAATTATATGACTCACATTCTGAACTTGAAGGTGTTCAATTCATGATTAAGTTGTTCAATATTGAGTTGAAAAATGATGATCCTCTTTCCTTAGCATCCGAAATAAGATCAATTATCCATGAAATAAATACCATTTATGTTGAAATAGATGTTCCTGTCACAACCTATGTCAAGGAACTATATGTCACTTATTCACATTACCTTCAGACATTACAAGTAAGTGGAAAACTTAACGAGATTTCCTTCGACTCCCTTGGGAATAATTTTGTTGAAAGAGATAAGGATTTTGGGAAGAAGACAACTCCTCAATATTCTAAAGAAGTTCTGTGCCTTGCACAGAAAGAGAAGAATCATGTACAAGATTCTTTTGGAGGAAGAGGTAGCCGAAGGGGAAGAGGAAGGAACAATTTTAGAGGTAGCAGTGGTAGACATTTCCAAGTAGAAAGGTCCAATATTCATTGAATATGAAGCAATAAATATGAACATGATGCTTCCACATGTAAGATTCTTTGTGACATAATTGAGCACGAAAGAAATGAAGAAAAATGTAAAACAACCAGTAAAGGGAAGGATAAAGCACCTGAGTTTGATAATTATGTTGTGTGACAATGCAACATTAGAGTAAGTGAAGACTTATTCAATGCTTCAATTGCTTCATGGAATGATGCTTTGTTGCTTGATTTAGGAGCAACTTTCCACATGACATTCAGAAGATATTTCTTTGAAGAATTCATGGATAATGTTGATGGAGTAGTATACTTTGCAAACAAGTCAAAACACAAGCCATCAATGATTGAAACCATCAAGATCAAAATTCTTGGACTTATAGAATTTCTTCTACATGATTTTCTATACCTCCTAGGGTTCATGAGAAACTTGTTGTATTTAGTCCACGTCCACCAGAAATGACACTACATTCATATATTTGATGGCAAGGTTGAGGTCAAAAAAGTATCATATCACTGTCTTGTCATGACTGGGATAGAATAAGAAAGACTTTTGAAGCAGCAAGGAACCTCTACTTGTGCAAAAAAAAAATCATTAGTTCTCACTATGATGAAGGTACACTTCTATCAAGTCTTTTATGGCATGATAGATTTGGAAACTTGGACTATGACAAAATTTGTTTGTTAAACAAAAATGGTGTTACTCGCTTGCCTACTATTCCTAGGATAGTTAAGTAATGTGATGCTTGTATCTTATCAAAGCATGGCAAACAATATTTTCATGATTCTCGTTCCAGAGCACATAGAAAAATTTAACTCATTCATTATGATTTATGTGGCCCAATGTGTGTTCCTTCTGCAAATGTTAATAAATATATGATGAAATTTATTGATGACTACACCTGAATGTGTTGGGTTTATTTATTGAAGGAAAAATTTGAAGCTTTTGAAATGTTCACAAATTTTCATGCATGGATTGATAATTATGCACAATCTCATATTAGCTTTATTAATACTGATAATGGAAAAGAATATACCTTAAATTAATTTGAAAAATAAATTCGGTAGAATGGGATCAAACATCAAACAACCATTACTTATAATCCCTAATAGAGCGAAGTAGCTGAAGGAATGAACACGACAATTTTAAATATGGTACGATTGATGATGTTTTTCAATAATTTTAAGTTGAATAGTTTTGGGACGATGCACCTCTATATGTTCTGTATATAAATAATAGCTGTCCATCTCATGCTATGAAAAATAAGAATCCCTATGAAATTTGGTATGGCCACATTCCTTCAGTGAGGCATCTCAGGATTTTTGGTTCCACCTGTTTTTCCTTAATACCTAAGGAACATACAAAAAAACTTATTGCGAGTCACAAATGTATCTTCTCGTGGTACTCAAATACCTCCAAAGAATATATTCTCTATGACAAAGTGAATTGATAAGTTTATAATATCTGGAGATGTGATATTTCTTGAATCTTCTAAGACTGACAATGTTGTTGAGCGACATATTTATCATTTGGATAGTTTTAGATGCGAAAATTATTTTAAATAGTTTGATAATGAGATTCCAAATATTTAAGAGGGGATCCCTATAATGGATCAATATGTGGAATATTCTTTTGAAGCACTCTCTCCCCTCCATGAAGCTCCAACCACTGATGACACTTTGAGTGAGGTGATTGAAAAAATTAAGTGACTAAATCAGGATTCATCCCCATCTTAGTCAATTCAGTAGTCAAGGCCATATCAGAAATATCCTCGAAAATGGATGCCAAAGACACTTGAAAGTGTTTTTATCGATGAGGTTGGAAAGACACGAACAAGAAGCTCGACCATACAGAATCGAGGTGATTTAGTCAATATTGATTCACCTATTAATATGGATGTTTCTTATGATTGTGAACTGAATAATTTGTCTACATATTTTGAACAAAATTCCTTCAAAGAAGCTGATTCTCATGATGAATGGGAAAAAGTGATACATAAAAGAATTTATTATTTGATAAAAAATGGCATATGGAAGATGGTTGATCATCCATTGGTAGACAAAATAATAGGCTACAACTAGGTCTTCAAGAACAAGTATAAATCAGATCACTCACGTCGATTATGAGAGAAAATCCCCCCCCCCCCCCACAACAAAGTGGGCTACCATTCGAACACTCTTTTCCTTGGAAACTCAGAACGATTGGAAATTCCATCAAATTGATGTAAAAACTACTTCCTTGAATGCATATTTGAAAGAGAATGTTTTATGTCCCAACCAGAAGGATTTTTTGTGAAGTGCCAGGAACTCAAAGCATGTAATCTTGTGAAATCCTTGTATGGCCCCACTAACAAACACTGGGATCCTGGTATGAGAAATTGATTGAGATTCTTCTTAAACTGAATTTCAAACGTTGTGATATTGATGATGAAAATTTATCTGTCAAGAAAGTTGGAAAAAAAGTTGTGTATCTTTTGGTGTATGTATATTATCTTTTGATGACAAGGAACAATAAGAGCTACATTGCATCTATAAATATGGAACTAAGGAGAGGTTTTGAAATGAAATATTTGGGTTATGCTCACTACTATATTGGTATTGAAGTAACTCAACATCTAAATTTTGTATTCCTCTCTTAGAAGAATTATATTGAATATATTTTAAATTTTTTTGGCATGGATGAGTGCAATATTTGGCTAATCCAATGGAATATAACTTAAATCTCACATCCATTGAAGTAAAAGAATTTGAGGATGCAACCAAGCATAGACAACTCATATGCATTAGAGGAATTTTGAGGTCTAAAATGGGAATTCTAAGGAAATTATAAAGTAATAGTGGAAACAATAAAACAATATTTGATTACATCATTAAATTTTAAAGAAAAAAAAAAAACTACTTTTTCAACTCGTATTTTCAAATTATCTCCCAAAATTTTTACTCAAATTTTGAGTGGGATTACTCATTGGATTAAAATTTTAATTCCTCATCCCAGGATTACACATTTTGTATAATTTTTATGGACTCTTCTACCCGAAAAATCAGAACTACATGAAAAACATGATTGCAATCATGTTTTTTCATGTTTTTCTCACTTTTCGTGTAGCAGGGTCCATTTAATGTATGCAACATGGGTATTCCTTGGATGAAGAATTAAATTTTTCATCTAACAAGTACTCTCACTCGAAATCTGAGTAAAAATTTTGGGAGATAAGATGAAAATAAGATTTCAAAAAGTAGTTTTATTATTTTATTACTTTTTAATCATTTTACCCTTTTGTTGAAAAAATGGTGAATCATCCCCCGTGGTTGAAATAATCATCTTGAATCCTATTGGTTCTTGTAAAGTTTATTCTCATTGTACATTTTTCTTAGGAGGCCCATATTAGACCTCAAATCCCCCTAATGAAGTGTCAACTACCTGACTACTACTACACCAAACATTTCACCTTTTGTTGGAATCCTCTCTAGGTTTATGTAAAATCGTTGCGAGGGTCATTGGTTTGTTGAAAAAAGAGATCTAAAGTATTTGAAGGGAACTGAAGACTTTGGATTCAAGTATACATGGGTGGGTGACTTTAGCTTGAATGGATACTCTGATTCAAATTTTTATGGAGATAAATAAACTAGGGTATCTACATTAGGCTATGTTATGAGTCTCGAATCAAGAGATGACTCCTAGATTTCACGCAACCAATAAGTTCTAGCAGATTCCAAAACTGAGGAAGAATATGTTGTAGCAACTAAAGAAACAAAGGATTTTATGTGGCTTAGGAAAATTCTGGAAGATTTGCAAGAGAAACAATTACATACAACTCCTCTTTTGATTGAAAACACTTATGCAAAGAAGTTGTCCAATAACCCAAAGTCCCATGATCGAGCAGTATTTGTCTCCAATTCTGTCTGATTTTCAATAGTATCTATTTCTTTCTTAGGCTTCCCAGCCTTATCTGACTATTTTAATCATTCACTTAATTTCTTGATTGTTTTCTTCATCGTATTGTATTTCTGGCGCAATTTCCTCAGCTTAGCCATCACTGACTTAATTTTTTTTGTAGGGTTTCTATTAGAATAGGGCACAGTACTTTTTTCAGGTACAGAGGGAGTTGTACCAATTTCTAGGCCATAATATGGTAAAACAATATTTTCTTCAGGCACTAAAGAGGTTGTGCCTATATTAGTATTCTGATCCAATGGGACGACATTTTCTTCAAGGTCCATGGGAATTGTGCCTACATCAATACTCTAGTCAAATGGGAGATTAGGGGAATTTTGAGGTCTAAAATGGGCCTCTTATGAAAAATTTACAACAAAAATAAACTTTTTAAGAACCAATAGGATTCAAGATGATGATCTCAACCATGGGGGATGATTCACCATTTTTTAAGTAAAAGGGTAAAAAGATTTAAAAATAATAAAATAATAAAACTACATTTTCAACTCGCATTTTCAACTTATCTCCCAAAATTCTTACTCAAATTTTAAGCTGGAGTACTCGTTGGATGCAAAATCTAATTCCTCATGCAAGGAGTACTTGTGTTGCATACTTTCAATGGACCCTGCTACACAAAAAATGAGAAATACATAAAAAAACGTGATTGCAATCATATTTTTCATGTTAATGGACCCATCATAAGTATGCAACATGGGTACTCCTTGGACGAGGAATTAAATTTTCCATCCAACAATTATTCTCACTTGAAATTTGAGTAAAAAATTTGGGAGATAATTTGAAAATATGAGTTGAAAATTTAGTTTTCTCTTTTTCTTCCGTCTAAAATTTGATGATGTAATCAAATATTATTTTATTATTTCCACTATTATTTTATAATTTCCTTATGAGGCCTATTTTAGTCCTCAAAATTTTCCTAATGCGATGATTTCTTCAGGCACATCAGAAATTGTGCCTATATCAATACTCTGTTCTAATGGGACGATGTCACCTGACAAGTTTTCAGGCTTTGGAGTTCCTTTTGCAAAGTTTTCTTCCTCCAAATATTCACCACCATAGGGTGCTGAATCCCTTCAATTTTGAATTTCCTCCTCAGATGGTAAAATCTCAATGTGATCAGAACTGCTAGCAGAGGTAGATTGGTATAGAGGGTAAGTTTATGCCTCAGAATTTTCGGAGGGATTTATTTCTTCATGAAATGCACTCATACATTTCAAAACTCATGCCATTTCCTCCTCATATCCCTATATAAATCCATCTTTCATGCTTAGGGGAGATGTATGAGATGGCCCTGCCTCCTCGGCCATGTTTGAGGTGTTTTGTAATGAAATAAACCACTCAGAGCATCTTCGTTTCACCAGAACCGAGGTCAAGGGATGGCTCCTTTTTCTTCTAGCTTTCCTTGGAGTTAATATTTCCATTCTTGGCTGGTCAATTTATCTATTATCTGGGTTTTCTTCTAATGGGGTTAGGACTAGGTTTACAAAGTTTTCCCAGGTTAACTGATGCTTAGTTAATTCACGAGTGAAAATTAGCTTTATAAAACCATGATGGCTGATAACTGTATATGGATTTTTAGCCCTCCTAACTCAACAAGATATGTCATGCAACAAATAATTCAAGAAAAATGGAAAATTAACTGAAATTTTCTGCTTCTATACTACTATAATTTTGAGATGGAGGGGTTTTACCATGTATTGGCATTCTTCGCATGTAATATATTTATGAATGATGATTTATAGTTCCTTCCATTGTTCCTTCAAAGTAACAGGGTGAATCCATTTTCCTTTGCGTACCAAATTCTCATCTGGATCTTGGAATACTGCAACTGCTTCACGTAACAGAATGTGCTTACCAGTCTACTTTGTCCTTACTGCTGAAAGTCTAGAAACCTTAGGTATTACAGTTTATCATACTATTATGTCTTTTCCTTTCACAATTTTGTGTCCATCATGTAGGTTCTGCAAGAATTATAGTGCTATCTCAGTGTGGAATCCCTGTAATTTTTCTAAATGCGAGAGCCACCCCACATTCTATAGTATAGAACGAGCCTATTTTGTAATATTAAGTATTATGGGCTCGTTGCAGACAGATATTCCACCCATGACTGTTGTGTCTCAGAGGCTGAATTCCACTTCTGCATGCACTAATCACAACTTCATAAATTTAGAACAACACAAATACTGCATGCAAATACTTTTAAACTGTTAACAAGGGTATAAAGTCGATTATATTTATTTGTCATATTGGCAGGTTTTGGCGGACTTTGATTATTATTTCATATTATTTCTCATCATGTACACCTATGTACACCTTTCCCCCCTCCAATGAGAGAAGGGTGTCCACGCCCTTAGAGCATAGAAAAAGAGGAAAGACGTTGAGGGTCATTAATGCATTAGAATAATAACTAGAGCGACGTATATTGTGGTAGAAATCAATCAAATTAACTCAAATCGTAAGGGTAGTGGAGAAATGATTAAAAAGAGAAAAAGAGAGAGATAATTACTATGGAAAAAGAGTTTTTCATTGATGGATAGTTGTGACAGAACATGATAGGTAAAGAGTGGTAAAAACTATTGGAAGTAAGTGATCAGACATAATTAATTTAATTCATATGTATTTTTACAATGCATATTGGTTTCTATATATATGACACTATTCAAATGATACGTTCTCCTTTGGGAATGGTTTGGTAAAAATAAGTGAATATAAGATGATTGACTGTTTAACATGAAACTCCAATGCCACAAGTAGAGCCACTACTGCCAGCAGACATCAATAGCCTCGATAGGGTTGCCTTTTAACCCAAAAATGAACCAGAATTCTCTATTTAGTATTTATATCATTTAGTTATTCTTATGGAGAGACAATTATGCTGGCATGGTAACCAGATAACCACAGTGCCATTCACTAGGTTTTAACAAAGTAATCAGGTTGGCCCATGATGCATTAGGGGAATTTTGAGGTCTAAAATGGGCATCCTAAGGAAATTAAAAAATAATAGTGGAAATAATAAAATAACATTAGATTACATCATCAAATTTTGGAGGGCAAAAAGAAAAAACTACTTTTTCAGCTTGTATTTTCAACTTATCTCCCTATGGGTTTACTAAAATTTTGAGCAAGAAGACTCATTGGATGAAAAATTTGATTGCTCATCCAAAGAGTACTCATGTTGCATACTTTTGATGGACCCTGCTACATGAAAAATGAGAAATACATGAAAAATTTGATTACAATCATGTTTTTTCTTGTATTTCTCATTTTTCGTGTAGTAGGGTCCATCAAAAGTATGCAAGATGGGCACTCCTTGGATGAGGAATGAAATTTTCCATCCAACGAGTACTCCCTCTCGAAATTTGAGTAAAACCTTAGGGAGATAAGTTCAAAATATATGTTGCAAAAGTAGTTTTATTATTTTATTATTTTTTAATATTTTTACTTTTTTACTCAAAAAATGCTGAATAATCCCCCATGGTTGACATCATCATCTTGAATCATATTGGTTCTTATAAATTTTATTTTAGTTGTACATTTTTTGTTAAGAGACCCTTTCTAGACCTTAAAAGTTCTCTAATGGAAACCCCATGTCCTTCAAGTGTTTTTTTTTTTTTTTGCTAGAAGGTCATTACCCTGGTATGGTGGCCATAATGGGAATGTTACTTGTTATCTCCTTATGATCATGGCAGGCTAGCTCATGATGAGACCTCATATCCTCCCTAAAATATTTGCATGTTATTTTTATATTTGTATATTTTTGAATCATCAATAGAGGGAGGCTCATTAGCTTCATAAGAGTTAGGGATGGTGTGAGGAGTGAAAAAAAATGCCAATAAAATTTGTACACTTATTCCTAAGTCACGCTACCCTAGAAGATCAGCCTTTTATAGTGTAAAAAGATAAACCAACATGGTATTAAGATAATGAACTTTTTATAATATATCTGAAGAAAACATATCCAACAAGCCATTACATTGTTTGAACCATATCAATGTCTGGAAATAAGGATACACATAAAAGGTTAAAAAAAATCATAATTGTTGTTAATATCACTATTTTTCTTCTTATTAAATGCATATTCCTTGTCCACCAAATGATTCCCATAGCAAAATATATGAAAGAAAATAATTTTGACAAAAATTCGTTCAGACAACTACTTATGATAAAAACGTAGTTCTTCATTTGACTAAACAATGACTGTATAGTTGATTGAACAACAGTTGTTCAATCAATTCAACAACGAAAACAGACAAAGAGAAAATCCATTGTTCTTTGGACCGAACAACGATTTTTCAGTCGATTGACCAATAGTTGTTCAATCGATTGAACAACAAAAACACACAAGAAGAAAATCTGTTGTTCTTTTGACCGAACAACGGTTGTTCATTCGATTGACCAATAGTTATTCAATCGATTGAACAACAAAAACACACAAAATAAATTTTTTTGTTCTTTTGACCGAACAACAACTATTCAATGGATTGAACAATATTTGTTCAATCGATTGAACAACAAAGACACAAGAAATAAAATCGGTTGTTCATTTAACTAGAAAAAAATTGTTTAGTCTATTGAACAATAGTTGTTCAATTGATTGAATAGAAAAAGAAACACAAAAAAGTAAATTATGTTGTTCATTTGACCAAACACCGGCTATTAAGTTGGTTGAACAACAATAACACGCAAAACGAAAATTGGTTGTTCAATTGATTGAACAACAAAAACTTACAAAAAGAAAATTTGTTGTTCATTTAACCGAACAATTTCTTTTCAGTCAATTGAACAGCAATAACAAGCAAACATAAAATCGGCTGTTCAATTGATTGAATAGCAAAAACTTACAAAAAGAAAATATGATGTTCATTTAACTGAACAAAAAATATTCAGTTGATTAAATAGCAATAACACGCAAAAAGGAAATCGAAAGTTCAATTAATTGAACAAAAATACCACAGAACAAGAAATTTTTATATTTGTACAGTGATGGAATCAAAATAAAATGCAAGATGGTATATACATTATTTACAAAACTGAATAGAATGGATTTTTATGAAGGTAAAGTTGTCAGGTCATTACCCCCTACAACTAAAATTTGCATGGCGTGGTAATCACGTATCTTTTGGCAGAAATACTCCTTTGTGGGTGGTTTATAATAAATTCTTACCTGATGTATGTTTAGTCGGAAGGAAGAGTGAGACCCATCTATGGTGGTGAAACTGGGAGTGCCATTGTTATGCACTTCTTGAATTTCATATGGGCCGATCCACCTTATTTGCAGTTTACCTGGGAAGTCTTGAAATCTGGAGTTGTAGAGGAGTGCCCAATCTCCTTCCTGAAACACCTTCCTATTGGTAAGACTATCATGACACTTAGCCCTTTGCTACTGAACAATTGTGGTACGTTGTAAAGCAAGAAATCAGGCTTCTTCTAATTCATTTATCTGTCGAAGTCTTTTAATCTGAGCCTCCGTCAAGTTTACTCCTACTTCCTGTGTTGTTATGAGAGTCTTTATTTCAAATTCAATGGGGAAAATTGGTTCTTTTACGAATACTAATTGGTATAGAGAATATCCAGTACTATTTCGACAAGTTGTGTGGTAAGCCCACAAGGCCTCTCGCAGTCTAGTGGCCTAGTCCTGTCGATGTGTCGAGACTATTTTAGTCAAAATTTATTCAATGACTTTATTGCTACTTTCAACCTGCTCGTTCGTCTGCAGGTGATATGGAGAAGTGATTCTATGCATGATGTGGTTGTTTTGTAGTGTGGTTGTAATATTATGTCCTACAAATTGCAACCCCCGTCTGTTATCACTTCCCTCGGTAAACCATACTGCACAAACATCTTGAAAATAAAATTAATAACGATTTCCTCTATAGCTCTTGTAAATGCTACAGTTTCAACCCATTTTGTTACATAATCTGTGGCAACCAGTATGTAAGCTTTCTGGTTTGAGAGTGGATTGAATGGACTCACAAAATCCAGTGCCCACCAGTCAAAAGGTTCTATCACCAATTGTGGTTGTGGGAGAATTTCATCAGATTGACCAGGGCGACCTATTCTTTGGCAGCCATTAGGGGAGTTTTGAGGTCTAAAATGGGCCTCCTAAGAAAAATGTAAAACCAAAATAATTTTTTTAAGAACAAATAAGATTCAAGATGATGATGTCAACCATGGGGGATGATTTACCATTTTTTAGGTAAAAGGGTAAAAAGGTTAAAAAATAATAAAATAATAAAACTACTTTTTCAACTCGTATTTTGAACTTACCTCCCAATTTTTTTACTCAAATTTTGAGTGAGAGTGCTCGTTGGGTGAAAAATTTAATTCCTCATTTAAGGAGTACCCATGTTCCATACTTTCGATGGACCCTACTATGAAAAAAATGAGAAATACATGAAAAAACATGATTGCAATCACGTTTTTCATGTATTTCTCATTTTTCATATAGAAGGGTCCATCAAAAGTATGCAACATGAGTAATCCTTCAATGAGGAATTAAATTTTGCATCCAAAGAGTGCTCCCGTTCGAAATTTGAGTAAAACATTTGCGAGATAAGTTGAAAATAAAAGTTGAAAAATTATTTTTTTTTACTTTTTCCCTCTAAAATTTGATGATGTAATCAAATCTTATTTTATTATTCCCACTATTATTTTATAATCTCCTTAGGAGGCCCATTTTAGACCTCAAAATTCTCCTGATGTATCGCAGGCCTGCACATATTTCTTAACATCCATAAAAATAGTGGACCAATAATAGCCTATTTGTAATACTTTGTGCCCGGTTCTGCAGTCTGTGATGTGTTTACCACAAGGTTGATCATGGAAGGCCCTTAGGACGTAAAAAATTTCATCTTCCTGGATGCATCTGTTTATATGAATATCAACTCCTGTGTGGAAGATATACCCACCAATCTAAGAAAAGCGAGCGCTGCATTGGACGATCAGATTCCTTTCTTTTGTTGTTAAATTTCTGGGCAGTTTTCCTACTACGAGATAATTTTCCACATATGCATACCACATCACTTTCACTGCTACATCAAATGCTTGTTCATCAGGAAATTTGTCCCCTACTACTAGCAAATCATTCATCTTTGGGACCTGAGATAGAAAATCTGTGACTGGGTTCTCCTTTCCTGGATGTTCTTTAATAGTGATATCGAATTCATGCAAAAGTAACAGCCACTGATTCACTCTCCCATTTTTAATTGGTTTATTAGATAAGTACCTAATGGCAGAATGATTAGTATACAGGAATACTTGATAGACAGTTATGTAATGTCTAAATTTATTTATGGCATATATGACTGCTAGGAATTCATTTTTTGATATTGTATAATTTAATTCAGTAGGGGTGAAATTTTTGCTGATATAATAAATAATGTAGGGATTTTTATCTTCTTCTTGACCAAGGACAGCTCCTATTTCTATCTGATGCATCTGATGAAGTATTAAATGTTATTTCCCAATTGGGTCCATGCAATAATAGTTCAATCGAGACTAATTTCTTTAAATCTGTAAAAGCAATGTCACTGTTATCAGACCATTTAAATTCAATTTTTCCAGTTAAAGGATACAAAGGCGCAGAAATTTGTGAGTTTTTATTTATGAACCTACGATAATATCCTGCATATCCAAGGAAACTAAGTACCTCCGTCTGATTACAGGGTGTGGATAGTAACGGAATTACCTCTATCTTTGTCATATCTACCTGTATTCCATCCACGAAGATATAGTGTCCCAATATTACGCCTTCCATCATCATCATGTGAAAATTTTCATTACTCAAACATAACCCCACGTTGATACATTGTTCCAAAAAAATTTCCAATTTCTGTAGTGGTTGTTGAAAATCATCCATTTAAACCTCAAGTCCTTCATTGATTAGATCAGTGAAAATGTTGAGTATGGCCCTATGAAATGTAGCTACAACGTTACATAAGTCAAAGGGTAAGACTCTGTAAGCAAATGTACCCCATGGTCAGGTGAATGTGGTTTTGTCCCAGACTTTAGGGGAAATTTGAATTTGATTATAGCCACTGAAGTCATCAAGGAAGGAAAATAATCATTTTCCAGCCAATGTATCAAGGACTTCATCGATAAATGGAAGAGGGAAGTGGTCCTTCTGTGTGGCTTTGTTCAATTCCCTGTAAGCCACATAGATCCACCACTTGCCATTTTCTTTAGGGACAAATACCAGCAGAGAGACCCATTTACTATCTCAAATAGGATAAATAAATTTCACACATAACAACTTTTGTAATTCCTCCTGCATGATATATTTAAGGTCTAGGTTTAATATTCTTGAGGTTTCCTAATGGGACGAGCGTATTTTTTCGTATAAATGTGATGGGTACATATTTGAGGATCTATACCCTTCATGTCCAAATAATCCCAAGCAAAAGCTCCCTTGTATTTTTGTAAAAATTTAATGAGCTTCTGTTGTTGGTCATCATTCAGATTGTCATTGATGTTCAAAATTTTTCCTAGTTCAATTTCAATAGGTCTCCTATTATGAACAACAATTGTGG
The DNA here is from genome assembly GCA_034641835.2 of Pinus albicaulis. Taxonomy (NCBI): domain Eukaryota; kingdom Viridiplantae; phylum Streptophyta; class Pinopsida; order Pinales; family Pinaceae; genus Pinus; species Pinus albicaulis. The sequence goes on from CM076582.1 coordinate 502,231,630, forward strand.
GTATGTGCTTGTCATCGTTATCCTTCAAAGGGTCTTCAGGTGCCTCATTATCAAGAATTTCTCTTAAAATTTGGCACTCTGCATTTTCTGCAGCAGCTCGTTGATTAATACAATTATTAATTATGTCATCTTCAGTCTGATTTTAGAATTCAAGTGCTTATGCTACTGTGAATGGTGGAAAGATATGTTCTTCTAGGTATGCAAATGGGTGTTTGTGAATCTTTATAATGGGAAGGCTTGGTTTGACAGGGGGATATAAAGCAAGGATTTTTATAGCATCTCCCTTAGAAATGGTCATACTTCTTGTACGATAGCCTAAGTAAGTGTCGGTTGTGGCAAACCAAGGTCGACCCAAAATCAAGGGATGTCCATCTAGTCGGCTTTTTAGACTAATGACTAGGAAATCTACCAGGTACTCCCATGAGTCAACATAAACCATGTTAGTAAATTTCCTTCTCATTTTAGAATTGATCGATTAGTGAGTTCCAATAAGGTAGAGGTTGGTTCTAAAGTTGTAATGCCAAGAGTTTCACAAGTTTTTGCAGTCAAAATATTAATGGTTGTGCCCAAGTCGACTAGCGTGTTTGGAAAAGAGTGGCCATATATTTGGACTGTGACTATAGGAATCCTTGTATCTTCATACTTTAAAGGTGTCTCCCTGCCCAATAATAAATTAGACAAGGTTCCTACGACATGGACAGTTGGTGAAGTTTTTGTTTTCCTCATAGGTGTTTTTGTACATAATTCTTTAATTGTCTTAGCATAGATAGGGATCTCTTGAATGGCTCAGAGGAGAGGAATTTTAATAAAAATATTTTTGAGTTCCTTGAAAAGATCAAAATATGGATAGACAATGGGTTTAGCTCTCACTAGTATTTCAGGGAATGGGGGAGCAAGTTTCCCAGAGTTTTCTTGTTCACTTCTGCCTTCTCCCTGTATTATTTGTGTATTGATTATTTTTGAAGGATTTATTTTAGTTGGGGGTTCTAATTTGTCTTGTTCTGGATTTGTAACTTCCCTCGGGCTGATAATGCACCCAGATCTTAGCCTAAGTTCACTGCATTCTTTTTGCTTGATTTTGAAGTCTAGATTTTCAACGATTTGGATCAACTGCACTAGTCTATTGTTTGGATTCAGGTTCGGTTGAGCTGGAAGTTGAGGGCGTATCAGAGGCTGAGAATTTTGTGGTAACAGATATGGAGCTAGTAATATGGGTTGAGGTTGAGGACCCGTTCCTGTAGGTGAATTAGTTATTCCCATGGGTTGCTACTAGTTTTGGGACGAATTGGGATTTTAGGAAGTAGAGGTAGGCCACTAGGATGAATACGGACTGTTCTGCCAAAATTGAGGAGAGAAAGAAGGATTTGGCCAACCATTTCCTAGAAAGGATTGAGTTGGCCATGGGGGCATAGAGAATGGTTGAGATGGCTAGGTAGAAAATGGTGATTGATTTTTCCATGTTGTCCCAGGGTTTTGTTATTCATTAAATTGTGAAGAAGGAAAGAAATGAGATGGGTCTTGTGACATACATGTAGTTCGGGCTTGCCATTGTCGACGTTGATTTATTAAATATACTGGTTCAGGTTCCTCTTCTAATTATTTGAAGATTGATTTCAACCTTGGTAGTGATGGGCATTGTTCAGTGGCATAGTATTTATTATAGTCGGCACATGTTTGGACCAAGTCCAATGGGAATTCTCACTGGCTGTGCTTCTTTCAATAGTGTGGGAAAAAGACAACCAATTTGTGCTCTACTAATGCTTGCTTTTTCTTGGCCTATAGGAAATATAATTGTGTCGTAAGGGTACCCAAGATATCGGTCTTGAAGTCTTCCAAGAGATTTTTGATTTCTATTCACGTTACACTGCCACCTGAAGTTATGTTATTTCTTGCAGTTGAATCCCATCCCGCTGGTCTCATGCACACACTGCCTCTAGAGTACCTGACACACAATGAAATAATATCATCATAACATCCCTAATCGATGTCTCATTTCCCAGTTAGATTTAATGTTTCTATCCTTTCATTTTTCATTCCTGTTGTCATAGTTACTTTTAAGACATATTTAGACAATGTTGCGTAAGGAGACCTTTGCAAATTCTATTAGAATCATTCAACATATTCTTCTAATGTGTCATTGTCTTTTGCAGTCATGTTGAAGATTCCATCTTTTAAATCTCTAGTCCTGCAGTAATCTTGATATTTAGCAATGGAGGAGTTTTTCATTTGATCCCAATTATTAATGGTTCCTCCAACGAGCCCCATAAACCAGCACAATGTTACCCCGTTTAATGTAGAGGGAAACAATTTCAATTTTTGAGGATCAATGGTGTAATCGTACCCACTACACAAAACGTCAAATTCAAATAAGAACACATCTAGATCTTCCAAATTTAATCCATGGAAAGTGGGGATGTTTTGTAACATAATAAATTTCATAGGGGCATTGGTGACTGGGTCAACAATGGGGTATTCTAATGTGGATGTTTGTCCCTAGGGTTGATTGTGCGCCATCTGATAACCTTTAGGATTTCCTGGTCTGGGAGATTAATTCGTGCTGGACTAGAAGTCAGTTTTGGAAAAGTTATTACAGTACTACCATGGTTTGGGATGTCAGGTGTTTCTTCTTCAACAAAGATGTTAGGAGATCCAGGCTCTGGGGATTTTTGATTTGTTTCCAAGGAACCATTGGTTTCTCCCTCTCCTTCTTGAAAGTTGCAAGAATTTCCCTCTTGCGAAGGGTCAAGATTTAGATGTTATGTTATCTGAAAGCTTTGTTCCAACTCTTTTGTTTTGCTATGGATATCAGCATAAGCTACAGATGGTGAGCCTGATACCTAAGGGATTATAGTAGGACTCTTTTCAGAAATGATTTTGGGTCCTACAAATGCTTGAGATTCAAGTTTTCTTATAATTTTGTTTATAAATGTTGTTCTTCCAAGGGTCACCGATCCCTTGAGTTTCGTGGATTTGGATGGAGGGTTCATATTTGTTTCTATATTTTTCTTTCTAGTCATTCATCAAAAAAATACTTCTATTCAACCTCTATATTTTTGCTGAAAATTGGGACAATGAGCAAGCATTTTTCTTACTAGTACATAGGTTCTTACCTTCCATTTTTAATAACCAATTCTTCTTCAGCAAAAGGAAAATAAAAACATCACTTTTAAAGACTCTCCCCAACAACGATGCCAAAATGTTGGCTCACTAAGATGTCTATTTAAAACATTCCTAATGACTACATTAAGCATCAACCCAGGGTAATTCTGTTTATTTCAAGAGTGTTCACCATAGTTTATGCAAGTGAAATCAAAGGCTAACAAATCAAAATTGTTGCAAAAGTAAAATCTAATTCTTGAAGTTCAATCAATGAAATTCTGAAAGAAATCATTAAATAACTAGACTGATTAACTTGACTTAACTCTAATCTATTCTATGAAAGCAGATTGAAATAAAAATCCAAAAGGAATTCACAACGAACTAGAATTACAGACTAACATCTACAAAAATCTATTTAATCAGGTAGGGAATACTGCAAAAAATGAACAGCAAGTAACATAATCATGTTTTGTAATTGAAATTCTTGATGACTAACCAACCAAAAAGATCACTCAGAATGAAAAAAAATTGAATTATTCAAGCAAATGCGAGAAGTACCATTCATGAGGGAATGTAAAGAAATTAAGAATTTAAATCAATAAGACAAAAACCACTCGATGTTGGTCAAATTCAAATTAATTATAAATTCGATAAAACACAAGAATGATTAATTTCCAAATAGGAAAATAATAATATAACACAAGACTATAATACAACTCCTAGTGGTCAAGCCCAGAGCCTCAAGAATTCTCTGCCAGATGATCTTCAGAATGCGATTATGCAAAAACCAGTCTCTTTTTCATAAATTAATAGTCAGGATATAACATTAATAGGCACGAAAACTTTTTTCTGAAGGAATGTAAATAAAATAAAATTACAACATATGAATTATCAACCTTTTTTCTATTCCATCTATTGATATTTTATATTTTTATAGAAAACAAAACAAATAATCGTGAATCCTCAGGATCAGGAGATCGTGAGGATTTCACAGCTGTCTAATAGTTTGTGTTATAGAATAACCGAGGTCCTCCTCGTTTGTCACTGGTTTGTATAAATAGAAATGATATATTTTTCCTTTTCTTGGACGTTGTTGTTCAATCATTTGAACAATGATTGATCAGTTTAGATTTCCTGCACATAAAAAAAGCGAAAGTTATCCTTTTTTCCCATATTTACATAATTTATTGATAATTAGTTTTACCCTTTGTTTACAATTAATTCTTGTATATTTAATCCCAAAGTGAAGGTAAACACATGAAATTTAGTAATAAATCAAGTTAATTATGAGGGTAAAATGTACCTTTTTCATGGCCCAACAGTAAGAAAAGTTGAAATAAAAATTATGGAAACAAGGAAGTTTACCAATCACAACTATAAATATGGAAATGTTGCTACTCCTAGCCTTCCACAACCTACAAGTTTGAAACCACAAGAATTTCAGGAAAAAAGGGCAAGAGGATTTTTTATAGTTGTGATAGAAAATACACTAAAGTTCATAAGTACACCGAGAATAAATTATTTTACATAGATTGTGAAGAGGAGGAAGAAAAGGAACAAGAAACATACAAATATGAGGATATACACCAGGAACCAACCCAGGAGAATGAAGAAATGAATCCAACAATATATTGTGATGCATTGGAAGGAATTAACACTCCTCAAACACTCAATATAGAAGGATATATCAGGAAAAAAAAGGTAATAATGCTGATTGATTTAGGTAGCACCCATAATTTTATTCATTTTAGGATATCCAAGGAATCGAATTACTTCCTATATCCAACATGAGAATGTCAAGTGATGGTTGCAAAAGGAGTAACTATAAATTTATCGAGAATATACCATAATATCAAGCTAACCATAGGGAAACATGTATTGAATAGTCCAATGCCTTATATTACAGTAGGTGTTGTTGATGTTGTACTAGGAGTCCAATGGTTACGATATTTGGGGACTATATCTTTTAATTTTCAAGAAATTCTCTTGAATTTTTTTTGTGAAGGAAAGGAAGTTGAATTATGGGGTATCATAGGGAAACCAAGAAAGATAATAAACTCTAATGTCATGAAAAAACTTCTGAATAAATAACAATGAGGCCTAACTGCACAATTATGCTCACTAGAGGTTCAAACATCAAAATCATTTATTTCTCCAAATATCCAAAATGTCTTGGGCAATAATTCCATGGTGTTTGAGACTCCAAAAGGCCTCCCACCTTGTGATAATGACCATGATATTCATTTTATTCTAGGAAGTGTTCCTCCAAACATAAGGCAGATATCATTATTCCCAAAAGAGTGAGATTGAACATATGGTTGCATAGATTCTAGTGGACAGTATAATTCAACCTACTCAAATTTATTTATCTACTCCAATATTATTGGTGCACAAGAAAGATGGATCATGGAACATGTGTTCGGATTATAGTGAGCTCAAAAAGTTCACTATTAAAGATAAATTTCCCATTCATGTCATTGATGAATCATTTCATGAATTACATGGAGAAATTTACTTCACCAAGTTTGATCTTTTTTCAAGATATCATGAAATAAGAATGAAGACTGAAGACATTCCGAAAACTACATTTAGAACTCATGAGGGTCATTATGAATTTTTGGTCATGCCTTTTGGGCTTACCAATGTACCTTCTACCTTTTAAGGTTTTATGAATTCCATTTTCAAACCCTTAGAAAATTTGTGTTAGTAATTTTTGATGATATAATAATCTACAACAAGTCCTTGAAGGATCATGTTGAACATGTTGACCTGGTGTGAGAACTATTGGAGGAGAAAAAATTATATGAAAAAACCTCCAAATGTTTCTTTAGAGTATAAGAGGTGGAATATATAGGTCATATTGTATCTCATGAGGGTCTTAAGGTAGACCCCAACAAAATTAAAGCCATCAAGGAATGGAAAATCCCCACAACCATAAAGCATATCTGAGAATTTATTGGGTCAACAGGGTATTATCACAATTTTTTTAAGAATTATGGGAGAATAACATGACCTCTAACGAAGCTACTGAAGAAATATGTATTTTTTTGGACTCTAGAGGCAACTAAGGCCTTTGAACATCTTAAAGAGGCAGTGTGCCAAGAACCGGTCTTAGCTATACCAGACGTTACAAAAACATTTATTATGGAATGTGATGCCTAAGGAAATGGAATTGGTGTTTTTCTAATGCAAGAAGGTAGACCCATTACTTTTGAAATTATTCCAATCAAAGCAAAGTATTTACAAAAACCTATTTATCAAAAGGAAATGTTGGCAATACTACCTGCACTTAATAAATGGAGACCTTACCCAATTGGAGGACACTTCAAGATAAATACAGATCATGATATTAATAAATAATTTTTAGAACAAAGATTATCTTTAGAAGAGCAGAAAAAAATGTTCACAAAGATGTTGGGTTATGACTTTGAAATCATCTACAAAAATGGGAAGAAAATTTTTATTGCAGATGCACTCTCAAGAAAGGCTGAGGATTTGAAAGCATTTATTTGTGCCATTTATATTATCCAAACATATTTGATAATCGAAGTAAGGGATGAATGGAAGAATGATGAAGAAGTGTGGGAACTCATTCAAAAGTTTCAGCAACATCCCAAATACATCTGATACATTTAGTTGGAAGAATGAATCATCATGGTACAAATATCACTTATACCTTTGTAAGAATTCCAAAATCAAACAAAATATTCTTTTGGAATTTCACACCTCTCCCTTAGGAGGGCACTCGAGATTTTTAAAAAAATACCACATCGTTAAGAATGATTTTTTTGGGATGACCTTAAACTTTGTATTTAAAAGTTAGTGGTGGAATGTTTGGTTTGCCAACAAAATAAAGTTGAGAGAATTAAAACCCTGGGTCTGTTACAACCTTTATCCATTCCAAGTCAACATTCGGAGGAGGTTTCAATGGATTTTATAATAGGTTTCCCCAAGTACGAAGGAAAGAGTGTTATCATGGTAGTAGTTGATAGACTTACCAAGTATGAACATTTTTCTACATTATCGCATCCATTTAAAGCCAATAAAATTTCTATGGCATTTATGGAAAAAATTCAAAAGATACATGGAAACCCAAATATTATTTTAAGCGATAGAGATCCCATTTTCACTGGAATTTTTTGGACAAAATTATTTTCTTGTCTTGGTACTCAATTAGCTCATAACTCATCTTATCATCCTCGATCTGATGGGAAAACTGAGATAGTGAACAAATTTTTGGAAGGATATATTCATTGCTTTGTATCTGATAAAAAAACACAATGGGTCAAGTGGTTACCTCTAGCTGAATGGTGGTATAATACTTCCTTCCATACTATAAAAAAATGACCCCATATTTTTCACTTTATGGATATCCTCCACCTTTCATCAAATCATCTTTAGGAGAAAATTCTAAGGTTCAAAGAGTGGAATATCACATTGAAAATCAACAACAAGTTCCCAAACTCTTAAAGGATAACCTCAGTTTCCCACAGAATTGAATGAAACAAGAGGAATATAAACATCACAGTGAAACAAGTTTTGATTTATGCGACTAGGTATTTTTATTTCTACAACCATACTAACAAATTTCCCTCAAGAAAGCTAAGAATGATAATAAATTATCACCATATTATTATGTTCCTTACAAGGTGTTGCAAAATATTGGTACTTTGGCATACAAATTGAAGCTTCCGACATCTTCTCGCATGCACCCATTTTTCCATGTTTCATGCTAAATTAAGGTTATAGGTGACAAGCTCCCAGTTCAAACAATATTTCCAAAACTTAACGAGGAAGGGAAAATAATATTCGATCTTGAAGCAGTCATGGAGACAAGAACTTAACAGCTATAAAATCAGTCAATTTCAAAGTATCTCGTCAGGTGGAAGAACTTACCTTCTGAATATTCCTCATGGGGGGGGGTGAGAATTTTATAAAGAAGAATCCATAACTACTAAACCATTGAGGACAACATTTTTTTTAAGGAGAGGGGCATGTCAGGTCCTTATAATACTAGTGTATCCCCTTATTATTATTGTTAGTGTACCTCCCTTATTGTTATTTTTGTACCCATGTACTCCCCATAGCGTTATTATTGTGCCCCATAGAATCCCACTATTTTTATTATTGTGCCATTACATTATTATTTTAATGTTGGCTCTGATTATATTGTGACCCCTTTGACTCATATATATAGAAAGGAGGTTTTTTTATTTTTAGAATCCTAGAATTATTCGTTTATGTTATGTAAAAGAGGTTTCCCCCTCCAATAAGCTTATTTCTAATTCATTAACATATATTTTCTTCTATTTTGTGAGCTGGTTGCATAACGACATGATCATCGACGCTTAGGAGTTTGATCTAGTAAATTACATGTTTATTGATTTGTTTATATACGTAAAAATATTGTTTCACATATTCATTTAATTCACTCTAATTTTTTTGATCTTGATGATTGCTAACGTGCCCTATACTCTACAGTATTTTGTATGTATTGTAAGAAAAGGGTACCATGTATGTAAATTTCGTGGATGTTCTCTAAAGGCTAGGTGATCCAACCACCTACAAAATCTAGTGTATGATTGCTCTAGGGTATTCCTCATAGAAGAACATCCTCACATAAGAGAAGCATCCACTTTCAATCATAAACCAAGGAGAACCTAAAGGCTTGTTATAATGATACCAACTTAATCAATTAGAGCATATGAGAGAGAGAAGGAGAAGGTGATTACAAAAATGTTTGATTCAAATGGGAAGCCTACGTTCGATGATCCAGAATTCTTTGACACCTATGTTGAGAAATTTCACACTAGAACGAAAATGCAAGTTTTATTTTGTGCGCTTCCATATTGGGAGAATCTTAATATTTCCCACTTAGTAGATCTCATGCATATATTAAAAATGTTTCACCTTCTGATCTAGGAGGATCTTGTTCAGTAAAATTGATAAATATTATGTTTGTCCAATGTCCAGTTCAATCTTTAGTGTCGTTAGTTTCGCCAGTGTCGTTAGAAGAAGAAGTCCTCAAGTTGATTGTTGTTCATATTAGGTTCATGGTGTACTTCAGTGTTGTCTTGGTTGTGGCAAGATGTAAGATGTTATTTAATGGTGAAGTGGTTACATGTACCCTAAGGACTAAAACCTAGTCCTAAGTCCTAAGTTATAAACCTAAGTGCTAAAATTTTGCATTAAAAAACCTATGGTATAAACCATAAGGTTTCGGGCCAAAAAATTAATGGTTTCGGACCATATAATAGAACCTAAAATAAAATATATAAAATATGAAATATAGTTAAACCGTGGCATGTTAACCGTGTTAGAGTTGTTATCCACATATGAACAAAGGTAAGGTTCATTTGTATTGGAATAGTTTGGTTTTAAAACCGTGACCACCATCGTCAGAGTTATTCATGTGAACAGATAAGCCATGACCATGACCGCTAGATGTAACCACAAATATAGCCGCCAGAAAGGCTGGTCACATGCCGAAAATTGCAACCTCCGCGCAGTTAGGCTAACCGTCAGGGTTAAATGCCTATCCAAAGTTGATTTTGGGTTTTATAATTAAATAGCGCTAAGGTTATATTTATTACACCTTATCCCTAACACAATGTGTCACCTTGAGATAAGATCGAGAACCATAAAAATGATTTTACTCAACCAAATGCTTGATTTGGATATCAATGGTTCGAGCTTAACTTTATAAATCCATGAAATTTTCCTTGAGAGATACAATGAGAGCTTTGCAGTTCAAATTCAGAGGGATAGAGGCATTTTTTGTTTTCATCATTACTCGACTGTCCAAAGGCGGAATTGAGTGCATAGATAGGCGTTGGAAAGCTGAGAGAGAGAGAGAGCTTCGTATAGTCAGTGACCAGAAGTGCCTACAATCATGATAATTTTGGTGTTTTTTCTATGTAAATAATTCCTCAGATCAATCCTAATAAAGTAGACGCCCATCATGAAAGTGGACCCAGAGACGTAGTCCACCAGGGATGAACTTCGTAATCAATGTTTGTTGTTTCTTCTCTCTATTATTTGCTATGTTTTCATTCTTAATTTGCTTCTGGTTTAATTTGTAAATGGTTTCCTTTAGTATTCTACATTAAATAATTCATTAGTTAACGCTCAATTCACTTAATGGAAAACTAATCAAACTATCTCAACACATAATCGATCACATTCATATCATATATTTTAGTATCATAGCGGGTTGTGCTTTGTAGCACTTTTTTTAGTGGATGTGAAATAGGTTGGGATTGAAATGTGGAGAAGGAAAGCTTGAGGAGATCGATCCAGAGATTTGAAAGTGGAAATTCATTCATCAATCGACAATGATAGGGACTGAAAATGTTGAAACTGGTTAAACTCCTGAAGTAAAGCACATGGACAAGAATGAAATTCATCAAATGTTTCTAAACATGCAATAGATGTTGGGAGAAATATACAAAGATAATAAGGCGAGAGATGTGTCTTCTTTGTCGAAGGCATCAAAGAAGGGAAATGTTAAAGGAAAAGAAGATAAACCTCTTTCTCCTCCATCATCTCCATCATCATCTTATTCTTCTTCTTCTAGTATAGAATCTGAAAAAGAAAAGAAAGCTCATAAATCTCTTTTGAAGCTCGAAGTAAAGTTTTAGTTACCTGTTTACGATGGGAAAATGGACCTAGAAAAACTAGATAACAATATTAGGCAATTAGAAGTGTATTGTAGGATCCAGAACATTTATGATGAGAAGAAAAAAATTCATTTAGCTACTCTTAGGATGGAGGGGGACCGATTTAATCTAGTAGGAGAATAAAACACAGATAGATTTAAAGCGTAATGGTAAAATCATCTCCTCAAGGTCTAAGTTTTTGAAATATCTAAAGAAAAAATTATATCTGTTGGGATACACACAACAAGTTGTTATTTATTGGTAGCGTTTGAGACAAGGTAAGGGAAAAAATGTTCAAGAGTTCACTCTAGAGTTCAGGAAGAAAGTATTGGCACTTGGTATTCCTTTGGATACACGAGTAACTTTGTTAAAGTACATTGGTAGTTTACATTCATATTTACAACATACATTATTGATTTTCAATCCTAATGACTTTGATGAAGCATGTGTTCAACCCATAAATTTTGAATCAGGTGGAAGGCCATTAAAGTTTACACCAAAGACATCCAAACAATTTGAGTCCAAATATAGCAAGAAGAAGGAAAATTCAAAAGGAAAGAAGACAACTACAACTCAGAAGGAAGATGAAAGACCTACATGTACTCACTTCCATAGGATCGGACATGATGAAGCTCGATGTTGGAAAGTTCACCCGGAACTCAAGCCAAAGATGTTCCAAAAGAAGAAAGGTGAAAAGAAGGCTGATACATCAATCCAACAAGACTTAGACTCTGATTTAAGTGATGAAAGAAAAATAGCTGTAATGGTTATGATAGGTAAAATTTCTGATGCTAGTTCAAGTTCAAGCACTTATGCTTCTTCTTCAAACATTAATCACCTGGATGAAGAGAAAAGAATTGAGATATTCCATATAAGGCTAACTTATAAGCACACAAAAATAGATACATTGTTTGACACAGAGGCACGGGAAAATTTTATATCTAAATCATTGGTTAAAAAATTAGGTTTAAAAACACATAATCATCCAAAACCATATCAATTAGGTTGGTTATAGGAACTGACACAGATTCATGTTACCAAGCAGTGTCATTTAAAATTTTCCATCATAGTTAATTACATTGATGAAGTGGATTTAGATGTGATACCATTAGAAATTTTTGGAATAGTGCCAGGAAGTCCTTATCTCTATGACCATGATGCGATATTTCATAGGAAATAGCATAAGTATCATCTTAAGAAAGATGGGATTGAATACATTGTTTTGGCACATAAAATCAAAACTCACTTGGATTTAGTTAATGATAATCAGATGAAGCGCTCAATAAGTTCAAGTAAGAGATGCATACTTATGTTTGTAAAAGACTAACATAAGGATCTTAATGATGCTTGTTCAGGTTGTGAAACTTAGTTTAAATATAGTTTGGTTAAAGTGGTAGATTCATTTCAAAGTCTATCTAAAGAACCAAAACATATACTTCATAAACGAGAAAAACAACATGAGAAATAGTTGATGTCTGTTGCCCCTCTTCCTAGTATTGGAATGTATCACAAGTCAGTTACAGTGCACGAAGAAATAAAGTAAAAAATCCAAGGGATGGTTGGAAAAGACTCCATGCGACCCAGTTCATCTCCATGTAGTTCACCCATAATTTTGGTTCTTAAGAAAAGCAGGACATGGGGAATGTGTGTCGATTTTAAAGCTTTTGATTCATTTGAGCAGAAACTTTTCACAACACCAATATTAGATCATCAAGAGCCATTTGAAGTTAAAATAGATGCTAGTGGTTATGCAATGGTTAAGGAAATAGTGGTTCACACATATCATCAGACACTTCAATACCTTCAACCACAGACTAAGTTGCAAAAATCTTGCCATGACAGATGGATGGGATTTATTCAACAAATTCACTTAGTAATTAAGGACAAGAAAGGTGTAACAAATAAAGTAGTTGAAATGCTATCTAGACTGTCTTTGAATGCTTCAATGGTACTGGATAATAGTTCATTGAAACATGAAAGTTATGTAGAACAGTATAGCACCGATGATGATTTCAAAGATATTTATGAATCACTAACTCATGGTACTCAGATAGAAAAAATAGATTATCATATTGATGACAGGTTTTCATATCATCTGGGTAAGTTGTGCATACCGCATATAGAAAGGGCGCAGGTTATTCGGGAAGCTCATTCTTCTCAGATTGCAGGACATTTTGGCATAAGCAAGACTATGGCGCAAAGTCAAAGGTATTGTTACTGGACTCATATATATGAAATAGTTTAAAAGTACATTAAATAATGTGTAATGTGTTCGAAAAAAAAGACAAGAAATCGAAATATTGGTTTGCGCATGCCACTTCCAGTTCCTTTGCGACCATGGGACAGCATTTCCATGGATTTTTTTTAAGGAAAAATAGAAATGCTCAATAGGATGATTATACATATTCTTCAAGGTTACTCCAGTAAAAATCCTAAGTTGTGGGATGAATCTTTAACTTATGTGCATCATGCTTACAATCAAGCCTTACATTCTTCTCTAACTGTGCCACGACAAGCATCAAGTTAGGCCAAGTACAAATTGTGCCACGACAAGCATCGATTCGATCATCATTTTCAGGTCAGCGATCAGGTATGGTTGTCTATCAACAAAGACAGGCTGAAAGGAGAAGGTAAGAAACTGAAATCTATCAGGTATGGTCCTTGCAAGATTGTAGAGAAGATTGGCAATAGTGCATTCCGATTATATTTACTGCCTTACATGAATATTTATTTAGTTGTGAATATATAGAATCTAAAGTTTTATGAACCTCCGATGACCATTGATCCTGAGGAAGATACAAAGATTCATACTATTGATGATTTAGCACCCAAGTATATGAATGATTTGTAAGAAGATACCATCTTGGACAGGAGAGTTCATACTTCTAGATGAGAATATGTGGAATATCATCGAGTGGGACTCAAGGGCATGAATCCAAGCAAGGCAAGAAGGATAGAGATCAGAAAAGTGAGGAAGTTGTACCGTCACCTGATTTTTGCTTAAAATCAAACTTTTGTCATCCAAAACATTTCAAGTGGAGAGGATTGATCTGAGATGATCTTGTTAATTACAGATTGACAGAGCTTCAGTTTTTCTAACATCTAGTTCAGTCTTCAAAATCATTAGTTTTTCCAGTGTCATCCGAAGAAGAAGTCCTAAAGTTCATCATGGTTCAGTTTGGGTTCATGGTGTAATGTAGTGTTTTCTTGGTTGTGTCGCAAGATGTAAGATGTTATGTAATGGTGAAGTGGTGACATGTAACCTAATGACTAAAACCTAGTCCTAAGTCCTAAGCTATATACCTAAGCACTAAAATATTGTATTAAAAAACCTATGGCATAAACCATCAGGTTTTGTGCCTAAAAATTGATGGGTTCAGACTATCTAATAAAACCCAAAATCAAATATAATATGCAATATAGTTAGATCGCAGCATGTTAATCGCGTCGAAGTTGTTATGGACATATGAACAAAGGTAAGGTCACTGTTAGCAGTTTTTTTAGAAACGTTGGGTTCTCAAACCATGACCGCCATCGTCAGATTTATTCATGTGACTGGATAAGCCATGACCGCGACCGCCAGATGTAACCACAAATATAGCCACCGAAAAGACTAGTCACATGCTAAGAGTTGCAACCTCCATGCAGTTTGTTAGGTCCCTATATTACTAGTGTAGTCCCTTATTGTTGTTAGTGTAACCCCCTTACGATTATTATTGTACCCATGTAACCCCCATATTGTTATTATTGTGCCCTTAAATTATTGGTCATAGTTGGGAAAATACTACATCAGTAGGCCTCATGCTATCAGGAATGGTGGCCCCATGGACTCCTATATATAGAAAGGAGGTTTTGTAATTTAGATCATCCAAGAATTGTTAATTCATGTAATGTATTGGAGGTTTCCCCCTGGAAGTGGTTTATTTATAAGGTGTTGATATCTCTTTTCTTCTCTTTTTGGAGCTGGTTTCACAATATTTGGTATCAGAGCTTTGGATTCTCGGGTTTTCGCTGCTCCAAACTAGTCATCGTGGAATTTTCACTATAACTTTTCTTATACGAAGGTCCAAAAGAGAAAATATTTAGAGTGCGAAGCCACATTCCTGAGGAACGTCGTCAAAAAATTTCAAAGCTTCGTTCACGATATTTTTGGACATATGATCTATGGAAGTTAGGGATTTTTGTAGGCTCCTGAATGTAACCTAAACAGGTCATCGTGGCATTTTCGCTATAACATTTCTTCTACAAAGATTTAGAAGATGAAATTTTGGAGAGCGAAGCCAAAATCCAGGAATGCCGTCACAAATTTTCGAGCTTGGTTCATAATATTTTCAGAGATATGATCTGTGGAAGTTAGGTCTTTTTCAAGCTCCCGAATTTCATCTCAAAGAGGTTATCGTGGGAAAATATTTATAACTCTCTTTCTGAGCATCGGATTGGAAAGCTGTAAAAACTGGTTGCAAGTACACAGACTATAGTTTCCTATCTATCAATTTTAGATCAAAAATATGAAATAGTGACATGAGTAAAGTCGTATAAGTTCACTCTACTGAACTAGTCCATAATTGGGTCATTGTGGGAGATTGGATAAACGTTTCCTTGAAGAATACAAATCAGGTCAGACCTGTGACATTTGAAAGAAGCTTCAGAGGGATACTACAAGACTGAATTTAAGATATTGAGGATTTGCAATTACAGAGATAATTCAATTTCAATATAGAGCTCCTCAAAAGCAAGTAAAACGTGTGTATTTTTTTTTCCTGAATTGCATAAGTCTTGTTTGAAGAATCAAGTTGAATTGATTCCAAGGGCATATTGTAGAATAGATATCAGTATTGGATTCTAAAATGGCCCCTAAAAAGAATTAAACACCCATTAAGTCTTTAGAAGGCTCTACTATGACTCATGAAGATGAAGAATGGAAACATGACATATCAAAATTACAAGAGAAAGTGCAACAAATTTCGCTCTCGCAAAGAGCAACAAAAAATGACATGGAAGTTTTGAAGAAATGCGTGGAAACTAAGATGGATGGTTTGAAGAAAGGCGTGGAATCTAAGATGGATGGTTTGAAGAATGACATGGAATCTAAGATAGACGACATGGAATCTAAGATAGATGGCATGGAATCTAAGATGGATGACATGGAAGCTAAGATCGATGAGAAAATGGAAAACATGAAGAATGTTCTAAAAGAAGACATGGAAGGTTTGACAAAGTTGATACAAGAAATGTTTCCTAATGGTGAAAAGATAGTAGAAGAACCTCATGATGAGAACAAAATAAATGTTAATCGTGGTTTCATAAACTCTAATGTTGGCGGGAAGAACCACCATATTCCAAAAATGGATATGAGGAAGTTTGATGGAAAGGATCCTGTAACATGGATACTACAGATGGAGCAATATTTTGATATCCATAATGTGCAAAACACACAAAAGGTACGCATTGCAACTTTACATTTAGAACAAAATACATTTGTATGGTATCGATGGCTTTGCTCCCATAAAAAATTGTCACTTGGTCAATTTTTATGGAGGAAATGATAGCACATTATGAGGATACAAAGAGCAACACCTTCTTTAGCCAATTGATAAATCTGAAACAAAAGGGTTTAGTGGGGCAGCACATTGAGGACTTCCAAAAATTGAATATAAGGGTAACTAATATTCCAGAGGAACACAGGATTGATCTCTTCTTAGGTACTCTAAAGGATAACAACCAACATGAAGTTCGTGTTTTGGAACCTGATTCATTGGAGAAGGCATTCAGGTTGGCAAGAAAAGTTGAATGTAAAATTATGGCGACAAGGAAGCCTACCACTCAATTCTATAAAGAAGGAAGTGTTGCTACGCCTAGATTTCCACAACCTACAAGGTTGACACCACAACAATTGGAAGAAAAAGAGAAAAAGGGATTTTCTACAGTTATGATAGCAAATACAATAAAGGTCATAAGTGTGTAGAGAAGAAATTATTTTACATAGATTGTGAAGAGCAAGAAGAAAATGAACAAGAAGAGGATATACACCAGGAACCAGCCCTAGAAGAGGAAGAAATGAATCCGACCATATCGTGTAATGCACTGGCAGGAATTACCACTCCTCAAACTCTCAAGATAGAAGGACATATCAAGAAGAAAATGGTAATAGTGTTGATTGATTCAGGTAGCACCCATAATTTTATTCATTGTAAGGTAGCCAAGGAATTAAATTGTTTCCTATACCCAGCACCAGAATGTCAAGTGATGGTTGCAAATGGAGGAACTATAAATTGCTCTGGAAAATGCCATAATATCAAGCTAACCATGGGGAATATGTATTGAATAGTCCAATGCTTTCCATTCCTATGGGAGGTGTTGATGTTGTACTAGGAGTACAATGGTTACAATCTTTGGGGATGGTAGCTTTTAATTTTCAAGAAATTTTCTTGAAGTTTTTTTCAGAAGGAAAGGAAGTCAAATTATGGGGTATTGCAGGGAATCCGGGAAATATAATAATCTCTAATTTCATGACAAATCTTCTAAATAAATAACAACGAGGTGTAATTACACAATTATGCTCACTAAAAGTTCCAACATCAAAACAATCTATTTCTGCAGATCTCCAAAAAGTCTTGAACAATCATTCCAAGGTTTTTGAAACTCCCAAAGGACTCCCACCTATTCGTGATCATGATCATGCTATTCATTTGATTCCAGGAAGTGTTCCTCCAAACATCAGGCCTTATAGATATCCTTATGTCCAAAAGAGCGAAATTGAACATATGATTGCAGAAATATTAGAGGCTGGTATAATTCAACATAATCAAAGTCCTTTTTTTGCTCCTATAGTATTGGTACACAAGAAGGATGGATCATGGCACATGTGTCCAAATTATAGGGAGCTCAATAAGCTCACCATTAAAGATAAATTTCCCATTCCTGTGATTGATGAATTATTGGATGAATTACATGGAGAAATTTATTTTACCAAGTCGGATGTTCGTTCAGGATATCATCAAATTTGAATGAAGACTGAAGAGATTCCGAAAATAGCATTTTGAACTCATGAGGGTCATTATGAATTTTTGGTCATGCATTTTGGCCTTACCGATGCACCTTCTACATTTCAAGGATTGATGAATTCCATTTTCAAACCCTTCCTTAGAAAATTTATGCTAGTATTTTTTGATGATATACTAATCTACAGCAGGTCTTGGAAGGATCATGTTCAACATGTTGATAGGGTGCTCAAACTATTATAGGAGAAACAATTATATGCAAAAACATCCAAATTTTTCTTTGGAGTACAAGAGGTGAAATATCTTGGTCATATTGTATCTCACGAGGGTTTTAAGGTAAACCCTAACAAAATTAAATCCATTAAATAATGGAAAGTCCCCACAACCATAAAGCAGTTGCTAGGGTTTCTCGGGTCAACAAGGTATTATTGCAAGTTTGTTAAGAATTATGGGAGAATAGCAGCATCTCTAACAACATTATTGAAGAAAGATGCATTTTTATGGACCCTTGAAGCAACTAAGGCCTTTGAACACCTTAAAGAGTCAATATGCCTAGCACCGGTCTTAGCTACACCAGACTTCACAAAAACCTTTATTGTGGAATGTGATGCCTCAGGAAATGGAATTGGTGTTGTTTTAATGCAAGAAGGAAGACCCATTGCTTTTGAAAGTCGTCCAATCAAACGAAAGTATTTACAGAAAGCTATTTATGAGAAGGAAATGTTAGCAATACTACATGCACTAAAGAAATGGCGAACTTACCTAATGGGAAGACACTTCAAGGTAAAAAATGATTATGATAGTCTTAAACACTTTTTGGAACAAAGACTATCTTCAGAAGAGAAGAGAAAATGGGTCACAAAGATGTTGGGTTATGACTTTGAAATAATCTAGAAAAAAGGGGAGCTAAATGTTGTTGCAGATGCACTCTCGAGAAAGAATGAAGAGGTGGAAGCAATGCTTTGTGCCATTTCTATTATCCAACCAGATTGGATAACTGAAGCAAGGGATGAATGGAAGAAGGACAAAGAAGCATGGAGACTCATTCAAAATTTGTAGCAAGATCCTAGTACATATGATACATTTAGTTGGAAAAATGATTCCTTATGGTACAAAGATCGCTTATATCTTTGTAAGAATTCCCAACTAAAACAAAATATTCTTTTGGAATTGCACACTTCTCCTTTAGGAGGACACTCCGGATTTTTAAAAACCTACCACAACGTGAAGAAATAATTTTTTTGGGATGGCCTTAAATTTGATATTCAAAAGTTTGTGACGGAATGTTTGATTTTCCAGCAGAATAAATTTGATACAATTAAGACCCCGGGTCTTCTACAACCTTTATCGATTCCAAGTCAACATTGGGAGGAGATTTCAATGGATTTTATCATAGGTTTACCTAATTCTGAAGGAAAGAGTGTCATCATGGTGTTAGTTGACAGACTTACCAAGAATGCACACTTTTGTGCATTATCTCATCCATTTAAAGCAAGTACAACTACTACTACATTTATGGACACAATTCAAAAGCTACATGGAAACCCAAGGGTTATCGTGAGCAACAGAGATCCCATTTTTACTGGAAATTTTTGGATGGAGTTATTTTATTGTTTGGGTACTAAATTATCTCATAGCTCATCTTATCATCCTCAATCCGATGGTCAAACTGAGATAGTAATTAAATGTTTGGAAGGATATCTTTGTTGTTTTGTATCTAATAAACAAACACAATGGGTTAAGTGGTTACCTCTCACTGAATGGTGGTATAACACTTCCTTCCATACTGCAGCAAAAATGACCCCATTTATGGCACTTTATGGATATCATCCACCGTCCATCACATCATATTTAAGAGAAAATTTGAAGGTTCAAACAATTGAAGATCACATCAAGCATGAACAAGAAATTCTCCAGCTCTTAAAGGATAACCTGAATTTGGCAGAAAATCAAATGAAGCAATAGGCAGATCAACATCACAGCGAGAGAATTTTTGATGTGGGAGAATGGGTATTTATACAGCTACAACCATACAAACTAAATTTCCCTAAAGCAATCTAAGAAGAATAATAAATTTTCTCCAAAGTACTATGGTCCTTACGAGGTGTTGCAAAAGATTGGTACTATGGCATATAAATTGGAGCTTCCCACTTTTTCGCGAGTGCATCTTGTTTTCCATGTTTCATGCTTAAAGAAGGTTATATGTGAAAATATTCCAGTTCAAACAATATTTCCAGAACTTGATGAGGAAGGAAAAATCATATTGGAACCTGAAGCGGTCATGGAAACAAAAACTCGACAACTAAGAAATCGATCAATTTTAGAGTATCTCATCAAATGGAAGAACTTATCCACTGAAGATTCTACATGGGAGGATGAGAATTTTATACAGAAGTGCTCAGAGCTACTCAAGCATTGAGGACAACACTTTTTTGAAGGAGAGGGGCATGTTAGGTCCCTATATTACTAGTATAGTCCCTTATTGTTGTTAGTGTGACCCCCTTATTCTTATTATTGTACCCCTGTAACCCCCATATTGTTATTATTGTGCCCTTAAATTATTATTGTTAGGTAGGCTAGGATTACATTGTCTCCCCACTAATATTACATTGTGGCCCCATGGAATCCTATATATAGAAAGGAGGTTTTGTAATTTAGATCATCCAAGAATTGTTCATTCATGTAATGTATTGGAGGTTTCCCCCTCAAAGTGGCTTATTTCTAAGGCATTGATATCTCTTTTCTTCTCTTATTGGAGCTAGTTTCACAATTCAGTTAGGCTGACCATCAGGGTTAAATGCCTATCCAAAGTTATTTTGGGGTTTTATAATTAAATTGCACTAAGGTTATATTTAATACACCTTATTCCTAACACAATGTGTCACCTTGAGATAAGACTGAGAACCATCAAACTGGTTTTACTGAACCAAATCACTGATTTTTACTATAAATGGTTTGATTTTAACTTTATAAAGCCATGAAATTTTCCTTGAGATAGACAATGAGAGTTTTGGAGTTTAGATTTAGAGGTTTATAGGCCATTTTTGTTTTCAACATTTCTTGACCATCTGGAGGCAGAATTGAGCGTAGAGACAGGCGTTCGAAATCTGAGAGAGAGAGCTTCCTCTAGTCAGTGACCAGAAGTGTCTGCAAGCATAATTAGTCTGGTGTTTTTGTTGTGTAAATAATTCCTCGGATAAATCCTAATAAATTAGACCTAGAGACGTAGTCCACTAGGGACGAACTCCGTAATCAATGTTTGTTATTTATTCTCTCTATTATTTGTTGTTTATTCATTCTTAATTATTGTTCGTTTAATTCGTAAATGATTTCCTTCAGTATTCCACATTAATTCATTCATTAGTTAACGATCAATTCACTTAATGGAAAACTAATCAAACAATCTTAGCACATAATCGATCACAGTCAGATCACCTTCTTCATGGAAGCACATATCATCAAAATAAAATGACACATTGGTTGTTAGGAGAAATATTTTTTATTCTAAAACTAAAAAGAAACATTGGCCAAGACAAGAAAGTAGAGGAGAGGTTGGCCCCTCTTGGTATTTCGAAGAAGCTGATGTCCCATGTATTTTAACTAAAGATGATATTTCTTTGGAAAATGAAGTTATAATCAGTGTGAGGGTGCCTTCTTTATATGATTCTTCACTAGAATATTGCTTCACTATGGAAGACCATTTGGCAGGGTTGAAATTGCATGACCATTTGAACCTTCTAAGGGTATGCAAGTCCAAAACATTATTTTATTATTTTTTATTACTTTTATGCAATGGGATAAAATACAATTAGTTTTTTTTATGTGTTTAATTTGGAGTTCCATTATCCTCTGCTCATGCATGGCTATGTGAACCATGAGTTCCCCCAAGGCCTATGACTTTCCATATCTAAATTATCTGCATTTGGGTAGTGGATCACATCAAAGGAGATTCATATGGCTAACATTCCACAATGCATGAAGAGATAACTTAGAATTTTTGTATGTTTGAGAAGGAATTGTTGATGAGTTTCACAGATTTGCAGTTTCATATTCTAATTTGACTAGTAGACAAGGTTGAATTAGTTAGGGTGGTTTCCTGTCATTGGATATTATTCTTAGAGAGGTACATGAAGAAATTGAAAGGTTTTGTTCGATAAAGGACCAATTTCGAGGGGTCTATGGTAGCGGGGTACATATAATATGAGTCTTTATATTATTCTAGTGAGTACATCAAGCATATCGACAACACACCATGTGTGATGATTTTGGACATTGAAAGGGACGAATACAAAAGAGAATGGGATCTTATCCAAACAAATGGAAAAAGGTGCATGATAAAGAGTAAGTTACTAATAATTTTTAAAATTTATACATAGTAATTATTCACTTTAAACTTCATAATGCATATTTTGATCTCATACATACTATATATATATTGGCTTGATTTCAACAACGAATTTAGAAGTTGAAGTCATCAACAAATTCATTCTTTACAATTTAGAAGCAACGCAATCATGGGTCACATTATACGAACATAAGAGGAGGAAATGTAATAGTTAAAGGATAAAAATCAAACAGTTGAATGGTAGAAGCATTCCTTATCCTGATCATTTAAACAAAAATATGCCAATGATATGCCCCAACAATTGGGTTGTTGATCAAGTGAGAGAGAAATCCAATGCATCTAGGCCTTACCAACATATTCAAGAAGATGTGCTAAACATATTTATGGGCTGCACCAAATCAATAATAATCTCTTTTTGTACATTTTTAACAATTTCATAATGCACCTTTGAATTGTAAAATCTATATTTTAATTTTTAATTTTTTTCGGTTTATTAGACATATGACACTATGATTTTTTCACTTTTTTATAGGTGCATTTGTTCCCATCTATGTGGGCATATTGACATCATTTTTGCATGGAGGATTTCGAGGATGTATGCATGACAGAATACTATGGAGTCAAAGTCATGTTCGAAAAATATAGTGATGCTAGCCACTATGATCAAAACCTAATACAAAGGATGTTAGGTTATGTCAGAAAGATGCAAGAGATCATTGAAGTGGATTTTTCTCCGTTCCAATGTGTTATTTTTAGGTGGAAGTGGTGGGACACCTTTGATCATAATAATGTGCTTGTGGGATGATATCTATCAACTCTAGAAAATATGGCATGAAGCTAGGGAGCCTTATGTTTTCCCCAGATGCTGCAACCGGGTGTTTTTTACCTAGATTTTTTGGATAGGGATTGGTGGTTCATATTAATACATGAAACTAGATCAAAACATATTTTTGAAAACAACATAGTTATCATGCCAAGCGAGAAAGATAATCAGGGTGATGACAACAGAGAGTGATATGTACTTGTGTTATTTCATCATTTGTACTATTGTTGTATGTTCTTGATATCTTTATTTCACTAATTGTATCGTTTTTTATTTTTCTTATTGTAATTTTATATAATTGGTAAGATTGACAAATGTTTTTACATGTTTTTTTTTCCGATGGAAACGTTTTTACACTTAAAACTAAGTATTTAAAATTGAGTAATTTATATTTTAAAAATTAAAATTTTAACATATTTTTTTAATTCTAATTGACGATAGGCTTATTTTATAGGCATTCGATAGACATCGAGATGGATCAAAATATTGTAATTCTAAGCATGAGTAATCAATTTTGTACTATTTTATTCTAGCTTTGTGATTTACAATAGACTTATTCTATAGGCATTTGATAGACATCATGATGTATGAAAAGATTGTAATTCTAAGCATGAGTTATCAATTTTGTACTCTTTTGTTTTAATTTTGTGACCCCAAACATATATTTCTAATATAAAACATTTTCTACTCTAGAAAACATAAAATTCCATTTTAAATATTGAAGGTGAGCACTCCATTAATAATGCTTATTTATAACAATTTTTTGTAAGATATGAATGTAAATATACTAATTATAGCCTTTCTCAAATGACATTGTGAGTATCAATCTAAAATAACTCACAAAGTGATAGAAAACGGAGAATGAAAATCATATATGTCCTATATATATGTATTAATAGGCCTACTACAACCATCGTCAAAGTTATTCAATATAGTAAAACAACCTCCCTTATTTTCACTATACAAATCTCCTTTTAGAATGCCAAACTTGAAAAAAGATGTACATGCCAGAAGATTTAATCTCTTTTAGTGCTTCATAAATATGTGATTAAGATGAATCTATCACGGTTTTCTATCTCTATATATCGACCATGTGTAATTTTTCATTGTTTAAATTGTATTTTTTAATAATTTATTATTATTTATATTTTATATTAAAAATTGAATGAGTTACAGATTTTTGTCTTATTAAGAACTAAGTAAATTATTTTACCTTTAATTATTTTTTCCTTGTAATTATTGAAATATTTTACTAATTAGGTTAAAATGAATATGTATGAACAATCTAAGCAATAGAAAAAATTTTATGGTAATTTTACAATTATAGTTTCAACTATATTAAACCTTGTAATTTATAAAAATATCTTTGCATTTTTTTTTAGAGTAAGCTGGTTTGCATGTAATTCATATATAAAATTTTGATATAAGCTCACCATTACATAATATATAATAAATATTATTTCATAAAAATAAACATCATAATGATAACCATCTAACAAACATAAACATCATCTAAAATACACATTCAAATCCACTAACAACACATATTTATATACACCTCTAGCACAGATAAATACCATTAGCTACCACACAAATATAATAACCTAACAAGGCATCATCGTTGTTATCACATCTAACAAAATACAATCATTGTAATATAACATCATCACCACACACATCCTCAAATATACATCTCATGTTAAATAATTTTTAATACATACACATCTATCTACATGCACATTAAATGAACATATCTAACATGACCTAACAATATACACATCAACACCAACATATAAATTAAGTACATCAACATGAACAAAAAATATGATATATATATATATATATATATATATATATATATATATATGTATATATATATATATATATATATATATATATAGATAGATAGATAGATAGATAGATAGATAGAGAGAGAGAGACGTGTCGAATAACTGCTATAAAATATTTGATAAAACAATAATAGTGGCAGCTTGGTCTATAGTAGAAGACGATGGATGGTCAACATCCTCAACAATCGAACTATGAGGTGGAGGAGAAGGAGGTTGGTTTGTTATTTGAGGAGAAATAGGCAATACTATGTCATCAGATGGAGGAGGAGGAAGTGGAGTACTACCAGAAGGATCACCAGTACCTTCATCATCATTTGATGCGGTAGTACTCAGTGAAGAATCATGTGTATTTTCTACATGCCATCCCTCCTCTCTACTAGTAGCTTGGTAACTACGACGATATGGAATATAAGACTCATCATATCATGTGGACAGTCCCTCAAGACCTCTAGGAGCCTAGGATCTTCCTTGATATCTCAAGTCATCACAGGATGGACTCCCTCCTCAACCAAAAGTATATAGATTTAGTCACATCACTCCATCCTAAATTTGACAACAACCCTTCCCAGTTGCACACACATGCCCATCTGCAACCTAGGATGTGCGTCACCCATGATGGCCTTGACCATCACTGCATCTGCATCTGGTGGAGGAGGAAGCATGGTCCCAAATAATGTGACAATATCTACAAAATATATAGTAAAAAATAATAATTAGGAAATTTCATTAAAAAATTTAATAAAAAAAGTTAAATAATGTGCTAGAATGAATTATATTCTAATCAATTAAGGCAATAAAATGAAACTAGATTAATTTAATAAGACACTAATATTACCTCTATCATCTGCATGGAATATGATGTGAAGAGGATGTTGGGACACTGTCGCCAATCCATCCCTGTGTAAGGACATGAAACCAAGATAAAAATGCAGTTAGCCTCACTGGCCAATAGCCCCAGTGCCTCAGTGGAAATCCTGGATGGATACTCCAACTGGCCCCTCTTAGGAATCATGTCACCCCACATGTGCATGTGCACCTTATTCATTGGCATAGGAGGCAAACAACCAAAAGTAGGCCTCATCTCTAGAAGCCTTTAAAAAAATAAACAAAATAGCTCTGAAGAAAAATGGAATTTCTCCCTCCCATGTATCATATCATGGCATCTATCTAACTGCATATAAAACTACTGTAAAAAATAGTATACCATGTGATACATCATGGAATTTTCACCAAAGAATTGATATAATAAAAAAGAGGGAAACTAATGTGCTACACATAACTATTATAGTGTGCATTGGTACTCACTAATAGTGAGAGGAACCTAACCTCCACTACACGAGAATAAGTGATATGTAGTTATCCTCTAGACACTTGCAAATTTTTTGGATGCATTACATGATCCCTAACATATATATGAGAGTAGATAGGCTGACTCTCTACTACAAAACCATAAATGAAATTAGGGAACTGAGGAAAATCCTCCCCTCTCCTAGAGAGGCTAGTGATAAAATAAATTTCCTCCTTAGTGGGTTGATACCACTAATTAAGACCAACACGAAAAGCTTATTGGTGGAAATCCCACTGACATATAAATTGTGCCAACAACGTAGAGTGCCCCTTTAGGGATGTAGCCTTCTCATGGTACATAAGGAGGCCTACATTCCTCGAAAGGCCATGGGTCGCAATGGTAATAGGGTGAGGGTATAAATATCTCTCCCTCTCTCGTGCCTCCCATGGCCAGACCATATAGTGTTGGTCCACCCTTTTCTCTTGTTTTTGTTGCACCTCCTTCTGTTGACATCTCTGCATGACTGACATATAAAATACATCATCCTCATACAGAAAACATACATTTTTTTTATTAAATGATATATAAATTTAAATTAAAAAAAATACACTGGGTGCGCCAAAAAAAAGAATGCACCAAACATGGTGCCCAACAAAAACAGGAAAGCACCAACCACGATCCATACATCCACTTGAAAAATCGCTTTTGCTTCACATACATACAAACACATTGGTTATTTTTATTTTTCAATGCGGTGAATCGACATAACATTTCACACCAATGCATATCCATAACCTTTTTGCACCAAAATAGAATTTTCAGGTTAATGAACATACAGAGCTATAATTTTTTAATACTATGCATGCAATGTGTTTGGTAAAATTAAACACAATAGCAAGTAACTTTTACGAGACACACAACAAAAAAAAATTCTAACTTTTCCTTGTACATTTCAATTTACCAAATGCACTGACAAAACTGTGATGTGTTAACGAAATGTATTGATTTGCAGTGCACCATGTAAATTTGTAGGGTGCACTGTAATAAGTGTGAGTGGAACCTGTCGAACGCACTGTGGAAGAAATTTGTTTTTTTAAAGAAATGTATTTTTTTACCTAAATTTCAATTCTACTCCGATAAAAAATTAAATTAGGGAGAAACATAGAAATTACCTGGATGTTTGCTCGTTGGAGAGTAATTGTAACACCCCTAGTTCCTATGCTTTTTAGGTTATACATTTGAACAAAAATCCAAAGGGGAGTGGACCCCAATGGATAATTATTGTGTGGATTTTATTTAAATATTTAATAATGAAAATAAATGGAATGTTTATGTGTGCACTATGACCAAATGAGATTTAGAGATCACATGCCTAATCCATGAGGTTATGGAAAAAGGTTAAGACTTTCCCCAAAACCTTTCAAAAAGCCTTGAAAGGAATTATTTCTAATTTAGATTGAAGAGGAAAAATCTAAATTCCCCAATGAAGAGGAAAGTAGTTGGGAAGAGGTAAAAAGCTGGAAAAGTAGAAAGCATCTTTAAAGTCCCTTATTAAGGGAAGCCTAGGCAAACAGGGGGAAAAGAATCCTGAAATTCTGGATGCAGAATTAGAAACAGGCTTGGGGGAAAGCATACCTTAAGTAAGTTGCTCCAGAAAAAAATGAGGTTGGTCTGTTCTTGGAAGGATCTCAGCTCGAGGGTGAATTCTAGAGATAGAAGAATTCTATCGTTGGGAGGATTGGTCATAGAATAATAGTGGTATGCATACCTAAACTATGAATTTCTATTACAGGTAGTATTATGGAAGCTTAAAGTGAATACTGAATTGTAAGGTATAAAATTTTCATGCTGAAGTTATTAAATTCCTTAATTTTAATAAATCTTATCAGAATATATATCCTTCAAAATTTGTATAGTGGTAGGAATAATCTATTGGGAAATATCAATCAGAATCTCTAAACCAATACTGGTTTAAATATGAAGATATTTTATTCCCAAAGACTATGCATTTGCATAACCTTAATCTTCTTTTGTAGTACTAATTAATATGTACAAGAAAAGAAAAATATAGAATATTAAATGTTGTTCTATTAATCAAAGGAGAAAGAATTTGATTATGAGGATCAGCCATATTTCCTGTTATAAAGGAAAGAGTATAAGCTAAGTTAGAATGTCAATTATATGGAATAAAAACAATAATGCTATGATGAATTCTATTGAGAATTTATTATATTCACTGTATGAAAATGTAAGAATATATCATGTTACCATTCTGAAAATTTAATGGTAATTAGAAAAATTACAGAAATGCAAATAATTATCATGAAATGGAAATTGTACATTATATATTAATATACATGAATAGTTTGATATGAAATACAAATTTTGGAAGTAAATAAACTATATATGTATGTATATGTACAACCTGGGGTTATAACTATAAAGTTAACCCACAATAATCAAATTTGAACAATATATATCCCTAATGCTAGGATATTAATTCATTGTATAGTGATATAGAGAAATATGTTGGTTTATTCTGGTTTCTTAATAGTGAAAAGAAATGATAGAAATAAAACTATAAAAGTCAACTTTTACACAGAATTATACTTCATATTTTATCACAAGAGGGTAGGTCATAAAGATGATATACTATTCACATAAATCTTTTACCACAAGAGAATAAAATTTACTGAGTATAATATGTATTTATTTTGATAGAGAATAAATAAATCCAAAGATTTTGTACATGTATAAAAAAATATTGAGAGAAATTTTATACTATTGAAATTCTGTATCAAATAAATACCAATATAATTACATAAATCTACAAATAGCATGAGTAAATAATCCTGTACTTTTTTGGATATATATATATATATATATATATATATATATATATATATATATATATATATATAGCTGTGTAGATAAAAGTATATGTATATCATTGAATCTATAGAAAATAAAAGTTATTGTACAAATTATAAATTGTCCATCTCAGTTGGATCCAAAGTTCATTACACACTAAATAACGTGGTTTGAATCTCAAAATATTAATTGCTGAGACAATATAGAGATTCAGTCCCGAGGACAATCTTGGGAGTCAAGCCAGATGAAATTAAATAACCAGTACCAACCTGGAACAGGAGAAAAAGGGATGTTAATCCTTCATCGAGAATGAACAGTTCGTTAAGACAAATAACGACAAACCAAAAACAACATTTGTTACCTGTAGATATACCAACATAATAAAATAGAATTAGTTAACCATTGAAACGATTTAATTTGGAAATTTTCAAACATTTTACTATATAAAAAACTATGAGGGACAATAAGTAAATCAAACTAGGTTAGCTGAGGACAAGAAGTTCGTTCGAAAAATGCCAAAGAATTTTGTGGAAAGCAAACGAGGGTTATATGTATATAAAATTTCATGAATGCATTTGAAGAGTTAAACGACATTGATTATGAAATATAAAAAAGAAAAAAATTTAACCCTATTATATTATTTACCAAATTTCTGGGAAGGTCGAACCACCAGAATCGTATTCGTTTTGTCGTACAAGCCGTGGAGAAATTGACCCTAATTACGCAGAATACAAAACAATTTAAATCTCGAAATTCACTCTGGTACGAAGACTGAGAGCTAAGGAGTTGTATTTATAAGACATATATCAAAAATGCTCGGCCATCTCTGATAAAGAGATCAAGCATAATAACAAAGGTCATATGTAATAAGAGTGATGGAGTATATAAAAATTAAAAACAAAAAATACTACGGCCGAGAAAAAAATGTTCTAAGTTGAAAGGCCATGAACATCAATACGATAAACCCATATATTACTAATGCAAACCATCAAACTGAATACGCAGAGTTAAATCAACAAAGTCAAACTGGAAGGGTTTGGGATAAAAATAAAATCCCAACGACAAAATTCAATCGTATATGACTGTATTAATACCAAATGGAGCGCATTTTTACCTGATGGCTTCTCCATAAAGGGCGCAGCGATGGTCTGTTGAGAAAAATCAAGTTACCCAAGCTCTAGGAAGCGTGTCCAAACTCTGATGAAATGAAAACTAAATGCAGAAATGAATGGGTAAAGGAGAATGCAACACTGAAGAGAGGAATTAAATAAGAGTGGCTGGAAATAAACCCTAACTCCCATCTGAAGATCTTAACCTTACACTTGTCAATAGATCAAGATGGATAGAGAAATCAATATGCGTTCTCGGGATTGAAACAAAGTGACTCTCATAAAAATCCAAAAAAATCCCCACATTTATGTCTATGGTAGATCATTGCGTATAAGAGAATTAAAATATATAAACAATTCGTACTTGCTCTCTATGGAATAGACGTGTAACCTCTACAGTACCGTTGTATGGTTACAACGTATAGGTTTGCAATTAAAACACATTGAAAAATGTGAAATGAGGCTACCAAATCGATCTCCCTTCATAATTACAATGATACGAACAAGTCGTATCCAAATTCAATGAAAAGCCTACCGTATGTCAATGTGAAACATGAAATGGTAATGAAGTGATATGATAAGGTTAATGTAACTAACGATCATGAATACCTTTACATCTTATATATATGTGCGTATTTGTATGGTAAATGCAATAATTATTAAACTACGAATGATATAGTCAAGGACTCTAAATATATATATGTGTGTGTCTGTGAAGGTTGGATATTGTAATAAAGTCTAGTTAGATACTATGAGTATGTAATTCTATATATATTGATAAATGTATCAAAATATCTTAAGTAATAGGCTTAAAATTACATGAGGGGTATTTAAATGAAGAGTTTCAACAATAATATAGTTTCATGCTATATATATATAAATATGAAAATTATCTCTTATGAATAGGGATAAACAATTTTTAAAAAATCTGACTTGCAAATGTTGAAGGTACTGAGGTTATATTACATGGTTAACATTGAACAAGTCAGAAATAAATTAGTTAAGGAGGAAAAAAAAAAAATTGTGGTGTAAACAGGAGATGTTACAATAATGGTTGTCACGTAAATGAAAAAAAAAAAATTTGACCACAAACTGATAAAATTCAAAAGCCACAACATGAGAAATGGATAGAAGGATGACAAGCAAAGGAAGCATCAACGGTAGGGTGCTTCATAGAGGCAAGAGTAGCATCGATGCTTGAGTCCTCTACAACAATAAAAATGGTAAAATATAATTTTACGACCGATATTTTTTTTTTTTAACAATGTTCTAATGCACTCGAGTAACCACGCTGATGTGTGCTATTTCCTAAGTGTACCATTGTTTTCTAAATTAAAAACCTTATCGCAATGCACCTTGTTGTTTACGGACGCGGTGTTTCAATAAATGAATAACATTGATGCTTTATGGTAGTATAACACCAAAATGGTGAAATAAATTTTACAACTGAAATTTTTTAAAATTAATCTTTGTCTGATGCTATAGAGTAGTATATGCATCGGTGTGCCTTATATGGGTAGCAAGTTGTCGTTTTTATTTGTATAAAAAATAACCCTATAATGGTGCACCACTTTCTTTTAAGCACAGAGGCCTTCAATTAAATTAAGAACACCGGTGTTTGTAATTTAATAAGCACATCGCTATTTTTAAGTTACAAACTCCACAATGGTGCACCATATTATTTGTGCATTGGTGTGTTTGTATACGGGTTTAGCATTGGGGCATTGTGAGATTATAGAACCAGGTTGGGAACAATAAATTTTATGAACGACATTTTTTTAAATTTAACCCTTTTCTATTTGTATCGAGTAGTGTACACACTAGTGAAAATATTATACTTAGTGAACCATTATGTTTTTATTTTCATAAAAAATTAACTTTGTCCAGGTGCACCATATTGTATTAAGCACCCATGTGTATAATTTTATAACACACCAATGTCTTAATGTATTATAGGCACGTCGCTAAAAAACATCCACTAAAACATCTACCCACCAAACTCTGCTAATGACCTCTACTACAAACAATTTTTTGTGTTATTTTTATAGGGGCTTCCGCAAAAACCTCCATTAGAAGGTCTTTTCCTTGTACTAAATCTTTTTTTCCTTATGCAACCTTTCAGCTGCAAGGTTCTCTACTACAATTATCTTGCCTTGATCCAAGCAATCTTCTCATTCAGAGCATATATGGTTGTGTTAGTTGCTACCTACAAATTTTATAGTTCCGTTTTATTGATTAAATCAGAACTTAATGGCTAGATTTACGTGACTTGTTCTCTAATCCCAGTCTCTTTAGATTTAGGTGTGCTTGAGCATTTTTTAAAAGTTGTCTGCTTCTAATCTTCAACTTTTCCTTGACTTCATGAGCATTCTTCTTCAATATCTCTTTGTCTCTACTTTGATTATGGTTAAACACATAAGAAGATCAAATGACTGAAAGGTACCTTCAGGCATTTCTTGGCTCCATGTGATTTATATGAGATGAAAATTTCCTTTTCGTACATTTTTTGGTTTTCTAAAAAACACTAAAATGAAGACCTAAAGGTGAGCCACCAATCCACAACTCCCAAACCTTACACAATATTTGAGACGAAACATGTCAGCCGCTCGTTCCCAAATGAAAAACTTGAATATGCCAATTTTTACAAATTAGTCAGACCCCGCCTAAGGTCAGAGTCACCGCTCTCCTGTTAACCGGGATTTAAGCGCGACTACTTCACTAGCAGTGGACCCACGACCTAAAGTCGAGGTGGGGCTATGCTTGACTTCGTGGAGTAAAAATATATCAGAAGGCTAACCTATGATTATGGAGATGGTGCATTAATCCACCCCTGCCACCAAAACAGGTATTAATCCACGCCTTTGCAAATTTTTCGAGACTCTTAAACTAGAATTCTATTCTATTCCCTAATGTGAAATCAAATACTCCTTACACAGAAAACTTGCCATGCTCTGTGGTTGGTGAAGTACTTGATTACTGTCTTGTTCGCCTCACTAAGAATTTACCTAGGCAGATGTTTGCGATTTCTCATATTCTGTTGGAAATTTTATGTATGGTTTTTACTTGATTACTGTCTTATCTTTATTATAAATGGAAGGCTATCCACATTTACCACTTATTTAATTATATAATTTAGAATATTTCATAAAATTAAAATCTTTACTATTCACCTCATAATCATAAATATTGACAATTAAAATCGAAAATATACAAGCCTATAATAGTAATTAACCTTTATTTAAGCCT
Organism: Pinus albicaulis; assembly: GCA_034641835.2. Taxonomy (NCBI): domain Eukaryota; kingdom Viridiplantae; phylum Streptophyta; class Pinopsida; order Pinales; family Pinaceae; genus Pinus; species Pinus albicaulis. The sequence goes on from CM076582.1 coordinate 502,264,920, forward strand.
GAAGTTAGTAAACGCATTTAGCAGCTTGCCTTTTATGTAAATTCAACTCAACTCAAGGTACAATATTTATTAAAAAATAAAAGCTATTTCATTCATTTAAAGCAGCCTCGGTGTTTAATATGGTGGGCCGCTTTTACGCCTTTGTAATCGTCCATTTGTAATTGGCGTAGAGTTGTTATGGCCGCGGGTAGTCTAAAAAAAGTGAAATGGTTTAGAATTTGGTAAAGATTTTGAAAAAAATTGACAAAGATTTTATCAGAATCTTGTTTACAGTTGTTAAATTTTAGTATTTTGAATGCCTTTAAGGTTTTTGATAGTGCTGAATCTATTTCCAGTATCAAAAATGAATTTCAAACACTTCAACTCTCTGATTTTTTGAATTTTATTTTACGAAATTCCGGCAAAAAAACTGCCGTCCAAACTATTCCACATGAGTAAACAACTTCTTCGGTCCATATGTAAACGTCGTTTTGATAATTGGACTATGGAATTTCACTTCTCTTCCGACGGCTTTAACTAATACCATGCAACTCACAATGAGAGAACTTCCTGGTGGACAAAATTGGGGAGAAATCATCGAAACGTGTGAATCAACTTTCAACTGATTTTGATAATGGTTTTTTTGGGATTAATTACTTAATAAATTACTTTCAACTTATTTTGATAATATTTTTCAGATTAATTACATAATCCTTTGTTATTTGAAGTTTGGAATCATTCATCTAATATGATTCATCGTAGAGAATCAAGAATCAACATTCAACTATTTTGCTTTCTTTTATTTGATTAAAAATCATGTTTAGCTCGGACTCTATCGCCCGACCTTTTATATTTGGGCGTGATCAAATGAATGGAAGGTAAGAAAATATGCATGGGTTTAAAGCACACATAGGCAGTAATTTACGATATTATAGCGTGAATGTGAGCAACAGCAATGAAGATAATCAGCGAATTTTAGGCCACTAAAGGGAGACGGAAAAAACTAAGACGTTTGTAGCTTGTATCGCCCGTGAACATGGCTATATTGTTTCTTTGTCAACCTCATGTTACGATTTGTATACTTTTCGACCCAAGCTTCACTAAAAATCCACTATATGCTGACGAGGACGGCACCGTGCTTGTCTTTAGAATAGGAATGGCGCACACAGATTTTCCAAACATGTCACGATCATGATACGTTCAACGCATTTTCGCAAATCCAAAAGCAAAGATTTTATAAAACTTATTGAGATGACAGACGTCACGTGTTTGGGAAATTTAGTAGCTCTGCTTCCATATATCACATGCTCTCAGATTGAACGATCGAGTTGTTCATTCAAACACAGCTCTCCATCAATAAGTCTGCACTACAGAGATGTCGGAAAGTGAGAGGCACGATAGCTAGCTTGACGATACATAAGTTGTAAAATAATAATGCAAAAATAGTTGGTTCATATTGATTATTGTTGAAATACAAATATAGATGTATCTATACCATTTTAAAAATCAATTTATTGGTTAAAAACCAATTTAAATCATAGTTGTTTTTGGAAATAAATGTCAAAATTTGATATATGAATATTATTAAAAATATTCTAAAACATTATTTGAAAATTAAATCTTTACCATCCACTTATTATTATTGATAATTAATTAAAATTCTAAAATCCTTATTTCAAAATAAATAAGTAATTATTTCACTCCACTTTATTCTATACAATTGTCAACCTAACACAACAATTAAGTTTCTTTATTTTTTTTTTATACCCCTCCTAATCAATAAATGAATTCTCTGTGACATGTCACCTATTTATATTTTTGTGTTTAGGAATCGCTTAGTGAATACGTCGGCCAAATCAATAAATGAATTCTCTGTGATATTTAACATATTTATATTTTTGTGTTTACGAATCGCTGGGTGAATATGTCAGCCAAATTCATATGGGTGTTAAAATACAATAAATCATTTTTTTTTATTCAATATTTTCTTTGACAAAATGATGTTGGTTTTGATGGACCATAAATTGGACTTTTTAAATTTCATTGTATTTGATAATTATATTTTTAGATCTTCAAGAATGCTCTTTAGCCAAACTGTAAATTTTAGCACTATAGAATATTTTGTAGTAAATTGTAGTAGATATAATGAAATAATTGTTGTTTTTTTTACTATTTCAATTAGCAATCTCAAATCCTAAACTTTATATATTCAATGTATAATGATGGCCTCTCATGATTTTTTAGTGGTAATGTAAACATGGAAAAAACAATAATATGTTAAATATTAACTTGGAGAAATTGTTAGAGGTAATTATGCAATAAATTTGAAAATGATAAAAAAAATAAATGTGGGAAAAAAAATTAATTTTGTATATATAAAAAAAAAATTATTTATTCGAATTGTGTTTAACTATCTAAATTTTGAGTTTTCGTGTAACACTCATATTTTATTTTTCATGTAAAATAGACAACACAAGTATCCCTTAGTGTAACCGCTCAGTATCTAAATGATGGTTTCTTACTATAAAAAAAATGTAAAATCATAGGCAACATATTGTTCTTGTGCAGAAATATTTTTTCAAAATTATAATCCTAATATATATTATTTTTAAATTATGAAAGTAATTATATCATTGAAATTACAAAGAATTCAATTAGTAAATGATGTAGCCTAAAGCTGCAAAACCCACATTCTCCATTGTAGATGCATATAAACATGCATGGTTCAATTCTTAATCCAAAATCATTCCCATATTGGCAACCTTAATGCGGAAGCTTTTCCCTTTTCATTTAATGGTTAAAACCATATTATAAAACCACTTCATCATTGTTCGTTAAAACCCAAAATATGACGGCTACAACTTTAATAAACTTATCTTATGGAAATTAATATCCATACATCCGACTTTGGTTAAAAAGCCAAAGCACTAACCTTATTTCAACATCCATATGCGCTCACTATTTATTAATATATATTTGGCCATGTTAATACATTTCATACTTTAGTTTATATTCGGGCCAGGTTGACATTCCAAACTTTATTTTAAAACCCAAATGCCAACATAACTATTTGTTCTTTCGGTCCCACAACTTTATTAACATGCCACTATATTTCGCATATCCTTGTGGAATCCCATCTAACCCAAAATTTATGTTATAAGTTAACATAATTTACCATTCCGCCAATAAATACACTGCACATATGTCAAGGTTAACATATATGGCCCACGCATACCTTTCATTGTCCGTCGTTCATCAAATCTGACGGTGATATTTTTATTCTGCTCCAACTCAAATGTTCCACCATCGATCCATACCTCCATTAACTTATGCGCTAACTCCTTATGCGAACACCGTTAGATCCTTGCCACCATTGATCGAACGGTTATCGTATAGGATTACCCCCGGCGACTTATCATTCCAAACGCACGCGAAGTAGATGGTATTAAGATACCACCAATGCAACGTGTCACACGTTGGATGCTATCGCATTTGATTAAAGAAATACCACTTACCATTCAACTGTTGTGCGAAAACCACCAGTTGGTTTTCGAAACCTCCTTCACGATTTCGACTGCTTCCGGTTCCATGCAATCCTGACTCATGGTTCTGCTTCTCTTTTGCACATTCTCCACAATAAAATTATTCCACCACACTTCTTCTCTCTTCATTGTGTGTTACTTCACAGTTCCACTGCACCATCATTTTTTATTCTTCCTTCCTCTAATCCACTGTGCCATTCCTCCTTTCGATAGGTTAATTTCAGATTCACCACCTCTCATTAAAAGCGGTGTAAAACCGCTTTGGGTTTCCCAAAAATACTCTTCTGCTCTATTCCTAGTCTTGATCTGAATTTCTTATTCGTTGAGAGTCAAACCTTCACAGCATTATTTAAGTCTTAATGACTCCAAATCAATGATCTGAATTTCTGTTCGACTGGATATACCTTTGATACATATGTATCCAAATGTATCCGAGTACTGAATTGAAAATTCAGTTACTCTGTTGTGTCATCGATCCTTCTAGTGATCGATGACTGCAACTTCATCCAATTCCCTCAATTGTATATATACAAATCGTTATGCATTTAGCTCAAATCATAATATTAAGCCTATGTCGACAATTACATCAATTTTTTCCAATGGTAGGCAGAACACCATTTAAACCCTATTGTAGAGTTTATTCAAACCTGTTCATAAACCCTTATTTTCACATGAGATATAAGATGAGTCATTTCACACACTTTTAGGATCGAATTTTCTCCATATATATACAATCAAACAATTACAAATAATTCCTCTCTCGCTTGATATTCTGATCAATGGGTCATTCAGTAAAATTTTCCCGAAGGCTTACGACAAACCCTCTGTTTGTCCGAAACCTAATCTCTACTACTGTCTACTATTACTATTACTATATTTTTCCTTTGAGGCTTATTTCTTTTACATAGAATAATCTGAACTAGTTTAGGGTCAGATCTCAACAAATTCCTCAGAATCCTCAAGTCCTAAAATCTATCCTTTATCCCTAAGGATCCTCTTTAATCCCATAAAATCATGAAACTGATTCCAATTTAAGATTTACAATCAGTTCTCAAATCTCTCATTCCCTATGAAATCTAAACTATCCTAATTCTCTCATGTTCTCCAATCATTCGGGAACATTTATAAAATCCTCAAAATACTTAATATCTCTCATCAAATCACTCAAAAACATTAATAATTACATAAGAAACCAATATTCTCTTGAAAACAAAAGACCCCTATGTATATTAAAATACAAAGTATTTTCTGAACCTAATGTCCCTACATCAGTAAAACCTAAGAAATTCTTAATATTATAAACTAGTCATTTTTTAAAAGTTTAGGTTTCAAAGCATTCTAGTAAACTATATAGTTTTTTTTCTTCCAAAAAGTGAAACTAAAAAAAATTAATAGTGGAATTAAAATATGGATGTATGTGAAAATTTTAATATATGTAAAGAGAAAAAATATATTGAAAACCATCAAATCAAAATAGTGGGCTTCTATGGGGCACACAAATAACAATATGAGGAATAAATGGAAACAAAAACAACAATAAGGAGGATAAACTAACAATAAAAATAAGGTGGCTACAATAGTATTATAGGGACCTAGCATGCCCCTCTCCTTCAGAAAAAGTGTTGTCCTTAATGCATCAGTAGTTCTTAATGATTTTGTATACAATTTTCATCCTTCGATGTGCAATATTCAGCGGGTAAGTTCTTCACTTAACGAGATACTCTATAATTGATCGATTCGGGAGCTATCCTTGAGGGTCCAATATGATTTTTCCTTCCTCGTCAAGTTATGGAAATATTGTTTGAACTAGGATCTTGTCACTAATAACCTTTGTTTATTCAATTTTATGTTCTTAAATTTATATCATAATTTATTGACCAGAGTAGGTAATCTTATGAAGTGAAAATGCATTGTATATGCTAGAATATTTCTTTACTTGATTTATTTTAGTGATGTGTGAAATTTTTTTTTGAAAAAAAAATTATTCCAGATGTTCTTGAATGAATTCAGAAAATTGAATTATGAAAAAATGAACTAAATCCAAACTTTAATTAAGTTCTAGAAATTAAAATGACAAATCTTGTTAGTAGTTAAGAATTGATTCTGAAAATAAATAAATAAATAAATAAGAAAAATAAATAAATAAATAAATAAATAATAAAAAATTCTAATTTTTATGTCTTTTTGAAAATTTAATTTGAATGAAACTAATCCTAAAGACTTATCAAAAACTATTTTATGTTAATAAAAGAAATATTTGTTTATGAAATAAAACTTAATTGAGCTCATAAGACAAAATTGATCTAAAACTGAAAAGAGAAATATTTTAAAATGTATCTCATAATATATTATCTATGATAAACTTCTACTTGCATAAAGAAGAAATGAATTGATTGAAGTTAAACTAGACTATCATAAACTAATCTATGATAAACTAATATTTGATAATCTTCTATTGTATGAGGAAATAATTTGATCTATGATAAAATAGACTATAATAAACTAATATATCATAAGATAATATTTGATAAACTTCTATTGTATGAAGAGGAAATAAACTGATCTATGATAAAATACCTTTGTCTTTTAACCATCTACAAATTAAATCTATGAAAGGAACAAAGCATCTATTCTAACATGACAATATTCTAGAGATAATGATAACAAAAAATGAAATAACAAACATAAATCTGAAAATAGTTGCAATGGAAATATGACTGAAATAGAGCACGCATATACACTACAACATAATGTAAAAGCATAAGAATTTAAACTATGCAATGACAATTAAATAATGAAAATGAAAATGAACACCTTTTCTGTTGCAGGGGCCCTCCACAACAGATGGTTCGAGTCTACACTTTGACTATATTCACAGTACAGTTCTGGAACACTTCTTTATTCGATTAAAGGATAAAAACAGAGTTTTTAAAGGATGTCACAATCTAGCAATAATTCACGTGTTCTTTGCAATTACTTAGTGTGCTTTTCATAAAAGCTTAGCATTAAATGTTCTGAAGCTTTTACACCTTCTAAGACTAAGAAAATTTTACTTGTAACACTGAATAAAAATGAGAGTTTCACTGCTTCATGATTTGCTACGTGGAAAAGAAAATCATGAAGCTCTCGCTCGCTTGCTCTAGCTCTCGGTTGACCGCTCCTTTGATCGTGTTCTTTGCTGATTTCTTGCTTGGTTCTAGATGGATGAATAGGATAGGATCCATGACCAGATCATTTTTCAACTTCCCATATATTGTGTTTCTCAATTAATACCTTAGAACCTGTCGAACCATGGTGGTGGCTACAAAAACATAGTTTGGTTGCAAAATTGCATTAATTCCGTAGCTAAATACAAATTTCATTATAATAATAAGGAAAAATTTCAAATCTGAAAAATAGATCACCAGGATACGTTACCAAGTCAAAAATGTGCATTTAATCACTTATTTGAGCTTATGGTGTTGTCATAAAGAACGAAATATAATGAAAATAAGTGTCAAAATTGAGTCAGTCTTGAGGATCCACAACCTTCTGTAAGCATGAAACATGGAAATCTAACTGGGTGTACTCGGGAAGATGTAGGTGGCTCCAATTTTAATACCATAGTATCAATATTTTGCAACAACTTGTAAGGACCATAGTACTTAGGTGATAATTTGTTATCCTTCTTAGCTTTCTTGAGGGAAATTTGTTTGTACTGTTGTAGCCGTAAAAATATAGAGTCTCCTGCATAAAAATAAATATTTCACTATGATGTTAATCTGCCTATTTTTTCATTCAATTCTACACGAGACTGAGGTTATCATTTAAGAGTTGAATAACTTGTTTTTGACACTCGATGTGATCTTCCACTTCTTGAACCTTAGAATTTACCCTTAAATATGATGTGAAGGTTGGTGGATGATATCCATCAAAAGTGACATAAATGGGATCAAATTTTTTGTATTGTGGAAGGAAGTGCTATACCACCATTCACCTATAGGTAACCACTTAACCCATTGTTTTGTTTATAAGATACAAAGAAACAAATATATCCTTCCAAATATGTGTTGAATATCTCAGTTTTCTCGTGTGATTAAGGATGATAAGATGAGATATGAGCTAATTGAGTACCATGACACGAAAATAATTCCATCCAAAAATTTTCAAAGAAAATGGGATCTTTGTCACTTACAATAATCTTTGGGTTTCCATGTAGATTTTGAATTGTTTCCATAAATGTAGTAGGAACTGTATTGGAATTAGAAGGATGAGTTAACGCACAAAAGTGTGCATACATGGTAAGTCTATTGACTACAACCATGATGACACTATTTCCTTCAGAGTTGGGTAAAATTATGATAAAATCCATTGGGACCTCCTCCCAAGACTGAATTGTGTTAGAAATGTGGTCACTATTGGGGGGAGGGTTGAATCGGTATTAACTGTGTTCTCTTTAAATTTTGTATTTATTTTCAATTTACGGAAACAAACTCACACATTATGTCATTAGTATATTAACCAGAAAATAAAATAACAAATATCATGATCATCATATGAAAAAACATAACAATCACATGCATAAAGGAACACAAGGATCTCTAGTGGAAAACCTCTATCCAAGGAAAAAAACACCCTTTTTTGTTATTTTTTCTCTTTTGCAATTTAATTAATAAAAAAAAATCAACTACATAATCATGTCTATCTATGTCCCAGAATGAAGTTTCTCATGTAACATCGACTAAGTGAACACCAATCCACTAGAGACCACTATCCCATAAAAGCCTCACCCAACTCCCATTGGACTATGAGAATGCTACTTCTTTTTACTATCTACCTACATCCATAGGAAAGGAACACCTATCCCTTCTTCACCAAGCCATCTCGATATGCTAATCAATAAGGCCATGTTTCAGAATATTTCAAAGCTAAGTCATACCAAAAAGCAACACTGCTTCTGGTCTCAATCAGCAAAAATAAACTTCTACAAATACAATGGTAGCATATTGAAGATCACTACAAATTAAACTCACAATATCATTCCATTCATAAACTCACAATCATACATACCACTCTCAATCACACAGGCAAAATTGTCATAACCAAGGAGCTATGCTCTCCTCATCTCTTCTGTCACCCATCTCTCGAATATTTTCAATAGGAAATTCCTTGAACACAAGCATTATCCTCTAAAATTATTCTGCAATTGGGCACTTGACCTCTAGGCTCTACACATAATTTTTCTCTACAGTATGATCATTCAGTAGCCTAAAAAATGGTTGAGGTTCTCCTATATTTAAACAAATTCTCCATTTTCTCCACTAATCACTTGATTAATGTGTTCACACGTCAAACACTTGATCCTCTAGTTTATTTATTCAATAGAATCTTCTCCACAAATTTACAATGAATTTCCTCAAAATAAAATAGTGAAATATTTGAGGAGCACAAGAAATCCGGAGGAAATTTTCACTTACAGACATATTTTCTTGCACAACACACTTCGAGAGAGACTAGAGTGCCATAGTTGCTCCTATAGACTGGCCTCCATGTGTTTGGGGCCTAAAACTGCTCCCATAGGCTTCTCTCCATGCGATTGGGAAGGGGATGAAGGAAAAAAATAATGTCTTCCACTCAAAATTGCCTCCAACTTGTTACTCAACATCTCTGACATATATAAAACTTTTCCAAGCCATGAAAAGCCTCAAAACCATATCTGCAACCCCGTGAAGAGTTCATATATTATGACATCATAAGTGCAATAAAATACTCATGAGAGCATAAACTATATCTAGTGACTTCAAACATGAAGCTCAAATGTGGATGGGATCATGACAACCTCTTCAATACCTTCATACATCATCATAATTCACAAACATAACTCAATGACACATCTCAAGAGCAACACTACAAGCATCATCCAACAATCAACGTCATCTCAACACAAGTAGCATCTACATGGAGACCTAGTTGACCAACCAAACAAAAAAGCTATCCAAGCACCTGCAACATCCATCAAATAATTTGCAAATACCGATGTAAGGTATAAAATAAGCACAAACTAACTTTGCATCCAATGTGCAAGCCAAGCGTCTCTGCCTCACATACTATCAACAATAAACAACAAAACCATGGAACATAAGAAACCATATAAACTATTACATATCATCTCCAACACAACTCTAGGCTCACATCAATGACACTCATTAGTCACTACAATACCCATCAACTTTAATGCAGCCTCCAAAACCATGCGACCAGGTTGAAATCAATTCCAACCAAACAAATCATCAAAAAATAAATGCCAACAACTTGGAATTAATAAATATTGTAATGGACCTGAGATCTTAATTGTCTCAACTTTATTTTGTTGGAAAACCAAACATTCTACCACAAAATTATGAATATCAGATTTAATGCCATCACAAAAACTTTCCTTCTTGACCTTGTCGTATGTTTTTAAAAATCCTCAGTGCCCTTTTAAAGGAGAGGTGTAAAATTCTGAAAGAATATTTTGTTTTATTTTGGAATTATTACATAGATATAATATATCTTTATACCATAATGTGTCATTTTTCCAGATAAATATATCAGACGTACTCGGATCTTGTTGCAATTTTTTAGTGAGTGTCCATACCTCTTTGGAATTCTTCCATTCCTCCCCTTCTTTAGTTATTCATTCATGTTAGATAATAGAAATTTAATAAATAAATGCTTCCACATCCTCATGCTTTATACTTGAGAGTACATCTACAAGAAAATTTTACTTCCACTTTTTTATTAACAATTTCAAATTGATAGCCCAACATCCTAGTTACCCATTTTTTCTACTCTTCTAAAGATAATCTTTGTTCCAAAAGTACTTAAGACTACCATGATATTTTTTTACCTTGAAGTGCCCTCCCATTAGGTAAAGGTGCCAATACTTCAGGGGATGTAGTATATCCAACATTTCCTTCTCATAAATAGGTTTGCGTAAATAATTTTCCTTGATTAGATGACTTTGAAAAGAAATGGGTCTTCGTTCTTGCATTAAAGCAACACCAATTCCATTTTTTGAGGCATCACATTCCACCATAAAAAAATTTGTGAAGTATAGAGTATCTAAAACCAGAGCTTTTCAAATCACCTCTTTAAGATGTTCAAAATACTTAGTTTCTTCTAGATTCCAATGAAATGCATATTTCATCAGTAACGTTGTTAGATGTGCTTTTATTTTCCCATAATTCTTAACAAACTTGTGATAATACCTTGTCAACCTTAGAAATACTCAAATATGCTTTAGGGTGGTGGAGATTTTCCATTCCTTGATGACTTTAATTTTGTTAGGATCTACCTTAACATCCTCATGAGATAAAATATGACCCCAATATTACACCTCTTATACCCCAAAGATACTTTTGGATAATTTTGTATACAATTTTTTCTCCTCCAATAATTTGAGTACCTTGTCAACATGTTGAACATGATTTTTCCAAGACTTGTTGTAGATTAGTATATCGTCAAAAAAACTAACAAAAATTTTCTAAGGAAGGGTTTCAAAATGGAATTCATCAAACATTGAACTGTAGAATGTGCATTAGTAAGGAAAAAAGGCATGCCAAAAAATTTATCAATCTTCCTGAGGGCATAAATTTGGTATACAATCTTCGTTTGACGTGCTCAATACCTTTTTAGGAAGATCCATCCGAGGACTAAAACTTTTTATATGAGAAAAATTGAAGGAAATTCTATGTTCCTTCCATTTTTCCCAAAAAGAAACATCGTTTAGGGCCTCAGAATAGTTCCGGAAGTTCACGACCCAAAAAAATGCTCAAAATAGTAGGTTGTGCTAAAACTGAAAAACTGACAGAATCGATGGTGGGGGTCCAAATGGAATAGGTGGGTGGCCACCAATATCCACCTGGATCATTAGGCCCTTAAAACAAATCTGGAATTTTAGGAGCCGACAAACTGCTAAAAATAGTAAGTTGTGCTCAAACTGAAAAACTGAAAGAACCAATGGTGGGGGTCCAAATGGAATAGGTATGTGGCCACCAACATGTTTTCGAAATTTATAAAAACGTCATTATCGGTTCCTTCGATACAGTCTAGTGTTGGAGTAAGAGGAATGGGAACGACAATAGAGGAATTGGAATTAGAGAAGAGGGACGCTTTTTTTAGAGGTGGAAAGAGGGTCGCGCTTAAAAAAACCAATCTAAATTCATCAATAAACTACAAACATAAACCACATGATCAACGGTCAGTACCCCACATGTAAGCACCCAAGGACTCGCATATTCCTTCCCGGACTAGACGACTTAATAATACATTCCTTGACGATTTTCTTAGAAAAGGTTTCTAGAGATTTGTGTGATTCTCTTTTTGAAACTTTATTTTATTTCATTTCTCCCTGGTTCTTTCTTATCTAGTGGAGTTGTCTTTCAAGGTGGAATTAATAGAGACTAGAACAATACATACAATTACAAGAACTTGCATTGAACCCACAAGCTATTAGGTCAGCTTGAACGAATTTATATGTATGGGATTTTTTACTCAAATGGAAATAATAACAATGTGCTACTCCCCATGGATCCCCTCTCAATGGGATTTTTTTTTAAGGGGAAGTCGGTGAGAGTGGCATTCCAGGGCATGCATAGATCCTACTGCTAAGTGGTGGCAGTTCCAACCTTCCAGAGGTGTGATTCCTTTCAGTGCAAAGGAGGCATGAAGCCTACCTTCGATGCACTACAGTCGGAGGTCGTCGATTGCGCAGTTGTGCTAGTGGAGCACTAAAAACTTAATCATTTTCCTATATGTGGTAAAAAATTGTTGGACAAAGGAAGACGAAAATGACCCCATATGGTTGGGTGAATCTTCCCAACCAAAGCCCATCATAGCAACACCTTCATTGTAATTATAAATCTATATTTTTACTGAATTAGATTTTGCAAACACTTTGAATGAAATTTATAAAATTTTGTCTCAATTACTTTTACAAATATTTGAATGCAACCTTCATGCCATTGCTAAAAAAATTCACATAAAAACTAAGTAAATTTTACAATTTAAATATTTAAGATATTTTTTGATTTTTTTAATATAAAATTTACAAGAGAAGTAAAATAAATATAAATACATGTTTATTTTTTCAAACATTTTCAATTAAATATATAACATTTTGTTTTACTTATTTTAATTAAATATAAAAAATTTTGTTTCATTTAATTTTAGAAAATATTTGAATGTAACTTTCATGCCATTGCTAAAGAAAATTCACATGAAAACTAATTAGATTTTACACTTCAAATATTTAAGATTTTTTTTGAGCTTGTTAATGTTAAAATAGTAAATTTCTCAATTCAAATATTTAAAAAAAAATTAGTTCGTTAATGTTAAAATTTACGAGAACTAGAATAGTAAAACGAATATAAAAACATGTTTTTATTATTGAATTTTTAAACATTTCAAAAAAATATATGTAACATTTTGTGTCATATGTTTTATAAATGTTAAATGCCAACTTTCTTGCCATTGCTAAAGAAAAATCACATGGAAATAAATTTTACAATTCAAATATTTAAGATATTTTTCGAGATTTTTAATGTTAGAATTTACGAGGTAAAACCAATATAAATACACATTTGCATAATATTAATAATATTGTATGAAATTTGTTTAAACACTATGATTTTTATTGTATAAAACTAACAAATAAATACATATGGAAATAAATATTTGTAATAAATATTATTATGTATAATTAATCGGAATGAAAAGAAATATCAATGATATTTATTATAACATATAATTTGTTTTATTTATTGCTAGGTCTAATATTATAATATGTTTGATCTGTCATTTTTTCATTCTTATAGATGAAATGGAAGATACACGATATATTTCATTATAATCCAATAAAGTTACATATATACATTAGGTATAGTCTCAAGATAGGGAAGCTATCTTGGACGCACAATAAGTTGGTTGAGAGAATATCTCAACCTCACACCAAACTAGGAACTTAGTTTTAGCTAACCTATGGAATAGGAACAAACTCTCTACATAGAGAGTCACAAGTGAAGACAAGTAGGAATTACATATTCCAACACTCCCCCTTAATGACTACTTGTCTCAATATCCATCTGCAAAATCTACAACTGGTCTTGTTTTGTAATTACACTTTGTATCTTGTTCATTCTATTGTTGATGTCCATATAAAGAAACAACCATCTACCGAAATGCATGGGTTCCCAACTGCTGCAACCGCTAATCTACTAGGAAGTACTTCACATACATGGTTCATCCAACCTCTCGATGAACTCCCCCTATATAAAATATTTCACCTCATGGAGTCTAAAACCAAAACGGCCCACCCAAGTGTATCCATCCCACATGACACACTCTTCTAGGGTGTTAAAACTCTCTGATAGAGGGAACATATAACAAAAGGGTATGCATGCCTCTCTAGGTCTTACAACATGTACAAACAATAAATGACATGTAGATTTGCTCTAATTACAAACTGTGACTCATACTCTACCATGGTCATGAGTCTATTCTACAAACATAAACAAAATTTGACTACATCATTCATATGCTAGAACACACCACTACTTTGGCTTTGAACTTTGAGTCTTTGGCATCTTCATTTTTTACTTTGGCATGCTAGTCTGCAAAGTCTAGTTGTGGTCAAACATAAGAAAAATGATATGTCGATGTCCATATAAAGGAGAAACCATCCATCAGAATGCATGGGTACCAACCGTTGCAACCGTTGGTCTCGTAGGATGTCCTTCACATACATGGTTTTGTCAACCATTATCACTGCATAGATGTACCTGTCTCTACAGATCCCCATCCAACATGGGTTTTATCAGATGACCCGTAACCATGCTCTTCCTTCATCAGTGAACTCTCATCGGCAGTAGATCTGTCTTATATCTCTTCGAAAAAATTTTAATGGATCCCTTCATCGATGACCTTTCACCGTATTTCTTCATCGGCGACCTTGCACCGGATTTCTTCATCAACGACCTTGCATCGGATCTCTTCATCTACGACCTTGCACTAGATCTCTTCATCAGTGGGAAAAAATTGGCACAGACCTATTTCCAGTCCACTTCACTATTACAAGTGGTTTCTGGCTCACCACAAACCGACACTGTAAAATGGTTTCTGGCTGACCACGAGCCTGAAATTACAAAGTGGTTTTGAGATTACCACGAACTTTTATGGGGATACACATGCCTTTACAAGGCTTACATACTCAAACTCTTGGAGTTACCAGGTACATATAATGACCACTAAAAAACCATCCTAGACTTGCTTATAATTAAAAACATGCTAGGGAGTCTAGCCCACAAACCCACACTAACTTAATCAAACATTTACTTTGTTGTCCATCATAATAGTTGTTGCTGCTCCTTTACCTCATCTTTTCATTATTCACATCTTGGGCATCCTTGTCTTTGTCAAATAAATTCTTGGAACTCCATGCTTAACCTGTCATTTGTTAGAGTCTAGAATTCTAAAAAAATAACTTTACCTACATTGAGTTAGCTAGGCTCAATAAGGCTCAATAACTTTAAACATGATTCCAAGAAACTAAATAAAAACATAAACTCTTCAGATTAATTTCTCTATCTCTACCCAAAGATGATTATTTCCCAAACATAACAGCAACCATTTTTCTCCAATGATACCTCTGAGGGGTCCACTGATAAAGAAACGGATTGATGACATTTCAACTGGTCTCAATGCACTGCATTCCAGCATAGATGATCCAGACATAGGCACTCATAGCCACACAAAGAGAAACAATAACAAATTGTCTCTCTCAAAACAAGAATCCAGGACTCCATGGTCCGATCCTCCATCGTCTAAAATTTACTGTCAACATGCATAAAATTCAACAATTTTACACACAAAATTTCTCGTTTCAGTATCCAATTCCCCTCGCGTCACAGCATAACGCCACTTCCCTGTTCACAATATCAAGGCTAGGTAACTGCTTCCAAGCATGCCTCCTCATGCTCGCTAACAAGCTCCAACAATGAAGGCCCACTGTCAGGACAATCTCCTTGCAATTGAACATGCATATATGTTTCCATAACACTGGCACACACAAACTCAATCATCCTCCAATCTTTGATTTAGCTCCAAGCAGTATCCTTTGATGCCATTTTCACTATCATGTCCTCATCATATCTAGTAGTAAATCATTCCTGCAAATAAATTTTTCTATTATTGGAATGGCCAATTCCAACATAGACTAAAACTCATGACAATAGTTGGCCAAACTAAATGTCACAATACATAATTTAACAACCAGATTTACATTACTCACATGATAACTCTTAAAGAAATATTAAACAATGGCAACATGACATCATGTAGGGGAGCACTGAGATCTAAAAAATGCATAAATTTGCTTCGACATTAGCATGAACACAACAAAGGGAAATCCAATCTCTGTGGGTAACGCACTCCCCGATTCATCTTTGCAAAGCAAGAAATTTCAAGACTGTCAACGCATTTCATGCCTTTATTGGAGAGAGTGTTGACCAAAATAAACTCTAAAACACTACCTGTATTGGCCTTGGAAGATAAATTTATAAATTTGTTTCAAAATGATCCTCCAACACATAGTCCCATGCCTCTGCCGATTTCTTCAATGAGCCGAAACAAAAGTTAAAAAAAAGCACCTGCAACTAATGAGAAGAGTCAGCACACCTTCAAACCAAAAGTGGGAGACGCTGCTCCCCATGTGCACCGAGTCTCACCTCGCCTGAATGATTTCCAACTTAAAGATTGAACATACAAGCTACTCTAGAAAACATGATAACACAACATTCCCAACAGCTCCAGAAATCCTGTATATTACAAAATATTAAGGTTGAATCAATCCATTACCAGATTATCTGCGTTTAGCACATCTGCTCTCAGGTGTTGGGCACCGTGCGCTACAAGAGGCGAGTTTTTTTCTCTCCAATGCCATTGGCTGCACCAACGATGGAATATCCACCCACGCAGCACACTTCGATCCACGACCTCTTCTCTATTTTGGGCCACAATCCTACCACAGCTTCATCAAACACTGCTAAACATAGCAATGCAGTAAACGATGCATGCAAAGATCTACAACAAAGAAACTCCTTGCTGCATCCAATCCAGTTAGCATGAGTTCCTTCAAACTTATTCTTTATGGAATCCAAAATGTTAATTCCCATCATGCCGTAAATATATTTTGTAACTTCTAGGATGAAGTGGGATTTAATGCCATAACAAGGTTCGACAATCATAATTGGATTTTCAAGAAAAGGCCATACACAGAGAAATTGAAACTCAGAGAAATTGTAGTATGGTATTGAGAAATTGTAGAGAAATTTGAAACTTGGAGTTTGCATCAACATTGATGCACTTAATATTGGCCTTTGAATCTAAAGGCATAGTACGTTCCAAGGGTCATGAGAAAACACGAATTGCAAAAAAAATATTACACCAATATCTCCACCTTCCCTGATAATTCTTACTGTGGGCGGGGACGTTATATCCAAAACTGTTGCCGGCAAGAATTGAACGCGCGACCTGGAGGATTGTCTTCTCGATCTTGTGCTCAATGGTGCCTCCGTCCAAGTTGATGATGTCGTGACAGGCGTGCGGGAGGTTAAGGTCAGCCAGGGTTCGAGTCTCTGGAATCTCACCGTGGTCTGTCTAAGAGAACTGATGGATGGAGGCCTTGGTTCGATGCAAAGACATCACATTTTTAAACAAGATCCATAAAACTACAAAAACGCAGTGATCACCAGAAATTTGAACACAAAATTTTTCACCACCATGAACTTCCATAATAGCAGCCTTCAAAACCTCCTTTTTCGTAGTTGATTGAGAATCAGATCTGTTAGTAGGCTCTTTGCCTTGAACATAATTTTCCTAGACCTTCAGATGTTGCTTTCGTGTATTTTCTTCAGCCTGAATTAGAAGATGACCATCAAATGTATTTTCAGTACTGAATAATGGATGTAGTTTTGCAAGAACAACTTCTAATAGTACTGCTGCCATATTTTTTTTTGGATTTGCAACACAATCCAACAATCCACGACCACGTAGTAATCGATTCTCTCTAGAAATTGATCCATGCAGCGATCGATCCAACAAATCCACACAAATCCACGAATCACGCAACAATTTCTTCCAACAATCTGAGACATCTCGTTTGCTCTTCTCTCTCCTTTCTTACACCAAGTTCAGTGTCTCATTACATGGATGACATCGTCTGATTCTTGGCACAACACCTCAATCGAAGGCCTGCATCGACTTCACCTTCTTGGAACTCATACCTTGTAGTACCCACTTCACGACAACTCCACACACAAGGCACCACCGCAATCGCATCACAGCGGAGTTTCTGCGGCATTCAACTCGAATGGACAAACTTAAGAAAAACTTAAAACAATACAAATAGAGTGATTTACATTCCTATGCCCATGAAGGGCCAAAGGCCCTTACGGTCTCTGATACCAAGATGAAATGGAAGATACACACTATATTTCATTATAATCAAATAAAGTTACATATATACATGAGGTATAGTCCCAAGGTAAGGAAGCTATCTTGGACGCACAATAAGTTGGTTGAGAGAATATCTCAACCTCAGACCAAACTAGGAACTTAGTTTTAGCTAACCTATGGAATAGGAACAGACTCTATACATAGAGAGTCACAAGTGAAGACAAGTAGGATTTACATATTCCAACATTTCTATTATATTATTAAAAAATATAATTTTTATGTGTAAAATTTACCAATATAAATAAATATATTCAAAACCATGAAATCGAAATTTATTATTTGTTATTGATAAATAAAAATACAAAAAAATATCTTTTTAAAAATTTAAAATTATATACAAATATGAATTTAAAAATTGATTATAAAAAGTCAAAATATCTATCGATATCAAAGGGAGTGGGAGTGGTTATGGAATGATATTTTCCAATTTGATCTAATTTCTGCAATTTGAAAGCTAAATATTTCTTAAGACGTTAGTTGTAAATTTTGTTATGAGTTAAAAAATAAAAATAAAAAATAAGAAAAATATTTTTTAACGATATAAATGATACATTAATTGAAACTCCTATTACGATTTACAAAATCTTTCCACGTAGCAAAGAAATGAGGGTGAAATAACTTTGTACGAATGTCAACTTGATTTTAGGAAATTTACAGTTTTATCATTATTATTTAATTTTGAAATTATGGTCAAGTTGAATATTAAATTGATATAAGTGGTGGGCTCAAAGTGCGCATAGTCATTGCGCTCATCAGAGAAGCGATCATTGTTGTCGGGGCCTCCGACGACAGCGCCAACAAGAATGTTTGGGTTGGGACCGTTGTTATACAACCACTCGAAGTTGAATATTAAAATTATGGTCAAGTTGAATATTAAATTGCTATATAAATTTATTGTGGGTGGGACAAGGGTTTTATTTCATTGTAGTTATTTGACTATTAAGTTTATGAAAATATATATATTTTATTTAATATATATATTTTATTTAATTGTTAATTTCGTTTCATATTAATATTTTTTTTGGTTTTAAATTTGTTATCATCTTAAAGAAAAACACATATTCTTAACCATTTCACCTATCTTCATTAAAAACAAATTTATTTCTTTTATTTTTAAAAAATAATGCATATTTAATAATGCTTTATCAATCCGAAGTGGTGTGATTGCGTGAGACCTGTTTTGAATCTGCATTGCAAAGCGATCGAAAAGAAATACTGAAATGTCCACCATGTGGATACAACTTGTATGTAAGTTCATATACAAATATAAGTATGAGACGACATGAAACTGACAGACTGTAGATTGGATCCAACGGCTTGTAGGTTAACCCATTTTTTACTACGACTAGTAGGTGAAGATAATGATAGAGATCATCACCTTCATCCTGCCAAAACGTACAAAGCGAATTAAAAACAGATGCAAAGGGAGCAAATATTATATGTGCAGAAGCATATAGAGAAATTCCGGCCTTATCGTTCGTTAGGATGCTGTTACTGAGCAGTGGAACAATATGGCAATCTGACGGAAAAATAGAAATCTGCAGCTACTAAAAGGAAGATCCGAAGTGTGCCAAATAAGCGAGGGAGCCGACCAATGGAGCATTGATATAAGTGGTGGGTTCGGAGTGCGCATAGTCATTGCGCTCATCGGGAAAACGGTCATTGTTGTCGGGTCCTCCAACTACAGCACCAACAAGAATGTTTGGGTTGGGACCGTTGCTATACAAAGACTGGAAGCCATCGTTGCAGGAAATCCTTTGGGGATGGCTGTATATCGAAGGCAACGACGAACCCCTGTGATGTATGCGCTGTGGAAACTTGGCCCCATAGCCTACCATATATGACATTCCCAGAGGGTTGTTTCCCAATATGTAGTCCACCTGTTAAGAATATAATTTATAAGATAAGGTTCAAAAGTACGCCTAATAGCACACTGTGCGCTCCAAAGCCATAACAAGCGGTAGCTGCCATAAAAAGTGATCGTACCTGTCTTTTCGCAAGAGTGCGTATTTGGGTTGGAGTTGCTATGATGTTCCCGCATCTCACCACTTGGTTGGCATTGCTCAAGTATTTTGCATAAGTAAAGAGCAGGAAAGTTGTGGACGTCACATATTGCAAATTACTATCACTCATGTCGAAAAGCAGACCCCCTGCATGCAAAAACTCAATTGACATAATTTAGTTTAAACTATTTCATCTGTGCAGACCGAACAAATCCAGTACTCTCAGCCGGGGCTACATAGCACTATGAAATTTAAAAGGTGGATACTCTAAGGGAGTATTGTTAGTTCTAACTTCTCATTGAGACTTGACCTGGTGTGTACTGCGCCTGAGAAGATGGCGTTCCGGGCAAGAGAGAGCAAATGAAGTTGTCAGCGTGGCCCTTGTATTCGTCAAGGGACTTGGCATTTTCTGTCAGAACTTCCTACACAATGAAGGCAACCATTGGGGTGAACAATGAGATTGGACAAACAGATATAATATTGATAATTTTCGGACATATAGAGGGCAAGTATGATGCGTGCTTAATCCAATGTAATAAAGAGTTGGTGCATAATTTAACCTTAGCCAAAAGAATTCTGGTTCCTGCATGCTTTTCGTCCCAGCTGAATAAATTGACGTTTTCGTCCGCGCCAAATGTCTGGCCATTTGATTGAATGTAGGTGAGGTATGACACGCTCCCTGAGGCTTTTTGCAACCATGCTGCTCCCCACAGTAATTCATCCTGCATGAAAAAGAGTATCATGCCACACGACGATCATATCATTTTCTATTATTTGAAATATATTGTTCATAATGAAAGGCGTAATCTCTCCCTCCCCTCTCTATATAAAACACTCACGTGATATCCCGAGTATGAGCAATAGAATGGACAAACTTCCGACTGGAGAGAATCGCTGTAAGCGCCTCTGTGTTTATCCGCGAAATCGAAGACCTTGCCTCACCAAACGAAAATGTCAGTGAGGTGAATGAAAATATGAGAATATGAGATCTTTGAATTGTTGTTATTATACCTGCGTTGCAGTTTGAAGGAGATGCCGAGAATAAGTAGGGTCCGTTGTGCTGAATACCATGGAGGCAGCTGCAAGAGCTGCGGCAGTTTCTGCGGCAACGTCAGAGCCTGGATGTTCAGCGTCTATTTTATAGATATTGCGAGGTGTATCCATGTCTTCGGGCCTCTCCCAGCACTTGTGATCCATGTTCGGATCGGCTACCTGTACTTACAATCACCATTCATCAACCAACAGACCGACCGATTAGTACATTCTGCACTGTGTGTCAATATGTATGTATATTGATGATTCTGCATTGTCTGGCAATATGTATGTTCCATGAATTGTATGTTTGAAAAGTCATAAGAATAATAGCTGCATTACCTGCACGTAAAGAGCATCGGGGTGTGCAGCGGATTTAAGTAGGTAATCTGTGGCCCAACGGATGGCAGTTTTTGCATGGTCGAGGTCATCTCCCATGTACTCTCCGAATTCCAAAACGCTCCATGACAACATGGTAGTGGTGAAAGCCATTGGAAAACCGAACTTCACATTGTCTCCTGCGTCGTAATATCCTCCCGTCAAATCCACCTGTAATGCAAGCTAACATGAAATGAAATGTTAAACGCGGGAGACCATACAATACAGCTCATGGCCTACTCGCTACCGTTATGACATTACTGAATGCAGATTAGAAAACTGTTCACTGTGTGCAGGTAAAGGGATGACTGAATATACGTTTTGTGCAGATCCATCGGAAAGGGCAGAATCTCCCCGCCATCTCATCCGCTGGTTGGAAGGGAGCTTGCCAGATCTCTGACCTTCGAAGAAGAGAATGGATTTGGTCAGAGCATCTTTATAGTTCTGAGACTGAGAGGAGGCACGTTGGCCATAATATGCATAATGTGCAATATTATTCAACTGAGATGCTTCTACTGGCCTCGCCATTGCCATCCATAGTAAACCTAAGATGAATGCTAGCAAAGAAGACACGCAAGCTTCACTCCCCAGCACCATTTCTGAAAAAACTACAACACACACAGAGTCATGGATTGCTCCTTTGCTTACAATTATGCAGGGGAAGGAGGGGAAGGGGGAATTTATAGAAACTTTAATGAGTAAACTCCGCATATCAAGGATTGACGAGAAAGAGTAGAAATCACTCCGCATATCAAGGAGCAGCGGGAATGTAAATAGGGTCACCCATTGACAAACGATTCCACCGTGCGCTCTTTTTCTTTGTAACCGGTGGCGCGGGAATGTAAAAACAAAGAGTGCACGATAAACCACAGTCCCAGAGGCAAAGGCAATTCAGAAAATATGGCGCTCATCTTGCATATCTTGTGGAAATGCCGTAGCTGAGTGCATGTAAGCGTGCGTCTTGGACAAACGCTTTAAAGCAAAGCACATAGGATTCACCATAAGTGCTGCTTTATTTATTTAGTTGATGTCATGTGGCAAGTTGAAACATTGTTAACCCTACTTTACTGGGAATTGGGTAGAAATGTTCAAAAAAACTGCGAATAGAGTGATATTGACCGTGGAGTCATAGATTCAGGGCACTGCATCTATAATCATAGATGCAGTGTATATGAATCCGTTTATTTCAGAAATATCAATTAGAACCCATATACGCTGCTCGTGAAACATATATGAGTCGCGTGATTACCTGAGTGACGCACCTTGACGTGTAAACTAAAGGACAGGCACCGAAAAAGCGAGTAAATATAACTGACTAAAAATTGGAGTATGGATAAGCACAGTGGTATTTGATAATGAATCCATATACGCCCTCATTAATTGAATTTAACATTGGAATCCAATTACACTTTTGACATATGAACGAAACGCCACATATAAAGATATGGAGGGGCATTAACATTGGAATACAATCCATTCTAATTGAAGCAACGAAGATAGAGATAGGTTGCTAGTCATTTTTAATATAATTTGATTGTAAGTTTGGATTAGATACGCCGAACCTATACTGAACAAAGTTTGAAGTGATTGAACAAAGGGTAGTTATTTTATCTGACTTTGCTCATAATACTTGTCGGATACTTCAATTATATAATCGAAATAAAAATTTATATCCAACAATTACCATCCGTAGGTGGCGACATGAGTAACTAAACTTGCTGCTTGCGAAGATTTATATATATTCAGGTGAACAAGCAGATCATAAACTATTCTAATCACTTTACTTTAATAATCGGTTCTAAATACCTTACTTTAACCCCAAGTCTCACAAACGGGTTATGGTATAAATTCAAATATTTTTTTTTTTCTTTCAATAGTTAAATATTAAAGTAGCCATATACATTATATCCGTGGTAATTAAAAGAATTTTTTTTTCATAATAAATCCCACATTATTAAATTTAAAAATTCATAAGTTAATTAAATTATTACTTTATTTTAAATTATTAATTTAATAAAAATATAATACAAATTTAATATAAAGATTAGACATATATATATACATTTAAGAAAAACAAGTTATTTGATTATAGACTATGAAGGTTCACTCTCATTTCATTATTTTATCATGGAGTTTCTTTACTTCCAATACTATGGATTCATCCAATTTTTGACACTGTTTCATTGATTCTTCTATTGTCATTTCTGATTGTCGAGAATTCCATACTTTATTTTGCAACCTCCTAGTATTTCTTTAGATGTATACTTGTGGAGTTAGTTGGATCATGTTGTTGATTGTTTTCTTCTCCTCGTAGTAGTTCTGTTAGGTGTATTTTCCATCAGCCTCCTTATTTCTTCAATGTTAGTGTCGAACTTATCATTTTACTTCAATATGATACGAACAATGCTCAATTGCGTTGGCATAATTTCCATGGCTGTTATTCTTACTTCATTTCCACAATCATTTACACTTCATTGATTTATCCTTGACTTCCTTTTAAGTGATTGGCCCTTATCCTCTACACATCGTTTACAGTGAATTACCTACTCATTAAATTCCGATTGATCACTTTTTTTACTTTTTGTAGCTCGTTGATTGTCCTCGAAAGAAATTTCACAATTTGTATCCTTTTGTTGGCAATGAAATAAATTTTCATTTCTATGGGAAAAACTTTCCCCTCCACCTCTTATCTCATCAATTACAGCTTCACATTCCTTTTCTCTGCTGCCTGCAATCATATAATCAACTTGAAAAAAAATATTCTCCTTTATTTCGTTCGATGCATAAGCACCCCTTCCATGCTAGTCATTGTTCAACATTCCTCTTCTCGGGCTGTAATCAATCTCTCCAAAATTTTTATTTCTTCTTTAAATTTTAGGAGCGTTTCATCTGAATGTTTCCTTTTGTATTCATGTTCATCACCCAATTTTTTATGTTCTCTTCACCAAAAATTCCTTCCAATTGTGGTCCTATAATAGTATTTACCCATTATGTATCTTGGTTTTCTTTATGAAACAATGATGCTTCACCTCCCATCATAACAAAAAATTTCTTATGTCATTTATTTATGCTTTTACAATGCCCACGTCCATAATCTCCATTCTATGTTTGACTACTTGCATAAACCAACTCCATCCTCTTTGTAGATGTGGTTCCAACATCTTCATGGAAAAACTCACTTCTATGGCTTTTAAAAGACAGATCTATTTGTCCATACTCATGTTTCTTGTTGACACCTAATCTTTGGGATTAGGAAATCCTATGTAAATATTGTAAATAGAGAAATATAGGAAGTTGGAAGACGAAGAAACATTGGGAGATGAAACCTAATAGTGAACCTCTCCTTCTATATATCTATGGTGTATATTAACGCAAATACAACAATACATTGATGGAGTTATTCCTGGTGTAACATTGTATGACATACAACTCCCAAATTAGTTTTTTTGTGTCATAACTCCAGTCAGATTCTTCCATATTCTATCCTTTTCCTATCTACCATATTCTCTGTAAGTTTTTGTGCATTAAAATCCCTCAGAGCTGCATTGAAAAGAGGGATATTATTCTTTCTCTGGGTGGTACTAAGTCATTGCCATGTTTTTATTAATTTTTTCTTCCCGATGATGCTTTGACAAACAAAGACGCGATGGAAGGATAAACTTGTTGTGGATAGACATTCATATAACAAATCATGTTTGATTTTTTTTGTGAACATATTATTTCCATCGAAACATGAATTGTTAAGTGGGCATTGAAAGCGGATTTGTGATATTCAATTGTTGTATTAGATGATTGAAACTCCTACCATGGTGAACATTAATCTAAGCTCTACATACTATTGTCCATTGGAATACTAAATGAGGTGAAGGACTAAACATTTCCTAACGTTGAGACGATGGTAAAAATTATGTTGTGTTCATAAATTTTATGTATGCGCTGAAGTCGCGTGTCACATTGATTAAAAAAAAAAAATGTTCTACATTAACCGTGTATGATGCTTTCAAGTGTTATGGGTCAAATGTGCTCCCATGGAACATATGGTAAAAAATGTGGCGTGTGTTTTTTTTTTTTGTTTGTTATAAAGTGTATATGAAGTTTATTTTTTAAAAAGAGGAAGTATGGTTATATTATCATCAGTTCACATATGTTTATACATTTATGAAGGTGGTAAACATTTATGAAGGTATATATGGTGCGCATGAAATATGAAAGTGGGTTATATTGTATGAAAATATAATGGGTAAAATATGGAAAGCGAGTACAATGATTCAATTATAATGATCATATACTATACATAGTTATTTTAAGTTAAATTCATATAAGTATTTCTCCCATTATGAAGCACATATGTTATAAATATATTATGGAGATGTTTGATATATGGTGTGAGTAGTAGTGAGAGTTGGACCATATTTTTTTTAACTTTGAGTCGAGTTTTTTTTGGGTAAATAATGCACTCCTTAATCTCTATTGTGGGAGTAGTTCTCACTGGAAAATAGAACTGCCATGAGTGGTCTATGAAAGTAAAACACACCCTCATTTTCAATGAACTTTGGAAAGGAATTTCTGAAGGAGAATGAGACAATGCACCTGAAAAGCTTACTTCAAATAAGGAGCTTGCCGTTTGGGAAAACAATAAAAACAAGGCCTATGCCTTGATTGTAGCATCGTTAAATGAAGAGGTGACTCATAATATTTCATAATTTTTAAATGATTTTGAAGCCTTGAAGACATTGAAGGAATTATACCACTCACATTCTGAACTTGAAGGTGTTCAATTCATGATTAAGTTGTTCAATATTGAGTTGAAAAATGATGATCCTCTTTCCTTAGCATCAAAAATAAGATCAATTATGCATGAATAAATACCACCGATGTTGAAATAGATGTTCATATCACAACCTATGTCAAGGAACTATATCTCACTTATTCACATTACCTTGAGACATTAAAATTAAGTTGAAAACTTAACGAGATTTCCTTTGACTTCATTGAGAATAATTTTTTTGAAAGAGATAAGGATTTTGGGAAGAATACAACTCCTCAATATTCTAAAGAAGTTTTGTGCCTTGCACAGAAAGAGAAGAATCATGTACAAGATTCTTTTGGAGGAAGAGGTGGCTAAAGGGGAAGAGGAAGGAACACTTTTAGAGGTAGCGGTGGTAGAAATTTCCAAGTAGAAAGGTCAAATATTCATTGCATATGAAGCAATAAATATGAACATGATGCTTCCACATGTAAGCTTATTTTTGACATAATTGAACAGGAAAGAAATGAAGAAAAATGTAAAACACCCAGTAAAGGGAAGGATAAAGCACCTGAGTCCGATAATTATGTTGTGTCATAATGCAGCATTAGAGTAACTGAAGAATTATTCAATGCTTCAATAATTATGCTGTGGCACAATGCAACATTAGAGTAACTGAAGACTTATTCAATGCTTCAATTGCTTCATGGAATGATGCTTTGTTGCTTGATTCGGGAGCAACTTTCCACATGACATTTAAAAAATATTTCTTTGAAGAATTCATGGATAATGTTGATGGAGCAGTATACTTTGCAAACAAGTCAAAACGCAAGCCATTAATGATTGAAATCATCAAGATCAAAATTCTTGGACTTCTAGACTTTATTCTACATGATTTTCTATACCTCCTGGGGTTGATGAGAAACTTGTTGTCTTCATCCACATCCGCCAAAGAATGAGAACACTACATTCATATATTCGATGGCAAGGTCAAAGTCAGAAAGGTCAGATATCACTAACTGTCATGGAATTAGGATAGAATAAGAAAGACTTTTGAAGCAGCAAGGAACCTCTACTTGTGCAAAAAAAAAATCATTAGTTCTCACTATGATGAAGGTACACTTCTATCAAGTCTTTTATGGCATGATAGATTTGGAAACTTGGACTATGACAAAATTTGTTTGTTAAACAAAAATGGTGTTACTCGCTTGCCTACTATTCCTAGGATAGTTAAGTAATGTGATGCTTGTATCTTATCAAAGCATGGCAAACAATATTTTCATGATTCTCGTTCCAGAGCACATAGAAAAATTTAACTCATTCATTATGATTTATGTGGCCCAATGTGTGTTCCTTCTGCAAATGTTAATAAATATATGATGAAATTTATTGATGACTACACCTGAATGTGTTGGGTTTATTTATTGAAGGAAAAATTTGAAGCTTTTGAAATGTTCACAAATTTTCATGCATGGATTGATAATTATGCACAATCTCATATTAGCTTTATTAATACTGATAATGGAAAAGAATATACCTTAAATTAATTTGAAAAATAAATTCGGTAGAATGGGATCAAACATCAAACAACCATTACTTATAATCCCTAATAGAGCGAAGTAGCTGAAGGAATGAACACGACAATTTTAAATATGGTACGATTGATGATGTTTTTCAATAATTTTAAGTTGAATAGTTTTGGGACGATGCACCTCTATATGTTCTGTATATAAATAATAGCTGTCCATCTCATGCTATGAAAAATAAGAATCCCTATGAAATTTGGTATGGCCACATTCCTTCAGTGAGGCATCTCAGGATTTTTGGTTCCACCTGTTTTTCCTTAATACCTAAGGAACATACAAAAAAACTTATTGCGAGTCACAAATGTATCTTCTCGTGGTACTCAAATACCTCCAAAGAATATATTCTCTATGAAAAAGTGAATTGATAAATTTATAATATCTGGAGATGTGATACTTCTTGAATCTTCTAAGACTGACAATGTTGTTGAGCGACATCTTTATCATTTGGATAGATTTAGATGTGAAAATTATTTTAAATAGTTTGATAATGAGATTCCAAGTATTTAAGAGGGGATCCCTATACTGGATCAATATGTGGAATATTGTTTTGAAGCACTCTCTCCCCTCCATGAAGCTCCAACCACCGATGACACTTTGAGTGAGGTGATTGAAAAAATTGGGAGACTAAATCAGGATTCATCCCCATCTTAGTCAATTCAATAGTTAAGGCCATATCAGAAATATCCTCGAAAATGGATGCCAAAGACACTTGAAAGTGTTTTTATCGATGAGGTTGGAAAGACAAGAACAAGAAGCTCAACCATATAGAATGGAGGTGATGTGGACAATATTGATTCACCTATTAATATGGATGTTTCTTATGATTGTGAACTGAATTTGTCTACATATTTTTATTTCAAATTCCTTACAAGGCGATGAATTCAGATGAATGGGAAAAAATGACACAAAGAATTTATTATTTGATAAAAAGTAAAAAAATAAGGAAGATGGTTGATCATCCATTGGTAGAAAAACTAATGAGCTAGAATTCGTCTTCAGAACAAATATAAATCATATGGCTCATATGGAATTATGAGAGAAAAATTCCCCCCACAACAAAGTGGGCCACCATCCAGACACTCGTTTCCTTGAAAACTCAGAACGATTGGAAATTCCATCAAATGGATGTAAAAATTAGTTCCTTGAATGCATATTTGAAAGAGAATGTTTTATGTCCCAACCAGAAGGATTTTTTGTGAAGTGCCAGGAACTCAATGCATGTAATCTTGTGAAATATTTGTATGGCCCCACTGGCAAACACTCCAGGATCTTGGTATGAGAAATTGACTGAGATTCTTCTTAAACTGAATTTCAAAATTTGTGATCTTGATGATGAAACTTTGTTTGTCAAGAAAGTTGGCAAAAAAGTTTTGTATCTTTTGGTGTATGTATATTATCTTTTGATGACAAGGAACAATGAGAACTATGTTGCATACATAAATAAGGAACTAAGGAAAGGTTTTAAAATGACATATTTGGGATATGTTCACTCCTTTATTGGTATTGAAGTAACTCAACATCTGAATTTTATATTCCTCTCTTAGAAGAAGTATATTGTAGATATTTTAAATAGTTTTGAAATGGATGAGTGAAATATTTTGCTACTCCAATGGAATATAACTTAAAGCTCACATCCATCGAAGTAAAAGAATTTGAGGATGCAACAAAGCATAGACAACTCATATGCATTAGGGGAATTTTGAGGTATAAAATGGGCCTTCTAAAGGAATTATAAAATAATAGTGGAAACAATAAAATAATATTTGATTACATCATCAAATTTTAGAGAAAAAAAAGGAAAAAGTAAATTTTCAACTCATATTTTCAACTTATCTCCCAATGTTTTTACTCAAATTTGGAGTGGGAGTACTCATTGGATGAAAAAATTATTTCCTCATCGCAGGATTACCCATGTTGTATAATTTTTATGCAATTCTACATGAAAAATGAGAAATACATGAAAAACGTGATTGCAATCACATTTTTTCATGTATTTCTCATTTCTCCTGTAGCAGGGTCCATTGAAAGGATGCAGCATGGGTACTCCTTGGATGAAGAATTAAATTTTTCATCTAACAAGTACTCCCGCTCGAAATTTGAGTAAAAAATTTGGGAGATAAAGTGAAATATAATTTCAAAAAATAGTTTATTATTTTAATATTTTTCAATCATTTTACCTTTACTTAAAAATGGTGAATCATCCGTGGTTGAAATAATCATCTTGAATCCTAATGGTTCTTATAAAGTTTATTATTTCGTTGTACATTTTTCTTAGGAGGCCATCTTAGACCTAAGACTCCCTAATGAAGTGTCAAGTACGTGACTACTACTAGACCAAACTTATTTCACTTTTTGTTGGGAATCCTCTCTAGGTTTATACAAAATTGTTACGAGGTCATTGATTTGTTGAAAAAAAAAAGAGATCTAAAAAGTATTTGAATGGAACTCATTTGGATTGAAATATGGGTGGGTGACTTAGCTTGATTGAATACTACGATTCAAATTTCAATGGAGATAAATAAACTAGGGTATCTACATTAGGCTATGTTATGAGTCTCGAGATCAAGAGATGACTCCTAGATTTCACGCAAAGTAAGTTCTAGTAGATTCCACAATGCAAAGAAATGGGAATATGTTACGAAACGGAAACAGAGAATTTGTGTGGCTTAGGAAGAGTCTGGAAGATTTACGGGAAAAGCAGTACCCTTCAACTTTCCTCTTTTGATTGAAAACACTTATGCAAAAGAAGTGTCCCACGATAACCCAAAGTCCATGATCAAGAAAATAGAACAAAAAGTCCAATAAAAAAATTCCTTCAAAGAAGCCGATTCTCATGATGAATGGAAAAAAGTGATACATAAAAGAATTTATTATTTGATAAAAAATGGCATCTTGAAGAAGTTTTGTGCCTTGGCATATGTTTATACATTTATGAAGGTGGTAAAAATCTATGAAGGCATATATGGTGTGCATGAAATATGAAAGTGGGTTATATGGTATGAAAATATAATGGGTAAGATATGGAAAGCGAGTACAATGATTCAATTATAGTGATCATATACTATACATGGTTATTTTAAGTTAAATTCATATAAGTATTTCTCCCATTATGAAGCACATATGTTATAAATATATTACAGAGATGTTTGATATATGGTGTGAGTAGTAGCGAGAGTTGGACCATATTTTTTTAACTTTGAGTCGAGTTTTTTTTGGGTAAATAATGCACTCCTTAATCTCTATTGTGGGAGTAGTTCTCACTGGAAAACAGAACTGCCATGAGTGGTCTATGAAGGTAAAACACACCCTCATTTTCAATGAAATTTGGAAAGGAATTTGTGAAGGAGAAGGAGACAACGCACCTGAAAAGCTTACTTCAAATAAGGCGCTTGTCGTTTGGGAAAACAAGAAAAACAAGCCCTATGCCTTGATTGTAGCATCATTAAATGAAGAGGTGACTCATAATATTTCACAATTTTCAAATGAATTTGAAGCCTTGAAGACATTGAAGGAATTATATGACTCACATTCTAAACTTGAAGGTGTTCAATTCATGATTAAGTTGTTCAATATTGAGTTGAAAAATGATGATCCTCTTTCCTTAGCATTCGAAATAAGATCATTTATGCATGAATAAATACCACCGATGTTGAAATAGATTTTGATCTCACAACCTATGTCAGTGAACTATATCTCACTTATTCACATTACCTTGAGACATTACAAGTAAGTGGAAAAATTAACGAGATTTCCACTGAATCCCTTGAGAATAATTTTGTTGAAAGAGATAAGGATTTTGGGAAGAAGACAACTCCTCAATATTCTAAATAAGTTTTGTGCCTTGCATAGAAAGAGAAGAATCATGTACAGGATTCCTTTGGAGGAAGAGGTGGCCGAAGGGGAAGAGGAAGGAACAATTTTAGAGGTAGTGGTGGTAGACATTTAGAAGTAGAAAGTTGCAATATTCATTGCATATGAAGCAATAAATATGAACATGATGCTTCCACATGCAAGGTTCTTTGTGACATAATTGAGCAGGAAATAAATGAAGAAAAAAGTAAAACACCGAGTAAAGAGAAGGATAAAGCACCTGAGTTCGATAATTATTTTGTGGCACAATGCAACATTAGAGTAACGGAAGACTTATTCAATGCTTCAATTGCTTCATGGAATAATGCTTTGTTGCTTGATTCAGGAGAAAATTTCCACATGAAATTCAAAATATATTTCTTTGAAAAATTCACGGATAATGTTGATCGAGCAGTATACTTTGCAAAAAATTCAAAACACAAGTCATCAATGATTGAAACCATGATTTTCTATACCTCCTGGGGTCAATGAGAAACTTGTTGTCTTTGGTCCACGTCCGCCAGTAATGAAACTACATTCATATATTTGATGGCAAGGTTGAGGTTAGAAAAGTATCATATCACTGATTTGTCATGACTGGGATAGAATAAGAAAGACTTTTGAAGCTACAAGGAACCTCTACTTGTGCAAAAAAAGATTCATATAGTTCTCACTATGATGAAGGTACACTTCCATCAAGTCTTTTATGGCATGATAGATTTGGACACTTGGACTATGACAACCTTTGTTTTTTAAACAAAAATGGTGTTACTCGCTTTCGTACTATTCCCAGGATAGTTAAGTAATGTGATGCATGTATCTTATCAAAGTAGGGCAAACAATATTTTCATGATTCTCATTCCAGAGCACATAAAAAACTTTAACTCATTCATTCTGATTTATGTGGCCAAATGTGTGTTCCTTCTGGAAATGTTAGTAAATATATGATAAAATTTATTGATGACTACACTTAAATGTGTTGGGTTTATTTATTGAAGAAAAAATTTGAAGGTTTTGAAATGTTCACAAATTTTCATGCATGGATTGATAATGATGCACAATCTCATATTGGCTTTATTCATACTGATAATGGAAAATAATATACCTTGAATTAATTTGAAAACTAAATTTGGTAGAATGGGATCAAACATCAAACAACCATGCCTTATAATCCCTAATAGAGTGAAGTAGCTAAAAGAATGAACACGAAAATTTTAAATATGGTACGATCAATGATGTTTTTCAATAATTTTAAGTTGAATAGTTTTGGGATGATGAACCTCTATATCTTGTGAATATAAATAATAGGGGTCCATCTCATGCTATAAAAAATAAGAATCCCTATGAAATTTGGTATGGCCACATTCCTTCAGTGAGGCATCTCAGGATTTTTGGTTCCACCTGTTATTCCTTGATACCTAAGGAACATAGAAAAATAATTATTGGAAGGAGTTGCAAATGTATCTTCTCGTGGTACTAAAATACCTCCAAAGAATATAGTCTCTATGACAAAGTGAATTGATAAGTTTATAATATCTGGAGATGTGATATTTCTTGAATCTTCTAAGACTAACAATGTTGTTGAGCGACATCTTTATCATTTGGATAGATTCAAATGTGAAAATTATTTTAGATAGTTTGATAATGAGATTCCAAATATTTAAGAGGGGATCCATATACTGGATCAATATTTGGAATATTCTTTTGAAGCACTCTCTCCCCTCCATGAAGATCCAACCATTGATGACACTTTGAGTGAGGTGATTGAAAAAATTGGGAGACTAAATCAGGATTCATCCCCATCTTAGTCAATTCAGTAGTCAAGGCTATAGCAAAAATATCCTCAAAAATGGATGCCAAAGACACTTGAAAGTGTTTCTATCGATGAGGTTGGAAAGACAAGAACAAGAAGCTCAACCATACAAAATGGAGCTGATGTAGAAAATCCTGATTCACCTATTGATATGGATGTTTTGTATGATTTTGAACTGAATTTGTCTACATACTTTGAAAAAAATTCCTTCAAAGAAGCTGATTATCATGATGAATGGAAAAAAGCGATACAGAAAAACATTGATTATTTGATAAAAAATGGCATCTAGAAGCTGTTTGATCCTCCATTGGCAGCCAAACTAATAGGCTTCAAGTGGGTCTTCAAGAACAAGTATAAATCAGATGGCTCATGTGACAAGCATAAATCCAGGCTTATGGAAAAAATTTTTGCATAGAAGGAAGGGGTCGACTATGAGAGAAAATTTCCCCCCACAACAAAGTGGGCTACCACTCGAACACTCTTTTCCTTTGAAACTCAGAACGATTGGGAATTCCATCAAATGGATGTAAAAACTAGTTTCTTGAATATATATTTGAAATATAATGTTTTATGTCCCAACCAGAAGGATTTGTTGTGAAGTGCCAGGAACTCAAAGCATGTAATCTTGTGAAATCTTTGTATGGCCTCACTGGGAGACACTGGGATCCTGGTATGAGAAATTGACTGAGATTCTTCTTAAACTGAATTTCAAACATTGTAATCTTGATGATGAAACTTTGTTTGTCAATAAAGTTGGAAAAAAATTTGTGTATATTTTGTTGTATGTATATTATCTTTTGATGACAAGCAACAATTAGAACTACATTGCATCTGTAAATAAGGAACTAAGGAAAGGTTTTGAAATGAAATATTTGAGATATATTCACTACTATATTGGTATTAAAGTAACTCAACATCTGAATTTTATATTCCTCTCTTAGAAGAAGTATATTGAAGGCACTTTGAATAGTTTTGGCATGGATGAGTGCAATCTTTGGCTACTCCAATGGAATATAACTTAAAGCTCAAATCCATTACAGTAAAAGAATTTGAGGATGCAACAAAGCATAGACAAATCATATGAATTAGGGGAATTTTGAGGTCTAAAATGGGCCTTCTAAGGACATTATAAAAGAATTGTGGAAACAATAAAACAATATTTGATTACATCATCAAATTTTACAGCAAAAAGAGAAAAAACTACTCATTGGATATTTGATTACATCATCAAATTTTGAGTGGGAGTACTCATTGGATGAAAAGTTTAATTCCTCATCCCAGGATTACAAATTTTATATATTTTTTATGGACTCTTCTACACGAAAAATGAGAAATACATGAAAAGCATGATTGCAATCACGTTTTTTACATGTATTTCTCATTTTTTGTGTAGCAGGGTCCAATGAAAGTATGCAACATGGGTACTCTTTGGATGAAGAATTAATTTTTCATCTAACGAGTACTCTCGCTCAAAATTTGAGTAAAAATTTGGGAGATAAGCTGAAAATACGAGTTGAAAAAGTAGTTTTATTATTTTTTAATATTTTTACCCTTTTACTTAAAAAACGGTGAATCATCCCCCGTGGTTGACATCAACATCTCAAATCCTATGGGTTCTTATAAAGTTTATTTTCATTGTAACTTTTTCTTAGGAGGCCCATTTTAGACCTCAAAATTCCCCTAATGAAGTGTCAACTACGTGACTACTACTAGACCAAACATTTCACTTTTTGTTGGAATCCTCTCTCGGTTTATGAAAAATTATTGAGAGGGTCATTGGTTTGTTGCAAAAAGAGTTCTAAAGTATTTGAAGGGAACTCAAGAATTTGGATTCAAGTATACATAGGTGGGTGGCTTCATCTTGATTGGATACTCTGATTCAAATTTCGATGGAGATAAATAAACTAGGGTGTATACATTAGGCTATGTTATGAGTCTTGGATCAAGAGGTGACTCTTAGATTTCACGCAAACAATAAGTTCTAGAAAATTCCACAATTGAGGCAGAATATGTTGCAGCAACTAAAGCAACAAATGAATTTATGTGGCTCAGGAAAATTCTGGAAGATTTGAAGCAGAAACAAGTACATAGAACTCGTCTTTTGATTGAAAACACTTATGCAATAAAGTTTTCCAATAACCCAAAGTTCCGTTGTCGAACGAATCACATAAATAAAAAATACCATCTAATTCAACATCATGTTAAGGCCAAAAAAATCCACTTATGACATTGATCAAAAAATCAGTAGATCACAGACATCTTCACCAAAGCACTTGGAAGGGAAATGTTGGAAAGGTTCAAAATGATGCTTGCACTCACCAACATCCCTTCAGATTAAAGGGAGGAATGTTGACACCTAATATTTGGGATTAGGAAATCATATGAAAATATTTTAAATAGAGAAATAAAGGAAGCTATAAGATGAAGAGACAGTAGGATATCAAACCATATAATCTCCCTATCCTTTTATATATCTATGTTCTATCTTAGTGCAACTACAACAATTCATTCGTGGATTTAATCTTGGCCTCACTCTTCTGAAAGGCCTTTTTGCAATTTTCCTCCTCCTTATAAAAAATTTTCCTGAGCTCTTTACCTACCAATATACCCTTGTAATTACTCCACAAAAATTTATTTCTGGAAGGTAAATACATTACCTTGAAGTCTACAGTTTCCTTCTTCGAATATTTCCTTACAGTATTTTCCAGAAAGTCTTCCCTATTCCTAGGACTGTCCAACTAGTCCGTTAATATTTTAAATCGTCCTCATATCATGATAGTGAAATATTTGAATGTTTCCATTTGTCTTTATTGTAGGTTCTTTTAGATTTGTCCTCCTGGATTCACTTCTTATAGTTGAATTCTTATTGGAGTTATCCTTTTGTGTAACCTATCCATGCTTTTAAAAATTATGGGACAATGGTTCCCCATGCCTTCCCTTTGTCTGTTGGTCACAACTCTCAACCACTTCTCCATTATTTCCTTTTAAAGAAAATTTTAAACCCCTTCATCCTTTATGACAACTCATGATGGCTACCTCTCTTCATGATCTTCAACTAGTCCCATCTTTGCTCCTCCATCATTCTCACTAGAAAAACCCACATCCACACATAAATTGTTAGTTTAAAAAATGCAAGGATTTATAACATCATCTTTCATCAATAACTCTCCCTACTTATTTTGACTCTTCACATAGTCCTCATCATCATCATTGTCTTCAGCAAGGATTTTTCCCTTTTCTAGTATTTAGAGGAAAACATCTTCTATCATATCTTTCTTCCCTGTACCTTCCACAAGTCCCATTTCCTTATCTTCAAGGAGTGATCCTTCTTTGGGTTCACAATAACTAGCCACATCTTCCTTAGGATCAACCTCTATGAGCTCTACTCCTTCATCCAAGATTTTATTACATGCCTTAACCTTGTTTTACCAAACTCTCTAGCTTTTAGGGATTTATTTTTAAAATCATTCTGTTAAACATATAATCTAACCATTCTCCTCATATTCCTCTCCCTCGCTTGTAGTAGCTTCATTAGTACATTAAGAAATGCTTTAAACTTATTCATCTCCTTTTCAAATTCATCACTTAGCCTCCTCATGTCATTTCCCTTGGCATATTTCTCTCCTATATTATGGATTTTACTCAAACCTTCAGTATGACTAGTAATAATTGCCTTCTTCTTCTCCTCTATGAGCTTCTCCATGCTCATTATGAGTTGTAACCTAGCCTTCTAAGAAGCCTCACCTCACTTGATACCCAAACACATCACCTTCATTTGGCTATTGGTTTTTTTCTTGGTTCCCTCCTTTGGAACATCTTGAGAACTCCTTGCTCCTCTCTGGCTGTTGCACCTTGGTCACTTATGGAGAAATTACTATCGTTATCTCTTTTCCAATATCGGTAGGAATCACTAAAAGGAAAATAAATTTTATTGGAGGTAAAAACATAGGTTTTTATTGTTATAAAGTTTGCAAAAAATACCAAAAAAACCTTTTCTATAGCTTCCCTTTACGATAGTGGATGTTTTACTGTAGTCAATAACAGAGATTCATCATAACTAAAAAAATCTACGCCTCCAGATATTTTAGTGGATGCTTTTTTAGTGGTGTGCTTAATGTAAAAATAAAATTGGTTTGCTACAATTGTGAAATCACATATGATCTAAATTTAAATAATCACACTAGGGATGGAAATAAATGTTTGGAGCACCGATTTGTTATATTTATAAAATTACCGGTGCTTTAATAATAAAAATGCACTATATCAAACAATTTGCGATACCACACATCAGGGATTTGAATGCAAACATTATAGGTTACTGAAATGTATACCACCCAGGTACTTATATCTTCAAAAAACACCTTGGATATTAATTTTCAGGAACAACATTGGGGAAGGAAAAAAAAATTTACAAACCTAATGCTTTTATTAAATTTACAACACTCATGCTTATGAATTGTATAAAAGCATCAATGCACTACTAATATAAAAGAACCAATACTGTTAATATGAATAATGCACCAGGGTTGGAAATTATACTTTAGAGAATCAGGGCATTGGTTCTATGAAACAACAAGTGCTTTAAGAATTACAATGCACCAAGACATACAATCTATGATACAATGCATCAGGGTGTTAAATGAAAACAATATTAGTGCTTGAAAAGTATAACACTTGACTATTTTTTTTTTTGAATGCCATGGTGTTGCAGTTTTCATAAAAGAGGCCAAACCATGTACAATTTTTTGTCGTATCTATGTTTTTACGTAATTTAATGCACCGATATGTATTTATTTTATAGACGTACAAATATTTTGTATGGGATATCATTTTCTTATTATAAATATCATTAATCAAAACTCATATTCGAAGCGGTGCACATTAATATACGACATCCCAATATCCATTTTCTCTTTTTTAGAAACATTGACTTCTGATAGTGAAATTATTGTGAATTTTTATTGATCGAAAAATCAACATATATATTATAACAATATTCATATAAATTAAATTTTTATTAGTGTGTTTCGCATCTCATAAAATTTCACATCTCTTCATTATAATATTTAATCATCCAAATATTCAATCAGTGTCATAACATTTCACAACGTCATTTGAAAAAACAATATAATAAACTAAATTGTCTTTTATTTTATATGAATAAGAGGCTATTTTTCATACGAAATGGTATAGTTATTGGTAACCCCTTATCATTCAGACTGGACGTTGTGTCCATTACATTAAAAAAAATGTTTGATTTTCACAGACAATTATTTTAAAAA
The DNA here is from genome assembly GCA_034641835.2 of Pinus albicaulis. NCBI lineage: Eukaryota > Viridiplantae > Streptophyta > Pinopsida > Pinales > Pinaceae > Pinus > Pinus albicaulis. The sequence continues at coordinate 502,303,663 of CM076582.1, forward strand.
ATATAATGACTTGCATTAATATTCAAATAGATCACCATTCTTTGTTGGAACTTTTGTAAGTTCTCGATCTACTTCCATGACTTGGGTTATTTCAAATAATGTTTTGTTTCTTGCATCAATTGTTTTTGTCTTCTTCAAGTTCCATCTACAAACATAAAAATAAATGTAATGAACTTATCTACATTTGCGAGAATAATTAAAATTGAAATAAATAATATACATCAATGTAAATCTGAAATAAATGTACCATAGAAAGAATTGAGTCTTGAATTATACACATTCTTTCAAAACCAAATCTCATGCCTTCTTTTAACAACTCTATTGTTGCCGTAGTTCCACACTTTGTTTCCTGCAATTTTTATACCCCATAATAAAACATATACTTAATATAAGGAATTTTTTTTTTCTATTAATGATAGAATTAGAGAATTAAAAGACATAGATACTTATGAATTCCATAACTATTTTTTGATATGCCAACATATATTCATAACCCATATTTAAGCCAATGTCAGTAAATTCTTCCAATGACACTTCTTTTTATGTTAGCACCTATTTGAATATATTGAGGGATGGTTGTTGTAAAAAAACTTAAAATATAAAAAAATGAAATCTTAAGTTGTTATAAGGAAATATTAACAATTACTCAGAAACATTGATATCAACCCTTTTCGTCCTTGACTTCTTGTTTTATATGTTGAATGTGTTCCATTTTGTTTTCATTTCTGCAATAAAATACTTGAAAATTAACATTTAATGATAACTTATTTTTTTATATGTACCTAATATAAAAATTTAGTGATTAAATTCATTTGAAGCATGTTGTTGTTAATATGGTTGCTCTTGTGATGAAATTTTGCCCATTATTTGACCATCTCCTTGTACACTTTTTTGGACATTCCTACTAGCATATTTTAGATATCATCTCATTTATCCTTTGGGATTTTGATAATCTTCGTGAAAAAATAATAAACTATTTTTATGTTGATATATGAAAACTAAATATAACAAAATTTATATTACTAAATGAATCCTTTGTAGTAATATATACATATATTTCTAGAAAGATGTTTTAATTAGGAATATTAATTTTTGAATTATTTTTTGTTGTTGTCGTATTTTTTTCTATCACAATTTGGATAGGTCTCATTGAACATTTCTATGGAAACGGTTCCTCTGGTTTTAACATAGCTTCATTCTTATAATCATTGGATTTATTTCTATATTGTAAGTGGAAATTATGTTTATATGTTTGTTTCACTATATCCCTCATATTTTTGTAAAATAAAAATCCCCCTTTCATTAACCTCCAAGACCACCTTAGATGAGATAAGGACTAATTCATCTTCATTCACATGTTATACAATTGTTTTTTGTTAGAACGACATTATTTTCCTTTCGTGTTGGTTCATGTAGAACATTAAAAATATGTGAATTAATAGATTATTTGAAACATGCTATATGATATTATTAAGTATATTTTTAATCAAAAAAAGAAGAAGGATGGAATAGTATTTTTTCATTCACATGATTCATTCTTCTGCAATTTTTCCATTAGGTTTTTACGTGCTTATGCACCTAGATTAGAAATAATATTATCAAACTTTCCAATTTTGTTGCTTTACATGACACACACTAACCAATACATATTAGTTAAATTTACATGTAGTTTCAACATATTAATTTTGTAAATAATTTACAAATAACTTTCTTTTTTCTGCTCTTTTTTTTTATGTGTTATGATTGTGTCAATCAATATTTTTGCTACTTGACAACTTCTAAGACATTTTATTTATTAATATACAACTTGTAATATTAAATACATAATCCATTAAATATATTTTATAAATAAATCACATAATTTTCATCCAAATAGAGGTTTACAAAATGGTGCATTTATGTGCATAAACATACTTCTGTGTTTAATTTAGTAAATGCATTGACATATTTAATAGTTGAGCATCGACAAGAAAAATTATTATTTTTAAATAACTTTAAATTATAAAAATGTGATTGGTGATGATAAAAGCACCACCATGAGAGTAAAAAATGAAAACATAAAAAATTAAACATAAGTTTTTTAACTTAATGGTGTTATTTGTCATAAGCACATTGGTATGTTATATTAAACATGGTGCATCGATAAACATAAGCCATATTTTAAAAAACTGGACAAAGTCGATAAGGTTTGGATCCAATTGAACAAGTTGTCTACATGCTTTATATGTAAAACACCTTATATATAGTAACAAAAACCCATTAAACTAAAATGCCTAAAACGAAAATACCTAATTGTGAAGTGGTAGAGGGAGTTTAACCCTAAGGTGAAATTTTGCAGTCACATAAGCAAGAAGAAGCAAGGATTTAATGTATGTATTGGATTATTTATGTTTTTTTTATCAATTTTAATTAAATCTAAATAATAATAGAGATTGTAAAATTTTATATTAGTCCAATCAATAGTAATTTTTTTAACTATGCAGGGTTTTTATTTTTTTCTAAATTTTAATTAAATATAACAAAAATTGTAAATTTGTTTATTAGTAAAATTTAAAAGTTTTACTATGTAGGGTTTTGAAGAACTCACCATACCTTTCAAAATATTTTCTTATCAATCGTTCTATTGCTCCAAAAGTATTTTTTTGCTCCACAGTAATCCCAATATGTATCCCTTGAAAATATCTCCTTTAATTAAACATAACAAAAAATGTAATTTTAGTAAAATAAACAAAAAAATTATTTCTTTTACTATGTAGGGTTTTGAGAGAATCACCATACCTTTCCAATTATAATATTCTAAATAGTTATATTTTTCCAAAGTATTATGATGATCCAGAGTGCTCCCATTACGTACCTCTTGCAAATATTTCCCTTGAAATTATTGGAATGAGGTCTCCTAACAAGCTACGAAATTGGTCCATTTTGAATATTTTTTATTATATTTAGTCTAGCGTAGGGGTTTTGGGGTAGGTCAAAGCCTCGAAAGCATTGTAATGGGTGAAAGGGTACACTAGGGGTCCGAAAACCATGGGTTGCAGACCATAGGAAAGTCGAGGCTAGATTGTTATAAATACAGATGCATTTTGTATTTTAAGAGGATAAGAAATGATGAGATATTGATGCAAATAGTGGTTTTAGATAAATGTTTTGGTTTTGGGGAAATGAATCCTATTGGCTGTGTGCGTTGAGATCCAAGTTCAGCTCTGTGTAGACCTTGCTGCTATGTGCGTAGGTTGGGAAGGGAATTGCAAGGAAGAATTGATGAATGAATGAATGCGGAAGATTGTTAGAGAAATGAATCTGTGAGTACTTTTGTGTCAATTACTGATAATTGTTGTATTGTGCATTTTCTGTCTTTAAGCTGCGAAAGATCTGTGTACTGCGTTCTTGGACCTAGATTTGTTATGTTCTGTTTATGTATTGTTGTGTTGATGTTATAACAAGCATATGACTATATATCTAGTGCACGTGGATGCGAATAGAGACTTAATTAACTCTGCATAGAACAAGGTAATATGGGAATCATAGGATCTAGCATAGCTCTTCTTTCCTTACCCATCCTTTCTCAGGGTGCGGAAACCTTGTTCCAGCACCCACCCATACTACTTCGGGTGAGACTTTGACCTATGAAAGAAGGTCACTTGATCCAGGTGGATATTGGTGGCCACCCACCTATTCTACTTGGGCGCCCACCATTTTATATTTCAGTTTTTTAGTTTCGGCATAACTTACTATTTTTAGCAGTTTTCGGGTCCTGAACCTCCAGAGCCGTTTTGAGGCCCTAAACAACATTTTTTGGGCATCGTGCATACAACGAATATCATTTCATTCCGGAATGATTATTCCATTCTGGAATGATATTCGTGGCAAAAGTTGTAGTCCTCGGATAGAAATTTCTAATGATGTATCATGTGCGTCAAACGGAGATAGTATGCCAAAGTTACGTCCCTGGGAAGTTGAAACACCAATCTACCCAAACGGGGCCCATAGTTTTGGCGCTTCATCTCTTAGGGTTAGGTTTTTGGATGTTTAGGGTTCTCCATTGTTTCTCAATAATAAATAGGCCCTAGAGCCTCATTGTAACTCAGTTCAGAGGCCTGTAGCTGCCACATCTCTTCTCAGAGATAGCTACCAGTTCCCTAGCTAGTTTTATTCCCATTCTGTCTGTAAGAAAATTTCAGTTCTTTGATATTAATGAAATGAAGTTTTATTTCCATTCCATATCTATATTTATGGTTATATCTTTATTCTGTTGCGTTCCTGCATAAATCCGGATCATCACTATCGAAAGGGCCAGTAGTATAGGGGTTTGTTGGCAAACCTTGCACACCGAACTTGGGTCAGGAGCCCTCAAGCCAACAAATGGTTCCATTGTCTAGATGCGAAGAAGTCTGAGAGAGGGATCGGGTAATGACAAGAGAATACGGGAAGCCTGAAAGAAAATAAATTGAAGATTGGTTTGAGAGGCAGATGAAGGAGTTCGCAGTAAAAGAAAATTGCAGTGGGAAGTTAATGGCAGAAAGGTGGAAAAATAGGTACATCCTTACTGAAAGCTATGAAATATTCTTTGTGACCTTTGCAATTGAACTCCAAGAGTGGTTGGCTAGACTTGTGGAACTCCAGAAGTGCTTGAAGGACGAGCGTGTCACTCAGTGGACCCCAGAGCTGCTTGAGTAGCTGGAAAAGACTGATAATACTATCACATGCACGGTGGATCACTAGGTGGATAGTATGCTAGGAGGATTTTTGATGGAATTTACCATTGATCAGTTTGTCTCATACTTTGAGGCTGAGCAATGATCCTTCAAAGGGTTCCAAGGAAAATTTCTAAGGAAGTTACTGTTGCTGATTAAGATATTACTGTGCAAAAAGAGTATTATGTGTAGTCATACTAGCTGAATGACCTCAGATCTAGACGGGAGTGCGACACGCAGTGGTAAATATTATCGGACCGACCTTGATGGAGGGAGATCCACCTACAATCTATTTCAAGAACCAGTTGTGCAAGATCCCCTAGCTACATCGCCACCTAGGCCACGCAAAGGTAAGAATTCACCTATACCACCACCCCCCCTAGACAGTGATATGGTTAAACATCTAAAACTACCTAACTTCAAGGGGGTAGGAGATGAGGATATGAACTAGTTTTGGTTTGTTGCAGACTATGTATGGACTGTGCAGAATGTGGTGAGTGATACGATAAAAAGGGCGCAACTATCATTGGCATTCAAGGACAGGGCCGTAGACTAGTATATGCAGTATATTGCCCAAAATGCGAGCACATCTATTCAAGATATCAAGGATGCTTTGAGGCACCAGTTCAGGAAGCCAAAATCTTATTCCCAGTCGATAGCGGAAGTGAAGGACTTCAAACAAGGTGTGTCTAAGTCAGTATGGGAGGCTGATCAACGATTGAAGAAAGAAATCAGGGAAGGAGGATTCAAATACGATGATAGACAAAATACAGAATTGTTCATCGCTATGTTGTTACCTCACCTACACACGCCAATGAGTCATTAGACCTTTGAGTCACAGGAGAAGGCTGTGGAAGTCGCTATGAAACTAGATGCTGCCCCTCGAGAGGACACATCGGCGGGGGTACAACAAATTGAGGAACAACTTGGGGCTATGCATATGGAAATACAAAACCTGCAAAAAGAACGAGGAAAGGACAGTTGCGAAGATCTTTGGTGCATACGAGGTCGGGTGTCTGGCCATAAAAAGGATCAATGCCCTCTACTGATGAATTACATGCAAGTAGGAGGACCTAGCCTGGTATGCCCAGGGGAAAATAGGGAACCTATTCTGTCACGACCTGGGTTGGGTGGACCTATGTTGTGGTGTGACAACTGTCGGGTAGTAGGACTACATGATACGAACCATTGCCCTCAGCTAGGTTCATATGTCCCAGAACTAAAGCAACAATGGTGCAGATTCTGTCGATTAGTGGGACACGATGAGCAGAACTGTCGAACGTATGATTTAATAATGGATCGTGGAAGCTTATATAGGGTAAAAACAGACCCTACATCGCCAAGACTTTCTGCTCACTTTGGAGGATCACTATCCAGAGGTAGAGGAGCTCAGGGAGGAAGCACAGGCCGAGGACGTGGGCAGCTGATTTGCTATAACTATGGAGAAATAGGGCACTTTTCTAGAGAATGCCCAAATCCCACCAGGCCATCGTGAAAATATTGTAGGTAGTTGGACCATGTGGTGGAGGATTGCCCAATTTTAATAGCCAAGATGCAAGAAAAGCAGCCCACCCCTACGCAGAACGTACAAAAAGTTAAAACCGAGCTAAGAAAGGCAGATCCCAGTGCAAAAGTCATAACATGCAGTGGGATGGTCGCCTAGGGAGCAAAAAAGGAGCTTACCTCCCAGGAAGGAGTACCTTTCAAAGAACAAACTCCACTAGCAGCCCCAGCGCAGCTGCCGACGCAACCTCAGATAGAGGAAGGAGTTGAGCCCTTTTTAAAGGCATGTTTGAAGCTGCTACGAAATCCATAGGCTATAGGAAATCTCCAAGCACTACTGAATACCTGCGCAGCTCAGTCCAATTTGATCCTTGATACCAAGGATGTACACAAAATATACAGCTATAAGAAGTTCACTAGAAGAGAGATGCGATTGACTGCACAGATTGGTGACTACGAGATGGATCAGATTATCCTAGATATTGGGTTAGATGCAAATGTGTTACCAAAATAGACATGGAAATGAATGGGAGAGCCTAAATTAGAATGGTCCACAATCCAGCTGCGAATGGAAAATCAACAAAAAATCATCCCTCTAGGGAGGTTTCCAAAATTCACGGTTGACATCGCAGGGGTAAGGGTCCTAGATTAATTTGAAGTAATAGAAATTGTGGAAGATGTAGATCCCTACCCTGCGCTCCTTGGACTAGACTGGGCAATAGACATGGGGGGTGTCATCAATCTCAAAAAGCTCAGCACGATGTTTGAAAACAAAGGCACACGCATCATAGTACCACTTGATCCAGCAGAAGGTGCATGTTATATAGAGCCATCATATGAGAAGGAAGAAATAGATCACATTTATAAATTAACTGTGCGGGATGAAGATCTAGTTAACCCCAGGGATGAAGGAGTGCTCTCCTGGGAAAAGGACAGTGAATGTTTTTCCGACTCTAATGAGGAGCTGGAAAATTGGCAAGGTCAATTGCACGAGGTTTCGATGCTACGATATCTTCAGACCACCAGGAATTTCTGTCGCATCTGTACCATGGAAAGAGACCTACCTTTCCATACAAACGTATGTGATAATAATAATACTGTTGAACCTAAAATTTCTACGGAACACAGGCCAGGAGCACTGCCACTAACACTATGCGGAGCACCTATGCAAGGGTCAGTATTCTTCGCTCAGGAGAAGTATTGGAGCAGGTTGATCCTATGCGTAGGGACCCCGGTTGCCAGATGGACTCCAAGGTTAGTTGACCTACACAGATACTTGCTGACATACAACACTCAAGGGTGCGAGAAAATATTGCCCGGACAGGCTTGCCTAGGTACCGCTAACCTAGCCGTGCGCTCGATTATGGACGTACCTGAAACCAAGTGCAATTGGGAGAATTTGCGGACGCCTCCAGTGACAGATGGCCCGACAATGCGTGACGCAGCCTTATCATACAGAAACGTCCCAACCAAGGGCGAGGCACATGGCTCAAGAATATTGGTGGCCAAATTACAAATCTAGTACCTACACCATGCCCTAAGACACCTAGCATCGACCTTAATTCAGGGAACGCAAATGGCACGCAGGTGTCACCCGCTGTCTGACATTCCATGGAAGCGACTTCAGGCACGAGGGATGTCCATCAGCACCTCTCGATGTGATAAAAAAGGAACCTTACAAGTATGCAAAATAGGCAGCAGATCATCAAAGCAACCGTTTATGGTAAGATTGATCCACATGAGCGAAGGCCAGTCCCACGAACGTGCTACTCCACCATTAAATAGCTCTGGACAGTGTGTGGGTGGCTGCATGATGTCGTACCAGGCTATTTATTCACTCTATAGCATGCTCCTGCTATCTGCGTACTGGGTTTTTGTGCTCATTAACATTCTCTAGGATGCCTGTTTTCTTGTTTCTTTGATGGGCCCTAACTCACCGAATGATCCAGTCTAGGGCTGCTCGGTACCCACAAGTATCATCTCGAGAGGCCATGGGAATGCTGAGTGCAGTAAAAGGAGTGAACACTGGCTTCCTGCAGAAATAATTGTCCGCAAGCCACACATAGAGGGGCACCAGTACTACACAATAGGAATAATTGACCTTTGCACTCCAGGGACATCCACGGGACCTAGTCAGATGGCCTTAGAAGTTATAGCAGAGGAAGGTCTGCTAGTACCACAGTCCCCCACCTGCAACATCACAATAATGTCACAACTGGTTCTACGCTAAGGAGGAATGCTAAGATACAGGGACATGCTGCGACTTCTCCGCGACTCCAGAGTACCACCCAACAGAAGTAATGTATATTCACTCCCTCGCACTACCCTAGTTAACAACCAGGATCCAACTACTAGGGACATCCAAATAGATTTAGCACAACTATCTCAGACATAGCTACAAGGACTATACACCAGAGTGTTACACGAGGTTCGCCACCATGACTAGGCCACACAAAAATAGTATGACATACCTCCAGAATTATGGGACCATCAGATTGTAGTGATCACAGATGCAACGCATATCATTCAAGAGAAGCTGACGCGGGGCGTACAATTTTGTGAAATAGCTACCCAACTATGGACAGCCGTCTAGCACCATTCTATGCTTCAGCATATCCAAAAGGAATTACAATAGGCAGAAGCTATTATGGATCAATTCAAAGCCTCCACAACCTCCACGTAGCGTCTAGCTTTCCTGGACAAGCTTGAGAACCTTCGCCACAACAAGCATGTCATCCAAAAATGGTTGAAACCATGGGCCAACACTGCACTCCAGCTCACCAAAGACGCTTAGTCTGCCATTGCGTGCCTCCACTGACTGTTAGAAAGGGTTACCGTGGCTCCAAATGGCCCTACCTCCCTAAAACTTGTCAACATTATGCAACGAGTTGCAGCCCAGAGTCAGAAAGTGCTCCCTCTGCTCGTTCATGCTCTATCTACCTTGCACGTGCAAATAGAGCCCACACCACTGCAATGACTCAGGACGAGACACAAGATTGTGTTGGGGGACTGTTGGAACGGAGTCTCCTAACAAGCTGCGAAAATGGTCCATTTTGAATATTTTTTACTATATTTAGTCTTACGCAGGGGTTTTGGGGTGGGTCAAAGCCCCGAAAGCATTGTAATGGGTGAAAGGGTAAACTAGGGGTCTGAAAACCATGGGTTGCAGACCATAGGAAAGTCGAGGCTATATTTTTATAAATATAGATGCATTTTGTATTGTAAGAGGATAATAAATGATGAGCTATTGATGCAAATAGTGGTTTAAGATATCTTCTTGGGTTTTGGGCAAAGGACTCCTACTGGCTGTGTGCACGAAGATCCAAGTCCAGTTGTGTGCGGACTCTGCTGTTGTGTGCGCAGGTTGGGAAGGGAATAGTAAGGAAGAATTGATGAATGAATGAATGCAGAATATTGTTAGAGAATTAAATCTGTGAGTAATTTTGTGTGAATTACCAATAATTTCTCTATTGTGCATTTTCTGTCTTTAAGCTGCGAAAGATCTATGTACTACGTTCTTGGATCTAGATCTGTTATGTTCTATTTATGTACTGTTGTTTTGATGTTATAACAAGCATATAACTATAGATGTAGTGCACATGGATGCGAATAGAGACTTAATTAACTCTGCACAGAACAAGGTAATTTGGGAATCACATAATCTAGCGCAGCTCTACTTGCCTTACCCATCCTTTCTTAGGGTGCAGAAACCTAGTTCCAGCACCCACCCATACTACTTCGAGTGAGACTTTGACCTACACAAGCAGGTCACTGCCGAAAGGGCTAGTATTATAGGGGTTTGTTGGCAAACCTTGCACACCGAACCTAGGTCAGGACCCCTCAAGCCAACAGAAATTTTCGGAAAAACAATGAAATGGTGAATAGCATCTTACTATTTAAAAGGCTTTATGGAATTAGATTTCAACAAATCAAATATCGTTGATTTATCAATTCGGAAAAAACAAACTCACATTTTTTTTTCACTTTTTTCTATCATTGGTGCATTTCATAGTAAAACGAACCAATCTGTTTACAAGTAACATATATCGATTAACATAACTTAGCTACGTGCTAATTTTTTTAACTCACTCGTATGATAGAATTTCTTTCTTTATTTTCAAAATCCCAGAAATCAGTGTGGTTATTTTTCAAACGCATTGGTGCGGTTGTTATTTCAAGGCATTGGTGTAGTTAGTTTTATAAGAGTGCTGATATGATAAAATTCTATTTTTACTTTTGAATTCTTAGAAATCAGCGCAGTTATGATTTTAATGCATTGATATTTCTATTATTTAAATGCATTGGTGTAGTTAGTTTTACAAGACCTCCGATATGATTTAAAATTTATCTGAATTCTTATTTTCACATAAAATGGAATTAGAAAAATTTTTGAGGTCTAAAATGAGCCTCCTAAATAATATTATAAAATAATAGTGGAAATAATAAAATAAGACTAGATTATATTATCAAATTTAGAGGGAAAAAAGAAAAAGCTACTTTTTGAATTCATATTTCCAACTTATCTCCCTATGATTTTACTCAAGTTTCAAGAGGGAGCACTTGCTAGATGTGGAATTTAATTCCTCATCCAAGGAGTACCCATGTTGCATACTTTCGATGGACCCTTTTACTTGAAAAATGAGAAATGCATGAAAAATGTGATTGCAATAATGTTTTTCATGTTTTTCTCATTTTTCATGTAGCAAGGTGCATTGAAAGTATGCAACATGAGTACTCCATGGATGAGGAATTAAATTTTGCATCCAAAAAGTTCTCTTTCTCGAAACTTCTGTAAAATTGTATGGAGATAAATTGAAAATATGAGTTGAAATTTTTTTATTTTTTTTATTAATGTTTTAACTTTTTTACTCCAAAAATGGTGAATCACCACCATGGTTGGCATCATCACCTTGAATCCCATTGGTTCTAAAAAAGTTGATTTTTGTAGTACATTTTTGTTTTGAGGCTCATTTTTTACCTCAAAATTTATCTAATGCATATTCATCTAAAATTATCGTTTAGGATGCATGCGCATGAGTTACAATAGTTCATATTATAAATTTTATGCTTAAAATCACTATGTTCTTGAAAAATGGGTTGAAAACTATATTGAAATTAAGATTGTGGTTATATGGTTCTCAAAATTAATTTTAGGTATGTACACACAAATTTATTTTCTATTTTTCTCGAATGAAGGGAGAAAATATGTAATGGATAATTCGTCAAATTCTAGCTCATTCCATATTTCTAAAAGTCCTTGACAAAATTCTCTATTTCCATCTCCAGTAAGTTCAGATTTTATTTATTTTTTGATTATTTGATTGATTTGTTTTTTTATCCATATAAATTTGAATAAAAATATATCCAAATTTGTAGGATCGTGATTCATAATTGAGTTGATATGCACAAAATTTTTCACCATTTCAAAAACATCGGAAGCTATTACCAGGAGTAGCATACCACAACCAGTTGGTAGATGAAAATGGACAGTCGCTTCACCCTTCCAATTGGAGCATGAAATCTTATAGCCACAATCTTGGGTCAACAAGGATAATAATTGTTTGGGACAATGTAATTTCAAAAAACCAAGTGCTTTGGGCTTACTAATATCATTGAATCTTCAATATTTTTTGAAATTAGGATTCTAGTGAAGATGAAAGACCCACCTACCATCTTCCAGACCACCCCGCTACAATTTAAAATCGAGAGAAAATTGTAGTAAGAGAAAAACTCGGAGATGAAGTATACAAATAATGGTTGAATAAACTGCCCATTCAATTCTCACTATGTCCAGATTCACCATTAATTAGGAAAGACTACAAAAATAGTAGTTCTTCATCACAAGTTGGCAGTGGATAAAATAAAGTAGAGGTTCATATGGATGGTTACTTATGGGATACAACAGTCATTGAGAAAATTTTGTTAGATGCATTCCAGAACGATGAGCTAGGGGATGATGCCCATATCACTGATACCTTATTTGAAAGACTGAAATATGCTTCCATCACCCCTCTCTTTGGACCTAGTGACTAGTCAAATTCTACCCTACTGAAGACAACGATGTTACTGTACAACTTGAAAGAAAATTTTGGCATGTCAAATGCAACTTTATCATCAATATTTTTGTAGTTGAACAAGATCAAGTCCCTTATATTTTGAGAAATATTTTCACTCAAGCAATGTTAAAAATGGTCAATTTTATGAACATTAAATATTGACATTGTACAATTATATTTCCCAGCATCTACAAGTTATTCAAAGATAAGGTTATTCTAAGTGATAATGTCTTACTTGGTAGCTATTAAGAGGCAAATCAGTTGTCTAAATTGTTGGGTCTTAAGTACATATAATATCATGCATGTCTGAATGATTGTATTATATATATAGGATAATATGGAGGCAAAGAGATATGTCAGAAATGTGGGCATGACAGGTACCATAAAAAAAAGGGTAAAGCACATTGTCATCCTCATAAGATATCGAGGCACATGCCTATAATCCCAAAGATTCAAAGGATTGTTCATTGCAAAGAATTATCTATGTTACAAGGAAGGCATGCCTCACATATAAGTGATTGAGGAGTTATGTGAATCCCAACATATTCAATAGCCGTGAAGGATATAGAATATAGATGATTTGAAAAATTCAAGGATGAAGTACAAATTCTATGAATTAGCATAGCCATAGATGGTGTCAACACATATTCCTTCCAAAACATTAAATATTATGTTTGGTCTATAATAGTGATCAATAATAATATCCCCCCATGGTTTTCTGTGAAGAATGAACATATTATGATGGCTCTCATAGTCCCTGGTAGAAGAGAAGTTAAGAATATGAATGTCTACTTACAACCATTTGTAGATGAATTAAAAGAATTATGGGAAGGGATGCATGTATATGATGTATCAAGACCCATCACAACAGAGAGGGTTTTTAGGTTGTATGGAATATGTTCTTACACCATATGTGTGTTAGGTCCTTATAATACTAGTTTATCCCCTTATTATTATTGTTAGTGTATCCCCCTTATTGTTATTGTTGTAGCCATGTGGTCCCCATAGTATTATTATTATTCCCCATAGAAGTCGGATGTTGTTATTTTTCTGCCCTTACATTATTATTGCTATGCCAGCTCTGATTATAGTGTGACCCTTTTGACTCCTATATATATAAAGGAGATTTTATTATTTGTAGCATCCAAGAATTGTTCATTTATGTAATGTAAAGGAGGTTTATCTCTCAACGATACTAATTTATAATACATTGATCTATATTTTCTTATATTTTGTGAGCTGGTTGCATAAAATTTGGAATTAGAGCTTTGGATTCTAGGGTTTCACTTCTTAAAATAGGTCATCTTGGAAATTTCACTATATATATTTTTTTTTACAAAGCTTTAGAAGCTAAAATTGAAACCACGTCGATTTGAAATAATGGTGAAATGCATGCTATAATTTCAAATCTTGGTTCACTATATTTTCGTATATATCTTCCGAGGAATTTAGGTTTTTGGTTGGCTCCAAAATTTAGTCTCAAACAAGTTTTGTTTGAAAAATTAGTTGGAAGTGATTCCAAGGGAATATTGAAGCATACATATTAGCATTGGGTTCTAAAATTATTTCCAGAAAGAATTCCAAACCCATTAATCCCTCAAAAATCGCTACTATGACACATGAAGAAGAAGAATTGCAACATGATATATAAAAATTATGAGACCAAATGCAACATATTTCACTCTCACAAAGAGTAACCAAAAATATAATAGAAGAAAAATGGAATATTTGAAGGATGGATTAAGAGTGGGCATGGATGGTTTAAAATAAGGCATGGAATATAATATGGATGGTTTGAAATTAGACATGGAAGGTTTGAAGGAAGGTTTGACAAAATTGTTGCAAGCAAGGCTTCGCGATGGTGACAAGGTAATCCATTAAATCATGATGAGGAAAAAATGAATATGAATTGTTATTTCAGAAACTCCAATGTTGGTTTTAAGAACCACCACATTCCAAAGATATATATGAAGAATTTTTATGGAAAGGATTTCGTAACATGGATACTACAAATGGAGCAATATTTTGATCTACATGATGTGGAACACTCACAAAAGGTATGCATTTCATGTTTTTATTTAGAACCCAATAATTTTGTCTGGTATCGATGGATTTGTGCTCATAAACCACTTGTCACTTGGTCAATTTTTATGGAGGAAATGATAACACATTATGAGGATACAAAGAGAAACACCTTCTTTACCCAATTAATAAATCTCAAACAAAAGGGTTCAATGGCAAAGCACATTGACGACTTCCAAAAATTGAATATCAGGGTAGAAGATATTCCAAAGGAACATAGGATTGATGTCTTCATAGGTACTTTAAAGGATAAAATCCAACATGAGTTTTGCCTTTGGGAACATGATTCATTGGAGAAGGCATTTAGGGTCAGGAAAAGTTGAAAAAATATTATGGCAACAAGGAAGTTTACCAATCACAACTATAAAGATGGAAATGTTGTTGCTCCTAGCCTTCCACAACCTACAAGGTTGAAACCACAACAATTGGAGGAAAGAGGAACAAAAGGGCTTTGTGATAGTTGTGATAGAAAATATACTAAAGGTCATAAGTGTTCTGAGAAGAAATTATTTCACATAGATTGTGAAGAGGATGAAGAAAAGGAACAAAAAAAATCAAAAGATGAGGATATACACCAAGAACCAACCCCAGAGAAGGAAGAAATGAATCCAAAAATATATTGTAATGCATTCAAAGGAATTACCACTCATAAAACTCTCAAGATAGAAATATATATCAAGAAAAAAAAGGTAATAGTGTTGATTTATTCAGGTAGTACCCATAATTTTATTCATTTTAAGATAGCCAAGGAATTTAATTTATTCCTATATCCAGCACCAGAGTGTCAAGTGATCGTTGAAAATGGAGTAAATATAAATTTCTCTAGAAAGTATCATAATATCAAGCTAACCATAGGGTAATATTCTTTGAATAGTCCAATTATTTCTATTCCAATGGGCGGTGTTGATGTTGTACTAGGAGTCCAAAGATCTTTGAGTACTATAGATTTTATTTTTTAAGAAATTTTGTTGATTTATTTTTGCAAAGGAAAGGAGATTTAATTATGGGGTATCACGGGGAAACAAGGATAGATAATAAACTCTAATGTCAAGACAAATCTTCTAAAGAAAGAACAATGAGGCGTAACTTCACAATTATGCTCACTAGAGGTTCAAACATTGAAATCATATATTTCTCCAGATCTCCAAAAGGGCTTGCACAATAAATATAAAGGTGTCTAAGACTCCCAAAGGCCTCCCACCTCATTATCATGATCATGACATTCATTTTATTCCAAGAAGTGTTCGTCCAAAAATAAGTCCTTACAGATATCCTTATTCCCAAAAGAGTGAGATTAAACGTATGGTTGTAGAAATTCAAGTGGGTGGTATAATTCAACCTAGTAAAAGCTCTTTCTCTGATCTAATATTATTGGTGCACAAGAAGGATGGATCATGGTGCATGTGTCTAGTTTATAGCGATCTCAACAAGTTCACTATTAAAAATAAATTTCACATTTCTATCATTGATAAATTATTGCATGAATTACATGGAGAAATTTACTTCACCAAGTTGGATATTCTTTCAAGATATCATCAAATAAGAATGAAGACTAAAGGAATTCCGAAAACTTCATTTAGAACTCATGAGTTTCATTATGAATTTTTGGTCATGCCTTTTGGGCTAACCAATGCACCTTATACATTTTAATGTTTGATGAATTCCATTTTTAAACCCTTAGAAAATTTATGTTAGTACTTGCGAATGATATACTAATCTATAGCAAGTCTTGGAAGGATCATGTTCAACATGTTGAGAGGGTGCTAAAATTATTGCAGGAGAAACAATTATATGCAAAAGCCTCCAAATGTTTCTTTGGAGTAAAAGAGGTGGAATATCTTGGGCATATTTTATCTCATGAGGGTGTTAAGGTAGACCTTAACAAAATTAAAGACATTAAGGAATGGAAAATCCCCACAACCATAAAGCACCTGCGAGGATTTCTTGGGTCGATAAGGTAACATCTCAATTTTGTTAAGAATTATGGGATAATAACAACACCTCTAACAACATTACCGAAGCAGATGTATTTTATTGGACTACAGAAAAAGCTAAGGCCTTTGAACATCTTAAAGAGGCAATGTGCCAAGCATCGGTCATAGCTACGCCCGACTTTACAAAAACATTTATTGTTGAATGTGATGCCTTGGTAAATGGAATGGGTGTTTTTTTAATGGAAGAAGGAAGACCCATTGCTTTTGAAATCCATCCAATCAAAGGATAGTATTTACAAAAAACTATTTATTAGAAGGAAATGCTGGCAATACTACATGCACTTAAGAAATGGAGACCTTACCTAATTGGAAGACACTTCAAGGTAAAAACAGATCATGATAGTCTTAAATACTTTTTAGAACAAAGATTATCTTCAGAAGAGTAGAAAAAATGGGTCACAAAGATTTTGGGTTATGAATTTGAAATCATCTACAAAGAAGGGAAGAAAAATGGTGTTGCAGATGCACTCTCAAGAAAGGATGAGGATTTGGAAGCATTGCTTTGTACCATTTGTATTATCCAACCATATTGGATAACTAAAGAAAGGGATGAATGGAATAATGATGAAGAATTGTGGGAACTCATTCAAAATTTGCAGTAAGATCCCAAATACATCTGATAAATTTAGCTATAAAAATGATTCATTATGGTACAAATATCATTTATATCTTTGTAAGAATTCCCAAATCAAACAAAATATCCTTTTGGAATTTCAGAACTCTCCCTTAGGAGGGAACTTAGTATTTTAAAAAACATACCATAGGGTTAATTTTTTTTGGGATGGCCTTAAATATGATATTCAAAAATTTGTGGCAGAATGTTTGGCTTTCCAAAAAAATAAAGTGGAGAGAATTAAGACCCCAAGTCTGTTATGACCTTTACCCATTCCAAGTCAATGTTAGGAGGAGGTTTCAATGTATTTTATCATACGTTTACCCAAGTCTAAAGGAAAGAGTGTCATCATGGTGGTAGTTGATGGACTTACCAAGTATGCACACTTTTGTGCATTATCACATCCATTTAAAGGCAGTACAGTTGTTACTGCACTTATGCAAACAATTCAAAAGCTAGATGGAAACCCAATGATTATTGTAAGTGACATAGATCCCATTTTTTATTGGAAATTTTTGGACAAAATTGTTTTCTTAGTACTAAATTAGCTCATAGTTCATCTTATCATCGTCGATCTGATGGGAAAACTGAGATAGTGAAGAAATGTTTGGAAGGATATCTTCATTTCTTTGTATCTAATAAACAGACACAATGGGTCAAGTGGTTACCTATAGCTGAATGGTGGTATAACACTTCCTTCCACAACTTTATGGATATCACCAATCGTCCATCACATCATATTTAAGGGAAAATTCTAAGGTTTAAGTACTGTAAGATCACATCGAACATAAACAAAAAGTTCTCAAACTCTTAAAGGATAACCTCACTTTGGCATAGTTTAATGAAACAACAAGCAATCAACATCATAGCGAAAGAGGTTTTGATGTATGCGACTATGTATTTTTATGGCTACAACGATAAAAAAAAAATTCCCTTAGAGAAAGCTAAGAAGGATAATAAATTATCACCAAAGTATTATGGTCCTTACAAGGTGTTGCAAAAGATTGGTATTGTGGCATACAAATTGGAGCTTCCGCCATCTTGTCGATTGCATCCAGTTTTCCATGCTTCATTCTTAAAGAAGGTTATATGTGACAAGCTTTGAGTTCAAACAATATTTTTAGAACTTGACGAGGAAGGAAAAATAATATTCGATCTTGAAGCAGTCATGGATTCAAGAACTTAACAGCTATGAAATCAATCAATTTCAGTGTATCTCATCAAGTGGAAGAACTTACCTGCTGAATATTCATGTGGGAGGCTGATAATTTTATGCAAAAGCATCCACAACTACTCAATCGTTGAGGACAACATTTTTTTGAAGGAGAGGGGCATGTTAGGTCCCTATCATACTAATATATCCCCTTATTATTATTGTTATTGTATCCCCATTATCGTTATTTTTGTACCCATGTAGTCCCCATAGCATTATTATTTTTCCCCATAGAAGCTCATTTTTTTTATTGTTGTGCCCTTACATTATTATTTTTATGGCAGATCTAAATATATTGTGACCCCTTTGACTCCTATATATAGAAATGAGGTTTTCTTATTTGTGGCATCAAATACTTATTCATTTATGTAATGTAAAAGAGGTTTCCCCCTCGAAGAGGCTGATTTCTAAGTCGCTGACCTATATTTTATTCTATTTTGTGATTTGGTTGCATAACCACATCATTATCGAGGCTTAGGAGTTTGATCTAGTAACTTACATGTTTATTGATTTTTTTATATTTGTAACAATATTGTTTCACATATTATTTTAATTCACTCCAATTGTTTTGATCTTGATGATCGCTAACGTGCCCTATACTATACCATAATTCTATATGTCTTATAAGAAAATGGTACCATGTATGTAAATGTTGTGGACCTTATATAAAGGCTAGGTGGTCCAACCACCTACAAAATCTAGTTTATGACTGCTCCAGGGTATTCCTCCTAGAATAACACCCTCATAGAAGAGAAACATTCACTTTCAATTGTAAACCAAAGAGAACCTAAAGGGCTGTTATAATGATACCAGTTGAATGAATTAGAGCATAGGAGAGATAGAGGAGAAGGATATTACAAAAATGTTTGATTCAAATGGGAAGCCTATGTTGGATGATCCAGAATTCTTTGACACCAATTTTGAGAAATTTTCCATTGGGATGAAAATGAAATTTGTATTTTATGATCTCCCATATTGGGATAATCTTAATATTTCCTAGTTACTAGATCTCATGCATATATTTAAAAATGTTTCACCTTATTTATGGAGGCACATATCATCGAAAGAAAATGAAACATTCGCTATTAGGAGAGATCTTATTTCTTCAAAAAATAAAAATAAAAAATTGGCCAAGAAAAGAAAGTAGAGGAGAGGTTGGTCCCTCTTAGTATTTCAAATAAGCTGATGTCCCATGGAATTTAAATAAACACGATATTTATTTGGAAAATTAAGTTATAATAGGTGTGAGGGTGCCTTCTTTATATGGTCCTTCACTACAATGTTGATTCACTATTGAAGGCCATTTGCCACGGTTGAAATTTCATGACCATTTGAACCTTCTAAGAATATGCATGTCAAAAACATGATTTTATTATTTGTTATTACTTTTATGCAATGGGATGAAATATAATTAGTTTTTTTATGTGTTTAATTTGGAGTGTCATTAACCTCTAGTCGTGGATAGGTGTGTGAACCATGAATTCCCGCAAGACCTATGACTTGGCATATCTAAATTATATGCATGTGTACGTTGGATCACATCAAAGGAGATGCATATGGCTAACATTCAACAGTGGCATCAAGAGATAACTTAGATTGTTTGTATGTTTGATAAGGAATTTCTGACGAGTTTCATGGATTTGTGGGTTCATATTCTAATTTGACTAGTAGATGAGGTTGAATTAGCTATCGTGGTTTCTTTTCATTGGATGTTATTCTTAGAGAGGCACATGAATAAATTGAAAGGTTTTTTTCGATAAAGTACCAAACCTGGGGGGTTTATGGTAGGTGGGTACATATAATATGAGTCTTTCTATTATTCCAATGGGTACATCAAGCATTTCAACAATACACCAGGTGTGATGATTTGGTAAGTTGAAAGGGATGAAGAAAAGTTATCCAAACAAATATAAAAAGGTGCATGATAAAGAGTGAGTTACTAATCATTTTTCAAATTTATGCATAGTAATTATTCACACTGAACTTCATAATGCATATTTTGATCTCATACTTACTATATATATTGGCTTGATTTTATCAATGAATTTAGAAGTGAAGTCATCAACAAATTCATTCTTTACAATTTGGAAGAAACATAGCCGCGGGTCACATTATACAAACATAACAGGAGGAAATGTGACAGTGAAAGGAAAAAATTCAAACAGTTGAATGGTAGAAGAATTCCTTATCCTGATCATTTAAAAGAAAATATGTCAACGATATGCCCCAACAGTTGGGTTGTTGATCAAGTCAGAGAGAAATGTGGTGCTTATGGGCATTACCAAAGTATTGAAGAACATGTGCTAAAAATAGGTATTGGCTGCAATAAATCGATAATAATCTGTTTTTGTACATTTTTTACTTCATAATGCACCTTTGAATTGTAACATATATATTTTATATTTTAATTTTTTCAATTATTTAAACACATGACATTATTATTTTTTCACTTTTTTATAGGTGTATTTGTTCCCATCTATAAGGGCATATTGACATCATTTTTGCATGGAGGATTTCAATGATGTATGCATGACACAATATTATGGAGTCAAAGTTGAGTTCAATCAATCTAGTCATGCTAGCCACCATGATCAAAACCTAATACAAATGATGTTAGGTTATGTCAGAAAATTACAAGAGATCATTGAAGTGGAATTCTCTTCATTCCATGTTTTATTTTTAGGTGCAAGTGGTGGGACACCATTGATCAGAATAATGTGATTTGGGATGATATCTATCAGCTCTAGAAAGATGCAGCATGAAGCTAGGGAGCCTTATGTTTTCCCCAAATGCTGAAACCATGTGTCTTTTTACCTAGATTTATTGGATAGGGATTGGTTGTTCGTATTAATACACGACACTAGATCAAAACATATTTTTGGGAAAAACACTGTTATCAGGCCAAGCAAGGAAGATAATTAGGGTGATGACAACAGACAGTGATATGTACATGTATTATTTCATCATTTATACTATTGTTGTATGTTTTTGTTATCTTTATTTCACTAATTATATTGTTTTTTATTCGTCTCGTTGCCATTTTATATAACTCGTGTTTTTTTCCAATGGAAACATGTTTACACTTAAAACTAAGTATTTCCAATTGTGTAATATATATTTCAAAAATTAAAATTTTAACATATTTTTTTAATTCTAATTTGCAATAGACTTATTCTATAGGAATTCGATACACATCAGAATGGATCAAAATATTGTAATTCTAAGCATGAGTTATCAATTTTGTACTGTTTTGTTTTAATTTTGCGACCAAAACATATATTTCTAATATAAAACATTTTCTACACTAGAAAATATAAAAGTCCATTTCGAATCCTAAAGGTGAGTAGTCCATTAATAATTCTTATTTATAAATATATATTTTTTAAGATATGAATCTTAATATACTTGTTATATCCTTTCTCAAATGACATTGTGAGTATCAATCTAGAATAACTCACAAAGTGATGGAAAACGGAGAAGGAAAATCATATATGTGTTATATATATGTATTAATAGGCTTAATACAACCATTGCCAAAGTTATTAAATATAGTAAAAGAACCTCCCTTATTTTCACTATGCAAATATCTTTTTAGAATGCAAAACTTGAAAAAATATGTACATGTCAAAATATTTAATCTCTTTTAGTGCTTCATAAATAGGTGATTAATATGGATCCATAGCGATTTTCTGTCTCTATATATATACCATCTGTAATTTGTCATTATTTAAATTGTATTTTTTAATAATTTATTATTATTATTATTATTATTTTATATTAAAGATTGAATGAGTTACACATTTTCATCTTATTAAGAACTAACTAAATTATTTTACCTTAAATTATTTTTTCCTTGTGATTGTTGAAATATTTTACTAATTAGGTTAGAATGAATCTGTATGAACAATCTAAGAAATAGAAAATTTGTATGGTAATTTTACATTTATAGTTTCAACCATATTAAAATTTGTAATCTATGAAAATATCCTTGCATATTTGTTTTAAAGTAAGTTGGTTTGCATGTAATTTCATATATATAATTTTGATATAAGTTCACCTTTACATAATCTATAATAAATATGATTTCATAAAAATAAACATCATCCAAAATACACTTTCAAATCCGCTAACATCATATAATTATATACACATCTAGCACATATAAATTCCATTAGCTAGCAAAAAAATATAATAACCTGACAAGGCATCATCATTGTGATCACCTCTAACAAAGACAAGCATTGTAATCTAACATCATCACCACACACATCCTCAAATATACATCTCATGTTAAATAACTGTTATTACATACACATCTATCTGCAAGCACATTAAATGAACATATATAACATGACATAACAATATACACATCAAAATCAACATATAATTTAAGTACGTCAACATGGAAAAAAATATGATATATATATATATATATATATATATATATATATATATATATATATATATATATATATATATATAGACACACACACACACACACACAAAAAAGACAAATAACTGCTATAAAATATTTGATACAACAATAATAGTGGCAGCTTGGTTTGTAGCAGAAGATGATGAATGGTCAACTGGCTCAACAGTCAAACTATGAGGTGGAGGAGAAGGTTGTCGGTTTGTTATCTAAGGAGAAATAGGCAATATTTTGTCATTAGGTGGAGGAGGAGTAGGTTTAGTACTACCAGAAGGATCACCGGTACCTTGATCATGATTCAATGAGGTAGTACTAGGTGAACACTCATGTGTATTTGCTACATGGCATCCCTCCTCTCTACCAGTAGTCTGGTAACAATCACGATATGGAATATAAGACTCATCATATCATGTGGAAATTACCTCAAGTCCTCCAGGAGCCTAGGATCTTCCCTGATATCTCAAGTCTTCACAAGATGGAATCCCTCCTTAATCAAAAGTATAGAGAGTCGGTCACATTACTCCATCCTAAATTTGACAACAGCCCTACGTGGTCGCATGCCCGCACCCATCTGCAACCGAGGATGTGCCTCACCCACGGTGGCCTCAGCCATCTCCACATCTATATCCGGTGGGGAAGGAGGCATGGCCCCAAAGAATGTGCTAATATCTACAAAATATATAGTACAAAATAATAATTACACAAATTCATTAAACAATTTTATAAAACAAGTTAAATAATGTGCTAGAATACATTTTATTCTAACTAATTAAGACAATTAAATGAAACTAGATTAATTTAAATAAAACACTATGATTACCTCTATCATCTACAGGTCATCTGGTGTGAAGGGGATGTTGGGACACTGTCACCAATCCATCCCCGTGTAAGGAAATGACACCAAGATAAACATGTGGTCAGCCTCACTGGTCAGTAACCCCAGGTCCTCAGCAGAAATCCTGGATGGATACTCTAGCTGGACCCTCTTAGGAATCATCTCACCCCACATGTGCATATGCACCTCAGTCTTTGGCCTAGGAGGGAAAAAAATAAAATCACGCCTCATCTCCAAAAGCCTCTTAAAATATAAAGAAAAGAAGTCTGAATAAAAATGGAATTTCTCCCTTCCATGTGTTATAGCATGACGTCTATCTAAATATATACAAAACTATTGCAAAAGAATAGTATACCACGTGATACATCATGGAATTTGCACCAAAGAATCGACATAAGAAAAAAGAGGGAAACTAATGCGCTTCCCATCACTATTATAGTGTGCAATGGTACTCACTAATAGTGAGAGGAACCAAACCTACACTGCACCAAAATAAGTGATTTGTAGCTATCCTGGAGACACCTAAAAATTTTGTTAGATCCACTACATGATCCCTAGCATATATATGAGAGTAGAGAAGTTGACTCTCTAATACAACACCATGCACGTAATTAGGGAACTGAGGAATTTCCTTCCCTCTCCTAGATAGGCCAGTGATAAAAATAAATTTCCTCCTCAGTGGGTTGATACCACTAATCAAGACCAACACGAAAAGCTTATTGGTGGAAATCCCACTGACAGATCAATTGTGCCAACAACCCAGAGTGCCCCTTTATGGATGTAGCGTCCTCATAGTACATAAGGAGGCCTACATTCCTCAAGAGGCCTTGGGTCGCAATGGTAATAGGGTGAGGGTATAAATATCTCTCCCTCTCTCGCGCTTCCCATGGTCGGACCATATAGTGTTGGTCCACCCTTTTCTCTTGTTGTTGTTGCACCTCCTTCTGTTAATGTCTTTACATGATTGACATATAAAATACATCATCCTCATACATAAAACATACATTTTTTTATTAAATTAAGAAAGTGTTTATAAATATAGACATATAAATTTGAATTGAAAGAAAATTACCCTTGGCACACAAAAACAAAAGAATGAACTAGAAATGGTGCACAATAAAAATAAGAAAGCATTGACCATGTTGCATACATCAAATTGAAACATCACTTATGCTTCACATACATACAAACACATTGGTTATTTTTATTATTTAATGCAGTGAATCAACATATATTTCACACTAGTGCATATCCATAATATTTTTGTACAAAAATAGAATTTTCAGGTTAACGAACACACCGAGCTATAATTTTTTAATAGTATGCATGTAGTGTGTTTGGTAAAAATAAAAAAAGCAGAAAGTAAATTTTACCAAACACACCACCGAAAAAATTCTAACTTTTCCTTGTTCATTTCAATTTACCAAACACACTGACAAAAGTGTGATGTGTTAACAAAATGCACCGATTTGTAGTGCATCATGTAGATTTATAGGGTGCACCATAATAAGTGCGAGTTTAACCTATCGAATGCACCATGCAAGAAATTCTCGTTTAAAAAAAATGGATTTATTTACCTAATTTTCAATTCTACTCCACTAAAAATATAAACTATAGAGAAACATAGACATTACCTGGACGTTTTCTCCTTAGAGAGGCGCGGTTGCCATGTAAATGAAAAATAAAAATTTGACCACAAATTGAGAAAATTAAAAAGTCACACAATGAGAAATGGACAAAAGGATGACAAGCAAGGGAAGCATCGATGGTAGGCCTCTTCATAGAGGAAAGAGTAACATCGATGCTTGAGAGCTCTACAACACTACAAATGGTAAAAATTAATTTTAGGAACGATACTTTTTTTATTTAACCATGTTCCAATGTGCTCGAGTAACCGCACTGGTGTGTACTGTTTCCTAAGTGTACCATTATTTTCTAAATTAAAAACCTTATCGCGATGCACCTTGTTATTTATGCACAAGACATTTCAATATATGAATAACATCGATGCTTCATGGGAGTATAACACCAAAATGGTGAAATAAATTTTACGACGAGCATTTTTTAAAATTAATTTTTGTCTGGTGTTATAGAGTAGTATATGCACTGGTGCACCTTATATAGGTAGCACACCATTGTTTTATTTGTATAAAAAATAACCCTGTAATGGTGCACCACTTTCATTTAAGCATTGAGGCCTTCACTTCAATTAACGACACCATTATGTATAATATAATAGGAACATCACTATTTTTAAGTTAAAAACTTCACAATGGTGAACCATATTGTTTATGCACCGGTGTGTTTGTATACGAGTTTAGCACTAGGGCGTTGTGAGAGTATAGCACCAGACTGGGAGAAATGAATTTTATGATGGAATTTTTTTTACATTTAACCCTTTTCTAGTTCTATCGAGTAATATACGAACTGGTGAAAATTATATACTTAGCGCACCATTATGTTTTTTATTTTTATAAAAAAATAACTCTTTCGAGGTGCACCATATCCTATTAAGCACCAGTGCGCATAATTATATAACACACCAATGTGTTAATGTATTATATGTGCATCACTAAAAAAAATCCACTAAAACATCGACACACCAAACTCTGCTAGTGACCTCTGCTAAAAACAATTTTTTGTGTTATTTTTATAGGGGCTTCTGTAAAAACCTCAATTAGAGGGTCTTTTCCTTGTATTGAATCCTCCTTTCCTTATGCAACCTCTTTGTTTCAAGGTTCTCCAGTATAACTATATTACCTCTATCCAAGAAATCTTCTCATTCATAACATTTATGGTTGTGTTAGTTGCTAAATGAAAATTTGTTAGTTCCATTTTATTGATTAATAAAAAATTAAAGGCTAGATTTACATGAATTTTTCTCTGATTCCAATCTCTTTAATGTTTCTTTTGGCTAGTGCCCTTTGTCTGGTTCTATTCTTCAAATTTTCCTTGACTTCACGAGACTTAGTCTTCTTCAATGTCTCTTTCGCTATGTGTTGGTTATGGTTCTTCTCTTTTTTCTACTCGTGTTTTCCTTTGACTACCTCCTTATCCTATTTTCAATAATGTTGACTACACTATTTTTACATTATTAGAGCATACTATGCTCTGATACCCCAAATTCCGAAATGGAAAAGTGGTCTTTACTTCTTCAAATTGTAGAAACATAAGAAGCTCAAACAACTCAAAGGTACCTTCAAGCATTTCTTGGTGCCTTGTGATTTATATGAGATGAAAATCTCCTTTTCAATCCTATTTTCGTTTTCTAAAAAAAAAACTAAAATGAAGACCTTGAGGTGAGTGACCAATGCACAACTCCCAAACCTTACATAATCTTTGAGACAAACATGTCAACCGGTTGTTCCCAAATTAAAAACTTGAATATGCTAATTTTTAGCAAATTAGCTGGACTCGACCTAAGGTCAGAGTTACCGTTGTCTTGTTGGTCGGGATTTAAGCACAACTACCTGACTACCAGTGGACCCATGACCCAAAGTCGGGGTGGGGCTAAGCTTGGCTTCGTGGAGTAAAAATATGTCAGAATGCTAACCTATTACTATGGATATGGTGCATTAATCCACCCCCTGCCACCACAATGGGTATTAATCCATGCCTTTGCAAAATTTTTGAGAGTCTTAAATGAAAATTCTATTCTATTCCCTAATGTGAAATCAAATCCTCCCTACAAGGAAAACTTACCAAACTCTGTGGTTAGTGAAATACTTGATTAATGTCTTGTTCGCCTCACTAATAATTTACTTAGGTAGATGTTTGTGACTCACCAAATGTAAAACACATGAGTTTGTAAAATTATTAGAGCACAAATACGGATCTAGCTGAAGAATGATTGCACAAACTTGCGAGAATTGAAAAATAAAAATTAGAATTGAGAATGAATTTTATTCATCAATATTATTTTGAGAATAAATACATAAAGAAAATAAGTTAAGATTAGTTCTACATGCAATAATTATGGATAATTAAAGTTAACTGAAATGAAGTGTGCTTTATGTTATGTTAATGTGCAGATGCGCCACATGCAAGCACTAGAGATAACTAACTAAAGCTAAGTTCACACCGCATGTAAGCACTCGAGTTAACTAGCTAAAGGCAAGTGCACATCACATGTTAGCACTCGATTTCACTAGCTAAAGACAAGTGCACATCACATGAAATAACTAGAGTTGAACTAACGCTAATTAATGCTAACTATGTGCATGTACACCAACACTCCCCCTTTAAGCATAACTTAGGTGAGTGTGATGAAAAATTAATGAGTCCCAAAAGCAATACCATTTTGAGTACCCATATAAAATGCATGAAAAGAGGAAAGAGGGATAACACCCCCCACCCGCACCCCTCAAAATATAATTCAAAAGTAGAGAAAAGACAATTGTAGGGCAATCATATACTTAACCCCGAGACGATCTCACAGCAATCGAAACTTCTACTCAGTTAAAGTCCTGGTGAAGATATCAACATTTTGCTTAGAACTAGGACAATATTGAATATTGATGATCCCATCATGAATGAGTTCTCTAATTAAGTGAATGTGGAACTTGATGTGTTTGATCCACTACCGCCGCACTGGATCTCTACAAAAATTTAACGTACTTTGATTATCGAACGAGATGAAAGTTGGACAATGGAAATTGATCCCAAGCTCAGATAGGAAATTTTGTAGCCAAATGGCCTGAATAGTTGAATTTAAATATTCTTTACACCTGGCCTCTGCTGATGATAACGAAATGGCAACCTGCTTCTTGCTTGACTAACAAATTGGGTCAGATCCAAAATTAAGTACATAAACGGAGGTGGACTTGCAATCATTGTTGTCGCCAACCCAATTTGAACCTGTGAACCCAATGACATACAAAGAACAATTTGCTGCATTATGAATCCCATAGGTGATTTTCCCCTGGACATATCGAAGGATGTGCTTTGCAACTTTCCAGTGTAACTCATGTGGCTGATGCATGTATCTCGAAACCGCTCCCACAACATATGAGAGATCGAGACGAGAGTGAGTGAGATAAAGAAGACTTCCCCCGAGCTGATGGTGCAATGTGAAATCAACCAATGGTGTGGCTTTGCCATTCTCAAGATTTATCCCTGATAAGAAAGGTGTGGCTGCTGGCTTGCAATCACTCATGTGAAATTGTGCCAAAATATCTCTAGCATAATTTGGTTGAGAATTGGTAATACCATAACCACTCTGATTGATCTCTAGTCCAAGAAATAAATTTAGCAAGCCCATGTCTGTCATAGAAAATCGCTTAGCAGTTTTAATCTCAGTAATGACAAAATATAAACTACCTGTTATCAAAATATCATCTATGTAGAGTACTATGATCAAGAAGGAGTCAATTTTATTCGAAAAATAAACATTGGAATGAGATTTACAGCTTAAAAAATTTTGAAATAACGAATAGGAATCCATATTTACATACCATTCTCTACGGGCATGCTTGAGGCCATAGAGATACTTCCTTAGTTTGCATACCAGAGAAGAATTGTGCATGTATATTTTTGGCTCCTCCATGTAGATTTCCTCCTCGGGATCATTGTGAATAAATGCATTATTCACATCCATATGATGCACCGCCCATTGTCTTGTTGTTGCAATGGAGAGAGCTAGCCGAATGGAATCCATTTTTGCCAATGGAGCAAAAGTCTCATCATAGTCAACACCATGTATCTGCTGAAAACATTTTTCTACCAATCGTGCCTTATATCGACTAACTTGGCCATTTGCTACTTTCTTAGTCCGGCAAACCCGCTTGCACTTCAAAATTTTACGATTTGAAGGTAGCAGAACCAAATCCCAAGTCTGGTTCTCAATGAGATAGTTATATTCCTCATCCATTGTTGCTTCCCATTCAGGATGCCCAGTTGCTTCTACATAAGTTTGTGGATCAAATGCATGCGTCATATAAGCATGCATGGGCATGCATGGCTCCATAGCTAAGAGTGCTTGTGGATCTTCCTCAAACTGTGGTATAGAGGTAGGATCATCAAGGAGATCACTCGTGCTACATCATTTTTGTGTTGAAGGTGGTCGAGAATCTTCCGAACAACATGAGGAAGTATGACCTTGATGTTTAGCAAATTCTGGTCCAACAGGTGTCACATGTAAAGGCTCATCTTCATTAGAATTTTGATCTAAAGTTTCATTTGCATACTCATCAATGAGTGGTGATGGAAACTTGGTAACAAGTTCATCTACTCGTGCACGCAAAATATCTTCGCCCAAATTTACACTCATTTCAATAAAGAGCTCTTCATTGTTGATATAAAGCAATATGTACCCTTTGACTTCATCATAATATCTAAAAACCATGCATTCTCTACTTTGAGGCTCGAAATCCTTTCTCTTCTCTATAGGAATGTGGGCCCATGCTCGAGATCCAAAAATGCAAAAATGATTGACTTCAAGTTGCATGCCAGTCCAAACCTCAAAAGGTGTTTTACCAATAACATATTTATGAGGAGATCTATTCTGGATGTATGAGGAACAATCGATAGCTACAACCCACAATTTTCACGAAAGAGATCTTGCATACAACATGAAATTGGCCATCTCTTTCAAAGATCGATTCTTCCTTTAAGCCACCCCATTTTGTTGCAGAGTGAAAGGAATTGTATGTTGCAACTGTATGCGTGCTTCATCACAAATATTTTTGATATCTTTCTTGACATATTCTATCCCATTATCTATGTAGAGTATCTTGATGCATTTTCCAGAATGATTTTCCGCATGTGCTTTGAAAATATTTAGATGTTCAAAAAATTCAGACTTGAGTTTCAAGAAGTAAACCCACATGAATCTCGTGTAATCATCTATAAATTAAAACACATATCTTTCTTTTCTCATTTAAAGTATTGGAAATGGACCCATGAGATCACTATGTACAAGCTCCAAGGGTGAAGAGGCTCTCCATGCATGCCCCTTCTTGAACTTGTCTTCTGGATTCTTTCGAAGAGCGCATCCATTACAAACACTATTTGAAATTTCAATGGTCAACAATCCTTTGACCATCCCTTGCTTGCTAATTTTTTGCATTTATCTTAAATTCAAGTGCCCAAATCTCTTGTTCCAAATCTTACTTTCTTCATTTGCATGCATAAGTACCAAAATAGAATCTGATTGAGGATCGAAATCAAAAAATGTATACAGACGAGATTGATCATTTACCTTGCCAGATGAAATCTTCAAGTTGGTTTTCATGTCATAAATGCTCACAGAATCCAAGGTAAATTCCACTTTCCTTTGGGTACCTGTGTGTGTCATCTGATACACTGAAAGAAGATTCAGATAAATCCTTGGAATATGCAAGACATTCTCAAAAATTCCATATTTGAATTGCACTCTTCCTTGTCCATTTGCTTCAACTACAGAATTGTCCCCCATGAGAATAGAAGTTCCTGAGTATGCATGTACATAAGAAAATGTTTCCTTTGAAGAAGCCATATGAGGTGAAAATCCTGAATCGATGATCCATTCTTGCGGTGTAAAATGAAGAGCAATCAAAGCATGGCCATTATCCCTTGTTTCTGATGGTTTTTCCCTCGTGTTGTTCTTGGCACTTTCTCGATTGTGATGACCAAGATTATTTTGCTAAAGAGTATTTTCCATCATATCAATAGTCTTCTACATGCAAGAGGGTTCAGGATGATAACCTCTATTACAATAAGGACACTTGAAGTTTCCTTTATTTCCCTTCTTACCCTTGGAGCTGGAAGAATCATCTAGAGGTTTTGGATTTCCTCCCTTCCTTGGGTCTGGATCTTTTGCATTTCCTTTGCGTTTGTATTGTTGATTTGGTTTCGAGTTGGACTTTTCTTTCTCATGCATGGAAAGTGCATGTGCATTTGGAGACTTTAATGAACCCGTTTTTTTGAGCTTATCCTTCCCATGAATAGGATACTCAATAAATGCATCAAATTTGGGCACTTTCCATTTTTCTCTAGCTGTGAGTCTAACTGTATGAAATGTAGAAGCAAAAACAACATATTCAGCGCCTAAATTCGAAAGAATAGAAAGGATCAATTGGCCTTCCTATTTTTATTTATTGATCCTGCAATCATGTAGTTGTAGAAGCAATGATTTAAATTTTGTAAAAAAATCTTGAATGTTCTCAAAGCTATTTGGATTTAAGGAATTTAGCTCATTTTCGATAATATGAGCCTGCATCTCATCCTGCTTTCCAAATAAATTCTCCAAGGTTGTCCAAACCTCATTCGGAGTGTTTCATGTGTCCACATGGAAACACAATGCTGGAGATATGGAAAACAATAGAAGACCAAAAGCCTCGTCCATCCTGCTGAAGTATTTGGATTTTTCAACAGCAGAATTGGGTTCAGCTTCTGTATTCATAAGTATCTAATACAAGCCTTTGCCTCTAAGGTGAAGCAAAATCTATGGCTTCCATTGGAAGTAGTTATACGGAGTAAGAATCGCTAAAGATGAGAACTCCATTTCAACAATTACAGAAGTTCTACAATATTTTGATCTCCAAATCAAATATGCAAATAATTCCAATTCTTTGCTCTTCAAACCTAAAAAATATTGTTCATGCATATTCTCCAAACCCTTCTAGCTCTGATAACATGTAAAATTATTAAGGCATATATATGGATCTAGCTGAAGAATGATTGCACAAACTTGCGAGAATTACAAAAGAAAAATTAGAATTGAGAATGAATTTTATTCATCAATATTAGCTTCAAAATCAATACATAAAGAAACTAAGTTAAGCTTAGTTCTACATGCAATAACTATGACAATTAAAGGTAACTGAAGCTAAGTGTACGTTATGTTCTATTAATGTGCCCATGCACCACATGAAAACACTAGATTTAACTAACTAAAACCAAGTGCAGACTACATGTAAGCACTCGAGTTAACTAGCTAAATACAAGTGCACATCACATGTAAGCACTCAATTAACTAGCTAAGGCAAACTCACATCATATGCAATAACTAGAGTTTAACTAAAGTTAATTAAGGCTAATATTAAAAACCATACATTCAATTTCCAACCAAAAAAAAATGAGATAAGTCATTTAAAGCAGATCAACTAATTTATTATTTTTTTGCTCAGGCCTGCTTTATGTTACGAGTAGGATTCCTCTTCTCAGTTCCATACTACGCTCAGGTTCTAACAGTGCACAAGGTATTCACCTCACTCAGAACAATAGTATGTTCTCCCACCCAACCAGACACAGAAGAAAACAAAAAAAATTGTATTATAGCTCAGAACAAAACCGTTACAAAGAATTCTACAACCGCTCTCGACCGAATCTTCTCACGTGCTCCTACCTCTACAAGAGCTCTGACCGTCTGTCGCGATTGCTCCCTCCTAACTTAATTCCACAGACACCTCTTGACAGAGTTTGAACATATAAATTCAGGCAAAGACACATGGAATGTCAATTCAGTTAGAAAAAAAAAAACTAGAAACTTGTTTTCGTATGATTAACACCATAAAATATTTACAAAGGAACGCGTGGGCTTTCTGGCCAAATGCTTTGTCTCAACAAGCTACGTCTACCTCCAGAGGCTCTTCTCTCCATAAATAAAATACAATTAGAAAATTTTCCAACGAACAAATTCTATGGGATACCTATCTCTAAAATCTAAAACTGACTCATAACTAATTAAATACTTGCTACCTTTGTACAGACCCATTTGGGCAATTTACGCTCATCAAACAACCTACAATCCTAGACAATTGGCTCTTAAACTAAATTCGCTAATTTTTAATTTATAATGAGAAAATACATATATACTTCCACAAATTACATGACCCCTATGGTTATGAGTAAAATATGTTTTCTCCAAATTGATGCAGGAGGTTCTGAGCAAAATATGTTGTCTCCAAACTGATACTTCTGCATTAGGATTTGAGATTTGTAAGTTAATTATTAATAATTATGAAGTTTATAGTGAGAGTTTAAATTTGACAAAATATTTTAGGAAATTAGACAAAATATTTTGGAATATTCATAATAGTATACAGAAATCAAAAGTTGAGTATTCATATGCTTTATCTCTAAATTATAAAGCTTGTTTATAAATTAAGAATCTGTAAAGTAAAATGAAAATAAATGGCCATGGTATAAAAATTTTGTCCCATATTTTTTAATTAAGTTATATATGATTTTTTTATAATTAATAAAATAATAAATTAACAAGTAATAATATAATTATAATTTAGTTATTTTTTATGATTTATTTTTAATTTTAACTACATGAAATATATAATAAACTAAATATTTTAATATATAATAAAATAAGTATTTTTTCTTTTTATCTTTATTATAAATTGAAAACTATACACATTTACCACTTATTTAATTTAGAGTATTCCATAAGATTACAAGCCTATGAGAGTAATTAACATTTATTCAAGCCTGAAGTTTTTTTCAGCATGAAAAACATCTGAGATATATATATATATATAAAACTAACATTCCAATATTTAACTTAATGTTCATACATTTAAGCCTGAAGTTAATAAACGCCCTTTAGCAGCTTGCCTTCTATGTAAATTCAATTCAACTCAAGGTACAATATTTATTAAAATATAAGAACTGTTTCATTCATTTACAATATTTATCAAAAAGTAAAAGCTCTTTCATTCATTTAGAGAAGCCTCGGTGTTTAATATGTTGGGCAGCTTTTACACCTTTGTGATCGTCCTTTTGTAACTGACCTAGAGCTGTTGTGGCCGTATGTGGACGTCGTTTTGATAATTGGACTATGGAATTTCACTCGTCTTCCAACCGCTTTAACTAATACCATGCAACTCACCATGAGAGAACTTCATGGTTGACAAAATCGGGGAGAAATCATCGAAACATGTGAATCAACTTTCAACTTATTTTGATAATGTTTTTTTGGTATTGATTACTTAATAAGTTACTTTCAACTTATTTTTCAGATTAATTACCTAATAAGTTGTTACCATCTAATATGATTCATTGTAAGGAAACAAACATCAACATTCAACTATTTCGCTTTCTTTTATTTTATTAAAACTCTTTTTTGTAGCTCAGACTCTAGCGCCCGGCCTTTAATATTTAGCGAAGATCGTGAAACATGATGGATGCGGTGACGGCGGTAGGACGAAAAATGAAAATGATAGATTGCTCTATGTTGTTTGTGTGTTGTCAAATCAATGGAGAGTCAGAAAACATGCATGGGTTTAAAGCACAGTTGGGCAGTAATTTACGAAATTATAGCGTCAAAGTGGGCGACACTGATGAAGATAATCAGCGAATTTTAGGGCACTAAAAAGGGAGGGAGACAGAAAAAACTAAGGTGTGTGTATCGGCCGTGCACATGGCTATATTGTTTCCTTGTCTACCTCATGTTACGATTTGTATACTTTTCGACCCAAGTTTCACTAAAAATCAACTATATCCGGACGAGGACGGCACCCTGGTTGTCTTTAGAATAGGAATCGCGCGCACAGATTTTCCAAACATGTCACGATCATGATAGGTTCAACGCATTTTGGCAAATCCAAAAGTGAAGATCTAATAAAACGTATTGAGATAATATTCAAAAAAATGTGATCACAGACGTCACGTGTTTTGGAAATTTAGTAGCTCTGCTTCCATATATCACATGCCCTAAGATTGAACGATCGAGTTGCTCATTCAAAAAGAGTTGTCTATTAATAAGTCTGCACTATAGAGATGCCGGAATGCGAGAGGCACGATAGGTACTTTGAACATACATAGCTTGTAAAATAAAAATGTAAAAATAGTTGGTTCATATTGATTATTTTGTTAAAATACTTTTCACTTTTAGTTACTTTTTCATCTTTTTAGTATCATGAATGAGTATTACTTATGGAAATGGTAATAGATAAATGACTTACGCCTATCTCTTATGGAAATAGTCATAGATAAATGACTTACTTAAAACACTTGGATCCCAAAAATGATATCTAATACAAATATAAATATGTCTATGTCATTCTAAAGATCAACTCATTGGTTAAAACCCAATTTAAATAATGCACTACATACTCTATTAGTAATGCTAATTTCTACCCAATAAAATAGTCATCTAAAAAGGAATTAAAACACTAAGATATGGTTAGCATTTAAAAAAATTAATAATATATTAAAAAAATCAATTAAATTATAGCTTTAATTTAAACTCATATATATATATATATATATATATATATATATATATATATAATATAAGATTTTTAACCTTAAAGATTTACTCTCACTTTATTATAGAATTTTTAAACTTATTTTGTGACAATGCTATGTATCAATATCATGACCTACTCATATCACATATCCAAAAACCAAAATTAATGTTTATATGACCCTTTTTTAATTGATTAATTTAATTACTCCGGATGCGGATGATTAGAAACGAGCAAGGGCCAACAGGCCAGGTTATGATCCCAACGCAACCCACTTGGGGTGGCCACATGGCCCCCCATGGCAACTTAAATGCTATGTTTATTTCCCATCTGCGATGTGCATTCATAACTGTTCGCCGCCATCTCCTGTGCATTGGTCAGTGCACTCGTCCTCAAATGGCGCATAATCGATCAAATTCTCCCGATTGCTCCATCGATGGCCACCGTCCTCTGTCGCCTTTGAGCTCGCTCTGCCCGGGAGGCTCTGCTATAGGCGGAGAGAGAACAAATACAGGTCGACGGTGCGTGCTGCATTGTTGTTTGGAAATCGCTCCAGGCTTCCATTACACCCACAGTAACTTTGCCCAATTCATTTTAATTCTCAAGTTTCTCCGGTTTTGTTTGATAATTCTTCTGTTATAACTGTTGCTCCCTCCAGAGGCTGGGCGAACTCTTCTGAGGTTTTCACCATGCCCAGATTGAGGCAGCGAATGGCTTGTAGGAAGGGGGCTTCTCGGGGAAGATCCATGGGCGAGCGCCCTCCCCTCAGCCCCAATGTCGACCGCCCTTTGGAGCCTTCTGCTAGGCGTCCTGCTCTTTTATCTTCGGACCCTCCTGGTCCTCGCCCTGACTTCCTTGACATGGCGCCTCCTCGTTCTGCCCCTCCGCCCCTTGCTCCTCCTCTGTTCCCGCCCCAGCCTTTTGTCGCCGCCTCCTCTCCTTCTCAGAGTGGTAGGTTCCTCAGACAGTCCACGCAACACACTGAGTTGCGCTTCGACCGTGCGTTTGACCACCCTTTCTCTGTTTTCCTTACTGTTACGTTGAGCGAAGAGCTCCCCTTCCCTCCTGCCTCACACCCCAGTCTCCTGCAGACCCCTTCTGCTCCTGCCTTTGTTCCTCCTCCTGGCCCTAACCCTGCTCCTTTCATCCCTTCCTCCTGCGCGCCCACTGTCCCCATCCCTTCCTCCTCGGGACTTTTCAATTTGCAGATGGACGCAGGCCTGACAGAAGACGAAGAGAACAAGACTGATGAAGGGGACCAGGACAACCAGTATGGCTGCAGAATTGTGGAGGAGCACTCTGCTTCAGATTAATTGTTCTCTCACCTCCATGACAAATTTCCAGTATGAACTCTGCTTTAAAAGTTTTTCTAGTTTCAGGTGTTTCAATGACTGCTCATAGCAGATATAGCTGCATGTATTTTTTGTATCTTTATAGCTTTCATATGCTCATGACAGTCAACTCTTCGCCGGTTTCCCAGTTGTTGGGCGGTGTAACTACTTACAAACGAACTGGTTTCCTGTTTATGGGCAGTTCTATATCTAGACTGATAGTAGCAATCAAGCCCGGCCTCAGGCTTCCTCAGCTGAGCCGTGGCAGTTTTGTAATTTTATGTTCATAATAGAAATAGCGCAATTTAGCAAAAAAAAAATTGATTAATTTAATTAAATTTGTAGACATGACATAAATAATTTTGAAATTAATCTCAAATTTTGATTTATAATTAATATTAAAAATATTCTAAAATATTCTTTCAAGTTAAATATTTACCATCTATCTAATAATTATTTATAATTAAACTGGACAGCTACCATATTCATTGTACATATCTTTAGTAGATTAGATGATACATTGTTTCACTGATTATCTGACATCTACTTGACTTTTCGGAGGTTTAGACTTTGTCCAGGCATAACTTTTGGATAAATTTTTTCCTGGGGAAAAATTATTTATAATTAAACAAAATTCTAGAAAGCTTATTTCAAAATATAGATGATTATCCACTTAATTATTTCACTACACTCTGTTTTATTATATAACAATTATTTATTTTGTCAACACCAATTAAAATTCTTTATTTATTTTTTATACTCCTCTTAATTAATAAACAAATTCTCAAAGAGATTTAGCCTTTCTCTCTCTCTTTTTCTCTCTCTCTATATATATATATATATATATTATTTTTAACTATGGAGATTCACTCCCACTTTAGTAGCAATATTTTTAACCTATAAATTGGCTATGTTACAACACTTTGGGTAAATTTCATGGTTTAATAGTACCACATATCCAAAAAACCATCACTTATATTTAATTGACATTTTTTTTAATTAATCAAATTTTGATCTATGAATAGTACTAAAAATATTCTAAAATACTATTTAGAGGTTAAATCCTACCATCCACTTAATTACTATTAATAATTTATTAAAATTCTAGAATCGTGATTTCAAAATAAACAAATAATTATTTCACTACACTTTATTCTTGTTATATAAAAATTATTTATTTGTCAACCCCAACAAAACAATCAAGTTTATTTATTCATTTTTATACCCTCCTAATAAATATATGAATTATCTATGATATTTAACATATTTATAAGTATTCTCAGTGTTTACCAATGACTTAATTAATTTGTCATCCAAATTCATATTTTTGTTAAAATACATCAAATCAATTTATTCTTTTTATTGAGTCTTTCTCTTTGAAAAAATGATAATGATGTTTGGTTGGGATGCACCATAAATTGAAATGTTTCAAATTTCATTGTATCTGCTCATTACATCTCCATATCTTCAAGAATGCCCCTTAGCCAAATTACTTCACCCTTAACACTATAAAATACTTTGCAGTAAACTTTAGTAGATGTAATGAAATAGTTGGTTGTTTATTATTGCTAGAACTAACAATATTAAGTCCTATACTATGTATATATTCAATTTATAATGATGGCTTCTCATAACCCTTTAGTGTTAATGTAAACGTGGAAAAAAAAACAATATGTTAAATATTAATTTGGAGAGATGGTTACAGATAATTATGCAATATATTTGAAAATATTAAAAAATATGAAATGTGAGAAAATGAATTAATTTTATAAATATAAAACAATTATTAGTAGGAATTAGGTCTAACTAGCTAAATTTTGAGTTTTTGTGAACTATATGCTATTTTTCTTGTAGAATATAATGCATCTGTATCCCTTAGTACAACCTTTCAGTAACTAAATGATGTGTCTTGCTATACAAAAATTGTAAAATTATAGAGAACATATCGATCTTGTGGACAAATATTTTTTCAAAATTATAATTATAATTTTATATGATTTTTAGAATATGGAATTCATTATATCATTGAAATTAGTTAATGAAACCTAAAAAGGTCTTAATATTATCAGTTACTCATTTTTAAAAAAAATTAGGTTTCAATGTGTTCTAGTGCACTATATAGTGTTTTTTCTAAAAAGTGAAGCTCAAAAAACGTTATAGTGGAAATAAAATATGGATGTATTTTATGATTTTGATATATCCTAAGAGAAAAAATGTATTAAAAATAGTACACACTATTATTTTCTTTCAAAAATTATATATTTAAAAATTACATAGATTTCACCATAAGTATCTATAGATTGATGGACAATAGAAATATCTACCCTATAGAAAGATGAAATCAAAAAGAGTATATATATATATATATATATATATATGCCCAAGAATTTTTTTTCATGTTTTTGTATCCCAAAACATTAAATTTGTGATTATAAACTTGTATCCAAAGAAAAAAGTTCATCATTCATATAAGCTTTCCATAGTGTAAAAATTAAAATAAAGAAAATGTTTTTGCATCCATAACACTAAAAATGCACACACATTTATAGTGGTAAAAATATTTCTACGTACCTTTCGTTGGGGATACATATATGCTCTTATTGTAAAGAATATGCTCACATTCCTGCAGCTAGTAACTTTAACACATACAAAATGGTTGAAGTTCACTTTGGGGGGATGGGACAGAGGAAGGGATAGAGACTCCAAGGGATATAAATAGAGAGGTACAAAGAGAAAGTAAAATATGGGTTAGAATGAGTGGGTGAATAAGGAACATAGAGGGGGAATGAGAAAGACTGAATGAGAGTCAAAATGTGAGAGAGATCTAAAGAAGAGGGCAGGGCATCAAGGGAGGGGGAGATGGGGGTAGAGAGAGAGAGAGAGAGAGAGAGAGAGAGAGAGAGAGAGAGAGAGAGGAGAAGTTACATAACATATAGGGAGGAAGTTAGATAATGAGTTGGAGGGTTGTTGTTGTGAACGATAGATTAAATGAGGGATGAAGGAAGGGATAGAGAGAAAGGGAGGGGAGAGAGTGTCTGATTCAGTGTGTGTGTGTGTGTGTGTGTGAGAGAGAGAGAGAGAGAGAGAGAGAGAGAGGAAAATAATGACAAAGGGTGGGAGGGAGTGAGAGACAATGAAAGAGTATGATAGTGGAAGGGAGATAGAGATACAAATATAAGGCATAGAGAATGGGGGAGGGAGATTTTGGGGGGATTTTTTTGAAGGAGAGGTTGAGGGAGGGAGGGAGTCATAGAGAAATAGAGGAAGGGGGAGGGAGGAGTGGAGAAGGGATGCGGGAGTGAAGAAAATAGAGATAGAAATGGAGATGACAGAGAGAGGGAGAGAGTGGAGAAAGGAGAATGGGTGTGGAAGAATAAGAGATAGGCAGTGATTGAAGGAGAAAGAGAGGGAAGAATATATATATATATATATATATATATATATATATATATATATATATATATATATATATATATATATATATATATATATATATATATATATATATATGGTGATGGATACAAATATTGAGTGGTGAGAGAGGGAGAGATCGAGGGAAGTAGAGAGACAGTGTTATGCAACCAGATCATAAAACAGAAGAAAAGATAGATCACCAACTTGAAAATTAGCCTCTTCGAGGGGGAAGTATACTTTATATCAGATTAAACGAACAATTATTGAATGATAGAAATGAAAATACCTCCTTCGTATATCTAAGAGTCTAAGGAGTCATAATTTAATCACAGACTACATAAAAATAATAATGTAAGGTAAAAAAAAATAACAATAGTGGGCTTCTATGGGGCACAAAAATA
Source organism: Pinus albicaulis (assembly GCA_034641835.2). Taxonomy (NCBI): domain Eukaryota; kingdom Viridiplantae; phylum Streptophyta; class Pinopsida; order Pinales; family Pinaceae; genus Pinus; species Pinus albicaulis. Next base: position 502,344,410 of record CM076582.1, read on the forward strand.
ACAATATGGGGGCTACATGGGCAAAAAAATAACAATAAGGAGGATACAATAACAATAACAATAAGGGGGATACACTAGTATTATAGGGACCTAGCATGCTCCTCTCTTGTAAAAAAGTGTTGTCCTTAATGCATGAGTAGTTCTCGATTCTTTTGTATACAATTCTCATCCTCCCATGTGAAATATTTAGTGGGTAAGTTCTTCCACTTAATGAGATACTCTAAAATTGATCGATTCGGTAGCTATCAGGTTCTTGTTTTTTTTACTTCTTGAGGGCCCAATATGATTTTTCCTTCCTCGTAAATTTATGGATATATTGTTTGAACTAAGATTTTATCACTGGTAACCTTATCGAAGCATGAAACATGAAAAACTAGGTGTACTTGGCAACATGCAGGTAGTTCCAATTTGTATGCCATAATACCAATATTTTGCAACACCTTGTAAGGACCATAGTACTTAGGTGATAATTTATTATACTTCTTAGATATCTTGAGGGACATTTTTTTGTATGGTTGTAGCCGTAAAAATACCCAGTCACATACATAAACAATTATTTCATTATGATGGTAATCTGCCTATTATTTCATTTGAGTCTATATGACAGTGAGGTTATCCTTTAAGAGTTGGATAACTTGTTTTTTATGCTCATGCGATCTTCCATTGCTTGAACCTTATAATTTTCTCTTAAATATGATGTGATGGTTGGTGGATGATATCCCTAAAGTGCCATAAATGCGGTCACTTTTGTTGCAATATGGAAGGAAGTTTTATACCACCATTCAACTAGAGGTAACCACTTGACCCATTGTGCCTGTTTATACAATACAAAGCAAAAAATATATCCTTCAATACATGTGTTCACTATCTCATTTTTCTTGTTAGATTAAGGATGATAAGATGACCTACGAGATAATTGAGCACCAGGACAAGAAATAAATTCCATCCAAAAATTTCCAATGAAAATGGAATCTTTGTCACTTACAATAATCTTTGGGTTTCCAAGTATATTTTGAATTGTTTCCATAAATGCAATAGAACCTATATTGGAATTAGAAGGATGAGTTAATGCACAAAAGTGTGCATACTTGGTAAGTCTATTGACTACAACCATGATGACACTCTTTCCTTTGAACTTGGGTAAAATTATGATAAAATCCATTGGGCCTCCTCCCAACACTAAATTATGTTAAAAATGTGGTCACTACTTAGGGCGGGGGGGAGATGAATTAGTAGTGATTGTGTTCCCATTAAATTTTGTATTTATTTTCAATTTACTGAACAACACTTACACATTATGTCATTCGTATATTAACCATCAAATAAAATAAAAAATATCATGATCACCAATTGAAAAAACATAACAATCACATACATAAAGGAACACAAGGATCTCTGGTGGAAAACCTCCCTCCGAGGAAAAAAAACACCATTTTCTGTTGCCGTTGCTCTATTGCAATTTAATTAATCAAAACAAATCATTTACATAATCATAGCTAGCTATGTCCCACAAGGAATTTTCTCATATAACATCAACTAAGTGAACACCAATCCACTGGACACCCTTATCCCCTAAAAGCCTCACCCAACTGCAATTAGACAATGAGAATGCTACTTATTGTTACTAGCTACCTACACCCATAGGAAATGAACAACTATCCCTTCTTCACCAAGATATCTCAATATGTTGATCAATATGGCCACATTTAAGAATATTTCAAACTATAAATCATGCACAAAGCAACACCAAATCTCTCTCATAAAAAACATCTCGATCAATCAAACTCAACTTCTACAAATACAATGACCACAACTCAACTCAAATCACTACAACTTACACTCACAATATCATCCCATTCATACACTCGCAATCATCCACACACCACTCTCAATCACACAACCATAATAAATTAGTTGCAAATAATCAATATGCAATCTAACATATACAACATAAAAATTAAATATTGCTACATCTATATGAAACAACTCTCTTCCCATGCATACAAAAAAAAAAAATCATAACCAAGGAGTTATGCTCTCCTCATCTCTTCTGCCATCCATCTCTCCAATACTTGCAATAGGACATGCCTTGAACACAAGCATTAGCCTCTTAAATTATTCTACAATTGGGCCCTTGACCTCTAGGTTGTACACAGAATTTTGATCTACAATATGAGCACTTAGTAACCTAAAAAATGGTAGAGGTTCTTCTTTATTTAAAAAAAAATTATCCATTTTCTCAACTATTCACTTGATTAATGTGTTCACACCTCGAACACCTGATTCTCCAGTTGATTTAGTCAATTGAATCTTCTCCACAAATTTACAATTAGTTTCCTCAAAATAAAATCACGAAATAAATGAGGAGCGCGAGAAATCCAGAGGCAATTTTCACTTACAGACATATTTTCTTACACAACACAAACTTAGATAGATTTGGATGCCAGATGTACTCCATTAGGCTGGCCTCCATGCATTTGGGGCCTAAAAATGCTCCTACAGGCTTCTCTCCATGCGACTAGGAAGGGGATGAAGGAAAAACATAATGTCTTCTACTCAGAATTGCCTCCAACTTGTTGCTCAACATCTCTCACATATGTAAAAATATTCCAATTCATGAAAAGCCTCAAAACCATATTTCCAACTTTGTGAAGAGTTCATACATGATGTAGACATCATAAGTGAAATAAGAAACTCATGAGAGCATAAACTATATCTATTAACTTCAACATGAAGCTCAACTATGGATGAGATTATGACAACCTCTTCAATACCTTCAGACATCATAATAATTCAAAAACATAACTCAAGGACACATCTCATGAGAAACAATACAATAATCACCCAAAATCAAGGTCATCTCAACACAAGTAGAATCTACATGGAGACCTAGTTTACTAACCAACCAAGAAATCTATCCAATCACTTGCAACATCCATCAAAGAATCTACAAACACCGATGTAAGGTATAAATAAAATACAAACTAAGTTTGCATCCAATGCACATGCCAAGTGTCGACGGTAGAAGCGATCACCGATTGAGACGAGTCATGACCTAAAACCCTAGGGTTTCCTCTGCGCCCCTGCAGTGGGTGCCGTCATTGCTCTTGATCCCTCTCTTCCGTCTGCATCCTCGCCATATGCAATCCACTTATCTCTCTCAACATGACGGGAGCCAAAAGGGGAGGATATGTAACCTCCCCAAGCTCCGGAATCCCCTAGGTCTTGACCGCTACTGACAATCCTGTTGCCGTCGCATTAGCTCAAAAGCGGAATGATGAAACTAAAAATGTAGACCATCAAGATGCAGATCATGCCCAAACTGGGGACAAAGTCAATGGGGCGACGTCGATGAAATCCTCAACTTTCATACCCATAGAGAAAAAAATACCCGAGATCCATTTCCCCACAAAATGCATCAATAGCCGAATACAATACATGCATGATCATGCTCTAATCGGAAAATTCATTGGACTCTGGCCCACTGAAAAATCTTTTTTAGGGATGGATCCAAGCAAAATGGAAGCCCAAGGGCGAAATCTCATTGCATATTGGCCCTAAGGGCTTCTTCAACATCATCTTCACCTACCTAGAATACAAAAACCGCGTCATGGATGGAGGCCCCTAATTCTTCAATGCCGCAGGTCTCTACCTTCAAGATTGGGTTGAATAATTCAATCCTGATAAAGAGGACTTCAACTGGGCACTAGTTTGGATCCACTTCTACTCCTTGCCACATGAATACTGGGAAGAAATAACACTCAAGAAAATTGGCAACAACCTAGGAACCTTCATCAAAACCACAGAAGAAACAAAGCACAACAAATACACTACCTACGCACGCATTTGTGTCTACATGCATCTTGTAAAAGCTCTCCCTGACTCGGTAAGTCTATGGCATGAGGACTATGAATGGATCCAATCTATTGATTATGAGCATGTTCCTTTTTGTTTTGGTAAGTGTCACATGCATGGGCATATTTTCATAGATTTCCACCAGAATCCCCAAATTAGTCATTCTGATAACCCTAATATCCCAGATCCTGATGGCTTCACTAAAGTTTCCCCTCGCAAGAGGCATTACAAGAAATCCTCCCATAACCCCGGCCGTTCCCAACCCTCTTCTAGCTCCAATCCCAAGCCCGCCTCCAACAATAGTTTCTACATCCTTGCTGATATTGAAGAGAACAAGAGCCTGCCCTCCAATCCCCCATCCTTGGATTTTGATACCCCCTCCCCCCCCCCCCCAACTTTTGGATCCATTCCCCCCCTTGATATCCCTCTACCTGAGGTTATGGAGTAGCACAAGGTGCACGACACTAATCCTAAGGAAAAACAAGTAAAAATTCCTGAAGTAACAACCTCTCAGCCTCAATCGAGCATTCCTATCACTGGATCTGGCATGGAGGTTGATCCTCAACCCTCCCTTAGTCAACCACCAGGCCTAGAAGGAAATTCAGTGACATCCATCTCCTACATGATCGAGGAGCCATAATCCATTGAATTTGGGGATTTGGATCTTACAGGTTTGGAAAAGGCCTGCAATACCAAGGAATACCACACTATTCCCTCTAGACAGATTTACAGCCTGGAGGAGGCCCTGCTCAAAGCTCATTTGATAAAAGGGAGTGCACAACTAGGGATTCAGGGAGAGCTCATTCCTAGGGAAACACTCAACATCATCAGAGAATCTAGAAAGTGAGGAAGGCCAACGGATCTACAAATATTGATAACACTAGGAGAAAAATTGGTGGAATCTGGAAGATACCCCAAGCTAACAAAGTTCTTCAAGGCTCTGAATCAATTTTCTACATGATGAAGCTCACATCATGGAATATCCGAGGGATCAATAGTCCCTCAAAGTGTCGTATGATAAAAAATTGTGTAAGACATCATAAACCCTCCATTTTCTTTATGCAGGAAACCAAATGCAATAGTTCCACCCTTCATTCTACTTTATCTAGGCTCTGGCCTGGCTGTAATACCATGGCTATAGATGCGATCGGGACTTCTGGTGGCCTCGCTATCGCTTGGGATTCCTCCATTATCGCTCTTTCCAATTTTCAGGCTTCTCATCATTTCCTCCAGGCCACCTTTCACATTATAGGCTCCCGCCTGAAGGTTCTCCTCACTAATGTCTACTTCCCTCCGGCCTCTACTCACCAAATGCAGATACTTGATGACATTGCCTCCCTCTCTTCCTCGAACCCCTATCCCTTCTAGATTCTAGGGAGATAATTTAACATGATAACCAGCCTCAACGAAAAGATGGGAGGACGATCTATATTGGACTCTGACATTCTCAGGTTCAAGGATTTTATTCTTTAGATTTGCCTGATTGACATCCCAACTGCCAATGGGATTCATACTTGGAGCAATCACCGAAACGGGAACCATCTTATTGCCTCCTTTCTAGATCATTTTATAATCTCTGACACCATCATCCAGGCCAGCAGAGACATATTCTTTACCATTCTCCCCGCTGCGGGATCTTACCACTAGCCCATTCAACTCCATTGGGACAGACCAAGGCTTGGCCTCCAAAAGCCCTTCCGATTTGAGAAATTTTAGCTTTCGCATCCTGGATTTAGAGAGATGGTTGTAGACTGGTGGCACAATATACAACCCAGCGAAGGATCCACCATGTTCCAAATTCATCAAAAGCTCAAAACTATCAAAGCCAGACTCAAGCATTGGAATCATAATACGTTTGGAAACATTTTCAAAAAGCAGCAAGAGCTGGAGGAAAAAATGGCTACCCTTCAACAACAGTTCATAACTTTTGAACGCAGTGAGGAACTTAGCAAGCAGGAGCAGCAGCTCAAAAATCAGATGGAGGAACACGCTATACAAGAAGAAATTATCCAGAAGCAAAAATCCAGAGTTTGCTGGCTAAAAGAGGAGGAAAAAACACAAAATTTTTCCACCACTCCACCATTCAAAGAAGAATGGTCAATCGTATCTCCCTTCTCAAGATTGAGCAAGGAATCAGTTTGGAAACTCATGAGTAGATCGAACAAGAACTTCTCAATCATTTGAAGGACTCACTAACGGAACTGCCCTTAAATCACCGGGAATCCATCAACCAAATCACTCAACACATTCTAGCCTTGATCACTAAAGATCACAATCAAATGATGCTTAAACCAATCCAGTTGCAGGAATTAGACCAAGCAATGGCCGAGCTAAAAGCTAGAAAAGGCCATGGGCCGGATGGCTTCACCACCAATTTCTTCCATTACTTTTGGGAAGACATTTAAACTGACATTTGGACACTGGTTGAAGAATCCAGATCTATGCATTCGATGCTCCCCGCTCTCAATTCCACTTTCATCACCCTCATTCCCAAAGAAGTGTAGGAAATAACCCCCAACAAATACATACCCATTACCATCTGCAATGTGCTCTATAAGCTTGTCTCCAAAGTGATTTCCAACCGCCTTAAGCCTTTACTCCCCCTCCTCATTTCTCAAGAGAAAACTAGATATGTAGAATGTCGCCACATCATTGATGGTATAATTCTCACCATTGAAGTAGCCCACTCCTTGAAGACCTGCAAAGTGCCAGGGATGCTTGTAAAAATCGATCTCTCCAAAGCCTTTGACAAGTTAAGTTAGGAATACGTCCAGAAAATCTTGGCCGCCTATGGGTTCAGCCAAAATTGGATACGCTGGATAATGAGTCTCATCTCCTCTCTGATTTACTCTATTCTACTCAATGGTTCCTCTTCCACCCCCCTTCTCTCCTTCCAGAGGCATTCGTTAAGGCAACCCTCTTTCCCCTTTTATTTTTGTTCTTATGGTGGAAGGACTCATCAAACTTATCAAAGCCCATGTGCATGACAGATCCTTAATAGGCCTTTGTCTTCATCATCGTCCGCCCCTTACTCATCAGCAATTTGTTGACGACAACATGATCTTTGTTCATCCCTCAATGCAAGAGGCTGCCACTTTCAAGTCTATCCTAGATTGCTTCTCCCTTACTGTTGGTCCCTCTGTCAACAATTCCAAGTCCCAACTCTTCTTCTTTAATACCCCTATCATCACCTAGAGCAACATTTCTCACATTATTATCTTCCCTATTGCCTCTCTACCTTCCAAGTATTTATGAGCCCCCCCCACCGACTCTATCATCAAGTATTCCTCTTGGAAAGACTTGCTAGAAAGAATGGAAACTCGGCTCTCTCTCTGGAGCCACCGAGCTCTCAATCTTGCCAACCGCCTCATTATGGTAAAATTTGTTCTTCAATCCATGCCCTTGTATCTCTTCTCCACGCTGGCGGCACCAAAATGGGTTCTCAGGGCCATTCAACCCTCCAGCGTAATTTTATTTGGGGACGAGATAAGGTTAAAAGAAAGTGGGCACTAGTCAAATGGAAAGACATCTGCGCTCCAAAAAAATCGAGGGGTGGGGTGAGGGGGGGTGGCTAGGCCTTAAAGATCCATAGCTCAGCAATGAAATCATGGGAGCCAAAATATGGTGGCAGTGGATCTCTAACACAGACACCCCTTGGGCTCATCTATGGGCAGCAAAATATGCTGATAACTGGCCTCTAAATAATCTATTTTGTTTTGACACCGAGAAATATGGATCCCTCATCTAGAGGGTAGAACTGAAATAGCGAACCCTCGTCCGAGACCATAGATTCTAGGAAGTGCGATCTAGAAACCAAGCACACTTATGGATCGATTCCTAGCAGCAATTTCTTAGAATGGCCACCCTCTTCCCCAAATCGGATTGGAAGGAAAATATGGAACTCCTTCAGCAACCTCAAATTAACAAGTTATGGAGCACTCAGGACAACAACACCCAGCAGACTTAGTATAGGCACTGGCTTACAATAGATCAACTTCAAGGTCAACTTGGTCTCCATCTCATAGATGATATTGTACAGGAGCTCCTAGAGCATTGTATCCGCAAGTTTGAAGGAGACGACATCATACGCTGGGGTTATTCTTCATTGCGGACCTTCACCACCAAAGAGGCTTATTGCCTACTTCTCCCCAATCCTTAGGACTAGCTTGATGATATTTGGGACAAAATTTGGAATCCCAGGATATGGCCCAAGATCTCCACTTCTCTTTGGCTCCTCAGTAAAAGGCGCATTCTGACCTGAGACAATCTATGCAGAAGGGGTTTTGTTGGCCCCTCTCAATGCCCCAACTTTAGAATCAATGAGGAATCTAGTGAACACATGCTCAAAAAATGCTCTTTAGCAATCGTGCTCTAGGACAAAGTTACTCTGGTAAGCAGACGTTCTGATAGGATTCTTGGATCTATTCTTGACACTATAAGAAGATGGCCACCCACTCCCTTTCAAAGTAACATCCTTAATGCTCTTTCGACTATCATTCCTGGACTCATCTTCTGGTCTATTTGGAAGGAGCACAATCTCAGAATCTTCAAGGATGTCAAAGCCACTCCTGAAATCCTTTGGAATATCATTTGTAGCAATCTACAAGAAACATTAGGCCTTCAACATTGGCAAGACTCTGACCTACCCTCCCATCTAGGGGAGAAGCTCATTTGGATCAACTGGAGCCTTAAGCTCCACTCCTTCCCCCTCACTAAGTTCCCTTCAAACCACTCATTTGATTCCCCTTGCCTTTGGTCCCTAGCACCTCAAGGGTTCTTTAAGCTTAATTTTGATGGGGCGTCTAAGGGAAATCCAGGTGAGGCGGGCTTCAGAGGTATCTTCAAGAATTATTCTGGTGAAGTGTTGTTGGTCTACTACGTAAATATAGGTTGGGACACCAAAAATTCTGTTGAGCTTGAGGGCATGATCCAAGGGCTCCTTCTCGCTCAGGACCACAATTTCTACCCCTTAGAAATTGAGCATGACACCCAAATCCTCATTAATATGGCTACTCGTCTGCAGGCCGGTTCATCTATCATGAAACTAGCCAAGAGCTAGAGATTGGCCTTGCGTATCACTCACTTGAAGCATCTCACCCACTCTCTAGAGGCGATCAACTTCAAGCACATTCGGAGAATAACCAACAAAGTGGCAGACCTCCTTGCCAACAAGAGAGTCTTGCACTCAGCTCCTCTTTGGTCCAGTCCTCTATCTTTGATGGATGATGAAATTCTCAAAAAGGATTGTTCCCAGTTGGTTCTCGGGGATATATCCCTCCCGGATGCGGGTGGTATGTAAAGGGAAGAAGGGCCACGAGGCCGCCATGAGGATGGACACATGGCTGCTCCATGTGCTTCTTCCTTGGAAGGGGCACCATATTAAAGCTTGGCATGAGGGCATCATTACTCCACGCTCTGCCACCCTATCGTTGGCGTACTAGGTCTACTTCCTTTTAATGTTGCTCATCATGGGCTTTAAACCCACCACCTTGGCTCTCCATTGTGCATTCGGCTTTGCTTGCTTCTTCTTCCTTCAGCTCTCCATCTCTACTTCTCTAGCTCTGGAGTAGTGTCCTGGTTCTTCTAGAATAGAGGCTCCCTCTAGTATTCTCCCCTCCCGAAAACCTATTCCCACCTCCCTCTGGTTTGAAGACTCACCCCCCTAGACTGTCATGCCGCGGCGACACAAGCAGCGATGTCGAAGAGCTGGTGGGTGTGGCTTGCCTTCCCACCCTCCCTACCCTCCCATCTCGCCCTACCTCTATCACAACCTAAACTTCTCCATTGATTGGAATGATTTTGACAATCCTCAGCCTTATGAGCAGCTCCCTGCTTCGGCTTTGCCTCCCTCTCCCCTTCACAGCAGAAAACGAGCTCACAAGTCCACCATCTCCCCTGAGCCTACCTTCACCCCTCGCAAGCTGAAAGCTCTTCCGATTCGCAGTGCTACCAGTGGTAGCAATGGTTCAAGTGATTCTAATGGCAACAACAAAGGGAGCTCAGAGCTGGATGTGGGCGACAACTTGGAGTTGAACATTGACGACTACCCTCAGCACCATGTAGCTTCATTGACTACTGATGATGCGACAACCCTAAGCGACCTTACCTCGCCATGCCCTCCGCAAGATGAGCACGCATTGGACATAGGCATGATGGACGTGGGCTACGTCTGTAGGATCCTCGAAGAGCCTCCAGCCTCTAGTGACAAGCATGTAGGTCTCCCTTAGTCTTATCTCTTTAACTCTTTGCGGCATTAGCCTCTGCAATAATGTTTATCCTAGGTTTTTTTGTACATCTCTGCTATCTGTTTTTGCTGGTTTCTTGCCATGGGAAGCAATATTTTTTGAACTTCCAAGGACTAGTTTCCCCTTTATGGACATTCCAATACTTGACAGAACTCTTTGGTACTTTCCCTATGGATTTAATCTGTTCTTTCCACTGGATGCGACTTGTAACATCTTGTTTCTTATGATCTAATAGAATTAGCCTAAATTAGAAAAAAAAATGCACAAGCCAAGTGTCTTTGCCTCACATACTATCAGAAATCAACAACCACTGCAACCATGTAGCATAAGAAACCATATAAATTAATGCATATAATCTCCAACACAAGTCCATGCTCGCGTCAATGAAAATCATTAGTCACTGCAAAACTCATCAAATTTAATGCAGCCTCCAACACCATGCTACTAGGTTGACATCAATTCTAACCAAAAAAATCATCAAAACATCAATGCCAACAACTTGGAATGAATAAATATTGTAATGGACCTGGGATGTTAATTATCTCAACTTTATTTTTTTGGAAAACAAAACATTCTACCACAAAATTATGAATACTGGATTTAATGCCATCACAAAAGCATTCCTTCTTGACCATCTGGTATGTTTTTAAAATCCTAAGTGCCCTCGTAAAGGAGAGGTGTGCAATTCTAAAATAATATTTTGTTTGTGTTTGGAATTATTACATATATATAAGCGATCTTTATACCATAATGAGTCATTTTTCCCGATAAATGTATCAGACGTACTCAGATCTTGTTGCAATTTTTGAATGAGTGTCCACACCTCTTCGCTATTCTTCCATTCCTCCTCTGCTTCAGTTATCCAGTCAGGTTAGATAATACAAATGGAATAGCTAAATGCTTCCACATCCTCATCCTTTAAACCTAAGAGTACATATGCAACAACATTTTGCTTTCTTTTTTTTATTGATTATTTCAAAGTCGTAGCCCAACATCCTAGTTAACCATTTTTGCTACTCTGATAAAGATAATATTTGTTCCAAAATTATTTAATACTACCATGATATTTATTTACCTTGAAGTGTCTTCCCATTAGGTAAGGGTGTCATTGCTTCGAGGGATGTAGTATTTCCAACATTTCCTTCTCATAAATAGGTTTGAGTAAATAATTTTCTTTGATTGGAAGAATTTCAAAAGAAATGGGTCTTACTTCTTGCATTAAAATAACACCAATTCCATTTCCTGAGGCACCACATTCCTCCATAAAATTTTTTGTGATGTATAGAATTTCGAAAACTGGGGCTTGGCAAATTACCTCTTTAATATGTTCAAAGGACTTAGTTTCTTCTAGATTCCAAATAAATGCATATTTCTTCAGTAATGTTGTTATATGTGCTTCAATTTTCACATAATTCTTAACAAAATTGTGATAATACCTTGTCAACCTGAGAAATACTTAAAGATTATTTAGGTTAGTGGGGATTTTCCATTCCTTGATGGATTTAATTTTGTTATGTTATACCTTAAAATACTCATGAGATAAAATATGACCCAAATATTCCACCTCCTATACCCCAAAGAAAATTTTGGATAATTTTGCATACAATTCTTTCTCCTCAAATAATTTTACTACCTTGTCAACATGTTGAACATGATCCTTCCAAGACTTGTTGTAGATTATTATATCTTCAAAAAATACTCAAAAAAAAAATTCTAAGGAAGGGTTTGAAAATGGAATTCATAAAACCTTGAAATGTGGAATGTGCATTAGTAAGGACAAAAGGCATGATCAAAATTCATAATGACCTTCATGAGTTTTGAATGTTGTTTTCAGAATGCCTTGAATATTCATTCTAATTTGATGATATCCTGAATGAAGATCCATCTTGGTGAAGTAAATTGCACCATGTAATTCATCCAATAATTCATCAATGACATGAATGAGAAATTTATGTTTATAGTGATCTTGCTAATCTCCCTATAATCCATACACATATTCCATGATTCATCCTTCTTGTGTACCAATAATACTAGAGCATAGAAAGAAATTTGGCTAGGTTGAATTATTCCTACCTCTAGATTTTCTACAACCATGCATTCAATTTCACTCTTTTGGGCATAGGGATATCTGTAAGGTTTGGTGTTTAGTGGAACACTTACTGGAATCAAGTGAATAACATGACCATGATCATGAATAGGTGGGATGCCTTTGGGAGTCTCAAATATGGAATGTTTGTCTAATCTTCATTGGAGATCTATAGAAATTGATGATTTTGATATTTGAACATCTAGTGAGCATAATTGTGTAATTATGCCTCGTTGTTATTTATTCAAAATATTTTTCCTGCAATTAGAGTTTATTATATTCCTTGGTTTCCCTACAGTTCCCATTAATTCAATCTCCCTTCCTTCCTAGGAAAATTTCAAAAAATGTTCTTGAAAATTAAAAGTTATCATTCCCAACTATTGTAACCATTGGACACCCAATACAACATCACCACTGCCAATTGGAATGTAGAGCATTCTACTATTAAATATATATTCCCCCATGGTTAGATTGATATTATGACGCTTCCTTGAGAAATTTATAATTCCTCCATTTGCAACCATCACTTGAAATTCTAGTGTTGGATATACAAAGAAATTCAATTTCTTGGTTATCTTAAAATGAAAAAAATTATGGTTACTACCAGAATCAATCAACGCTATCACCTTTTTTTTCTTGATATATCATTATATATTGAGAGTTTTACGAATTTTAATTCCTACCAATTCATTACAAGATATGGCCATATCAATTTTTTATTTCTTTGGGTTTGGTTCCTCGTGTATATCCTGTTATTTTGATATTTATTGTTCTCTTTCTTCCTCCTCTTCACAATATATGTAAAATCATTTCTTCTTGGCACACTTAGGACGCTCAGTGTATTTTCTATCACAATTATAACAAATTCCTTTTTCTCCTTTTTTCCTCCATTTTTTGTGGTGCCAACCTTGTAGTTTGTAGGAGGCAAGGAGCAAAAACACTTTCATATTTATAGTTATCAGTAGTAGACTTCCTTGTTGCTATAATTTTTCTTTCAAATTTTCGTGCCACCTTGAATGCCTTATCCAATGAGTTAGATTTCGAAAGGCGAACCTCAATTTGGATGATATCCTTTAAAGTCCCTATGAAGAAATCCATCCAAAGCTCCTATTGAATATCATTTACCTTGATATTCAATATTTGGAAGTCCTTAATGTGCTCCACCATTGAACCATTTTTTTTTAGATTTATCAATTCACTAAATAAGGTATTTGTATGTGTACCCTCATAATGTGCTACCAATTCTTCCATAAAATTTTTCCAAGTGACAATTGTTTTACGAGAAAAAAATCCATCAATACCACACAAAGTATTTTTTTTCTAAATATAAATATGTAGTGCGTACCTTTTGTGTGTATGACACATCATGTATATCAAATCATTGCTCCATTTGTAGCATCCATGTTACCTGATACTTGCCATAAAAATTTCTCATATATACATATTTGGAATGTGGTAGGTCTTAAAACCAACATTGAAGTCTTTAAAATTATAATTCATGTTCCTTTTTTCCTCATCATGATTTTCATGGATTAACTTGTCACCAATGGGAGGAACTTCTTGTAGAAACTTTATCAACCCATCCAACTTGACATTCATCACGTCCATGTATATTTTAAAAACTCCCATGTGTTATTTTAAACCATCCTTAAAACACTCCACGTTGCCTTATATTTTTTCTTCTAAACCATCCATCTTAGCTTCTAGTTAATTTATGGTTACTCTTTGCGAGAGAAAAATTTGTTGCACTTGGTCTTGTAATTTTATATATCATGTTGCACTCTTTCCTCTTCTTCATGCATTATAGTAGAGCATTCTATTTTCTTAATAGGTGTATCCATTTTTCTGTTTCAAGGAATTTTGGAATCAAACAATGATATCTATGCTTCACTATTCCCTTTGAATCACTTAAAACTCATTTTTCAAGCAAAAGGTATGGAAAATTTTAAAAAATACACATTCTTTTTCTTTCTTTTAGGAGTTCGATATCGAAATTGTTTTATATCTATAATTTCAGCCTCCCAATGTCTGAAATGTTGTCTTATAATATCTCTCTGAGTCTTCTTTCCTTTTCCACAAGCCATAACAATATTGTATTCTTCAAGTTAAAGTTATTTCAAATCTTCCACAATGAGTTGATTATGGAATGGATCAATAGAGAGAATTTATACGCGATGACACATGTCACTATTTCAACCTTCAAATTTGAAATTGATACACAAGAAACTACAGTTTGTCCACTTTCAGTATCTTCTTACAAAATTCAAATATTATTCTCTAAGAGAAAGTTATGATTATTTTTCGTAGGACAACTATTTGATACTAAATTCTAGAGCATACAAAAACCCTAACTTATTCAGACTATATGTTAGGAAATAGAGAAAACCAATATGGAAATTTTGTACATGAATTTCATTAAGATTTATTCTCCACGTGGTCTAAATTTCATCATCTGAAGCCTCGTAGAAAAAATTTTATAGCGAAAAATTACAATATGTATTGTTTGAAGTAGCGAAACCCTAGAATTCAAAGCTCTGATATGAAATTTTATGCAACCAAATCACAAAATAGAAGAAATATAGATAAAAAACTTAAAAATTATTCTCTTTGAGGGGGAAATATCCTTTAGATCACATAAAATTAAAAATTCTTGGATGATATAAATGACAAAACCTCCTTCGTATATATAGGAGTCAAAGGGGTCACAATATAAACAAAGCCTACATAACAATAATAATGGAAGCGTGCAAAATAAAAATATTGGGAGTCTATGGGGCACAAAAAAAATAATAAGGTGGCTACACTAGTGTTATAGGGACCTAATAAAGAGATAAACAAAAAGAGAGTGAAAAAATATGGAGGAAGACACACACACACTAAGATATATATATATATATATATATATATATATATATATATATATATATATATATAGGGGGATTTTTTTGAAGGAGGGATTAAATAAGGGATGGAGGGAGGGAGAAAGTGTCTTATTGAGTGATAGTGTAGGTGGGGTAGAGAAAGAGAGGGAGAGTGAGATACAAATATATGATAGGGTAGGATGGGAAAATAATGATAAAAAGGGGGGGGGGTGATAGAAAGTGAAAGAGTAAGATAGTGGGAGGGAGATAAAGATACAATTAGAAGGCACGAATAATGGGGTAGGGAGAGTATGGGGGAAATGTTTTTGAAAGAGGAATTGAGGGAGCGAGGAAGTGATACAAAAATAGAGGGAGGTGGATAGAGGAGTCGAGAGGAGAGGGTGGAGAGAAGGAGTGAGGGATTTAAATCGAGATAGAAATACAGATGGTAGATAAAGGGAGAGAGGGGAAAATGAGAGAGAAGAAGAGTGGGGAGGGGGGGTGGTGGGGGGAGAGAATGAGAGGGATAAAGGAATGGGATTTGAGGGATAAAGAGAGGGAATAATATATATATTCTTACTGCTCTTTCTCCCTCACTCCCTGTATCTAATCATCCTCTCACACCCCACTCTCCCTCTCTCTGCCATCTCCATTTCTATCTCTATTTCCCTCTCTCCCTCCACTCACCCCTCTCCTATTCACTCCTCCCACCCACTCCCTCTTATATATACACACACACACACACAAAGAGGGAGAGACAAAGAGATATGGGGAAGAAATAGACAAAGAGAGTGAGGGAGAGAGAGAAGTTTGGGAGAGACATACAAGGTTGAAAGGGGGTCATTATTAAGCAAGGATTTAATGAGAAAATGAGGTACGAGGAAAGAGGGGAAGGGGAAAAGAAATGGAGGTTTTTGTTATGGAGGGAGGGAGAGAAGGAGAGAGAGACAAAGTTAGTTTTTTTTGTGAATTATGTAGGGAGAGAAAGAGATGAGATGGCATATAGAGGAATATTGAGAGTTAAACATAGTGATTTAGAGGTGGGTAGGATAAATAGAGATGGGAACTTAGTGGGTGAGAGAGAGAAATAAGGAGAGAGGAAGAGTTATAGATATAAATCTAGAGGGTGGAGAGGGGGAAGAGAGATATTGGTTAAGGGGAGGGAGATTTAGGGAGTGAGGCTAAGAGATATTGAGGAAGAGAGGAATGGGAGATAGAGATAGATATGGAGGTGGAAGAGAGAGGGAGAGAGAGATGCAAAGAGAGAGGGAGAAATTTAGAGAAGAGGAGAGAGCTAAGGAGATAGATATGGACATGGAGTAGGGAGAGAGGAGGAGAGAGTGAGAGAGATTGATATGGAGCTATATGTGTGAGACAAAGGGATATAGGTAGTGAATAATAGAGAGAGATAGGGAGGGACGTAAAGGAAGGGGGAAATTGAGAGGAGTGATAGATAGAGAGAGATAGTCTTATCAAACCAGCTCACAAAATAGAAGAAAAGAGAGGTCATTGACTTAGAAATCAGCCTCTTCACGGGGTAAACCTCCTTTACATTAAATAAATGAACAATTCTTGGATGATACAAATGAAAAAACCTCCTTTCTATATATAGGATTCCATTGGGTCAAAATATAATCCTAGATGACCTAACAATAATCATGTAGGGGCACAACAATAACAATAGTGGGATTTTATGGCGCACAATAATAATAATATGGTGACTAAAGGGGTACAACAATAACAATAAGGGGGATACACTAACAACAAAAAGGGACTACACTAGTAATATAGGGACCTAACATGCCCCTCTCCTTCAAAAAAGTGTTGCCCTGAATGCTTGAGTAGTTCTATATGCTTCTATATAAAATCTCATCCTCTCATGTGGAGTATTTAGTGGGTAAGGTCTTCCACTTGATGAGATACTCTGACATTGACTGATTTCGTAGCTATCAAGTTCTTTTTTCTATGACTGCTTCAAGTTCCAATACGATTTATCCTTCGTCATCAAGTTCTGGCAATATTTTTTGAACTGGAAGTTTGTCACCTATAACCTTCTTTAAACATTAAACATGGAAAAATGGGTGCACTCGGGAAGAAGTAGGGAGATCCAATTTGTATGGCATAGTACCAACCTTTTTCAACACCTTGTAAGGACATATTACTTTAGAGATAATTTATTGTCCTTCTTAGCTTGCTTGAGGGGAATTTTTTTATGGTCGTAGTCATAAAAATACCTAGTCACCTACATCAAAACTTCTCTCACTGTAATATTGATCTACCAGTTGTTTCACTCCATTTTATGACAAATTTAGGTTATCCTTTAAGAGTTGGAATTTTTTTTTTTGATGCTTGATGTGATATTCCACTACTTGAACCTGATAATTTTCTCTTAAATATGATGTGATGGATGACAGATGATATCTGTAAAGTGCCATAAATGGGTTCATTTTTGCTGCAGTGTGGAAGGAAGTGTTATACAACCATTCAGCTAGAGGTAACTTGTAATATTCCAAAAATTTAGACTTCATCTAAATGTAATATTATAGTTTGTTTTATCACTAGGTAGGTGAATAAGTGGGTGGGGAGACTCATAAAACCCCTTTAGAAGGAATAATAACACTTCTAATGTGAAAGGAGGAAGAATAAGCAGCTGGATTAAGAACCTTTGGGTGTGAACAAGGATTGGATCATGTTGATTTGGTCAACTTTGACCAAATCAACAGTGTTGTCATGGAGGAGTGGTCTTTATGATGAGACATCACAGTTTTAGTGGAGGACAAGTTGCATGATCTTGGTGGCAAGTATGGATGGGACCCAATATGAGGAGGCTCCCATGCTATATATGGAGGGGATGGAAACCATATTTATTCATGTTTTAGATTATCATTTGATATTGGTATGTTTATACTTTTGCTTCCTCTTGCTGTTTAGCAGGGTTGTTGTGCTGTTTAGCACAAGGGTGTTCCTAATTTGGAGTCCCTACCTCATCCTCATGTAAGGAGAGGTTATTTGATCTGCATTTCCTCATTCTAGAATTTTGGACAAGCTACCTCCTTCAGCTACAGCATGGTTTCTGTTTAGAGCTGGGTTGTGTTGTAGGGTGCAGCAAAGGAGGATCACGTTGAGCTATTTCTGGGCTTGTTTTTCAATGGAGAGGTAGCCTATCCATTGGAGGATCATCAAGGCGGGATCCTAGACATATTTACACATATTTTTCATTAGGAAAACCATCTACCATCCCTCACAGTGCAGTCACAATTCTTAACTGCGTTATTTTTGGAGGCAATTGCTGGGAGGGTTCATTGAGCTCATTAGGAGGGTCTATTTCTGAGTAGAGGGATAAGCCTTCTATTTAGAAATACTATTGGATGAGGGAATCATCATTTCAGATCTATCATATCCTCATTGTTTACATATCCATTTTGCAGTGACATCTCAACCCCAGGGCTATTTTTCACATTGTACATTTCTTGGTATTTCTAGCAATCTTTTTAGGGTTGACTAGAAATCATGTATTAAAGCCCACATCTTTCTTTCTTGGGAATTTATTTGTTTCTATCAGCCATATTAAATTTTTTATGTTTACAGCAGCAGCTACACTGATATAGACAGTGCTGTCACTGCCCTTTGACATTCTATACAGTTGCAACAACTCATGTGCTGATTGTTCTGATCATTGGAGGATTGTTCTTATTTCTTGACTGTCTTGTTCCTCAAGATATTTTTGTATATTTTTGTTGATATATTAATAAAATTATGGCTTCATATTGATCCCTCTCATGTCATGATCAAATTTCTGTTTTTTACATTATTATGTCTTATATTTTTGTTATTTCCAATTTGGAATATTACATAACCACTTGACCCATTGTCTTTGTTTATCAGATACAAAGCAACGAAGATATCCTTCCAAAAATTTGTTCACTATCTTAATTTTCCCATCGGATTGAGAATGATAAGATGAGATATGAGCTAGTTGAGTACCCAAACAAGAAAATAATTCAGTCCAAACATCTCCACTGAAAATGGGATCTTTGTCACTTATAATAATATTTGGATTTCCATTTATCTTTTGAATTGTTTCCATAAATTCAGTAGCAAATGTACTCACTTTAAATGTATGATATAATGCAAAAAAGTGTGCATACTTGGTAATTATATCAACTACCACCATGATGACACTCTTTCCTTCAGAATTAGGTAAACTTGTGATAAATTCCAATTAAAACTCCTCCCAACGTTGACTTGGAATGGATAAAGGTTGTAGCAGACTTGGGGTCTTAATTGTCTCAACTTTATTTTGCTGGAAAACCAAAAATTCCGCCAAAAAATTTTTAATATCAAATTTAAGGCCATCCCATAAAAATTCTTTCTTCACAGTGTGGTAATTTTTTTAAAATCCTAAGTGTCCTCCTAACGGAGAGGTGTGCAATTGTAAAATAATATTTTGTTTTAGTTGGAAATTCTTATAAATATATAAGTGATATTTGTACCATAAGGAATCATTTTTCCGAATAAATGTATCATTTTATTGGGATCTTGCTACAACTTTGAATCAATATCCACACTTCTTCATCCCTTGTTTCGATTATCCAATCTGGTTGGATAATAGAAATGGAACAAAGAAATGCTTCCACATCGTCATCCTTTCTTGAGAGTGCATCTGCAACAACATTTAGCTTCCCTTTATTGTATATTATTTCAAAGTCATAAGCCAACATCTTTGTGACCCATTTTTGTTGCTCTTCTGAAGACAATCTTTGTTCCAAAAAGTATTTAAGACTATCAAGATCAATTTTTACCTTAAAGTGTCATCCCATTAGGTTAGGTCGCTATTTCTTTAGTGTGTGTGGTATTTCCAACATTTCCTTCTCATAAATAAATTTCTATAAATACTTTCCTTGATTAGACGACTTTCAAAAGCAACGGGTCTTCCTTCTTGCATTAAAATATCACCAGTTCCATTTACCGAGGCATCAAATTCCACATTAAAGGTTTTTGTGACGTTTGGCGTACTTAAG
Organism: Pinus albicaulis; assembly: GCA_034641835.2. Classification (NCBI taxonomy): domain Eukaryota; kingdom Viridiplantae; phylum Streptophyta; class Pinopsida; order Pinales; family Pinaceae; genus Pinus; species Pinus albicaulis. The sequence goes on from CM076582.1 coordinate 502,364,478, forward strand.
ACTGGTGCTTGGCACATTTCCTCTTTAAGATGTTCAAATGCCTTAGTTTCTTCAAGAGTCCATGAAAATGCATCTTTCTTCAATAATTTTGTTATATGTGCTGCTATTCTTCCATAATTCTTAACAAAATTGCGATAATACCCTGTTAACCCGAGAAATAATTCCAACTACTTTATGGTTTTAGGGAATTTACATTCCAAGTAATGGCTTTAATTTTGTTCTGGGTATAACTTAACAACCTCCTGAGATCAAATATGACCGAGATTTTCCACGTCTTGTACTCCAAATAAACATGTGGACATTTTTGCATATAATTGTTTCTCTGCCAATAGTTTGAGCACCCTATCAAAATGTTTAACATGATCCTTCCAAGACCTATTGTAGATTAGTATATCATCCAAAAATACTAACAAAAAAATTCTAAGGAAGGGTTTGAAAATGGAATCCATCAACCCTTGAAATGTAGAAGGTGCATTAGTAAGGCCAAAAGTGATGACCAAAAATTTATAATGTCCCTCATGAGTTCAAAATGTTTTTTTCAGAATGTCTTCACTCTTCATTCTAATTTTATAATATCGAACTTGGTGAAATAAATTACTCCATGTATTTCATCCAATAATTCATCAATCATGGGAATGGGAAATTTATCTTTAATAGTGGGCTTATTGAGCTGTCTATAATCCAGAAACATGTGACATGATCCATCCTTCTTGTGCACCAATACTACTGGAGCAAAGAAATAACTTTGACTATGTTGAATTATACCAACCTCTAGAATTTTTGCAATCATACGTTTAATTTCACTCTTTTGGACATAAGTATATCTGTAAGGCCTGATGTTTGGAGGAACACTTCCTGGAATCAAATGAATAGCATGATCATGATCACGAAAAGGTGGGTGTACTTTGGGAGTTTCAAACACCTTGGAATGAGTTTCCAAGACTTTTTGGAGATCTAGAGAAATAGATGATTTTGATGTTGGAACTTCTAGTGAGCATAATTATGAAATTACGCCTCATTGTCCTTTCCTCAGAACCTTATTCATGACATTAGAGCTTATTATCTCTCCTAGATTCCATGCAATACCCCATAATTCAAATTCCTTTCCTTCTAAAGAAAAAAAAATCAAGAAAAGTTTTGTAAAATTAAAAGCTACCGTCCCCATAGATTGTAACCATTGTAGTCCTAGTACAACATCAACACCATCCATTGGAATGGAAGTAATTGGAATATTCAATACATATTACCCCATGGTTGGCTTGATATTATGGCACTTTCTAGAGAAATTTATAGTTCCTCTATTTGCAACCATCACTTGACACTCTAGTGTTGAGTATAGGAAGTAATTCAATTCCTTCTATCTTGAGAGTTTGATGAGTGGTAATTCCTTCCAATACATTACAGGATATGGTCGGATTCATTTCTTCATTTACTAGGGTTTTTTCCTAGTGTATATCCTCTTCTTTTGAATTTTCTTCTTCATTTCCTTCCTCTTCATAATCTATGTAAAGTAATTTATTCTCATCACATTTATGACCTTTAGTTTATTTATAGTTGTGAGTGGTAGGCTTCCTTATCGCCATAATTTTTCTTTCATTTTCTTTGCCAACCTGAATGCCTTCTCCAATGAATCAAGTTCCCAAAGGTGAACCTCATATTGGATGTTATCCTTTAAAATCCCTACGAGGAAATCAATCCTGTGTTCCTATGGAATATTAGTTTCCCTTATATTCAATTTTTGGAAGTCCTTAATGTACTCCACCATTCAATCCTTTTGTTTGAGATTTATCAATTGGATAAATAATGTGTAACTCTTTGTATCCTCATAATGTGCTATTATTTCCTCTGTAAAAATTGACCAAGTAAAAATTTGTTTACGATATCAAAGCCATTGACTCCATACAAATGTATTTTGTTATAAATATAAAATTTTAATACGTACCTTAGGTGTGTTTTTCACATTATGGAGATAAAAATATTGCTCCATCTGTAGTATCCATTTTATGGGATACTTCCCATCAAACTTCTTCATATCGATCTTTGGAATATGGTGCGTCTTCAATCCAACATTAGAGTCTATGAAATCGTGATAAAATTTTATTTTTTTCTCATCTTGAGTTTCCTCTACTACCTTATTTCCATTAGGAATCATTTCTTATAGCAACTTTGTCAAACCTTCCTTTAAACCTTCCATCTCTGCTTTAACATCATTCTTCCTATCTTTCATGTTGCCTTTCATTTTTTCATCAATCTTAGATTCCATTCCATCAATCTTAGCTTCCATTCCATTATTCAAAACATCCATCTTGCTCCCATGCCTTTCTTCAAACCATCCATCTTAACCTCCATTTCATTTTTGGTTACTTTTTGCGAGAGAGAAATTTATTGCAGTTGGTCTCGTAATTTTGATATATCATGTTGCACTTCATCTTCTTCAGGCATCGTAGTAGAGCTTTATGAGGGATTAATGGGTGTGTAGTTATTTTTTGTAGGCATTATATAACTCAATACAAATATCTATGCTTCAATATGCCTTTGGAATCACTTCAAACTACTTTTTCAAACAAACATTATGCAATTCAAAAAAGATGATACACACATTTTTCTTGATTTTGAGGAGCTCGCTATTGATCCTGTTGTATATCTGTGATTTTGTATCTCCAAGATTTTAACTTCCGGCCTATAGTATCCCTTTGTGTTTTATCCCCAATGCCACAGGTCAAACCTAATTTGGATTCTTCAAGCCAAAGATACGTCCAATATCCCACAATTGTGTGATTATGGATTGGTTCAGTAAAGCACACTTATACAATGTTCCATGTGTCACTATTTCATCGTTTGGCTCTGAAATTGATACAAAATAAACTAAATTCTGTGCAATTTTGGCCACATTTTACAGAATTTGAATTCGATGCTCAAAGAGACAACTATCATGATTTTCCCAAGGTCACCTCTCTGAGATGAAATTCAGGAGTCTAAAAAACCCTAACTTACTTAGATCATATCTCCAAAACTAGAGTGAACTAAGATCTAAAAATTTTACATGACCTTCCTCAGGAGTTCTTCTCAAATGGGTTTTATTTTTAGCATCTGAAACTTTGTAGAAAAAATGTTATAGCGAAAATTTCACAATTTCTTGTTTGCTTTAGTGAAACCGTGGGATCCAAAGCTTTGATTCACATAGTGTTATGAAACTAGCTCACAAAATAAAATAAAAGATAGATCAACGACTTAGAAATCAGCCTCTTCGAGGGGGAAAACACCTTTACATTTCATAAATGAATAATTATTGGATGATACAAATGAAAAAACCTCCTTTCTATATATAGGAGTCCATGGGGTCACAAGACAATCCTAGCTGACATAACAATAGTAATGTAAGGGCACAACAATAAAAATAGTGGGCTTTTATGGGGCACAATAATAACAATATGGGGACTACATGGGTATAAAAATAACAATAAGTAGGTTATAGTAACAACAATAAAATACTACACTAGTAATATAGGTACTTAATAGGTAGTCAGGGAGAGATGGGAGAGGGAGGTATGAGAGAGAGAAGGGGAGAGAGAGGGTGAGAAGGGGGCTAGGAAGAGAGAGAGAGATAGATAAATTTGAAATCGGTTTGTTATGGAGTGAATGAGGGAGTGAGTAGGCAGATTGACAGAGAGGAAGGGGATAATATAGGGAGAGAGAGAGAGAGAGAGAGAGAGAGAGAGAGAGAGAGAGAGAGAGAGAGAGAGAGAGAGAGATTTTAATTTACAAACATAGAAACCTAAAAATTAATTCCCAATAGATTTATGTATGCTGAATAAAAGAATAGCTAGCTTCTTAACAAAATATTTAGTTAAAGAAATAAAATAACCAATTTCACATAGATAAACATAATTTTTTTTTACCAATAAACAACTTCTCATTTTAATATTTAAAACATAGTCATGCTCCTTATCGAGAAAATCAGGCAAATTGAGAATAATACATACAATAATCTATATTTGATCTAGTTGAACAAATCCTATACTTGTTTGATGTTTATATTTGTTTTCCCCCCTATTCACCTTCCTTCGACCCAACACATGTGAGTATAATTCCTTCTCCACCCACCTCTAAAATTCCGCTCTCAACTCCTTGTTCCCTTGTATGTTGTTGTGTCTTCTATATTGTTCTAGTGCTTCTTTTATAAGCTTGAATTACGAGTGAATCCATAATCCAAATATCTAAAGTTATTGATGACTAACATTAGGTATCACCTCATTGGATATCAATGGTTGCTATTCATATAATTTAATAATGAAAATAAATTTTACATTAGATTATATTAAAAACACTTTTTCCTTATAAATCAAATTACTTTAAATATTCAAGCAATTATTAAGGTTATCAGGTCAATTAGGTACATTATACAGGACAAAACACTTATGTCTATGAAGATGTAAATGTAAAAACTACAAAAATCAACAACCCTTCGTAGTAAGGGAGGTACTTTTACCACCCAGAACTGGATTTTATCCTAGATTAATGTCCCATGCTATATGTACTACCATTTCTACTCTCTTTGAAATGGAATATTTTTATGACCCCTAGTTCAAAATCATCCTCAAATATCTATTTCCTTTGAATTTACTCCTAGAAGAATCATACTCCTAAACATCCCACAACGTCATCTCATACCATGGGACCTTCTAGACAAAGATGTAAAGATAAATTGGCTAGTCCTTCCCACCTTAACCTAAGGCTGACTCCCTCTACTTTGGTCAATATATAGAGCTTACAACACCTTTCTCTCTATCACTACCTTGTTTCTTTCCATTTTTGGAATATCCTAGCCCTATAGCATGTAGAACTTAACCTCTCTAACTCTGATGTCATGGCGATCATTAAATAAGATCCCATGGATAAGATCATTATTTATTGATCTTAGAACATGAAAAAAAATATCTTCTTCTCTATCATGGAGACTGAGATAAAGCTTCTAGTGATATTTGGCACTGATAGCATGTCATTCACTTTCAGCGTGTGTCATGAATCAATCTAGAATATCACTAGCTGAACACTCTTCACTACATGTGTGACATTAGGACCAAACTCCACATGCTTATCCAAGTTACAACCTATCAAGTTGTAAAACATTGCACATGCTCCAATCACATGATGTGTGCCTCCACTATCTTATAATCTTGCACCAAATAGTATGACTCTCAAGAAAATTAGGAAAAAAGTGTGAATCCCATCTCAAACATACTAAAGAAACTTTTCTCCTTAGCTTTTGTTGACACAACTACAAATTACTACATATCGTTGATGCCCTTATTCCACTCTTGACACTATAATGCATCATGTATTGTCTTATGACATGTAAAATTCCTGATCTTAGTAAAGTCATTCTTATTCTTTAGTTGTCAGGTTCACTCCTCACTCTTTTTACTCAAGCCTTTTCCCTTACCCTTCATTACAATACTAGAAATGGAAATATTCTCATAAACACTCTTATAATGGCCTCTTAATAGAGATTCCTACCAAATTTCCTCCTACAATAAATCATCCCACAATCTACCAAAATTAAGAAGTTTCTCTTGAGTCACTATTGCTTTTATGAAAGGATGCCATGGCTTGGTGAATCCATTACCAAAAATCCCTACCATCTCTCCATATATGGAAATTTCCCTAACTACAACCAGGGAAACTTTTCGGGGCTAACATTTGCAAGTGGGCTAATTTTCCATGCTTTTTCCAGAAAAAAGATTCATTAATTTCCAGTTTTTCGAAAAGTGTTTCACCCAAATTTTCTATTATAAAATCATTTTACCTTAGAAATCGCTAAAATTTTATATAGAGACTATATAAAATTATTATAAATTTGAATATTTTTACATAAATACCACCAAACATTTTATTGATGGCATATCATGGACTAGTGAGATTCGCCAAGGTTTCTAAATGTTAAGAACATTTCCATCCTTAAAATTTTCCCTGATTATAACCAACTCATCCAGAAATTTTGTGATCTCTGTGAGATAAGGAATCATTGTATCTGATTTGGTCATCTTGGTGGTCCTCATTTTTCCTCTAGATACCATATTTTATTTGATATTATTTCTCTAGTATAACTTTGTTAGAGCCTTCCAGATATCCCTTGTTTTATTATTCTTTGATAGGTAAGGATTCATATGATCCTTCAATACATAAAAAATAATATTTCTATATTTCACATTCTAGATGACTAGATCTATAGCCTCTATAGGTGGGGTGAATTTTGCATTAAAAAAATTCCATATTTCATTCCCCATGAGAACATGTCAAAACATTTCCTCCTATAGAATGAATTTATAAATACTTTCCAACCTATCCTCAAACATCAAAATAGTTCTATCCATCTCTAAATTAAAAACTTAATTAAAAAAATATGCTTGGTCATTTAGGCACCAACAAAATCAATTTTCTAAAAAACCTTTGACTGGTATGCTCTCCCTATCTCCCTCTAAGGCTTTACCTTCATGAATTATATTAGTAAAATTGTTAAACTAATACACTCTATATGGACTATGCTTCCTCACCATGTTGGCTACAGTTAGCTCTATTGTACACTAATTTCTCATGCTTGTCGTGGTACATCCCCATCCCAATCACTTTGCAACCTCTCACAACCATTTTTAGGCTTACTACAAACCTACCCATACTCTTGCACGTCTTTAGCTTGTCTCCACTTCCTACAAACTAATGTACACAAATGTGGAAGTTGCAAGTAATGGCATGCGATGTCACATTATTTTCCTCTTCTCTCATTGACCTGATTCACAATTTTTACATTCACATTGGTTTTGGATTCTTAGTAGTGGTTCCCATCAACAATTGGTTGTTATTATCCATATACATTTTCAACCACTATAAAACCAATAATTATCACATTTTGCATTTATATTCCTCATTCTCAATCACAATATCCTCTTGTTGTGTTGTGATTATCTCTTGAATCTAAACACTTGACCTTGCATCAATCCTTTTATGGCCTATATTATGTCCTCGTGCACGTGGTTAGAATGATTCCACCCTAGCTCTTGATGACTGGTTTATAGTTAGTGTCTTCTCCAACTATGTCTTCTTCAATGGTCGACTTCCTTTCCCTGGAACCCTCTTATGAAAAATTAAAACCATTTCATGATGGTATTTATATTGCTATTTATATGGTAAATTTTTTACCTCCTGCCCATTCTACATGACCATTATCTTTTATTCCTACTAATGTGATCCTTGCACTTGTCATATCTGCCTAGAAACTCTAGGGTTGGTTAAATGATGGTTTGTCCGCATTTTTTTCCATCACAATAACTTTCCACATTTTTTTTAATATTTTAATATTTATTTTTATCTTTCGCCTTGGCCTATGGGCCCATTTTTTTCATTTTCCACTACCTTGAACCAGTACATTGTACTTCCCACAAATATGGAATTTGTTTTCATCTATATGTGATTCCCTTGTTCTACATATGGTCGTAATTCACCATATTGCGTACATCCTGAAATAACATCCCCATAGTAAAAATGTGCATATTATAGTTGTGGAAACCTATATGATTCAAATATGTTTTTCTTAGAGTTTACATTGTGATACCATCTTAATTTATAAACCTAGAAACCTAGATATTAATTTCTAACAAATTTACACCTATTGAGTAAAAGAACAATTGAGATCTTAAAAGAATATTTAGAGAAACTAATAAAATAACTAATCTCGTGTAGTCATACACATACAAATTTATCCCCAATCAACAAGTATCCTTTTTATTAATAAAAATTATGTGGGCCCCCTTACTTGAAAAATGGCCCAATTTGAGGAAAATAAATACAAAAATCTAGATCTAATCTATATGATAAATCCTTAAACCTAGATGATCTAGATCTCCTTATAGCCCCCTTTGCACCTTCCTTGAACCTAGCATCCTTCAGTAGAATTCATTCTCCAACAACCACTAAGATAATTTTCTCAATGCCTTATGCCACTCTCCATTGTTATGTTTTCTCCCTTAGCCTATCCATTCTTTTATAAGCTCGAGATATGAATGAATCCTTAACCCCAATATCAAAATTGATTGATGAATAATATTTGAAATTGCCTCACTTGAGAATTATGGATGAGATTCATCTATTTTACTAATGAAAATAAAACTTTTATTAGATTAGAATAAACTCACTTTTTCCTTATAAAATAAATTACTTTAATTATTAAAGAAACTACTAAGGTTCAAGTTAACATTGAGAAATTTTTACATGTCCATATGCTAAGGCCTATACAAAAGTACCCACCTAAGCTGCAAACAACTAGGATGGAGAGAGAGAGAGAGAGAGAGAGAGAGATCCATATGCTTAGGCCTATACAAAAGTACCTGCCTAAGCTACAAACAACTATGAAGAGATACATATAGATATGGAGATAGAGAGAGAGAGAGAGAGAGAGAGAGAGAGAGAGAGAGAGGGATCCATATGCTCAAGTCTATACAAAAGTGCCCGCTTAAGATAAAAACAAATAGGAAGAGAGACATATAGATATGGAGAGAGAGAGAGAGAGAGGGAGGGAGGGAGAGAGAGGGGTCCGTATGCTCAGGCCTATATAAAAGTACCCGCCTAAGATTAAAAAAACTAGGAAGAGAGACATATAGATATGGAGAGAGAGAGAGAGAGAGAGAGAGAGAGGGAGGGGGTGGGGGGGAGGTGTTATAGAGAGATAAGGAATGAGTGAGGGACCAATATATAGATATAGGTAGAAATGGTAGAGAGACAAAGAGATGGGTAGAGAGAGTTAGGGGCAAGAGAGAGTGAAGTATAGATGGAAGTAGAGTGAGAGAGAAGAAGAGGGAGAGATTTAAACGGAAAGTAGAGAGGGGGAATAAATGGAGGAGAGATGGAAGGAGAGATATAAGGATATAAGGAGGTGGGATGGAGGTATGGAGAGAAAAATCGTGAGAGAGGTAGGGAGAAATAAAGAGAAAATGAGAGAAGGATGAAGATATATATGAAGCTATATATGGGGTGGAGGGAGCGAAGTAAATAAGAAGGGGCATGGGGATAGGAGAGATAAGCATAGGGAGGTAAGAAGAAAAACATATAAAGAGGTGGGGAGAGATAGAGATATATGGAGAGAGATGGATAGAGGGAGTGAAGCATAGATGAAAGAGGGAGGGAGGATGGATAAAAGGAGGAAACAAAAGAGAGGGAAATAATGGGGTGAGAAAGATAAAAGGATAGAGAATGGGAGAGCAGGGGTTGAGAGAGAGAGAGAAATATAGTGAGACAAAATTGAAACAAGGTTTTTGTAAAGGAGTAATCAAGGGAGTGACTGAAGGATAGAGAAATAAGAGGAGGGGAAAAGAGAGGGGGGGTGGTTCTTGAGGAGGGAGGGAGATAAAAGGATAGTGTGGGAGATAAATATAAATATATATAGAGAAAGATTCATATAGATATGGAGAGAGAGATAGAGATATATGTTTACATTCAACAAGATAATGATCTTAGTGAAAATTAAGCACCTTTACTAAGTGCGGCCGGCAGGCTATTTTTACATGTATGTCTATTTTTAGAATGGTGAGCATATTCTAAAGTTAGCAGGATGTCGATTTTAGATGGTTTAGAAAGTTCTATCTTTGAATGAATTTTTGTTTTTAGAAGATTGGGCGAAGTCTATTTATAGATCGCTAATCTAAAAATTGATGCATGTCGATTATTATCGGTTCTTAATAATAATCCGACAATAAATATCAACTTATTATCTTGGAGCACTTTATTTTAGTGAACATATTTGGAAAATCACTGGGCTGAAGGAATTACGCAATTCCTAGGGTGGTTGGTGACTCATGCATGGAGGAATCAGATATAACTGATAGTGGCAAGTTGTGACAGAGTTGGAAGAGTAGTTACGTGAGCTATTATTTAGTTTAACTCAGTTGTGCTAGTTGTATCTAGTTCTAACTGAAGATACACAAGTGAGAGTTTAGTGAATTAATTATTTAATTAATTCACAACTAGAGACTCACTTGCAACTAAACAAATACAATAGTTAACTACTTGCATGTCAGTTCCAGTGGAGACCCAGTGGAGATATAGGTGAAAGGGTGAGATGGACTATCTGTTGTGACTATAGTGATGCATTCAATGAATCTACATAGACATTGGAGTTTCCAATGAGTATTTCACAGTCAAGGCAAGGCAAGATTAAATTCATTCAGGGATCTTCCTCAACAGGGATTGGGAAGTGGAGGAAGGCTATTAGGTGGCAAGAAATTGGTGCATAGATATGCAAATTTCTGCATGATAATGTGTGACAATTGATGATTGTACTGAGAGCTTGATGTACTAAGCTTTGTATGAGATTTTTACATGTTCCATTGATATACATAATATATGATAGTTGGGGTTTTTAGCTTTAAGATTTCATATTAAACAACTGTGTTTATGTGTGATTGATTTTGCTTCATATGTGTTTGCAATTGGCAATTTAATTTCCATAAAGAATTAAGTGAAAGGATTTTGTATTTAACATAAAATTAATTTGTTAGATCAGGAGAGACTGGTAATATACATGCATATTATATAATTTCTACATGGCATCAGAGCAGTGTTGATCACTGGATATTGCAATATTTAAGTAGTGTTGATTTTTGTCCTGGTGGATAATTTGAATTTGCTGCAAGAATTTCTTAGTGCGTCAGTTGAGTATTCATTGAAATGGATTTCAATGGGTTGCGGTTGGAGTATGAGATTGAAGGCAGCTCCAACTACATATCCTAGAAGGACAGGATGGAGGCGGTGCTTGAAGATAATGGTCTGAAGGCGTTCATCGATAGCGATGTTCCTAAACCCTCTTCGGCAGATGCTGCAGTACTTGGCACCTGGAAAAAGAAAGTAGCGAAGATAAGAAGAATTCTCTTGGAAGGTGTGAAGGACCATATCATGTCAAGAATTCATCGGAAATCTACTCCATTTGAAATTTGGAAGGCTTTAAAAAATATTTTCCAAAGAAGAAGCGAACATAGGAAGTTGGCGCTGAAAGGTAAGCTCAGAAAAATCAAAATGGAGAAGGGCGACAGTATTCCAAAATATCTCATGAAGTTTGTCCAATGTAGGGATGAGCTGGGGAGTGTGGGAATAATAGTTGTATATGATGAATTGGTGAGCTTGGCTCTCTTTGGGCTTCCAAAGAGTTGGCACAGTTATCAGGACTCTGTAAATGGACGGGAGAAACTGTTGGATTGGGAGCAAATTTGGTCAGACCTATTATAGGAGGAGATAAGGCAGAGTACCAGGGATGGCTCTTCATCAAAGAATGATGATGAAGAGAATTGCGCTTTAGCTCCCAAAGCAAGGAAAGGGAAGGGGAAGAAACCCCATCCAAAATCTGAGGCTAAAGCCAAGAAGCTGGATTTGTCCAAAGTGAAGTGTTTTCACTGTCAAGAACATGGGCATATCACCACTAACTGCCCACAGAAAAAGAAGAACAATAAGGTTGCTGAAGCTACAGTTGGTGAGGCCCTTGCCTTGCAATTTGAACTTGATTTCTCCTTGATCGCATGCTTGGTTTCAAGCGCAATGGGATCGGTGTGATATCTTGATAGTGGTGCTTCCTTCCATGTGACAGGAGACAAGGAGTTGTTTAGTGACTTGGAGGAGAAAGATGTCCAAATGCATATAGAGATGGGAGACGATGGTAGATATAGTGCAACCGGAATTGGAACCATTACCTATGAGAGGGAGTCAGGTAAACCATTTTTATTGGAAGATGTTATACATGTTTCATGTCTGAAGAAGAACTTGGTCTCGGTCGTGAGGGAAAATCCTTCCTGTGACATAAAACAACGGGTCAAACCAAGAGGATAGGGATTTGAGTTAAGAATATCTACAAGCTAGAGGTAGATGGATGCGCTACAATGATGGGCAAAGTAGAAGAAGTGGTGAGCTAGGATGAGGGCGAATCATGGCACAGAATATTGGGCCATCTTCACCATGGTGCCTTGAATATTTTGTAGAAAATTTCTACTGGAATTCCCAAGGTTACTCTTGCACAGTCAGATCAGTGCAAGGGATTTACTATGGGTAATTTTGTGAAGACCACCTTTCATGAGAAGGAGAATCGTGCTTCAGTGATCCTAGAGAGAATTCACACAGACATTTGTGGACCTTTCTCGGTTACTTCAATAGAAAAACACAGGTATTATGTTATATTTGTTGATGAATATTCTCGTAGATGCTGGATCTTCTTCATGCAGAAGAAGAGTGAAACATTCTCAAATTTCTGTGAGTTTAAAGCATTCGTAGAGAAAGAGTCATGGAAGCAAGTGAAGGCTCTGCAGAGCGATAATTGTGGTGAATATATCTCGAATGAATTCAAAGACTTCTGTAGCAAAGAAGGAATTCAAAGATAACTCATAGTGCCTCATAACCCACAGTAGAATGGGGTCACAGAGAGGAAGAATAGAACGATCGTGGGTGCTGCACAAGTTATGCTGCATGACGAGGACCTACGAATGCACTTGTGGCAGAAGCATGAAACAATACTGTTTATGTGCAAAACCATTGTCCTAATAGAGTACTTGACACGAGTACACCTGAAGAAGCTTTTACTAGTAAGAAGCCGGATATTTCTCATTTAAATATTTTTAGCTCATCTATTTACATTCATGTGACTAAGGATGCCAGGAAGAAGCTGGAGCCAACTGCAGAACTTGGGATATTTTTAGGGTACATAGAAACACCCCATAATTATCGTATGTATTTTCCAAATAGTCCGATGACAGTGGTGTGACGGGATATAAAATTGAATGAGGAGAAAGCCATGAATTTTTCGCTTGAGAGGGAGCTACACTTGTATGCAGAGGAGGAACTTCTTGTTCCCAAAGATGAGCCTCAAGATTTGGATCAGCCACAGGAGGAGGATCATGGAGTGGAGGACTCCACTCATGCAAAGCCAAACATCAGAACTGGGAGAAGGCGTACCATAGAAGGTGAGAGGCTGAAGCTTGATGTGGCACATAATGTAGGAGTCCATACATCATAGTGCAGACAGAGACAGTCACCTGACCAATTCACTGGATACATGTCTTTCATGAGCAAGTGTATCATGACAGAGCCATCTTCCTTTGAGGAAGTAGTGTAAGAGCCCACATGGGTAGATGCCATGGTGGAGAACTATGACACCATTGTTAGAAAAAAATCTTGGGAGATTGTTCTAAGGACAGTCGGTAAATTAGTGGTATGTTCAAGGTGGATCTACAAAGTAAAGCAAGTTGTTGATGGGAGCGTCGAGAAGTATAAGGCAATATTTGTTACTCGGGGCTTCTCATAGATCGAGGGGATTGATTATAAAGAAACCTTTGCACCTGCCGCATGGTATTCTTCCATTAGAACCATCGTTGCTCTCTTAGCACAGATGGGTTGGAAAATTCATTAGATGGATGTGAAGACTGTGTTCCTTAATGGGATCATTGAGGAAGAAGTGTACATTGAACAACCTAAAGTATTTGAGATCTTTAACAATGAGTCGCATGTGTGCAGACTCAAAAGAGGGCTGCATGGCCTGAAGTAAGAACCCTGTGCTTGGTACACATGGATTGACAACTATTTCACTAGACTTGGCTTCACCAAGAGTGAGGTGCATGCAAACCTATACCAAATTGTTGTGGATGGTAAGCTTTTAATCATTTTTCTTTATGTTGATGATTTAATACTAACGGGTGATGAGCAGTTGATACACTCATGCAAGGAGGATCTTGCAAAGGTTTGAGATGAAGGATTTGGGCCTCCTTCATTATTTCCTTCGATTGGAAATATGGCAACGAAAAGGTGAAATGTTTGTGTCTCAAGGAAAATATGCTCAGGAGATACTCGGTAAGTTTCACATGCAGGAATGCAAGCCCATGGATACTCCTCTTCAAGGAAATTGGAGGAAAGAGGATGCTACATCGATAGAGGTAGTGGATGATACTTTCTATTGATAGTTGGTGGGTTTTCTCATGTATGTAGTTAATACAATACCATACATATGCTATGTGGTGAACCATATTAGTCAAGCGATGGTTAATCCTACCAAGCTCTTTTGGAAGGCAGGCAAGCATGTCCTAAGATATATCAGGGGCACATCTGAGTATGGCTTATGGTATAGATAGATAGATGAGGTGAAGTTGCATGGCTTCACGGATGCAGATTGGGCAGGTAGCCCAACAGACAGAAAGAGCACATCAAGAGGGGTTTTCAGCATCAGATCTATAGTAGTTTCTTGGTATAGCAGGAAATAAATATCTGTGGCACTCAATTTAGTGGAAGCGGAATACATGGCAGAAAGTGAAGCTACATGTGAGGTTATCTGGATGAGGAAGATCCTGGTCAGTTTGTTCGGTTCTCTTTTAGATCCTACAATGAATCATTGTGATAATCAGAGTTGTGTTAAAATCTTGATTAATCCTTTGTTTCATGATAGATCTAAGCATATATATATTCAGTATCATCATATTAGATATTGTGCGTAGTGAAAGATCATGTTGCTTTATTACATTCCTACATAAGATCAAGATGCAGATATTCGGATGAAGGTTCTCACCAGGAGCAAATTAAAATACCATAGAGGCAGGATTGGGGTGAAGGATAATCACTATCTTTTTGAGAGGGAGTGTTGAGGTTCAACAAGATGATGAGCTTAGTGAAAATTAAGCACCTTCGCTAAGTGGGGCCTGCAAGCTATTTTTAGGTGTTTGTCTATTTTTAGAATGGTGAGCATATTCTAAAGTTAGCAGGATGCTGATTCTAGATGGTTGAGCAAATTATCTCTTTGGGTGAATTTATATTTTTAGAAGATTGGGTGAAGTCTATTTATAGATCGCTAATCTAAAAATAGATGCATGTCGATTATTATTAGCCCTTAATAATAATCCAAAAATAAATATCAACTTATTCTCTTAGAGAACTTTATTTCAGTGAACATATTTGGCAAACTAGTGGGCTGAAGGAATTACGCAATTCCTAGGGTGTTTGGTGAATCATGCATGGAGGACTCAGTTATAACTGATAGTGGCAATTTGTGATAGAGTTGGAAGAGTAGTTATGTGAGCTATTATTTAGTTTAACTCAGCTAATTGATTTAAACTTAGTTGTGCTAGTTGTATCTAGTTCTAACTGAAGATACACTGGTGATATTTTAGTGAATTAACTATTTAATTAATTCACAACTAGAGACTCACTTGCAATTGAACAAATATAGCAGTTAACTACTTGCATATCAGTTCCGGTGGAGACCCAGTGGAGAGATAGGTGAAAGGGTGAGATGGAATATCTATTGTGACTATAGTGATGCATTCAATTCATCTACATAGATATTGGAGTTTCCAATGAGGATTGCACAGTTAAGGCAAGGCAAGATAAAATTCATTCGGGGATCTTCTTCAGTAGGGATTGCGCAGTGGAGGGAGGCTATCAGGAGGCAAGAAATTGGTGCATAGAGATGCAAATTTCTGCATGACAGTGTGTGACGATTGTTGATTTTACTGAGAGCTTGATGTACTAAGCTTTGTATGAGATTGTTACATGTTCCATTGATATACATAATATATGATAGTTGGGGTTTTTAGCTTTAAGCTTTCCCATTAAACAACTATGTTTATGTGCTATTGATTTTGCTTCATATGTGTTTGCAATTGGCAATTTAATTTCCGCAAGGAATTAAGTGGAAGGATTCGATATTTAAAATAAGATTGATTTGTTAGATTAGGAGAGTCTGGTAATATACATGCACCTTGTATAATTTCTACAAGATATCTAGAGGTAAGAGTTAGGAGAGGGGATAGATAAGGAGAGAGAGAGAGGGAGAGGAGTGAGTGAATGTATGTGTGTGTGTGTGTGTGTGTGTGTGAGAGAGAGAGAGAGAGAGAGATGAAGTATATAATATATAGATAGAGAAGTAGAGAGGCTAGGAGGTAGATATATAGATAGATGGGAGGAGAGAGAGAGAGAGAGAGAGAGAGAGAGAGAGAGAGAGAGAGAGAGAAGTATCAATGGAGGGAGATAGAGATAGAGAGAGAGGTGGGAGGGGGGTAGATATGGAGAGAGAGGTGGAAAATATAGGGATATAGAGATGAAGATGGAGTGGGGAGATATAAGGAGAAATGGAGGTAATAGATAAGGTTCTAGGTGGGAGAAATATGGAGAGAAGCATGGAAGAAGAGAGTGATAAAGTGAGAAGAAGGTGGAGAGTGAGAGTGATGTAGAAGATATATTGAGAGATAATGTGAGAGAGTGAGGAATGGGGGGAGAGAGAAGGAAGAGATAGAGGAAAAGTAGTGGGATAATAGGGGTAGAGAAAGAGATAGAAATAATGATGAAGGGAGCGTAAAAATTATACAAACTTGTGTATATCAATGGATTCAACCCGATCTAGCAATGTAGTAAAGAGAGATAATGAATCCTTCTACAAATCAATTGCAAAAATTAAACACAACCGAAAATCACATTAAGCAAAGAAAGAATCAAATCAAACCAAAATATAGATAATTTCTCGGGAAATATTACTGCTCAAAACCCCTCTATCTTATATTTCATATTCACCAAGGAATCATGAAACAATTACAATGCACGCTTCCCACAAGAGTCTCCTGCACTCTCACAACTATCTCACATTGATCCAAACAAAATCGGGCCAACGCTTAGCCAATTCTTAGCCCGCCTTTAGCCTTTCTTACTCATGCAATTCATGATGAATGCAATCCCTATTCTTTAGGACTTTTTTCCTTCCAAAACTATGCAAGGATCATGGGTAATCTAATGGACATCTGGTTTCATGCAGGAAACCTACTAATCACACAATTGATAGTTAACATCCCTTTAACCTTTGTCTCAAATGGGTCTCCACTGGAATGGGCATGCATGTAGCTATCAATAGTAAATCATTAGTTGCATGGCAGATCATTGATTGTGAATTAAATAATATTTAATTCACTTGATCTCTCACTAGTGCAACAAATAGTTACAACTAGTTCAACTGAATCTAATTGACCTAACTGAGTTAACTAATTACTCATCCATTAAACTAATGCACCAACTACAATTCGAGCTCCATAACTAATGGAATTACTCTCCATGCCTCACCAACCACCCTCAACTCAAAAAACATGAGCTAACAGAGTTTATCACACTCAGTTAACTATTACAAGTGATCATGAGATAAGATTACATTTTATTTTCCAATTTAATTAAGGGAAAATTAAATTAGAAACTGCACCAGTTTAATTAATTAAACTGGCCTTCACACTAATGTATCACTAAGACGGGTTGGTCCCACACTAGTCTGTGTGCTAATATTTCTTGTTGGACTTCAACACTCCCTCTCACTAAGAAAGGGTATATCTACTACCCCGATCCTACCTACATGGTATTCAAATTTTCTCCTGGCGAGCACCTTCGTCAGAATATCTACATCCTGATCCTCCATGGGAATGTACTAAAGTAACATAATTCGCCTCTGAACTCTATCTCTGATATGGTGCTATGGGATGTCTATGTGCTTGGACCTATCATGGAATACCAGATTAATCAAGAGTTTAATGCAATTGTAGTTATCATAATGTATCACCATCAGATCCATCTCAGAACCAAACAACCCAGCCAAGATATTTTTCATCCAGGTGGCCTCACATGCAATTTGACTTGCTTCCATGTACTCTGCCTCAGTTGAACTGAGTGCCATAGATCACTCCTTCCCATTGTACCAAGAAACTGTTGTTGATCCTATGCTGAATATCCCTCCTGATGTTCTCTTTCTATTTGATGGACTTCTTGCCCAATTTGCATCTGTGAAGCCTTCAAGCTTCACTCCCTCTATCCATATGTATCATAATAAATACTCTGTAGTTCCCCTGAGATATCTCAAGACATGCTTCCCCGCCTTCTAAAAGGGCTTGGTCGTATTAACCATAGCTTGACTCAGTAGGTTAACTACATAGAAAATGTCTAGTCTGGTGTTCACAAAGTACATCAGTGACCCCACCAGATTCCTATAGACAGTAACGTCCACTACTTCTCCAGAAGTAGCATCCTCTTTCCTCCAATTTCTTGGAAGAGAAGTATCCATGTGTTTACAACTCTCCATGTGAAACTTACCAAGTATTTCTTTTGCATACTTTCATTGAGAAAAAAAGATTTCACCATCCCGTTCTGATATTTCCAAACCAAGGAAACAATGAAGGAGTCCCATGTCCTTCATTTCAAACTCCCTTGCAAGATCCTCCTTTCATGAAGTTATCAGCTGATCATCACCTATAAAAATTAGATCACCAACATAAAGTATGATAATCAAGAGCTTACCATCACCCACAATATGGTACATGTTTACATCCACTTCACTTTTGGTGAAGCCCAACCCGGTGAAATAGATGTCAATCTGAGTGTACCAAGCACGAGGTTCTTGCTTTAGCCCATAGAGTGCTCTCTTTAGTCGGCACACATGCAACTCACTTTCAAATATCTTGAAACCTTATGGATGCTCTATGTACACTTATTCCTCAATAAATCCATTGATAAATGTAGTTTTCACATCCATATGATGAATGTGCCACCCCATCTGAGCTGAGTGTGCAACAATAGATTTAATGGAATAGTATCTCACGACTGGTGAGAAAGTGTCTTCATAGTCAATCACCTCAACTTGTGAGAATCCCTGAGCCACAAATATGGCCATGTAATTCTTCACATTCCCATCCACTGCTTTCTTGACCTTATATATCCAACCACTGATTTTTTTACCAGACTTGGGACAAGTTCCCATGCACTGTTCCTGACGATGGAGTCATACTCCTCTACCAAAGCGTCAACCCAATTTTTTTGTTGGAATACTTCCTCAAAGGAGGATGTTTATTTCACAATACACTTTCTCATAAGAGCCATGCATCCAATAAACATGTTTTGTTTGTGACTGTCTTTGTCTCCACAGTGAAGTACGGGCTCCTACATTATCTGTCGCATCAAGTATCAATATATCAACTTCCATGGTGCGCTTTCTACCATTTCTATTGGATGGAGTTGCATGAGTGTTTTCTACCACTCCATGATCCTTCACATATGGCTTCTCCACATCTTGAGGTTCATTATTTGGAACCAATAGTTCCTCGTCTGCATGCAAATCCAACTCCCTCTCAAGGGACAATCACATTATTTTCTCCTCATCAAATTTTATATCTCATCTCACAATAGTCATCCTGTTGTTTGGAAAATACACTCGATAGTTGTGCAGAGTATCAGTGTACCCCATAGATATCCCAATCTCAGTTGTTCATTTGAGCTTCTTCTTGGCATCTTTGGTCACATGCACATAAACACATGACGCAAAAATCTTAAAATTTGAAACATCATGTTTCTTACCAGAAAAAGCCTCCTCTAGTGTACTCATGCTAAGTATCTGATGAGGACAATAGTTTTGCACAAATACCATTGTGTTTCATGCCTCCACCCACAAATGCAACGGTATGCCCTGATCATGCAAAATCACTCATGATGAAACCACAATTGTTCTATTCTTTCTTTCTGCAAACCCATTCTGTTATGGATTATGAGACGCAATCAAGTCTCTCTGAATTCATTCTTTGCTACAGAATTTCTTGAATTAATTGGAGATGTACTCACCACCATCATCTCTCCTAAGATCCTTCACATGCTTCCCCATGTCTTTCTCCACCAGTGCTTTGAACTCAAGAAATTTTGAGAATGTCTGATCTTTCTTCTGCATGAAGTAGCCAACACTTCCTAGAAAAATGATCAACAAAGATCACATAGTACTTATTATTTTTTGTCGAAGCAGTAGAGAATGGTCCACACACGTCTGAGTGAACTCTCTCAACGATTTCCGAAGATCAGTTCTCCTTATCATAAAAAGTGGCCTTTGCATACTTCCCCATAGTACATCCCTTGCATGTGTCTAACTGTGCAAGAGTACACTTCAGAAGACCCATAAAAATATGTTGCATGACCTTCAAGGCTACATGGTGTAGATGGCCCAATCTCCTGTGCCATAACTCACCCTCATCCCAGCTCACCACTTTGTTTGCCTTACCCATCAGTGTTGCGCATCCATTTACATCAAGTTTATAGAGATTCTTCACACGAATCCAACCTTCTTGGCTTGTACTATTTCTTTCTGTCAAAGGAAATCATTTCCTTCATTGAAAACAACATCATACCCTCTATCCTCCAACATTGTGACTGAGACCAAATTTTTCTTCAAGCCTGTTACATGCATTACATCTTTAAATTGAAAGGGTTTACCTAACTGTATCCAGAAGGTAACTGTACCAATCCCAGTAGCAGTGTACCACCCACAATCAACCATTTTGATATGCATTTGGAGGTCCTTCTCGTCAAAGCTACTAAAAATTTCTTTGTCTCTTGTCACGTGAAAGGATGCACCACTATCCAAGTACCACACCGATCACATTGCACTAGAAACCACGCATGCAATGAGCGAGAAGTCAAGCTCAAATTGTGAGGCCAAATCCTCATCAGTTTTAGATCCTGAAGCCTTATTTTTCTTCTTCTTTTGTGGAAAATTAGTGGCATAATGTCCATGCTCGTGATACTGAAAACCCTTCACTCTGGACATGTCGCGCTTCTTGCCATCTTTTCCAAACTCACATTTGGAATGAAATTTATTTCCTTTCCCCTTATTTGCCTTGGCAGCTAAAGCACAATATTCTTCATCTTCATTCCTAGATGAAGATCCATCCCCGGTATTCCGCCTAAATTCTTCTTGTACCAAATCTGACCAAAGTTGTTCCCAATCTGGCAGCTTTTCCTTTCCACTGACAGAGTCCTGATAACTATGCCTACACTTGGGAATTCCTAGAAGAGCTATTCTCACCAATTCATCATCCACGATAGTAATTCTCACACTCCCAATCTCATCCTGACATTGGATAAAATTTGTTAAATATTTTGGTGTCGCCTTTCTCCATTTTGATTTTCTTGAGCTTGTCCTTCAGTGCCAATTTTCTATGGTCACTACTTCTTTCAAATATAATTTTCAAAGATTTCCACATTGCATATGGTGCCACTTTTCCATGGAGACATGAGACAATGTGGTCTCATACTCCCTCCAGTAAGATCCTCCTCGTCTTTGCAACCTTCTTTTGCTAAGCATCAAGATTTGTAACATCTGCTACAATGGGTTTGGGAACATCATTATCAACGAATTCTTTCAAACTGTTGTCTTGCATTATGGCCTCCATCGTGTCTTTCCACAAAATATAGTTAGATTTTCCCTCAAGTGCATACTCTAATCTCAAGCCATTAAAATCCATTTTGATCCTGATTCACCTGTCACACCAAGAATACTTTTCCAAATTTGACTTATATTCAGTCACATACTCAGCTTCTCCTCCACTATAATGATTCCCCGTGCTATGATACCATGTAGAAATTATACAAACATGTGTATATAAATGGATTCAATCCTATCTAACAATCCACTAAAGCTAGATATTGAATCCTTCTACAAATCAATTGCAAAAATTAACATAATCGCCAATCACATTAAGCAAAGAAATAATAAATTCAAACCACAACACAGATAATTTCCCGGGGAAAGCTTACTACTCAAAAACCCTCTATATTATATTTTATATTAACCAAGGAATCATGAAACAATTACAATGCACTCTTCTCACAAGAGTCTCCTACACTCTCACAACTATCTCACATTGATCCAGACAAAATCGGGCCAACACTTAGTCAATTCTCAGTCTGTCTTTAGCCTGCCTTGCTCACACAACTCAAGATGAATGAAATCCCTATTCTTTAGGAATTTAGGCCTTCCGAAACTATGCAAGGATCATGGGAAATCCAATGGATGTCTGGTTGCATGTGGAAAATCCACTAATCACATAACTGATAGTTAACATCCCTTTAACCTTTGTCTCAACTGGATCTCCAGTGTAACTGACATGAATGAAGTTATTAATAGTAGATCATTACTTGCATGACAGATCAATGATTGTGAATTAAATAATATTCAATTCACTTGATCTCTCACAAGTGCAGCAAATAGCTACAACTAGTTCAATTGACTGTAACTCGCCTAACCGAGTTAACTGATTACTCATGCATTAAACTAATGCACCAACTGCAATTCAAACTCCATAACTAATAGAATTAATTTTCATACCTCACTAACCACCCTCAACTCGAAATACATAAGCTAATCGAGTTTATCACACTCGGTTAACTATTACAAGTGATCATGAGATAAGATTACATTTTAATTTCAAATTTAATTAAGGGAAAATTAAATTAGACATTGCACCAATTTAATTAATTAAATTGGCCTTCACACTAATGTATTACTAGGAAATGTTTGTCTCACACTAGTATGTTTGCTACAATTTCTTGTTGGACTTCAATAGGGCGAGAGAGATACAAATATATTTCAAGAGAGAGAGAGAGAGAGAGAGAGAGAGAAGGAAGGAGATAGATATGGATAGTTGTCAAGAGAGAGAGGAGGTGGGTTAGATATAGATATGAAAAGGGAGAGAGGGAAGGAGATAGAGATAGATATATAGGTGAGGATATAGATACACGTATTTTTCTAGGAAGAGAGAGGGAAATAGAGATAGGTAGATATGATGAGAAAGATATTGGGGTTCGATAGAGAGAGATAAATAAGGAGAGAGAGAGAGAGAGGGATATATAGATAGAGATGGAGGGGGGAGAGAGAGGGAAGAAGAGAGATACATAGGTAGAGGGATAGGTTTGAAGAGAGAGAGAGTGATGGGGGAGAGATGGAGAGAGTTAGAGAGAGGGATCAAGCGAGAGAGAGAATTATAGAGAGAGAGGTAGCGGAGGGGATTGTGGGAAGGTGGAGAGAGAGAGAGAGAGAGAGAGAGAGAGAGAGAGAGATTAGTGACGGGGAGAGAACGAGGTAGAGAGAGGGGGTGAATTTCATGCACATTCATTCCAACATTCACCAAATGTGAAAGTGGAATGGAATAACATAGGTAAGACATTGATGGTTGTGGACATTACTCTTTGTAATGCATGTGCATTCTTGAGAACGCATGAATTCCTTTTTTAGGATTGTGTGCATGTGGTTGATAATAATTGTACAACAAAAAATCATGCTTTCCACTCACTTGAGATCTAAAAATAAATATAGAGAAAAAATGACAAAACAACAACATCAAGAAAACTTAGTATGAGTTTTTGTGTAATTAGAAAGAATATGTTTTGTCCATTTATGTTAATGGGAATCATGTTTTTATCTTATTATGTGAATAGAAGATAATCTTTTGTAATTGGAAGGAAATTTGAGTAATTTAAATAAAATGGCTGCCTCGTTCAGTAATTGGAAGACGATTTTTTATTTATTTTTGTAAGAATGGAAGACAACCTTTTTCTTCTTGTGTAATCGGAGGAGATTTTTTGTATTTGGAAGAAATTTTATATATTTATTTGTGATTGGAAGAAAATTGACCTCTCCTTGTATTTGAATTCCATTTAAATATGGTTAACCATTGTAATTGTAAGA
Source organism: Pinus albicaulis (assembly GCA_034641835.2). NCBI lineage: Eukaryota > Viridiplantae > Streptophyta > Pinopsida > Pinales > Pinaceae > Pinus > Pinus albicaulis. The sequence goes on from CM076582.1 coordinate 502,388,017, forward strand.
GAATGTTGTAAAGGGAAAAAAACAACTGATAGAAAATATTGTTGAAGCAAGAGAAAAGGTCGTGGAACGTATGGAAAAATGAAAACTTTTAGTGCATGAAATTTTAACTTCTAGCACAATAGATGAACCTTCAATGAAAATTCCATTAGAATAAATTTACATGGATTATTAGATGATTATGGATTCTCTTGGAGTTGATTACAATATGGATGAAATTAGAGAGGTAATTGTTGCACAAACTCTTAATGAAAAAATTATTGTGGTGCAATTTCATGTTGGACAATAAGACATTTCATGGACTAACATTGAGCATGTCTATTACCCTTCTAAGAATGTAGTCCCATAATCGATAGGTCATGTGTGCCATAATAAAAGTTTTTCATCCATACCTATATTACATATTATGCAGCAAATAAGTCAAAAATAGCTTCAAGTGGATGAAATTGGTTTATCCTCGCGTGAAGGTAAGATACCCGACTAAAATATTCATTAGAAATCCTAAAAAATCATGAGACAATACTTTGAATTAAAGTTTGAAGTGACTAGATTTCAATTATTTGTGTCTTTGTTAAAATATAATGCTTGTAAAAAACGACTAAAATGAATATATATGTTCTTATCTCTCGTCTTACCACTTTCACTCCTTCATTTCCTAAACATTTATATTAAAAATTAAAAGAAAAAACTCAAAAAACCTTTTAGATATAAAGGTAAATTTCAATGCACTTTGTGACACCAATTTTTTTTTCTAATTTATTTGTATAAATTAATAAATAAATATATCAATACAGGAGTTTTTCAACTTGAAAGAACACCACTATATGTGAGAATCTAGTCTTAGATTTACTCTATTGTCCCCTAGTGCTTAAATAATAAAATTGCTTAAACTAGATTCTAAATAAATCCAAAGTCATATCTGTTATGGTTTAACTAAAGATGTAATTTTAAAATGAGATTAAAATAATATGAGATGGAAAAAAACTTTTGCAAGAGAGTGGGGGTAGGGTTTCTCTCTGTCACTGTGTTTTCTAAGAAATCTGTTTGGTTTGGACATGGTAGAGGCAGGGGTGTGGGAGCCCTAGTATCCCCTCCTTTCAGGACACGAACACAGGTAAAGGAAGGGAACTCAAAGTGTATTTTTTCACCAATATTATGACCTACAATGCCTTCCACTCATCCAAAATGTCCAGAGCGCTTGACTTGGGTAAAAAGGAAACATGAAATGCCTCAAAAGGAGCCTAAACTTCATAGCGTGAAGCAGAAGTAAGTGTTGAACATTCAATCACAGAAGAAGCTCAGAGACCTCAAATAAAGTCCAACAACAACTGAAAACCCAAGGTGAAAATAATACCAGTGCTGGAGATTCAGTACCCAAACGTTGTAGCCTATAGATACTTCATGCGGGAGCATGCCATTATTTGTAATGTCACGGGGACATGGCCCACAAAAAAAACATTAAACTTGTGGATTAAAAATGAATGTCACCCATAAGGAGAGATGTAACTACAATTAGGATCTAAGGGTTTCTTCATAGTCATATTCAATCTCATGGAATATTAGGACCAAATTTTTGAGGGTGGCCGATATTTGTTCAATTCGTTAGGTGTTTACATGAGGTATTGGAAGGAAACCTTCATCCTTGAAAAGGAGGACTTCACCAAGGTCCCTATTTTGGTAATAATTTATTCAGTACCCACAAACTACTAGTCACCCTTTTTTCTAAAAGGAATAAGAGACGAGTTTCGAGAAACAATCAAAATGTCGTAGGGTACTAGGAATTTATACTATGTCTCATATGCAAGAATATGTATCTACATGGAAATTTCAAGGTCGTTACCATAGGCTATCAAGATGGTCTTCTATTATTAAGTATGGCTCCATAATATAGACTATGAGAAAATACCCTTCAAATGTAGAAAATGCAATGAGCATCAACACTTATTTAGAGACTGCCCCCAGAATAATTCTCAATGAACAAACACACAAATGCAAAGGAAGGCAGATAAACAAGGCTACACCAAGGTTGCACCTCAAAAAAAAATAGCAGGAATACTCAAAGAAAATAAAGCTCACAACATTCATCCAACATAAATAATTTCGAAGCCCTATGAGAAGAACAAGAATAACTAATCTCAGAAGAACATGCTGAGGAGGGAAGAAAAACACCAATCCAAAACTCAATAGTACAAAATCAAATTTGAGAGGATGTCCAGACCTTAGAAGAAACTTACATGGACCCGGTTTTGTTAGAAACCTTAGCATAATACCATGCTATAGAAGAATCTCTCGAGGGCATGGATCTCAACTAAATAGAAGAGGAATGGGATAAAAGTGGCTTCTCTACCATACCCGAGGAGTATCTCCAAAATATAGAAGGGGCCTATATCTTACAAGAGTTATAAAAATAGGTCACAACCATGACACCCCCAGAAGATATTTCTCTTTAAGGAATTATATTAAACATTACAATGGATCAGTATAACCCCAAACATACAAGATGGAAGACAGGGAGGAAAACCACAAGCCAACTCCTCCAAGAGTTAGGAGAAACATTAATCAATGAGTACACCGTAAGAATCCCATTCTAAACCCCCATATTTCTCAATTAATTACATATCCTATAACATCATAGGCTTAAATGGACCTAGAAAAAAAAGTCTCTTAAAACATAGAATAACATTTGACAAACCATACATAGTACTCCTCCACGAGACTAAGCTTGCAATGGAGAACTTGACAACCATGCAGCAAGAATGTTACAATGGATATATTTATTTAATTAATGCATCTCATGGTATAGGAGGAGGGAAATTTATTTTATGGAGGAGCTCTCAATATGGTTTTTCTTCTTCATTATCAACCATAAGCTCAATCACAGTGGTTCTCAAAATCACAGGCACCACTAAAACCTTTTGTGTAACTAACATGTATGAAACCCATAGGGTGGATGAAAAGATTCAAATGTTATCTTTGGTTATGAGAATCCTTGAAAAAATACCTCATCCCTTCAAAATAATAGGGGGGACTTTAACATGATCCTTAACCTTTCAGAAAATAAATGAGAACTAAGGAAGTAGGACATAGACTCTACTTTTTTCCAAGAAACCATCGACAAAATGGGATTGATATACATACAGACAAAGAATAGTATCTACACCTAGAGAAATTAAAAAGGTGTAGATAGGGAGATATCCTCAAGGCTTGATATATTCCTGATCTTAGAAGCCTTCTATTTGACCTCTTGGGAAACTGAATGTAGAATCGTACCCAAAACAAGTTTTGATCACTCACCAATAGCTCTAAATCTGCATATATCCTCAACCCCAAAAAGGCTCCCCTTGAAATTTGAAGCTTTTTTTATGGAGAATTAGGAATTCCTAAGCAACATGAAGATCTTGTGGGAGAGCTCACCACTATAAACCAACACTAGAATACACCAATTCCAGCAAAATTTCAAGCACATAAAAAAACAAAAAGTCAAAATTTGAAACAAATAAGTATTTTGTAATATCATAAAGGAAGAAAAGGAGTTGGAGAAAATCATGGAGGAGTTTCAGTAACGAATAATATAAAATGGTATCACAAACAAGATGAAAGAGGAGGAGATGAACCTTCACAAAAACTGGGAAAATAGAGATAAGCAGAGGAAAAATGTTGGCAATAAAAATATCGAATCCATTGGCTCCAATGTGTGGAAAGGAAATCCTCCTTCTTACATTGATCGATGGCCCAACAAAGGAGGAAAAATAGAATCATCAACCTAATAACTAAGGATGGGAGAATGGTTAACTCCCATGAGGAAATTTTGAGCAAGATAAATAATTTATACAACAAGCTCCTTGAAAAATCAAGGATAACAAGATACCATGCTATCAGGGAGATTACTAACAACATTACCACCATCCTCAACCAGTACCAAAACAAAATGCTCATTAGAAAGGTTTGAATGCATGAATTCGAGGAAGCGGTGATGGCTATGCCCAATGGAAAATCTCTTGGACCCGATGGTTTTACCATTGAATTTTCAAAAGCTACTAGTCTTTCATCAAATATGAATTTCATGCCCCGATGGAGGAGTCTACAATCAACAAAACTGTCCTGAGAGCGTTGAACCCCATTTTCATCACTCTCATCTAGAAGGAGGAAGGAGTTAAATCTCTTGAATGATTCCAACATATATCCCTTTTTAATTTAATTTACAAAATCTCTACAAGATTAAGGCCAATAGGATCAAGAATATTCTTCCCCTCCTTATCTCAACAAACCAAGTGGGGTATGTGGAAGGTAGAAAATTTCTCGATAGCATTATCCTCTCACATGAAATGATTCATTCTCTCCAAACCCTCAGAAATCCCATCATGATGATGAAATTGGACATGTTTAAAGCCTTCAAAAAATTCAGTTGGGAATATATGCATGAAGTCCTAGTTGCCTTTGACTTCCACCAGGATTGCATCGACTTAATCACAGTTATGGTCTCCAGAGCTTTCTCTCCGATTATGATTAATGATTCACCTTCCAAGCCTTTTTTCCCTCAAGAGGTATCATGAAGGGAGACCCTATGTCCCCATTTATTTCTCGCTTCATGGCCAAAGGTTTAAGCAGAACCCTCCATGTAGCCAACACCAAAAATACGCTCATTGGCCTCAAGCTCCACAACCCTGCCCTAGATTCTACCCACCAATAATTTGTCGATGAAATTCTCTTGATGTGAGTCCCCATTTTTAATGAAGCACCGGCCTTCAAGCTTGTTCTCAACTTATTTTCTGAAGCTTATGGAGTCTCCATCAACCTTGAAAAATCTAAAATATTCTTATTTAATACCCTAGTAACCTTTCAAATAAATATTACAAGAATCATTGGTTTTTAGACGTGTTCTCTACCCTCAAAATACCTGGGAGTTCCCCTTACTAAAAAATCCTACATAAAGCTAATTGGGAGGAACTCCTCAATAGGCTGCACAAAAAAATCTCCAACTCAACCTTTTGTTCCCTTGATTTCACTTGAAGACTTGTCCTTGTAAAATTTGTTCTGAAGGCCATGCCCCTTTATCTTTTCTTGTCATTTTTTCCCCTAAGTTGGCCACTAATGTCATTCAAAGCATCCAATGTGACTTATTATGGATAGGTTAAGACACAAATAAGAAATGGTCCCTATTATCATGGGATTAGTTATGCAAGCCTAAGACTTCTAGTGGTCTTGGTCTAATATACCCTGAAATTTTGGGGAAATGCCCAAGGGCTTAAACCTAGCGGAAATGACTGAAAATCCTCCTCACACCTTGGGGTATTATTTGGAAAGTGAAGTATGCACCCAATAACTCCATCAGGTATCTCATCAAGCCTGAAGGAAATATCAATGGATCAGCCATATGGAATCGAATGCGGAAGAACAAAAACATCATACAAGAACACAAATTCTAGTTAATGTGTAATGGGGAAAGTACCCTCTTCTAGAAGGATGCCTAAAAACAATTATCGGTCCTTGATAGGGATTAGCATGCCTCTCTTCGAAGATCCATGCAAGAAAAATGGAGAGTTCATGTAACCCACTATTGGAAGCCTAGCACATTGGATACTGAGTGGAGGGAATCGTTGGATATTCAAGAGTGGGAACCCTTACCTAAAAACCTTGACTCGGGTTCCTTTGGAAAAACCATACAAGAATGAAAAATACAGATTGATCATCGGGAAAACAAGTTATGATGGGGCAATAACTTAACCGAGCTCTTTAGTCTCAAGGAGGCCTATGGTTACATAGTAAAATATGAATAGCTTCCACAACAAAAAAATGGAATATTCTATGCGAGATATAGCTCTAGCCAAAAATCACCCTTTTCCTCTGGCTGGTCATCCATGGAAAAATTCTCGCTTGGGAAAATCTATGGAGAAAAGGTTTCATTGGTCCCTCAAGATGTCTTCTTTGTGAATTGCAAATAAACATGAGAAACCATCTCTTGAACACTTTCAACTACACCAACATGATATGGTAATGGGTGACTGAGGTTTTCAGAACCACTGAAAGATATAGAGCTTCCATTCATACCACTCTAAAATTTGGTGATATAACATATCCCCCCATCCAATTTTTAACATGGCATGGAATATTTTATGAGGAACCATATGCTAGCCTATACGGAAATAATTTAATGCGATAATGTTTATTAATGTCAGAAACATGGGGGAAATCCTTCTTACCTCCATCAAGCAAATCATCCAAGAAACAGTCTCCATCTCCAAGATTCCTAACGTCATTGGGGGGGGCCCCCCCCTACTCAACACATTTTTATCCTTGTAGACCTGAATTTCCCATATCAAGCCAACCTAGACCCTGCTTATGTTACCCTTGAAGCCCCTTTCCACTACCCCCACCCCCGGAGAAGGAGGTGGTGAAAATGAATTATGATGGTGAGACTAAAGGAAACCCCGGGGGTAACAGGTTTCAATGGCGTTTTCAAGAATGCTGTAAGGGATATTCTATGGGTTTACTCCAAGAACTTAGGTATCACCACTAACAACGCAATAGAGCATCATGTGATGGAACATGGTTTATCCATTTCCAAAGAGCAAGGCTTCTCCCCCCTGATCATCGAAGGAGACTTGACACTAGCACCTTTGGCTTCCTGTAAAAAAAAGCAAGGTGCTACCATAACCAGGGTAACATACAACTCGAGGTTAACCAAAATGCTTCACCATATCAAAAAAAACATCACCGACCCCAGTGGTCTCCACTTACAGGTGGTGTGAAGGAAAGAGAATGGTTTGGATGACAGGCTCGTCAACAAGGGAACAAATGGTAACTACATGCTATATTCCCTTGGATGGAAGTATCTAGAGGAAGGGCCCCTCAAAAAAGGGTGTGAGGATATAAACACTAAGGACAATGCATGGTGTGATCATCATAACTCTCTAGAAGGACAACATATCTCACAGACCCTGACGGTACATTCTCCCTAACTTCATTATCATGAAATATACCCATGACATCAACTCTAATTATTCTCCTATGGGATTGAAAATCCAAATTTTGTTATTCATCTCAGACTGTCACGCCTCCTACCTGATACCTAGTAATATCGCTTGCATCGCTATGAATTCTATGTTCTTGGTACTCACCACCTTTAATGGAATAATTATAGCCACCTTCCTCCTTGACCTACTCCATCCCCCCTGATGCCTCCTCAATCGTTTTTCCCCTAACCTTTTCTTTGTGCCCTTCCAATAATAATCACTCCTCCCTACCCTTCAACATGGTGCCTCTGCATAGCTCGTCTTTTACCCCTTGTAGAGGGATGGGTGGGAACAATGAACGTTGGAATCAAGCCAAGATGAAAATAAGAACACGCTCTTAAGCATCGACTAGTAGAGTCGTTGTCAACTACAACAGTTCAGTTTCTCAGGAGACTCGCAAGTATATTCCGGATCTGGAAATCCAAGCAATGACTATTCTTTCCACATTAACAATGACAATATTGATTCCCAATTTGATTGGATTCCTGACCCTGACATCACTAGGGACATGGAAAACCTTTACAATTGAAAAATTGAGCTCTCATGGTAGCTAAAAACTTTGATTGCCTTGCATCTGCAAGAACATAGTGAGACCACAAAGTCCCTGGAAGCTAAAATTGACATGCTAAATGACAATTTTATAGTATATGTGGATACAATTCACCATAGATGCTTTGTTACTAAGGATTCACCTCATTATGCACTACTGAAGCATTGGAGGATGACCATGCAAGCGGGTGGGGAAAACACACCGAGCATAAAGTCTGGAACAAGAGGCGCGTCAACGAGTCACCCTGCCTTCGAGGATTCCCCAACCAAAAACACCTCATTAAAGTTTATTAGGCTGGAAGAAGACCCTTTGGAGTAATTATTTTGATGAATTGAGTCTATATATTATATTAGATATACACCCTATGGGTTAGTTCTCTCTGGTTTTGGCCCCTATCTGGAAAAACCAATGAAAATTGTGTTATTATTGTTAATTTTCTAACTTTTGTCAATTTTGTAAATTTTGTAACTAGTCATATTAGAAACCATGATGAACAGTGAAATTCTCAAATCACTCAGACCATGATGAAGTACAAATTTTGTAAGGAAAGGAAACCCAGAAAAGTTACCTTTTGTCGATGGTAGGGGCTGGACTCTGTTAGACCACTTGTATACTATATCGATTGTAATTACCTCTTTATAATATAATGATAATATTATTAATAACAAAAAATAAATGAGATGAAAACCTAAATGAAAGTTATGTCAATAAAGTGGAAAGGCTCAAATTCTAATTTTCAAACTTAGAGAAAATTTCTAATTCATCATTCCAACAAGAAATGAATTAATCTTCTTTGGTCTAGATTAAAAATGCATACACTAGCAAAGAATTTGGTCGTGAAAGTACTATACTTTCAAAAATTCCAACAGAAGAGTGATATTTTCCCTTATGTATTTTATTGACTAAAGAAGAAATTTTAATTACACGTGCTAGAATGAAAACCTATTGTAAAGTAAGAAAAAAATAATTGATTAAAGTTTAATTGTTTGATAAGACATACATTAAGGCCTTTACAAGTAGAAACTATGGTTTTAATGCCTTTTTATGACTCATTTAGGTTGGTTACTCAAAGACTTGTAACAATACTCCTTTACACTACTCAATATTTTACTTAACTAAGAAATATTAAACTTGGGTGTTGAAAGAAAATATAGTTTCTATTTCGAGGAAATCAAAGATGTGTATATAAAAATGATCAATTTGCATCTAAAAATTAAAAAATTAAAAATAAATCACATAAATATTCACCAAAAATTAATTTTCCATTGTCCACAATATGTAGATGAAAAGAAATGGTGCATGGTCAAGGAATGGTAACCCTCCCAACCTTAACTTATAACTTCTATCATATGAAGAAACTCAAGATTCCTACATATATAGATAAAAGGAAAGCTAGTTTAAGGATTTAATAAAACTTTTTTGAGTGTTATGAACTTAATAGAATATAAAATGTAAATCTACTTGATCTACTCAAGCTTCCATTTTTAGAACATTTATACAATACAAAATAAAACTAAAATGTCTGAAATGTTGATGAATCTTAACTAAACAAACTGACTCCTATTTTATCATGCATATGGATCATGTTTGACCTTTCAAGAGGAAAAAATGATGAAAAATCACGAGCTAATGAAATGGACATATTTTCTTACCATGATAATATATAGTTTCCTAGTTATCCATGTAGACCTCACATTAATCATAGCCTTGGAATATTTTTAGATCTAAGAGAACACAATCCATCTAGGGAAACAAAGGAACAAAACCCATTGGCCTTTTTTCACCGAGCATGTTTGCACATATTTCAATGAAGGAGAAATTACCAAAATGCCTAATGTCCTATGAAATTTAGTAAAAATGATTAAGCAATCCATAGAAATTGCCAAATTTCAAAAATGAAAAGAAAATGAAAAAAATATGTTTTGAATGGTTCTATTGTTAAAAATTAAGAAAATTTGTGATAAAAGTGGTGGGTAATAGGTTTACTTTTGTAGGAATAAGGTTTATTATGATGACTATTTTCACCAAAAATGATAACCAATAGTTACCGTGACACATTTGTGAAATTACACATAGAAATGGCTTAAATATGCTTTAGAGAATGTAATTACTTTAGGATAACTAAAGTTTTCATGATCAATTCTCCAACATCCAATGTTTAAAAAGATTTTTTAAGACAAGTAGGGTATTTTCTTGACACTATTATTAAATTGTCTAAGTTTTGGTTTTGTACCTTTTCTTCTGATTTAGAAATCATACTACCTTCTTAACCTTGTTGTTTTCCAAGTATGGAGGGTTATTTCTGATTTCTTTTCCTTTTCTACTTCATGTCCTTCATTATGTTATATGGTTCATGGAGCCCAATCCCCATCCTTAAATGGATGAATATATTTACATTTCTTGGATATTACAAAGTTTATTTAAATAATTGTATATATTTTAAACATTTCTCAAAGAAATATTTAAGATTCAATATGTAGTGTGAGTTTTGGAATTTAAATATTAAGTTTAAGATTGCAATAATGAAGTTTTTTTCATCCCAATTGATGCAGGGGCATTAGGTTCAGAAAATCCTTTGTGTTTTAATAGACATAGGGGTCTTGTGTTTTGAAAAGAATATTGGTTTCTTATGTAATTATTAATGTTTTCGAGTGACATTTAGAATAGATATTGAGAGAATTTTGTAAATGTTCCCGAATGATTGGAGAACATGAGAGAATTAGGATAGTTGAGATTTCATAGGGATTGAGAGATCTAGGAATTAATTGCAAATCTTAAGTTAGAATCAGTTTCATGATTTTATGGGATTAAAGAGGATCCTTAGGGATAAAATATATATTTTAGGAATTTGAGGATTTTGAGGAATTTTTTGAGATGATGGAGGATCTGAACCTAAATTAGTTCAGATTATTCTATATAATCAATAATAAGCCTCAAAGGCAAAAGAAGAGAGTAGGAGCAGAGAGTAGTAGAAAGTAGGGTTTTGGACAAACAGAGGTTTGTTGTGGTAAGCCTACGGGTAGTTGTAGAAAGGGCCATTGATTAGAAGATCAGGCCAGGGACAAGAAATCTTTTGTAATTATTTGATTACATGTATATGTATGGAGGAATTTGATTTCTGAATTATTATGTGGATTGGTTTATTGAGTTTTAATGAAGAAAATGAATGAACAGGGTACTCGAACTCGAATGATATAATGAATGAGTTCAGGAGAAAGTGTGTGATTATGTGTTGAATGACTCTACTTATATCTAATGTGAAAATAAGAGTTTGAAATGGTGTTCTGCATACCATTGGAAAGTTTGATGGAAGTACCGAGAATGGGTTATAATTATGAGTGAGCTGAGGTGCAATAATGGTTACATATACAATTGAGAAAACTGGATGAGGTTACAGTCATCGATCACTGAAAGGATCGATGACACAATAGAGGAAGTGAATTTTCAATTCAGTATTCAGATACATTGGACTATGTGTATCAGAAATATATCTGATCGAACAGTAATGCGGATCAGGACTGGAACAAAGTATAATAGAGAAGTAATTTTTTGTTTTCCAAAATTTCATTGATATACAAACTCACATCAAAATATAGTATGGTTGTATTTTTTAACAAATAAATCATTATCCAGTGAAAGAATGAATGCGGAACCATGAGTTGAAGTGGAACTGTGAGTCAACGGCAAGACGAAAGGTGGGTTTGAAAACCACTAATGGTTTTCGCATAGCAAAAGGATGGTAAGTGGTATTTCATTGATCGAACACGATAGCATTTAGGAATTGACACGTAGCATGGACGAAAATTCCATACCACTTATTTCGCGTGAGTTTGGAAAATTAAAATTTATGCATCTTAGTTATGCGATAGTCGTTGGATTGTTGGGTTGGAGCGCGATGAAGTGTCAGTTGTTGGATGTATGAGCATTGAATGCAGATGGAATGATCTGACGTGTTTGATCATCAGTAAAAAGGTACGTGTGGGCCATATTTGATTTAAGTAGAGCCTTGACATATGTGCAATTTATTTACCGGCAGAAAGGGTAAGTTATAAAGTATTGTGTTAACTTTATAACATAAAGTTTAAGCTTTGGAATATTATGGATAGGCACAATGTGAAATGAAAGTGTGGGCCTGTAAATATCTATATTTGATACTTTGGGTTTTAACCAAGGTAAACTCATTAATACGATCAAATATAAGTGGTGCAACGGATAGAGGTTGGTGGATAAGTGAGTTGAAATGTTGTGGGACCCGGAATTAAAATATTATGTTGATATTTTGGGTTTTAAACCAAAGTATGGAATGTTAAAATGGTCTGGATATATTTATATAATTAAAATTTTGGGTTTTAACCAATGTCAATTGAAACTGATAAATACCAATGAGTAAGGTTGGTATTTACATATAGTTTATAAACGTGAATATTATGAAGAGGAACAACTTCCATGTAGATTATGGTTTGAAATTCATATGGATATGCATTAATGAATTGATGGTGCATAATTAATCATAATTAAGAGTTTGATAAAGTAGATATGATTTTTGATTTGGGTTTTAATCCAAAGCTCAAAGAAATTGTCAAAGTGGGTATTTTTATTATGGTTAGTAACCATAATTATCAAATAAAGAAATAGCTTCCGCATATGGTGAAGCCTCATTTTTGAGGGTGATAAGATTTATTTACATGAGATTGTTTTAGGGTTGACAATTGTGGGTTTTTGCTACTGTGGTAGCATCATTTTTGGTATCAGAGAAGAAACAACTCTTTGAAGGTTCAAGTTTGTTTTAATTAAATTGAAATTAGAATGAATGCATGTGCGATGGAGAAAATAAAAAGAGATCGGATTTTGAATTTGATAGATTGCAGTACATAGAGATACAATGCAGATGAGAGGTGAAATAAGATCACACAAAGATCTTGAAGGTGAGTTGATAAGTGTTATTTTAGCTCTGGTTTTAAGATTATGTTTGCAGAATTTAGGTTGCAGGTAGTTGAAGAAAATCTCAGCAAAAGAAGATCACAGCTTTAAGAGCAGTGATAAAGGAAACTAGTAGGAGTTTCTGAGTAAAGTGTGGGACATAACCTTGAAGAATTCCAACAGAAGTTGGATAAAAAGGACAATTGTGTTCTTAGAAGTTGCAGATGAATTAAAGCCTAGAAGGAGCAAAGAGGAATGATCAAGAGGTTCCAGAAGATAGAGAACCAGTGATTGCCAAAAGATGAAATCCAAAGAAAAGGATTGGTGAGGTAATTTGTAACAAGGAGGACTTGTTATTGCAGAGGCTTTAGTACAACTCATGATGAATGAGTGATTAACTCCTGAAGATAGAAATGGAGAAGAAGATGACTACTGATAGTCATAGAAGTGATAGGAGATGTTCTAAGAGAGACCACAAGAGAAGAAAGGAGAAAGAAGATGCCAAGGAAAATGGCATATGGAAGTAGTTGACTGATGAAGAATATGATAAAGAGTTAGTTGAGATAAGAGAACAATTTAATAAATTGAAAATGATGATAAATAAAACTAGAGAATTGGTTGGATCATGAATAAGAATGTAAAGTGGCAGAGGCTACAACAGAAGAGAGAAGAACAAGTGAATATGTAGTTAGCAGAAGTGCTAAGAAAAATTGAATAGATGATGAGTGTACAATTGGGATGTGAAGAACTCAGAAAATCAGAGTTGAAAATGGAAGTTTCCATTTGTGAAGCAGAACAGAGTGAAGTTATGGGTATAGATGAAGAATGGATATTTGTGAAAGATCTTATGAATCATGGTGAATATTTAAGATAACAAGAAGATTACCTTGTTGAAGAGGGAATTATTGATGATTTCCTGAACTATTGGGCAAGTTCAGATCAACAGGAGGATGTAAAGCCTTGTATTTTTTAATCTAATAATTGTGATGTGATTACAGGTTTTGCAGAAGAGGATGAGAAATCTTTTGAAGATATCAAAAGTATGGAAGAGTATCTTTCAGAGTATAAATGATTTGAAGCAGAAAGTAATGATGAAGAATGTCTCTTGAATGAGGAAAGTAGTGATACATTGTTATTTGAAGCCGTTACAGCACAGGAAGAATTTCTTTTGAAAGAAGGAGAAGCGATTCAGTCTGTAGCACTAATATGTGAAGAAACACTTGAGACTATTGAACCTTGTAATTTTTAAACTGAAAATTTGTGTATAAATGCAAGAATTGTCAGTGATGATGAAATACTTTAGAAATGCCAAAAATAAATTGCATTGCTGGAATATTTGTTGGAAAACTCAGAGTATGACAGGGAGATTGCAAAAGACAGAGTTCACTACAGTGGACAAGAACAGAGAGACATCATGAGAGCAGATGATGTGGAAGAAAAAATTGTTGATAGTCTAGAGAATTCTTCAAAGAATTCTTTAAGGAGAATGAATCAACATACTGATGTACTGATAGAGGAGGAAATTTCAGAGAAGCATACTAAAATATTGCCATAGGAAAGAAAGGCACTGAGGCCTTATGGTTTTAATTCTAATAACTTTTTTGTGAATGCAGGTTTTGTTGCAAATGCTAGAAAAAATTTGACACAGTTGGATAGTCAAGTAAAGGATAAGGAAGAAAATTATGTGGAAATATTTGATTAATGGAATAAAGAAATTAAATTGCTGGAAATTATGCTGAAGAATCAGGATTCAATACAGGAAGAGAAATCTCAATTTCAATATTGGGAAATGCAGAATGTGAAGATGCAAGGGAAAGAAGACAGCAGTAAAGAGTACACTCTGTGCCAGTACAATGAGTTGTTGAAGGGAGAAGACAGAAATTTTCATAAGTGACAATCTGGAAGAAGTTAGTAACTATAGAAAACAAGAGGGTAAGGATGACAGGGTGGCTGTAAGAATGAAAGTTCAGCAATCAAGAGATGAAATAAATCAGCAATCAGAAGATTTATTGGATAGAGAAATTGAACTGATAAGAAGGATAATGATGATATTGTCTCAGAAGAAGACATCAACAAGAAATAAAAGAAGCAGAAGTAGCAAAAGGAAGATAGTAACAAACTATGAAAGTACATCCAATGGAGAAAATGAGCATAAAGTGTGGAGACCTAGAGAAAAGCAACAAACAACAGAAGAAATAGATGATAAATTACAGAACAAGGTATGGGATCCAGGAAGACAAAGATTAAAAGCACATGATCAGGAGATCATGATTATTTTTAACCTTGGGAGTCTGATGCAGGGGAATTAGGTTCAGAAAATCCTTTGTATTTTAATAGACATAGGGGTCTTGTTTTTTCAAAATAATATTGGTTTCTTATGTAATTATTAATTTTTTTTAGTGACATTTAGAATAGATATTGAGAGAATTTTGTAAATGTTCCCGAATGATTGGAGAACATGAGAGAATTAGAATAGTTGAGATTTCATAGGGATTGAGAGATTTAGGAATTAATTGTAAATCTTAAGTTAGAATTAGTTTCATGATTTAATGGGATTAAATAGGATCCTTAGGGATAAAAGATGGATTTTAGGACTTTGAGGATTTTGAGGAATTTCTTGAGATGATGGAGGATATGAACCTAAATTAGTTCAGATTATTCGGTATAAAAAATAATAAGCCTCAAAGGAAAAAGAAGAGAGTAGGAGCAAGAGTAGTAGAAAGTAGGGATTTGGACAAACAGAGGTTTGTTGTGGTAAGCCTACGGGCAGTTGTAAAAAGGGCCATTGATTAGAAGATCAGGCCATGGACAAGAAGTCTTTTGTAATTATTTGATTACATGTATATATATGGAGGAATTCAATTTCTGAATTATTGTGTGCACTGGTTTATTGAGTTTTAATGAAGAAAATGAATGAACAGGGTACTCGAACTCGAATGATGTAATGAATGAGTTCAGGAGAAAGTGTGTGATTATGTGTTGAATGACTATGTTTATATATTATGTGAAAATAAGGGTTTGAAATGGTGTTCTGCATACCATTGGAAAGTTTGATGGAAATACTGAGAATGGGTTATAATTATTACTGAGCTGAGGTGCAATAAGGGTTACATGTACAATTGGGAAAACTGGATGAGGTTGCAGTCATTGATCACTGAAAGGATCGATGACACAATGGAGGAACTAAATTTTCAATTCAGTACTCGGATACATTGGACTATGTGTATCATAAATGTATGAGTGTTGAACATGGATGGAATGATCTGACATGTTTGACCATTAGTATAAAGTTACGTGTGGGCCATATTTGATTTAAGTAGAGCCTTGACATATGTGCAGTTTATTGACCGACAGAAAGGGTAAGTTATAAAGTATTGTGTTAACTTTATAACATAAAGTTTAAGCTTTGGAATATTATGGATAGGCACAATGTGAAATGAAAGTGTGGGCCTGTAAATATCTATATTTGATACTTTGGGTTTTAACCAAGGTAAACTCATTAATACGATCAAATATAAGTGGTGCAACGGATAGAGGTTGGTGGATAAGTGAGTTGAAATGTTGTGGGACCCGGAATTAAAATATTATGTTGATATTTTGGGTTTTAAACCAAAGTATGGAATGTTAAAATGGTCTGGATATATTTATATAATTAAAATTTTGGGTTTTAACCAATGTCAATTGAAACTGATAAATACCAATGAGTAAGGTTGGTATTTACATATAGTTTATAAACGTGAATATTATGAAGAGGAACAACTTCCATGTAGATTATGGTTTGAAATTCATATGGATATGCATTAATGAATTGATGGTGCATAATTAATCATAATTAAGAGTTTGATAAAGTAGATATGATTTTTGATTTGGGTTTTAATCCAAAGTTCAAAGAAATTGTCAAAGTGGCTATTTTTATTATGGTTAGTAACCATAATTATCAAATAAAGAAATAGCTTCCGCATATGGTGAAGCCTCATTTTTTAGGGTGATAAGATTTATTTACATGAGATTGTTTTAGGGTTGACAATTGTGGGTTTTGCTGTTGTGGTAGCATCACTAATGACTCTGAATGAAATAATAAAATTTTTTAAAAGTGCATTCCATGGTTCTTTATTTATTTCAAACGCTTGATTCTTCACTTACAATTATTCTTAAAAATATATGAGATTTAAAATTTATTTAATGTTTATGCTTAGTTATATCATATTCGAGGCATTGTCTTGTCATACCCCTCTTTATTTTCTTTACTTTTTTTATTTTCATAATTATTTTTCATACAAAAATTCCACTCTTAATAAAAGGGGGAGGGGTGAGGAGGTTATTCTCTCAAATGTAATCATTGATATTTGACCAATTCCAATGAATAACATAGGTATAGGGGATAGAAACCCCACTACGATTTCCTACAAACAACAAACGGTAAGATACATGTCCTTCAAATATCTATAAAAATTTTAAACCAATAGTAGGAAGACAGTAAAAGATATGTTTCTAAAGGAGGTAAGAGTAATTATAGATCTATAAACCAAGATAATACTGATGAGTTGTAGAAAAATAAAGGAGAAAAATTAATGTTTGGAAGAACAATGCTAAATCGATAGGGTTAATTAGAAGTTAAGGGCCAAGACAATGTGTAAAATTGGAGGTAATTTTTAGTCCTTAATTGTAGATGGGGGTAGCATAAATAATTTGGTGTCTATAATGGGAATAGAGAGGATAAATTTGAAGTGTAGGACACATCTCAACTATTATAAGGTTTTATGGTTCCAAGTATGACATGTCATCATTATTTCTAAGTAGTGTTTGATAAGTTTTCATGTTGGAACATATTAAGTACAATATTCTATGATGTTTTGCCAACGAATTCTTGTCATTAGTTAGTAGGAAGGCCTTTGTTGTATTATAGGATACTTGTTCATTATGGGCTGAAGAATTCCTTTTTACTAGCAAAGGATGGAAAGAATATCAAAACACTACTTGAGAGGAAAGGAAATGAAGAGAATAATACTAGTATCTTTAGTATAGTGGTAGGAGAGTCATGCTATGCTTGAAAAAAAAAATTAAAAGGAGAAAAAAAAGGTGTTGATATTTTTTCAAAGAATCCAAGTAAAAAAGTAGAGTTGAAACCCCACTAAAATTATGAGAATTGTTATCTGAATTTAACTTATTTTAGAGGATTTTCATGCGACATTTCCACCTATTAGGATATTTTTTTATCAAATAATATAAATTATAGGATCTATTTTACCTATTAAATTGATATATAGCATAACACTTTCCAAATTTTAGGAGCTTAAAAGACAAGTGCATGAATTACTAGAAAGGGGATTAATAAGAGAAAATTTAAGACCATGTGTAGTATCTACTATAGGTTTTTAAACAAAGTGAAGAGCATGGAGAGTGTCCATTTATTCCAAGGTTATTAATAATTTATAGTCATGTATGAGCATTCTTTGCTTACTATACATAATTTGATGGGGTGGAAAAATGTATTTTACAACAATATATTAATGATTTTGTATCAATAGATAAAGATTCTTGAAGTATATGAATAGAAAAATGTCTTCAAGGAAAATGAGGGGATTTATAAATGGTTGGTCATTTGAGTAGGTTTAATAAATGGTATGGGTATATTTTTCAAATTGAAGAATGAAGCAGAAAAAACATACTTTCCTAAATATTTTTTGGTCATTAACATAGCCTAACATCCTAATTCCATGAAAAAAACCCTACATTCAGTTGTGACAATTGCAACCTAATGTTGTACTATTATGAACAAAAACTAAACACATATTCTGTTGAAAAACAATGAAAATGAGAAGCCGAGGAAGATAAACAATGCCATAACATGACGAACATAACTATATGTCATAAAATGATGAAAAAAACTTGATGTCACAAGGTGACCATAACTTGAAATCAAAATATGCCAAACATAACCTAAATTCATAACATATAAAATAAAATCCTATTTTGGAATGTGATGACCATAACCCACTGTTGCACTATGATAAACAAAACTTGATGGAATAATGTAATGACCTTAAATCAACATTGCATTGGGACAAACATAGCCTTATGTCATAATGTGTCCAATAAAGCCAAACATCACAATCTAATAAACATAAAATTATGCCATAATGTTATGAACATATCCCATGTCATAATGAGAAGAAAACCCTTCACCAACATCACCTTTTCATGTAAGCCAACCATAGTAAACTATAGCCAATGATGGTCAATCATAGTCATCCTTGGTCAACCGTAGTTAAGCATAATTACCCATGATCAATTACAACCAACCATGGCCACATATACTCACCCATGGTCAATATGGTCTTACATTGTCAACCATTGTCAACCTTGGTCAATTATACACAACCATAGTGAACATGGTCAACTATCGGAAAGCGTGGACAACCATGGTCAACATGGTCACCATTATCAAATATTGACAACCATGGTCAATGTTAGTCAAATATAGCCTTTCATGAGCCACGAGAGGCAAGCATGGTCAAACACGGTCCTACATTCTACATGGTCAAACATGGTTGACCATAGTCAATATGTTAAAATATGGTCAACCATAATAAACCAGGGTCACCATTAGCCATCCATACTCAACCCTTATAACCCTACTCAGCCATAGTCAACATGGTCAATCATAGCCAACATGGTCAATTATATTCAATCATAGTCCCATAAGCCTACCAAAGTTAGCATGGTTAACCATATGCAACCATGATCATCCATAGCTAACCATTGTCAACATGGATGACATGGGCACCATTGTAAAACATATCAACCATGGTTAAGCATACTTAATTTTAACCTTTCATGGGAAAACATAGTCAACCATCATCATACGTGGTCATATATAATCTATATGATCAAACATATTCAAACATGGTAAACCATAATCAATATGGTACCATAGTAAACCATGCTAATACATATCCAACCATGGTCAACTCTGATCAACCATATTCAACTATAATAAACTACGATCAACCATGGGTGACCTTGGGAAACCATAGCAAGCCAAAATTAACCATAATTAATCATTTCCGGCATCAGAAAGATGGTCACCATTGTTA
Organism: Pinus albicaulis; assembly: GCA_034641835.2. NCBI lineage: Eukaryota > Viridiplantae > Streptophyta > Pinopsida > Pinales > Pinaceae > Pinus > Pinus albicaulis. The sequence continues at coordinate 502,407,594 of CM076582.1, forward strand.
AATATTGTCACTCGTGGTCACCCATGGTTAACATGGACTTCAATAGATGACCATAGTCTACCTTAATAAACCAAAATCAACAATAGTCAACTATAGTCAATGATATACAATGTTAGGTAACCATATTCATCCATGGTAAATCACAATAATAAAGGAAAGTTGGTTGTCATTATTAAATGTTGTCAACTATGCTCAAACATGGTCAACTAAAGTCTTTCATAGGCATCCATAGGAAACCATAGTTTACAATCTTCAAACACATTTTGTGTGGTAGAACATGGTTTACCATCATCAACGTGGTTGATTCTGATTAACTATAGTCAAGTATGATTTCCCTTGGTCAACCATAATCAAACATGGTTGTACATAGTCAATCATGATCACTCGTAGTCAACATGGTCTTTTCTATTTAATAATAGTCTATCCAATCAATTATACATAGCCATAATCAATTGTGGTCAACCATAAGTAAACTAAGGAAATCATAGTAAGTAATGTTCAACCATAGTCAACTGAAACATTTTTTGGGGAAACCTTAGAAAACCATGGTCAAACAACATTTCATACATTGTCTACATAGTAAAACATGGTTAAGTGTTGTCAACCATACTTAACATGGTCAAACATTGTTACCCATATTAACCCATAGTTATTCATATGTCAATCATAATAAATTCAAGTCAACCCTATTTTTACCATATTCAATAATAGTCAATAGGATTTGACCATAGTCACCCAAGGTCAACTATAGAAAACCATGCATCTTCATTCTCTTTATAGTCAAATGGATCGACATAGCTAATTGTTATCAATCGAGGTAAACCATGATGACCATGGTGAGCTATATTAAAGTATGTTCAACAAAAATAACACATAGTTGACGATATGGCAACCATATTCAACCATATTCAATGGTAAACAACCATGGTCAACTATAGTCAACTAAAATCAACCCTACTCAATCATAATAGTCCTCTCCATATGCTTCATGTGTTAACTAGTAACATCAGCATTAAAGTAAAAGTGGCTGATATATGCCCATTGACACCAATATTTTTTACCTTTAAAATTAATGAAACCGTGTATCAATCACTTTTACTTTATTATGATGGTTACTGATTTGCATTTTTTTTACATACCCAAAAATGAAAATCTCGTACAGAAATTTCCCCAATATTATATGATCAACGCATGATGAATTCAACACATTTTCACCAATCTTTGTATATTAACCATTTTACTTCAATATGATTATTATCAATTTTTATTTTTTTGGGGGACATGATTAACCATTTCTCATACACGATGATAACATCATTGTTCTTACTAGGGAAATTGTGCATAGATTTTCTAAATATTATACGATCAACTCCAAATCGTGATGGGTTCAACACACTTTCAAAAATCCATAAAAAAATATTTTTAAATCTTAATGGAGACATTGTTGTAAAAAATATTTTGAAAGACATCCTATGGGCCCATATGTGGATACAACTCACCATATATGCTTTGTTACGAAGGATTCACCTCATTACGCACTGCTGAAGCATTGAATGACGACCATGCAAGTGGGTGGGGATAACTTGCCGAGCATAAAGTGTGAAACAAAAGGCACATCAACCAATCCCCCTACCTCCAAGGACGCCCCAACCAACAACACCTCATTAAAGTTGATTAGGCTGGAAGAAGACCCTTCAAAGTAATTATTTTGATGAATTGAATCTATTTATTGTTTTGGCTATGCACCCTATGGGCTATTTCTCTTTGGTTTTGGCCCCTATATGGAAAAACCAATGTAAATTGTGTTACTATTGTGAATTTTCCAACTGCTATAAAATTTGTAAATATTGTAACTAGTCATACTCGAAACCTGGATGAGCACGAAAATTATAAAGTCACTAAGACCATGATGAATTACAAATTTTGTAAGGAAAGGAAACCTATAAAAGTTATCTTTTGTCGATTGTCGGGGTTGGAATCTGTTAGACCACTTATCCACTATATCGATTGTAATGACCTCTTTATAATATAATGATAATATTCTTACTGAAAAAAATAATATGAGATGAAAATATAAATGATAGCTATGTCAATAAAGTGGAAAGGCTGAAATTTTAATTTTCAAACTTACAAAAAATTTCTAATTCACCATGCTCACAAGAAAGGAGTTAATCTTCTTTGGTCTAGATTAAAAATTCATACACTAGCAAATAATTTGGTCGTGAAAGTATTATACCTTGAGAAATGCCAATAGAAGAGTGATATTTTCCCTTATGTAGTTTATTTACTAAAGAAGAAATTTTAATTACACATGCTAGAATGAAAACCTACTGTAAAGTAAGAAAAACATAATTGATTAAAGTCTAATTGGTTGATCAGACATACATTAGGGCCTCTACAAGTAGAAACTATGCTTTTAATATCTTTTTATAACTCATTTATATTACTCAAAGACTTGTAACAATACTCCTTTAGACTACCTAATATTTTACTTAACTAAGAAATATTAAACTTGGGTGTTGAAAGAAAATCTAGTGTCTATTTCAAGGAAATTAAAGATGTGTATAAACAATCATCAATTTTCATCTACAAATTAGAAAATAAAAAATAAATCACATAGATATTCACCAAAAAATATAGTTTCCATAGCCCACAATATGTAGATGAAAAGAAATGGTGCATGGTCAAGGAATAGTAACCCTCCCAACCTTAACTTATAACTTCTATCATATGAAGAAACTCAAGACTCCTACATACATATATAAAAGGAAAGCTAGTATAGAGATTTACTAAAACTACTTTGATTATGATGAACATAATAGAATCTAAAATGTAAATCTACTTGATCCGCTCGAGCTTCACTTTTTAGAACATTTATACAATACAAAATTAAACTGAAATGTCTGAAATGTTGATGAATGTTAACCAAAAAAATTGACTCCTATTTTATCACACATACGGAACATATTTGACCTTTCAAGTGGCAAAAATCATGCAAAATCATAAGCTAATGAAATGGACATATTTTGTTACCGTGATAGAGTATAGTTTCCTAGTTATCCACCTAGACCTCACATTAATCAAAGCCTTGCAATGGAATATTTGTAGATCTAAGAGGACATAATCCATCTAGGGAAACCCAGGAACAAAACCCATTGCCTTTTTTTCACCCAGTACGTTTGCACATACTTTAATGAAGGAGAAATTACCAAAATGCCTACTATCCTATAAAATTTAGTAAAAATGATTAAACAATCCATATAAATTGCCAAATTTCAAAAATGAAAAGAAAATGACAAAAATATGTTTTGAGTGGTTCTATTTTTAAATGGGATAAAGTGGTGGGTAATAGGTTTACTTCGGTAGGGATAAGGTTTATGATGATGACTATTTTCACCAAAAATGATAACGATAGTTACCGTGACACATTTGTGAGATTGCATATAGAAATGGCTTAAGTATGCTTTAGAGAATGTAATTACTTTAGGATAACTAATCAGTAGTTTTGATGGTCAATTCTCCAACATCCAATATTTAAAAAGGATTTTTTAAAGCAAATAGGGTATTTCCTTGGCACTATTTTTAAATTGTCTAAGTTTTGGTTTTGTACCTTTCCTTCTCATTTAGCAATCACACTACCTTCTTAACCTTACTGTTTTCCAAGGATCGAGGTTGATTTCTGATTGCTTTTCCTTTTCTACTTCATGTCCTTCATTATGTTATATGGTTCATGGAGCCCTATCCCCATCCTTAAATGGAAGAATTTATTTACATTTCTTGGCTATTACAAAGTTTATTTAAATAATTGTATATATTTTAAAAGTTTCTCAAAGAAATATTTAAGATTTAATATGTAGTTTGATTTTTGGACTTTAAATATTAATTTTAAGATTGCAATAATGAATGTGTTTTCATCCTAATCACTCTGAATGAAATCATAAAGTTTTCTAAAAGTGAATTCTATGATTCTTTATTTATTTTAAATGCTTGATTCTTCACTTACAATTATTCTTAAAAATCTATGAGATTTGAAATTCATTTAATATTTATGCTCATGTCTATCATATTTGAGCCATTGTCTTGTCATACGCCTCATTTTTTTTCCAATTTTTTTATTTTCATATTTATTTTTCATACAAAATGTCACTCTTAATAAAAATGGGTGGGGTGGGGGGTTATTCCCTCAAATGTTATTCTTGATATTTGACCAATCTCAATGATTAACATAGGTATATGAAATTTTGGTGGAAGAAAAAGTCCTAGAGGTAAAGGTGATAGAAAGTCCACTACGATTTCCTACAAACAACAAGCACTAAGATACATGTCCTTCAAATATATATAAATGGTTTAAGATAATAGTAGGAAGAGAGTAAAAAATATGTTTCTAGAGGAGATAAGAGTAATTTCTCAATCTATAAATCAAGAAAATACTAATGAGTTGTAGAAAAATAAAGGAGAAAATTTAATATTTGCAAGAACACTGCTAAATACATAGGTCTAATTAGAAGTTAAGGGCCAAGACCATGTGTGAAATTGGAGGTAAATTTTGGTCCCTAATTGTAGATGGAGGTAGCATAAAGAATTTGGAGTCTATAATGGGCATAGAGAGGATAAATTCGAAGTGTAGGACACATCTCAATTATTATAAGGTTTTATGGTTCGAATTAGGACATGTCATCATCATTTCTAAGTATTTTTTGATAAGTTTTCATGTTGAAGCATATTAAGTAAAATATTCTATGATGTTGTGCCAAAAAATTCTTGTCATTAGTTAGTAGGAAGGCCTTGGCTGTATGATATGATATGCATTCATGATGGGGTGAAGAATTCCTTTTTACTAGCAGAGGATGGAAAGAACATTAAAATACTACTTCATAGGAAATTTAATTAAGATAAGAATACTAGTATGTTTAGTATAATAGTAGGAGAGTCATGCTATGCTTGAAAAAAAAAATTGAAGGAGAAAAAAAACGAAGTGTTGGTATTTTATCAAAGAATCCAAGTCCAAAAGTAGAGAGTTGAGAACCCACTAAAATTATGAGAATTGTTATGTAAATTTAATTTATTTTAGAGGATTTTTGTGACAGATTTCAATATATTAGGAGATTTTTCTATCAAATAATATAAATTGTAGGATCTAGTTTACCTAGTAAATTGATATTTAGGATAACACTTTCCAAAATTGAGGATCTTAAGAGACAAGTGCATGAATTACTAGAAATGGGATGAATAAGAAAAAATTTAATAGCAGGTGTTGTATCTACTATAGGTGTGTCAATAAAGGGAAGAGCATGGAGAGTGTCCATTTATTCCAAGGTTATTAATAGTTTATAATCATGTATGAGCACCCTTTGCTTACTGTACATGATTTGATGCAGTGGGAAAATGTATTTTATAAAGATATATTAATGATTTTGTATCAATAGATAAATGTTATTGAAGGATACGAATAGAAAATTGTCTTCAAGGAAAATGACGGGATTTATAAATGGTTGGTCATTCGAGTAGGTTTAATAAATGGTATGGGTATATTTTTCAAATTGAAGAATTGAGCACAGAAAGCATACTTGCTTAAACCCTACATCAAAATGTGACAATTGCAACCTAATGTTGTACTATGATGGACAAAACCTAAACACATATTATGTTGAAAAACAACGAAAATTAGAAGGTGATGAAGATAACCCAATGCCATAACATGACGACCATAACCAAATGTCATACTATGGTTGAAAAAATTTGATGTCACAAGGTGACCATAACTTGACCTCAAAATATGCCAAACATAACCTAAAGTCATAACATAAAAATAAAATCCTATGTTTGAATGTGACGACCATAACCCACTGTTGCACTATGATAAACAAAACTTGAAGGGATAATGTAATGACCTTAACTCAACATTTCATTGTGACAAGCATAGCCTAATGTCATAATGTGTCCAATAAAACCAAAAATCAATCTAATAAGCATAACATTATGCCATAATGTTATGAACATATCCTATGTCATATTTAGACGACTACCCTTCTCCAGCATCACCTTTTCATGTAAGCCAACCATATAAACTATAGCCAATGATGGTCAATCATAGTCATCCTTGGTCAGCCATAGTTAAGCATAGTTACCCATGAACAATTACAACCAACCATAGCCACATATACTCACCCATGGTCAATATGGCCTTACATTGTCAACCATTTTCTACCTTGGTCAATTATACACAACCATAGTTAACATGGTCAACTATCGGAACGCATGGACAACCATGGTCAACATGGTCACCATTATCAAATATTGACAACCATGGTCAATGTTAGTCAAGTATAGCATTTCATGAGTCACTAGAGGCAAGCATGGTCAAACATGGTCCTACATGCTACATGGTCAAACATGGTTGACCATAGTCAACATGTTAAGATATGGTCAACCATAATAAACTAGGGTCACAATTAGCCATCCATACTCAACCCTTATAAACCCTACTTAACCATAGTCAACATGGACAACCATTGCCAACATGGTCAACTATACTCAATCATAGTTCCATAAGACAACCAAAGTTAGCATGATTAACCATAGGCAACCATAATCATCCATAACTAACCATTGTCAACATGGATGACATGGGCACCAATGTAAAACATATCAACCATGGTTAATTAAGCATAATTAATTATAGCCTTTCATGGGAAAACATAGTCAACCATCATCATACGTGGTCATATAAAATCTATATGATAAAACATATTCGAACATGGTAAACCATAATGAATATGGTCAAATTTGGTCAACAATAGTAAACCATACTAATACATATCTAACCATGGTCAACTCTGATCAACCATATTCAACTATAATAAACTATGATCAACCATGGGTGACCTTGGGCAACCATAGCCAACCAAAATTAACCATAATTAATCATTTTCAGCATGGGAAAGATGGTCACCATTGTTAAATATTGTCAATCGTGGTCACCCATGGTTAACATGGACTTCAATAGATGACAATAGCCTACCTTTATAAACCAAAATCAACAATAGTCAACTCTAGTCAACCATAGACAATGTTAGGTAACCATATTCATCCATGGTAAATCACGATCAACAAAGAAAATTGATCATCATTATTGAATTTTGTCCACTATGCTCAAACATAGTCAGCTAAAGTCTTTCATAGTCATCCATAGTCTTTCATAGTCATCCATAGGAAACCATACTTTACAATGCTCAAACATAGTTTGCATGGTCGTCTAATGAACATTAGACGATCAACTCCAAATCGTGATGAGTTCAACACGCGTTCGCACATCCATAAGCGAAGATTTAACTAATGTTAACGGAGACATTGTTGTAAACAAAATTCTCAAAGACATCACGTGTTCGGAAATTTAATGCTGTAAAATAGATCATTCAAAGGGAGGTATCTATTAGTAAGCCCGAGAAGCATCATTGCTTGTGAAGGTTTAGTAAGAAGCACCATATCTATCTCGATTCATCATACGATGCATAAAAGAGGCGGCGAGAGCACGGATCTGCCTCACCATTGCGAAGTGTCCAGTAGTTATATGTTCCTAGACCTCTGGCCGAAGATAACCTTCGCTTCGTTGATCATGGCACATATGCGTTAGGGGTAAGAAAATATCGCATGTTATAAGTTGATGGCACGTGTATTAAGCTGTAATATATATTATTAGCATTTATTTAGATCAACGTGATTTGTTGGTCATAATAACCAAATCAAATAAATAGAGTTTCTCTGATCATGTAGTCCTATGAAATTTGTGACGATGATGGTTGCGTGTACTAAAATGAATATGGTTTATCAAATGTCAGGAATGTTACAGATTTGAATTTTTTTTAGTCTTATTATCTGATAGAAAGTAATTGTCGTTGTGTACGGATAGGAATATAGTTTGAAATTATTTGAGGTTAAGAAATTATTTGAAATATTTCCGAATTTTATGTATATGGTAGAAAAATATTAAAAGAAGTACCACACGATGATCATAGTTTTGTTCCATTATTAAAAAAAAAATGTTACATGATCATGATTACTTTTATTTATATATTGTCACTAAAAAATTAAGAAAAAGATTACATAATCTTCATAATTTTATATCTATATCGTATTTATTTTTAGGCTTAGGTATTTGTTATCAGTGCTGTGTTGCTTATAACTTCTCGATAATGAGAATAATTAAGTTGTAAAATTAAAACCGAGGGCCACTTTAAAAATATTATTAGAAGATCTTGCGGATTCAATCAAGAGAAATCAAAGAACAAACTTATGTGCAAACCACCATATATATACATAGATAGTGTAAATAGTGTCAGGGAACATGCAGCAACAACATCTCCATACAAAATTTTCAGTCCATATGACTGGCAACTCAAGGTGTGGCAGTCAGCGAGGTCAATGGCACAGAACTAGAGAATGGACTTACAACTTTGTAAGATTGTAAAATGGAAAGGGAACTGTTACTAAGCAGTCAAAGATTGTAAAATGGAGAGGGAACTGTTACTAATCAATAATAAAGTTAGTGCATATATCTTGAAGTGAGAAGCAAGGAAAATGTTAATCTATTCTTACGATTCAGTGTCTAAACGTCTCTACATACGAATAAAAAAAACCAAAATATTTCGAGCAAAAAAATTCTAGTCGTTAAAATTGCCAGAACTGAGAAATATGAGCTCGGACTGCACCGAAATATATGTAGTTGAAATAGAAATGCATCTCCCTACTACAACCCTAAAACTGACTTCCCTCGAGATTTTTTAGTCTGTCTCCACCAATAGAGAAAACTCAATTTTTGGGTAATATTTAGACATTAATTCACCTTATCAAAGTAAGCGTGTAGTACACTTCTAGCTATCTTAACCACGATCCAAATTTGCACAAGTTACACATGCTATAAGCTCCATACTATCAGACTATTAGTCATAGTTGACAAGCGATCTGTACGTAGCACTGGCTTGCCAATTCTGTGGAATAACGTTATTTGCAGTAAGGGTTCTTCCACTTGAAAGAGATTGCAAGCGAATAGAGAAGGGAGCTTGTAAAGGGCCGCTATTCAAACACCAATTTGCACCCCACGTCTGTTGCATTCCTTGCCATGTATCAGAGTTTGCCTGCATACATGACAATATAAACATTAATTTATTTGCAACGATATATTGCTACAAAGAAGTACAATCGAGGTAATCTTTATAATAACAAACCTGCTTTAGATCGACTGCTCCAAGATCGCCATCTCCATCTTCGTACTCAATAAGGACCGCGAACCAGTAAGTAGTGGCACCTTCGTTGACGTGGAATGCAATATTCTTCCCCGGATACTCGCAAGGCACACTATTTTATAACATAAGAAAGGAAAGTTGGAGTAATCAAATAAAAATGATACAAACATCGTAAGGAAATTCAACCTTCTAATCTATTCGACTGTGGAGTGCAAGTAGATGAATACCGTTGGAACAAAATAGAGACGACTCCAGCGTTAAGTAGATCTGAAGATGTACCAGGAGATGCCATGTCGGAGAATGAAGTACCACTGAGATCAAAGTGTATTTTTCCAGAACCTGAACAGATTCCACCAGGACATTCATCTGTAATAACCACCGTCACCGCGCTTTGAGAGCACAATCCATTCTCCGTGCACTTTACCTGTTTAGATGAAACATATAATAAGCCAAATTTTCATCTACAAGTCAGGAAACTTTATAAATACCCAAACAGACCTGATAGCATGCTCCGCATCCTTTCCCGTCTTTGAATAGGGCCGGACTACCTGCAGCTATTTTTGATTGGAAAGGGATTTGTTTCACCAGGCTACCATATCCACATGCCCCACCTGATACAAAGGAATAATTTATTTTTTTCACTCGCACGTTCATATCGATTCTCAAAGCTAGAGAGATAAGTAATATAAAAAAACACTAACAACCTTCACGTGTTCGAATATGCTGGTGAGGGTTAGTACATTACTATTTAGAAAGCTAGAAATATATTAATAACCAATATTTGAAAATTAATTTAGAAATAATGTAATAAACAACTATCTTACCCTCGCTTCCGTCTCCGTTTGGACTGCCATACCATGTAGCAGTAGCTGGCTGCCAATCACCTTCTTCTTCTACTAACTTATATTGATTGATGCTCAGACCAAGAGCGATTTTAGAGCATATAAACATTAAGCAAGCTACCCCATAAGCCAAACAGATCGTCATCTTCCTCATTTTTGAGCCGAAGCTAGAAAGCACAGAAGCTAATTATACTACGCTGGGCTCAAAGCCTCTGCTGCAAGGCACGTTAAGAAATTGGAAGAATAGCGCATATTTATAGGACATTTAGAAATGTAGTGAGTTGGTCGGTGCAAGGTTTTCATTTAAATCAACAGTCAGCTAATTTGTTTTTGCTGCTGCATATTCACTCATGAAAATTCTTTCCATCCCGCAGAAGGCCCACCCGTCCTTTTATATTTAGGGAACACCACGTGAATACGGATGTGAGGACGGTTAAAATTAAAAACCCAAAAGAAGGGAGCGTTGTTTTTCTTGTGTGTTGTCAAATGAATTGTGTGAAGTAATAATCCTGAGGGCTAGAAGGTCAAAAGTTCAGTAGAGATTACGGACATTTGAGCAACAATTATAATTGATGAACTTAAGCGTGAGAGGAGGCGATAATAAGGGATGTCATCTTTGAATTTCAGGCTACGAGAAAGGAACCGACAGGAAAAAATGAACAAAAGTTCGTAATTCGTGTACAGGGCACATGGTACGGTGTTCCTGTGTCTGCTTCTTTACATTTTGGCCAGGACTGGAGTGTTGGGAGAATCAGGTAGATTCAACATAGATGGCATCTTGTTTGTCTTGTCTTGAAAATGGATTATAGCCGTCCTCCAAAGATGGCAACATCCACTAATATTTACTTCAAATTCCTGAACGTTCAACACACTATCACAAAAATTAATAAAAAATTCCCATTAAATGTTATAAAAAACAATTTAATAAATCTTCAGACATTGTTGTCTAAATCATTGCAGGAAATCACATGCATTCCAAAATTGGATAGCTTTCCTTCCATACCGTGCTTTTATGTGAAATGAAAATTAAATTTGTTTTCTAAAATTATTATTTCATAAAATATTATCAAAAGCGATTGCCTGACATAACATGCTTTCCAAAACTGGATCTTTTTCCTGGGATACCACATTTTATGTGAAATGAAAACGAAATTTGTTTGCTAAATTATTGTTCTAACGTTCGATGCATCCAAAAAAGCGATGCAATGTTGATGGTCACACTAAAGGGTTAAAAGATTTGAATCTAAATAACTGTAATAAGGATATCAAGGAGAATAATTTATTATGGAAGGATTCATATAACTAGTAGAAAGCCACTTGTATATGGATATATAGAGCTACTTAGATATGGATGACAAGATTATATGCACTTAAATGGAGGTAGTTTTCATCACAATGAAGACTTAAATGTAAAAAGGGGTGAATTCGGTATCATTTATCACAATGAAAAATTAAATGTAAAAGGAGGTGAATTCAGGTAGTCTTCATCACAATGAAGAGGAGGTTAAAAGTATCTTGCATATTAAAATTTATGTCAAAAATATCAACACATATGCTCTATTCAAATCTAACTTAGAAACAAATCGCACAAGAAGATTTGTTTAACATGCTTGCTTGGATGTTCATTATCATTTAAGGTCATATCCCTTGGGATGGGTGAATAAATTCTCTATAAGTTTAACTTTGATCGATGAAGTGGAGTTGTATGTTGTACCATTTGATGTGTGGCGCAGTGTTTGAAAGCCCCTACATGTATATAATGCATGTAATCTTCATGCCAGGAAACTAGTACTCCCTAATCAAGAATGGGAAATCTTACACCAACACACATATAAGGAAATCAAATATTTATTTTGTACATTTTAGTTAAAACTATTTATTATGTTTTTTATGAGAGACTTGGAAGAGGAAGGAGGCAATAAGAGTGAAATCGTCCCTATATTGATGTAATAAATAATAGAAACAATAGAGGGATGATCCATTGTAAGCACTAAAAGGAGTGCTATAACAGGATAACGAGATGCCACCTATTATGAAGTCGAGCATGAGATAGAACTATTTCTTAACTCCCCACTACCAATATTGGGTTGTATACGCAACGTCCTATTTTTGAAGTAAATAAAGTGAAGAAAGAATTTTAGCAAGTATTGGATTAGGGAGAAATCCAGCTGAGCACCTTACCTTGGGGGTCACCTGTCATAATAGTACCTAACAAAGATTGGCCTAGTGAATGTGTATGAACTTCAAAGATATAGAAAGTGTGACACATAAAAATTGGTGCCCTCTTCCTAGGATTGAAATTCATTATACTAGTTCAATCATACCAGGTATTTTGCGAAGTTAGACCTTAAATTAGTATAACACTATATAATGTTAAGGAAGAAAACACCTATAATACAACCTTCGAGACAAGGCAAGGTATGTATGAATGGTTGGTCATGACTTTTGGATTATGTAATTCACTAGATACATTTAACTAATTGGCATTGTGTCCCTATTAGATACATTTTTAATAGTCTAAAAGGATTTCACATTGGTTTACAACTCTACATGATGAGCACATCTCATATGTCATGAAAGTGTTAGATTGAAAAATCATTAGTTTCTAGCAATCCTCAAGAAATGTGAATTTTCTCAACAATCATTATTATATTTGTGGTACATGACTAGATAGGAACTTGAGATAAATCCTTCAATGCTAGGTGCCATCATGAAGTGAAAAGTTCCTACTAATCTCACTAAATTTAGGAGCTTTGTTGGGGAAACACCAATACCCATAGAAGTTCCTAACATCCTTTTTGGTAGTTGTTGTGCCAATCAATGCCACAACAACTAATGGTATAATTTAGAGCAGGAAAATTATCAATAAAAATATTTTGATAAGATAAAATGAAATGTTTGTATATCACCATTGTTTACCTTAGCCAACTTGCAGAAGCCTTTAAAATTGGAGAGAGATGTAGCTTGTTATGTTATGGAAGAAGATTTCATGCAAGGAGATACGATGGTATGCTATCATTCCAATATGTTTTATGGGGGAGTTTTAAACTACCGTATATATGATATGGATCTCTATGCCTTGGTCCAAGTTTTTAAGAAGCATAAGAACTATCCAATGGGAAAGGAAACCAGTATATACACTAATCATTAGCCATAATAAAATTTGTAGGGAAAGCCTAAGCTACAAGAAACTATACATTACAAATTGATGGGGTTTTCCAACAATTTAATCTAGTCATCAAATTCAAGAAGAGACACACTAATGATTTTTCATACATGGATCACTAATAAGTTGGAAAACATGGAGAAATGATAAGATTTATTCTAAGTAAGGAAGCAACATAGTGAGTGCATATTTCCTTTTATTTGCATTTGCATAACTAGAGAAAATAAAGTAGAGCATATGATTCACCCTCTAGCTAGGTTTTCTCCTATATTGAGTTTCCTCTAATACATTGGGCGTTCACTTATGTGGATGGTGTGTTCTTTTACTCATTTATTTCATTTTCAATTTTAGTTATTTGATAACTCTAGATAATAAGCTAGTACATGGGATCTAAGGAAAAAAAAATCATAAACTAAGATTTTGTACTAAAATATTAATGTGATGAAACATTAGAGTGGAATATATAAAACGATATATCTATCATATAAGGATATATATATGAGTGCAAAATCTACATTTAGCTGCATTTTCTTCCTTTTATTAAATAATTATATCATGGAATATTGGAGCATTGATTAGATCAATATTTGCAATTATGGCATATAGTTCAATTCAGGTTTAAATTATGCATTTTTAATTTACAATGATTCGATCTGAAATTGTTACATGCATTATCAATCATTTGGATGCATCGCTTATTTATTTATCTAATTGTTGGATTTATGCTCTACTTGGTTAGAGCAAGTTTAACAAGTTTATTTAGCTGTCATAGGTTTATGAAAAAAGTATTGTTGAAGTAACACTTACATGGGTTATTACAATATATTTTGACGGAATAAAACATGAAATTCAGGAAGTAGATGGGTGAATAAGAGATGATGTATCTTGATCAACTTCCACGTCATAAAAATGATTCAAAAATTCTAGTGTAAATTTTTTAAAACCATCAAAAGTGGCAAAACGGATGAAATTGTCTTTGAAATTCATGACACGCGGAATTTAATAGGAACGCTGGGTAATCTAGAGTACATGACCTAACATACAAAAAGATTGTTGTCTTTGGATTTAATAAGTGAAGCATTGAGAGTGCTGTGCATCCATTTTACGAAACTAGCTTAGCTTAGTCTACATGCTTTGACAAGAAGCGTAATTTTGACTTATTTTGTAACAATAGTTATTAATGGATTAGGATTGAAATATTACATCATATAGGTGAAGAATGATTTTCCAATTTATGGTACTCCACCAAATTTCTTAATTGCTTAAAGTATGATATTTTTTAATTGTTCTTATTGCATTCTTTATAAATGATTTTATTTTTTTATTTTTGCTGATTGTATGTAATTGTGCATAGTAGTTTATATGATATGTTTTTTAATTATTATTATTGCATTCTTATGTGTGATTTTCTTTATCTTTTGTTGATTGTATGTAATTTTATAGTAGTTGAAATGTTTGTAGTGAGAATCAAAATTAAGATCATTTTGACATCTTAATAACATGGATAAGGGAATTGTATTTAGAAATATAAAAGTGTAAGATTGTTAACCATCTACTTTGTCTTTAAATCTTCATTTTTCATTATGATTTTTATCTGAAATTTACGATATATTTGGAGATAACTATCATTTCAGATGTATTTTAAGCTCGAATAATTGTCTGATAGGGGTGATGAGAAGTTTTCATTATTCCATGAACATGAAGGGGCATTTTTTTTCAAAATGAAAAATATTTATATCGTATTATTTTAAAGTATTTAGTTTATCATTTAATTTGTAAGGTTTATTATAACCTCATTGCATAATACATTTACTATATTCTTCATATCTCAATTGTTAGTGGAGATAGCTATTCCTTTGTAAAAATCACAGTCTAGAACTCTATTAGAGGAATTTGAAGAGGGTTAAGACCCTTCTACAATATTGGCAAGGATAACTTATATTTTTCAAGAATTTTTCATTAGTATTGTGAGCAAAAAAAAATTATAGTTTCAAGAAGGCCAATATGTTTTCCATGATAGAAATAAATAAAATGACAAATTTAGTTCATCAACTCCTTCAACTTTTATGAATTTGATTTTTTTTTGTTGTTACATAGTGGTCATGGAGGATTTATTAGAAATAAATTATCATAGAACATGGCTTAATATTGGTGGTCGAAACATGATTGCAGAAACCCTAATCTCTTGGTGGTATGCAAAAAGTGTTATTTGTGCAACGTGAAAGCTCTAGTCGCACTCATGAGTCGATTTTGGAGTGACTAGGGTAGAAATATTCCTGTTATATGCCTACGATTAGGGCCCAAAAACCTAAATAAGAGAAGCGAGCTTCAAACCCTAAAATTCCACCTCAGAGCGAACCTAATCTTCTGTAGATGACTTGAGACTTGGGCGAGCCAAAATCAAGATAAAAGAGTGTCTCATCATTATGACTAAATGAGATAGAGGGCACTTATATTTATAGCCTTCTAATGGGTTCAATTTTCTTTAGAGCCGACCTAGTCTAATATGCACATGTCTATAGGGCCGACCTAATCCAATATACATGAGTGGGTTCATAAATTCAAAATCCAACTTTTGCAAGTCCAAATGCGGTGATATTTAGGTTGATTTTGGTCCTCTCGAAAAGAGTGATTCAATGCAATCATTATCTCTTTCAACTGAGCTATCCAAGGTGGAATTTGATAATTTTTGCATAATTTTAACACTCCCTCTCATCTAGGGATAATTTCACCTACATCATATCACATGTATACTTTCATCAACTCATATCCAATCTCAAGTATCACATCATCTTCTATCGTCAATGATCATATAAATTCATCTCTTACTCATTCATGCTTATCTCTTGATTGTCCTTTCTCATATGCAGAACATTCTCGAATATAGAAGAAGAATTTTTCATTGGAGGGGAGACTGAGCTACCACCATCCATTCATCAGGCTACTACCTAGAATCTCTATCAGCGAGATACTACCTGGAATCTCGGTCAGTGGTCTACTACCCAAAATATTAGCGGGGATTCAGATTTACAACCCACATCATCATCATAGAGCATATCATCAAGGATCATATCTCGACCTCGAACCATATCAAAGAGTTATTACTCAACCCGAAATATCTTGGGGGATACACTACTATGACCTCATATGGGGGAGATACAACTATGACCTCATATAGAGAAATAGGATATCCAAACATGTAGGGGGAACATCACAACACTGGAACCACATCGGGGAGCTCATTCTCAACCTAAAATCGCATAGGGGAGAAAATATCAACCCAATCCTATTTCTTGTTTATCTTCGCATCAATGACCTTGTATATTCATGTTGTAGAACATCTACATCATAATTGACTTGAGTTGTACACACCAATTACACTCTCAACCGACTTTCTAGACTCAGGACAATACTCCGAACAAGCCCTGCTTGTGGGTATGATGCTAACTGGGGTATACTTTGCATAGACCAGATAGGGGAGAAACATCTCCGAGCCTATGAATATAGGGGAGAAAAACCTCAACCCTAGGTAACAGATAGGGTTAATAACATTGTATAGAGATACATCGACCCTGGAGCCCTCTATCTCAACTCCACACCCTAGGAGCTCAATCAGGGGAGGAAGGATGTTAGGTCCCTATATTACTATTGTAACCCCCTTATTGTTATTGTTATATGCCTGTAACCCCCATATTTTTATTATTATGCCCTTAAATTATTATTGTTAGGTCAGCTAGGATTACATTGTGGCCCCATGGACTCCTATATATAGAAAGCAGGTTTTGTCATTTGTATCATCTAATAATTATTCATTTATGTAATGTATTGGAGGTTTACCCCTCAAAGTGGTTGATTTCTAAGGCATTGATCTCTCTTTTCTTCTATTTTTGGAGTTGGTTTCACAACATTTAGTATCAGAGCTTTGGATTCTAGGGGTTCATTGCTCCAAAAAGGTCATTGTGGAATTATTGCTATAAATTTTGTTCTACAAAGTTTCATAAGATGAAATTTTTAGATCACGTAGCCGAAATCCGAAGGAACATCTTCACAAAATTTCAGAGCTTGGTTCGCAATATTTTCAGAGATATGGTCTGTGGAAGTTAGGGTTTTTTCAAGCTCCCGAATTTCATCTCAAAGAGGTGATCATGGGAAAATCTTCATAGCTCTCTCTCTCTAAGCATCAGATTGGAATGCTGTAAAAAGTGGCCACAAGTACACAGAATATTGTTTCTTTTCTATTAATTTTAGAGCCGAAGGAGGAAATAGTGACACATGGCAAGTTCACTCTACTGAAATTTTTTTCGGAATGAAAGGAAATCGAATTACAAGGTATCGCAAGGAAGCCAAGAAAGATAATAAGCTCTAATGTCATGAAAAAGCTTCTGAAGAAAGAAAAATGGGGTGTAATAGCACAATTATGTTCACAAGAAGTTCCAACATCAAAATCATCTATTTCTCCAGATCTCTAAAAAGTCTTGGACAATCATTCCAAGGTGTTTGATACTCCTAAAGGACTCCCACCTATTCGTGATTATTATCATGCTATTCATTTGATTCTAGGAAGTGTTCCTCCAAACATCAGGCCTTACAAATATCCTTATGTCCAAAAGAGAGAAACTGAACGTATGATTGCAGAAATCTTAGAGGCTGGTATAATTCAACCTAGTCAAAGTTCTCTCTCTTCCCCAGTAGTATTGGTGCACATGAAAGATGGATCATGGCGCATGTGTCCAGATTATAGGGAGCTCAATAAGCTCACTATTAAAAATAAATTTCCCATTCCTGTGACTGATGAACTATTGTATGAATTACATGGAGCAAATTATTTTACCAAGTTGGATCTTCATTTAGGATATCATCAAATTAGAATGAAGACTGAAGATATTCTGAAAACAACATTTTTAACTCATGAAGGTCATTATGAATTTTTGGTCATGCCTTTTGGCCTTACCAATGCAACTTCTACATTTCAAGGGTTGATGAATTCCATTTTCAAACCCTTCCTTAGAAAATTTGTGATAGTATTTTTTGATGATATACTAATCTACAACAAGTCTTGGAAGGATCATGTTCGACATGTTGATAGGGTGCTCAAACTATTGGAGGAGAAAAAATTATATACAAAAAGATCCAAATGTTTCTTTGGAGTACAAGAGGTGGAATATCTGGGTCATATTGTATCTCACGAGGGTGTTAAGGTAGACCCTCACAAAATTAAATCCATTAAGGAATGGAAAGTCCCCACAACCATAAAGCAGTTGCATGGATTTCTCAGGTTAACAGGGTATTATCGCAAGTTTGCTAAGAATTATGAGAGAATAGTAGCACCTTTAACAACATTGTTGAAGAAAGATGCATTTTCATGGACTCTTGAAGCAACTAAGGCCTTTGAACATCTTAAAGAGGCAATGTGCCTAGCACCAGTATTAACTACGACATACATCACAAAAACCTTTATTATGGAATGTCATGCGTCAAGAAATGGAAATGGTGTCATTTTAATGCAAGAAGGAAGACCCATTTCTTTTGAAAGTCATTCAATAAAAGGAAAATATTTACAAAAGGCTATTTATGAGAAGGAAATGTTGGCAATACTACATGCACTAAAGAAATGGAGACCTTACCTAATGGGAAGACACTTCAAGGTAAAAATTGATCATGATAGTCTTAAACACTTTTCGGAACAAAGACTATCTTCATAAGAGTAGCAAAAATGGGTCACAAAGATGTTGGGTTATGACTTCGAAATCGTCTATAAAAAAGGGAAGCTAAATGTTGTTGCAAATGCACTCTCAAGAAAGGATGAAGAGGTGGAAGCATTGCTTTGTGCCATTTCAATTATCCAGCCAGATTGGATAACCGAAGCAAGAGATGAATGGAAGAAGGATGAAGAAGTGTGGAATCAATTTCAGAGTATCTCATCAAATGGAAGAACTTACCCACTGAACATTCTACATGGGAGGATGAGAATTTTATACAATAGCACTCGGAGCTACTCAAGCATTGAGGAAAACACTTTTTTGAACGAGAGGAGCATGTTAGGTCCCTATATTACTAGTGTAACCCCCTTATTGTTATTGTTGTACCCCTGTAACCCCCATATTGTTATTATTGTGCCATTAAATTATTGTTGTGAGGTCGGCTAGGATTACGTTCTGGCCCCACTAGGATTACATTGTGACCGCATGGACTCCTATATATAGAAAGGAGGTTTTTTCATTTGTATCATCCAAGAATTGTTCATTTATGTAATGTATTGGAGGTTTCCCCCTCGAAGTGGCTGATTTCTAAGGCGTTGATCTCTCCTTTCTTCTATTTTTGGAGCTGGTTTCACAACAAAGGATTTGATTAGTATCCTCAATTAGCGATGCTCTCATCATACTCATATCGTGTATCAGCTTGAACATAATGTAGCAATAGAAACTTTATTCTAATATGTTGGGAAATGTGTTTTGAGTAACAAAATTTTAAATTGCGGAAGGCTAGGTGGCGAAAAGTGATGGGCCTCTAAATTGGACATAAAATAAGGCCCATCTAACCTTTCTTAAGCCCATCTACCTTCCTTATGCACATTAAAATATATATTAAATCTCTCCTTCTGCACTTAACAATGTTTTCTTATGCTTTAATATTTTCTTAGTAAGGTTTAAAGGTAATTGCATATTTGTGCCCAATATTGGTTATTTTTGTAGAATATTGTGAGAATATTTGGTAGATTATGCAGATTTGGAGAAGGAGATAATTTAGGGACTTGCTCAGTGCCAATGGAAATCAAGAGTGAAGAATATAAAAAAATTAGGGAGAAATCTTGGAGATATTCAAGGGGGTTGTCCACCCTCAAAGGAAGCCAAACGATCCTCATGAGATCCCCTCTAGCAGTTTGAATTCTACAGGCATCCAAGTAACTCAAAGCCAAGTGAACTCAAGCCATACTTCACTCGGAGTCAAGTGGATTCATTACCTATTTTTAGGGATTTTTTGGTAGCTGCCCTGTAGAATAAATAGAGCAGAGCTAGAGCTACAAAGAGTTAGTCAATGTTAGTCAATTCTAGGGGATTCGATTCCATTCAGAAATTTTGCTGCAAGCTATTAGGATTTCGTTGTTTAAGACCTTCGGGATGTACTAAGACTGTATTTTTAATGCAATGAGTAGACAGACTCCATTTTACTGATTTAATTCCAAAGAGCTGGGCTCATGGGTTAGGGCCCAACCCATGTGCCTCAGCTTCCTTGTTGTTTTCATTCTTTCCTTTCTACCATTTAGCTAGTTTTCTTTCTATGATTCAATTATTTTTTCTTTTAAATAGTTTCATTGTTGTTTATTTTTTCTTTTAATATGCTACTATAGTTTTCATTTTCTTGTGAGTAATAGAATAGAGGATAAAAACAAAAACGTTGTGGTCAAGCCTTCCCCTCTCATCTCTATCCATAGAGTTCGAGCAGGGTTGCCTTTCCCACATGCAAAAAAAATTGATTTCTTTTCACTATTTTATCATGTATTCTTTTATGTTTTTTCTGTGCATGAATCCGCAGGTTTTCTTGCAGGAATCAACATCAAAAGTTTCGGAGAAGTTCATTTTCCATCTTTGTGTTACGTTTCCAACCACATGTATTATGCTTCTATTCCTTCATTTATCTTTGCGCAGCTGTCACAATCCTTTCTAAATTAAGAACCATTAAAAAACATCAAAAACTTGACCTCCACCTTTGCTTCTTGCTTCTCTCGCTTCCATGCTTCACTTTTCATGAAATCGCACTTTGCAACTTTTACCTTTTTCCTTGAAGACTTACGGCTCTCCTTTTATGATTATGGTATTGTGATATCGCATATTGCAGGTTGTAGTTTTTACCACATCACAACCTTTTCCCTTTTCTTTAATACTTATCGCTCTTTTCTGCCGATTACGATACTGCGACATTGCATATCGTAGATCACAGTTTTTATCACGCTCCAAATTGCTCTCTACAACATTTTCCATTTTTTTCTTCAAGACTTACCCCTTGTTTCTGCTGATTTTGATATTGCAAAATCGCAAATCGCATCGTTTACCTTTTTCTTTTGACACTTACTGCTCATTCTGCCAATACGATAACTCCACTGCATCGCACATCGCACTTTACAACATTTACCTTCTCCCTTTAACACTTACCGTTCCAAATTGGAGATATTGCGATTGCGATATCAGTCCCACTACCACGTCATCTGCCACATTTCACATCACAAATCACACTTTTTGTTTTGTTCCTTTAACCTTTTCCGCTCCAAATGCCGATTCCGAACTCCGCTGCATCGAAATCACATTTTGCAGTTTTTATTTTGTTCCTGTTAACCTCTACTGCTCCAACCTTGTGATATTGTGATTGTGATTTCATAGATCACATAACATCCACCAATCATAACTCTACCATTGAATATTTCAATCATTCTGATCCAAAGCTTTCGCGCCATAATAAAGTTGTTTTATAAGGTTTAAACCCATATTTTCACTTCTAAGCCTTGTTTCATGTGTTTAATCCCTCCATTAGCCTCTTTAGCCTTTTTTCCTTTGAACTAAAATCAACACTCTTTCAATTAGGATTAAGTCATGGATATCTTATTTACATGGGTAGAGGCATGGTAGATTGACCATAGGATAAATAGAGTGGATTTAGCTGATTGGCCAAGTTAAGTGTGGTTTAGAATTAGTTTCCTTTGTGTCATTTATTTTCAGCAATATAGTTTAGATTTTTTTCAGTCATTTCCTTTTCTACAAATTAAATTAGTTTTATTTCTGTCATTTCCTTTCATCAATTTACAATAGTTCCCTTTCTGTCATTTCTTTTCAATGATTTAATTTAGTTTCCTTTTGTAATTTCCTTTCTGTAATTTAGTTCAGTTTCATTGAAGTGTGCAAAACTTCACTAAGAACCCTTAGAAATTTAGCACCCATTCGTAAAGCAGAAGAGGATGACATTAACATAATGCATCTTCTATGTATACAAAACTATCACCTCCAAGTTTGTATGAACCCCAAGTTGATAAAGTAAAATAGGGTAGCGTTTGGGAGTTGCAGCACTCTTGGTGTAATACTAGGGCTCATGACTTTTTGTCATCGTTGCTGGGGAGGTGTCTAGTAGATGCTTTGACTTTTTTTTGGAATTATTTTCCTCTTTCCTTTCTTTTCATGCAATTTCAGAAATATTAAAAAAATATATACAAAAATATCTGATTTTCATGCCTCATAGGAGTAGGGATACTCAGAAATAAAGAAAAAAAATTACTTCTTAAATACCAACTCCCCCCCCTGACCATGTGGTATAGTAAGAACCACATCACCATACACTTTTGAAGGTAGAAAATATGGATGTATATGATGACAATGAAGCAGATCTTATTGGGTTTCCCATTCAAGATATGGACATCAGTGTACATATGAAGAACATCCCTCCATCTTTCCTTCCCAACTTCAATGGTATGAGGACAGAGGATCCAAAAACATTTCTCTTTTAATTTGAGATACTTTTTAGGTCTTATGGATACTTATCACACACTCAAAAAATGAGATTGTTTCCTACAACATTGAATTATAGAGCTCTTAAATGGTTCATGATTCTAGGTCCTAATTCAATAAGATTGTGGAATGATATGCAAAATATATTTCTAGAAAAATACAAAGATCGTGATCTTAGAGAAGAAATTTTTAGAATGAACCAAGAAGAAGATGATAGCCTTGAGGATATAATAGATAGGTTCATGTATAATGTTAAGAGGGAAAAATTACTTCATTTAGGATTTGACACACTAGAAACCCTCTTACTTAGAACAATTAGGGATGAGTGGATTGATCTCCTTAATCTCATGATTAAAGGAGATGTATATCAATTTTTATTTGAAGAAATTTTTGAAACATGCAAGCGCATATCAAGAGGAAGGGAAAGAGTAAGTAAGTCAGCATCAACATTGGTAAGGCAAGATGAACTTGGAAATTTTCTTGATAAGTTTAAAACATAAGTTTTTAGTAATCTAAGTGAACAAGTAGCAATTTTAAGAATGAAAAATGAGAAAAAAGAAGATGCAGATATTTTTTTTATCCATGCAGAATCATATGCTACTAAATTTTTCTCATCATTCCTCAGGTTTAAAGAAGTTTACCAAGAAGAAAATGGAGCAAGGAAATCACCAAAGAAGCTATGTTATGTAGCTCCAAGGAGACCCTGGCAGCCTGGTCAACTTTATATGATGCAAGGACCCACTCCATAATTTCAAGCTTATTCACATCCATCTCACACTAATTGGGACACACTCCCTCCTTGGGTTCCTTAGCCATCTCAACACAAAAACTAATATTGGAAACATGGTTGGTAGGGACGTTATTGGGAAAATCGTCAACATCCTCAATATTTCCCTCAATATCCTCCATACCCAACTCCATGTTATCCCTACCATCCACCTCCACCATAACCACAACCTCAACCACATCCATCTCATATATCCACCCCCACTCAACTACCTATACCACCATTTCCAAACTCACACCGTGAAGTATCTCAACCCACTTACAATGTCAAGGTACAACACTACCAAACATATCCTCTTGCTCTAAATGGTATGCATCTTAGTTCAAGAAAGTTATTGGAAAGAAGATATTTTCTTAATTTCATTGAAGGAAAACACCAAGAAGAAGAAGATCCAAATGAGGAGATAAAAATATGGAGGACTGCACTTGTTGAAGAGCCCAAATCAGAATCAGATGTTGAGAAAGTTTCCTCATGTTTACCATCATTTCCTCCGTGTGTTAAAGAGAAAAATCATCAAAAAGAGGAATATTTGAATGTCATAATAGAAGAGGACATCCAAGGTGATCCAACTCAACAAGTGGAATAGGGACATCACAACTATATTGACATATGGTTCCAAACAGTGATTGAGTTGTAGCAACACACTCTCCTCCAATAGTACTTGATACAATCCCAATCAAATAAATTCATCTCTCATATTCAAGTACATGTCAAACCATGTATTCCAAGTGTGAACCTAATTTAATATATCATATTGAGTGTACATGCCTCCATTGTAAGTATTCCTATCCTTAAAAAAGGTTTTTTTTTCTTCAAGTAGAGTAGAAAAGTGAAAAAATGAAAAAAAGTAAGAAAAAAAATGAAAAAAATTAAAATCTCAGGTGAAAACTTCTTTTGAGGCATTTGAAATTGGCTCACTAATTGAAAACCCCCATGAGGTAGTCATTGGGTTAAAGAAAAAAGAGAAAAAATAAAATATCCTCGGTGAAAACCTCCTTTGAGGCACCTAGGCAGACCTACTAGTTGAAAACCTCAGTGGGGCAGCTAGTAGGCCTTACAAAAAAATAAATAAAAAAATTGCATTTCTCCATGTTTATCTCTCTAATGAATGCAGGTTCTCTCCAACCTTTGCAAGAAGAAAAATAACAAGTTGGCACAAAAAGAAAATTTTATCAACACTTTAGTCAAAGGTAGTCAGACCTGGACTTCCTCCTCCTATGCTCATAAGCTCCAAAAGGACCACAAGCAGATCACCACATGCATCTTTAGTAGCAGCTTCAATATCACCTGCAAAAGCAAATAAATGGTAAGGCTCATGTATGCAATCATATAACCATTTCTTCAAATCTATTTTAGCTTAAGAAAACATTAAAAAGTGTGATAAGGAAAGCTTTTTGTATAGCCAAATTTAGTTTCAGAGCACCCTCAACCTTATCTAGCAACTAGCCTCACTTTTTCCGCCATGAAGAGGAAGTCAAGAAAAAAGTAAAAAGAAATTAAGAAAGTGGGTAGTAAGTAGTTCATTGTAATGAAAGACAAGGAGTACCAAGGGGTAACCAACGGTGAACTCAGTTCACAGAAAAAAAAAACTTTGAGTTTATTCTGAATGCAATTAAAAAAAAAAAAAACTAAAATAAAGGTGGATCCACCACCTCTTGGCATGCAAAATAGATTTTCTTAAGGCATCTAAGGACCTCTATGAAGCACCTATGAGAATAAATGCAAGAAGAATAGCAGGAGGAGCAACACATGGGCCAGTAAATAGAAAATGAAATAAGCTAGCATGCAGGAAGAACCAAAAGGCAAGGAGGATGAATAGGTTTCTCAGAGGATGAGCAACAGTTTCAGTAGGCGGGGTGATGATGGGGCTCTAAATTGGATATAAAATAAGGCCGTATAACCTTTCTTAAGCCCATATACCTTCCTTATGCACATGAAAAGATATATTAAATCTCTCCTTTTACACTTAATAATTTTTTATTACGCTTTAATATTTTCTTAGGAAGGTTTAAAGGTAATTGCATATTTGTGCCTAATGTTGGTTATTTTTGTAGAATATTCTGAGAATATTTGGCAGATTATGCATATTTGAGGAGAAGATAATTTAGGGACTTTCTCCCTGCCAATGGAAGATCAAGAGTGAAGATTATCAGGAAATGAGGGAGAAATATTAGAGATATTCAAGGGGTTCGTCAACCCTCAAAGCTAGCCAAACGGTCCTCATGAGGTCCCCTCCAACAATTCGAATTACAGAGGTAGTCGAGCAACTCAAGACCAAGTGCACTCAAGTCATACTTCACTTGGAGTCAAGTGGAATCATTACCTATTTTTAGGGATTTGTTGGTAGCTTCCTTGTAGAATAAATGGAGCATAGCTAGAGCTAGGAAGAATTAGTCAATGTTAGTCAATTCTAGGGGATTCGATTCCATTCAGAACTTTTGCTGCAAGATATTAGGCTTTTGTTGTTTAATACCTTTGAGATGTAATAAGACTATATTTTTAATGAAATAAGTACACAAACTCCATTTTACTGATTTAATTCCAGAGAGCTAAGCTCGTGGGTTAGGTCCCAACCCATGTGCCTCAGATTCTCTGCTGCTTTCATTCTTTCCTTTTTTCCATTTAGTTATTTTTATTTAGATCATTCAATTAGTTCTTATTTTAAATAGTTTCATTGATGTTTAGTTTTTCTTTGAGTATTCTATTTTAGTTTTCATTTGCTTGTGAGTAATAGAATAGAGGATAAAAACTAAAACACTATGGTCAAGCCTTCCCCTCTCATCTCTATCCATAGAGTTTGAGCAGGGTTGACTTTCCCACATGCCAAAAAAATGATTTTTGTTCACTGTTTTATCACGCATTCTTTTCTGTTTATTTTGTGCATGAATTTGTAGGTTTTCTTGCAGGAATCAACATCAAAAGTTCCGGAGAAGTTCATTTTCCATCTCTGTGTTATGCTTCTAACCACCTCTGTTATGCTTCTATTCCTTCATTTCACTTTGCGTAGTTGTCTCAACCCTTTCTAACTTAAAAACCATTGAAAAATATAAAAAACGTGGCCTCCACCTTTTCTCCTCGGTTCTCCCGCTACCGTACTTCTCCTTTTCATGAAATCACACTTCGCAACTATTACCTTTTTCCTTGAAGACTTACCTCTCTCCTTTTCTGATTGTGATATTGCAATATCGAATATCGCTGATCGCATGCTTTACCGCATCGTAATCGCTCATCACAACATTTTCCCTTTTCTTTAACACTTACCACTCTTTTCTGCCGATTGCAATATTGGGACATTGCATATTGTAGATTGCAATTGTTACCACATCGAAAATCGCTCTCCACAACATTTTCCCTTGTTTTCGTCAAGACTTACTACTTTTTTTTGTTGATTGCAATATTGCAAAATCACAAATCGCAAATCGCATCGTTTGCCTTTTTATTTTAACACTTACCACTCGTTTTGTCGATGCGATAACTCCGCTGCATCACACATCACACTTTGCAACAATTCCCTTCTCCTTTTAACACTTACCACTCCAAATTAGCGATATTGTGATTGTGATATTGGTACCATCGATACGTCATCCGCTGCATCGCACATCACAAATCACACTTTTTGTTTCATTCCTGTTAACCTTTTTCGAACGCCGATTCTGAAATCTGCTGCATCGCAAATCACATTTCATAGTTTTTATTTTGTTCCTGTTAACCTCTAACACTCCAAACTTGCGATATTGCGATTGCGATATTGCAGATCGCATATCTCACTTCTATCCGCTAATCATAAATCCGCATCGCATATTTCAATCATTCCGCTCCAAATATTTCTTGCCATAATAAAGCTATTTTATAAGGTTTAAACCCATATTTTCACTTCTAAGCCTTTTTTAATTTGTTTATGCACTCCATTAGCCTCTTTAGCCCTTTTCCTTCCAAACTGCAATCAACCCTCTTTCAATTAGGATTAAGTCATGGAAAACTTAGTTTTATGGGTAGAAGCATGGTAGATAGACCATAGGATAAATAGAGTGCATTTAGTCGATTGGCCAAGTTAAGTGTAGTTTAGAATTAAATTCCTTTCTGCCATTTATTTTCAGCAATGCAGTTTAGTTTCTTTTTAGTCATTTCCTTTTCTTCAAATTAAATTAGTTTCATTTCTGTCATTTATTTTCAGTAATTTATATTAGTTCCCTTTATGTCATTTCTTTCCAGTGATTTAATTTAGTTTCCTTCTTCCATTTCCTTTCTGAAATTTAGTTTAGTTTCATTGAAGTGTAACAGACTTCATTGAGAACCCTTAGAAATAGCACCCTTTCTTAAAGTGGAAGAGGATGACATGAACATAATGCATATGTTGTGTATATAGCACTGTCACCTCCAAGTTTTTACGAACCTCAGGTTGATAAAGTAAAGTAGGGAAGCCCCTGAGAGTTGCATCACTCTTCGTGCAACACCAAGCCTCACTAGAAAGAATAGGTGGTGGAGCACCATTATGAAAGGATAGGAACCGTTGCGGTTACAGAGAGTCTAGAGATATGTGGCAGAATTTTGTGCCTCGGAGCTCTGTGGAGCCTAAAATGTATTATGTTGTATCTTTTTGAACTCTACATAGTATAATATGTAATGTGTTGATGATTTAATATAATATAGAAATGTCTAGTTGTGGATTATACGATGTGTATGACTGTTAGCTTTGTAGTTGTGTGTTTAGATATTTTGAAATTATTGATGTTTGTGTTGGTAATTGATAAATGGTAAGCTGTATCCTGATTCATATGTGATTAATGTGCTCTATGTATTGTAATTTCTGGTTAGATGTTAGTATTCTCCCCTTGGTATTATTTTTCTAGCTCTATATCTTGGTAAGGTCACGAAATGCCTCAGTTGAGTATCTTTTCTCTATTGAGCAAGGTGAAAATTTCGTGGTTGTCCTAGACTATAGAGAAACCTTGCTGGCCCTGAGCTAGAACCTGGGTCTTGCCCATAAGTCATCCTTTTTCGCCAATAAATGGTTCTGTTGTCGGGACCTAAAAATTTACTCAAGATCTAGATCATGGTATCTAAAATATATGAAAGAGAATTGTGTAGCTGGTGGGATAATCATGTATATTATTTCATATAGCATTAAGCAAAGCTCTAACAATAGAAGAAAAGGACTGCCAAGGATCAAGTTTTGTTTTCTAATTTAACGAGTGATTTGTACGAAATTTTCTCGGGAAAATTTCCTAAAGAGCTCCATAACTGGTTGTGAAGACTCAATATTAAAGCACCTTCTGGAGGGTTTCATCGATCTTATCACAATTGGACGTATACAAACCAAAAAACATTACACAGACTAGATACGGAACTAACCCGAGCACTAGACTACCTTGGAGGGATACATCGTAGAGTTCACAGTTGAGTGTTATCTGTCTTTTAAAAAAGCAGAAGATAAATTTAATTCTGGGTTGTGAGGAAAGTTGTTGATAGAAATACAGTTGTGGATTAGAGTGATAATGGTGTACAAGGGAATAATAATCCTCCAAAGTCCTGTGATGGAAGCTTAAACCTCCAGTACTAGGGGAAGGACCTGAAGGAAAGATGCTATGAACAAGGGAAAAATGGGAATAGTGATATAGACACCAGGACCTCCAGTAGGTTGAGGGAGTTGAGAGCACATCAGAGGGCGCTAATATTTGAGAAATGGTGGGAGAGGGAAATATGAGAGTGTTAGAAGTAGAAGAGGAGTATACAACAAGGAGAAGAAGCGTCGCGGATGACCGGGAGGAGAGAAGATCAAGTAGGGCCCAAATGAATGGATGGGTCCACCAAGGAAATTAGACAGGTTCAAAGGAGCCATTCCTAAAGAGAGAAAGGAAATAATTCCAATGAGGAGGAGGACACGTGCCCAGAGGATGAGTCTGATGTAGAGCTATATGTTTCAATTGAGAAAATATTCGGAGAGAGGCAGACAACCATAGGGCAAGGTAATCCTATTGCCCTAGTTTCAAGTAGCACTATTCGTAACCTTCCCTCGGCACTTTACCACCTGCCTGATAAGTTTTTCATAAAGTTGTAAAAGTATAGCAATTTGTATAGTGTTCAGCCTACAATGCAGATAGCCGCTACGAGTAGTACTATTCGCAAAATTTCTCAGCTACGAAGTAGAATATTCATATTAGTCCCACCCACACAAGTAGAAATGGTAGGATCATTTACTCAATATCCATAATTCTCTGGAAAGGTTAATGATGATGTAGAGAAACATTGGTATCTGTGTGAAGAAATTTGGAGAGCTCGTCAAACACCAGATGTAGATAAGTTAATTTAATTTCAAACCACCCTAAGAGAAATAACATTACGATAGTTTATTGTAATATTCCCAAATTTTACAGCTAATGGGAATATAACATTTTATTTTCAATTTGCCTAACTCATGAATAAAATTATAGAGGAACTCTAAAACTCCAAAACAGCAAAATAAATCAATGCCCAATGTGAATAGAGTCAAATCAGGGCTTACTTAATAAAATCCACTTGTATGTGAAACATGTTCAAGCTATTTGAATGGGTCAATATGACCAAATCATAACGCAGTCCAGATACAATGAACCTCCTAGATGATTAGCACAGTCCTATGAGGAGGTCTGCCATGTGAAAGGGGACAAATGAATGAAGATGGTTTAGGGTTTTTCAAACCCTAATCTTATATAAGGAAGGGAAAGACTCAAGGAAAGGGGTTGTTGAAGATTATCATTTCACAAGGAATTGTTTGCTAGACATCCCTTGTTGGGCATTCCTGTTTAGGAACCCTCCCACCTTCCCAGAGTTTCTCTTGGAGGATGTTGTGCTACATTGGTCCACTACCTGGAATTTTGGCCAAGCGTCATCTTACATCTATAGCGCAGTCCTATTTGGGGTGAGCTATCTATGTAGGCTGCAGCAAGTGGAGTTCTAGATCTGCAGAGATCTAGTTTGTTTTGGGTGTCTCTTCTCATGGAGTGTGTCTTTTAACCTCCTGGAAGAGTGCCTCCTCAATTTGAGCTGCAGATCCACACATTGGCATCAGGCCATATTCTACTGAGAGCTACAGTGTAGTATTCCCTCCATGACTGCATTAGTTTGGTGAGCAGAATTGTAGAGCATCTTAGCACTATCATTTGAGGAGATATCTTCGGTGATTGGACTCATCCTTCACTATGGTGATCCATAGATTGGCCAACCAATCTATGTTCCATTTTAGATATGATATTCTTCATGTACATGATTCAGTAATATTCTAAATATATTTGCAGATCTGTAAAGTAGATCTCAGATCTACTTCTTGTTTCTCATCTTTTGCTAAGATCCCTAATGGGAATGTAAAGAGGGGCATTTTTTGTATCCAGATCTGTAATGGATCTGTGTTTTTATAAAAATATATATCATAGATCTGATTTATGAATAAAATAAGCTTTAGTCTTCAGAAATTTACGTTGAAGACTTTTCTGTTCCACTATATTGTTGCAGCTCCTCAAAATTGAGGGATTCTTCATGTAATTTACTGTATTTCTCATGTAAAGTGATATGGACTTGTATTAGATGTGTTTCACTGATTTTCATACTCCATATTCACTAAACCCTTTAGAAAATTACTCTCTTGTGCTTCAGTAAATTTCTGCATACTCCAAGCCATTGGAAATCAGAGTTTTCTAGCCAAGTTAGGAAGGGAGGAACTATTTAACATAGAAAAACACATTTTTTTTGGCTGAAATTTGACATGGGAGTCCCTAATAACCCTAGATATTAGATCCAACCACTTTCCCATCTTATTTTTATGCAGATATCTGAATAGATACGTTTTAGGGCCTAAATCATCACTTTCCCCACCTTTTGGTCTATAAAATGCTTTATAAAGTTGTTGCTACATATTTTATGGAATTTTAAGTGATTTTACATCATTTATTAGTCATATTGCTGCATATGCAACTCCGGAATACCTTAGGGTATTCTCATTGTTGTAGAAATTACAGTTTTGGAACATTACAATGGTATCAGAGCATGATCTCTGGCACAACCTATGAGATCAAGCTATCAAAGGAGTAAAGAGGAGAATTAGAGATCATAATGATGGAAAAGATGATATTACTCACATCAGTGTTCGGATCTAAGGAAGGCGTCTCCCAAAAGGTCAATCAGAAGAGAGAAAGAGGGTGCACCAAGACTCCTACAGGGTTTTGAGAAGAAGCAAGATGCAATGAGGTCTGCATGAGGATTCAAGAAGAAGGAGGAAGCCCCAGAACTTCCTATCAACAAAGCAGAAGACCAAAGAATCCTAGGTCTCCTCATAGATCCACTATGCCTACTTTCTTTGAAGAAGGTGAGAGGTATAGGAATGAAGAAGAGAGATGCAAAGAAACTCCTAAAGGGTTTCAAGATGAAGAGGAAGAAATACACAATTCCTATCATCACAAAGTAGGGAGAATGACTAAATAAGAGATATCATTTCTCCTTTTCCAAACATTGAAGCGTATTGAACAAGATCTCAAAGAGTTTAAGGAGAAGGGGAAAAAGATGAGCCATAAAGAGATATCTCCTAAGGAAACCAATGATGATGTCAATCTTGTCACTTTGGGCAAGAGATCTCCATTTTCACCACCTACTGCCAAAGTACTTGCATCTGGGGGAGAGGCACTTGCATTTTTGCAAGGTAGTCTTGAGCTCTTAACATATGGAGTCCCATGCATAAATTAGGAAATGCATGAGGAAGAGGGAGATACCAGCGCTGGTATACTTGAAGGAGGAGATGGAGGATGGCAGCAAAGGGCTTCGCTCCGATGGTTATTATTTGGGGAATATGGTTTGACAACTTTCTCCACCCATGTTTCTCCTTCCCTTATTCTTTTGCATAACGCTGGAATGATGGAGTTTGGATCCAACAAGGCCAATAGGGCTAAGAATGAAATCATAACAATGCTTAAACAAGTTCATAAAAAATGGATGGAGGAATGTTTTTGCGTGATGAAGATTTTCCTTTATGGAAGGAGCTACTTTCTTTTATGTCTCTCATGTGTTTATGATGGTGTTGGACATTATGTAATTGTCATTTTGTACTTCCTGATAGGAAGAGGACATCTAACCTTACATTTGGAAGTCATCTCATGCATTTGTGGAAGACAACTATGGAACCAAACATACATAACCTATTGAAGCAAATGGAAGAAGCCTTCCTTATGTGGATGCCATTTGGAGGGGAGTACATGGTTTGCATCTACAATAAAAGTTGTTTGAGGGCAAGCAAAATTTTTCCGGGGGAGACTGTAATATTCCAAAATTTTGTAGCTAATGGGAATATAACATTTTATTTTTCAGTTTTCCTAACTCATGAATAAAAGTATAAAGGAGGAACTCTAAAACTCCAAAACAACAAAATAAATCAATTCCCAATGTGAACAGAGTCAAATCAGGGCTTACTTAATAAAATCCACTTGTATGTGAAATAGGTTCAAGCTATTTGAATGGGTCAAAAGGACTAAATCATAACACAGTCCAGATACAATGAACCTCCTAAATGATCAGCATAGTCCTATGAGGAGGTCCTCCATGTGAAAGGGCACAAATGAATGAATATGGTTTAGGGTTTTGCAAACCCTAATCTTATATAAGGAAGGGAAAGACTCAAGGAAAGGGGTTGTTGAAGATTATCATTTCACAAGGAATTGTCTGCTTGACATCCCTTGTTGGGCATTCCTGTTTAGGAGCCCTCCCTCCTTCCCAGAGGTTCTATTGGAGGAGATTGTGCTGCATTGATCCACTACCTGGAATTTTGGCCAAGCCTCATCTTACATCTACAACGCAGTCCTGTTTGGGGTGATTTTTCTATGTAGGATGCAGAAAGTGGAGTTCTAAATCTGCAGAGATCTAGTTTGTTTTGGGTATCTCTTCTCATGCAGTGTGTCTTTTAACCTCCTGGAAGAGTTCCTCTTCAATTTGAGCTGAAAATCCACACATTAGCATCAGGCCATAGTCTACTCAGAGCTACAGCACAGTATTCCCTCCATGACTGCGTTATTTTGGTGAGCATAATTGCAGAGCATCTTAGCACTATCATTTGAGGAGAGATCTCCAGTGATTGGACTCATCCTTCATTGTGGTGATCCATATATTGGCCAACCAATATACGTTCCATTTCAGATCTGATATTCTTCATGTACATGATTCAGTAATCTTATGAATATATTTGTAAATCTGTAAAGTACATCTCAGATCTACTCCTTGTTTCTCATCTTTTGCTAAGATCTCTAAGGGGAATGCAAAGAGGGGCATTTTTTGTATCCGGATCTATAAGAGATCTGTGTTTTTATACAGAGATCTGTCATAGATCTGATTTCTAAATAAAATAAGCTTCAGTCTTCAGAAATTTATGCTGAATAATTTTCTGTTCCATTATAGTGTTGCAGCTCCTCAAAATTGAGGGATTCTTCATGTAATTTACTGTATTTCTCATGTAAAGTGATATTTCCATGTCTTAGATGTGTTTCACTGATGTTAATACTCCATATTCACTAAAACCTTAATAAATTATGCTCTTTTTCTTCATTAAATTTTTGCATACTCCAGGTCATGGGAAATCAAGGTTTTCTAGCCTAGTTAGGAAGGGAGGAACTGTTTAACATAGAAAAACGCATTTTTTTTTTCTGAAATTTGACATGGGAGTCCCTCATAACCCTAGATCTCATATCCAACCACTTTACCATCTTATTTGTACGCATATCTCTGAATACATACGTTTTAGTGCCTAAATCATCACTTTTCCCCACCTTTTGGTCTATAAAACGCTGTATAAAACTGCTTCTGCATATTTTATGGAATTTTAAGTGATTTTACATCAGTTATCACTCATATTTCTACATATCCAACTCTATAATACCTTAGGGTATTCTCATTGTTGTAGAAATTCCAGTTTTGGAACATTACAGTTATCAAATGGTTAGAGGTACACCAGAACCCATCTATAGATGATGTTAAAAGATATTTTGTACAATAATTCAAGCTCCCTCAGAATAATTAGCAAGGATTGTTCGAAATATGGGATATTAAACAGAGGGAGGGAGAAATAGTGTGGGATCTAATGATAAGGTTCAAAGATGCAATCGAGAAACTGAGTTACTCGGTTTATCCAAATAACCAACAGGATTGGTTCATTAAAGCACTATTACCCTTGAAAACAACAACATTGGCCCAATAAAAGATTGATACCCTTCAAGATGCACTAGAGAAAGCAATGAAAATAGAAGAAATGGTTGTCTACCCTCGGGATTTTAGGAGGGGAGTAGCCACTCAAGATCTATCCATATTGGGATTACAACATCAAATAGAAAGTTTGATATAAAATATCAAATATATACAACCGGCGTGACCAGCGCGCCCCAATGTTTGGTGTGCACATTCTCTTTTGGAGGGACATGTCGTTACAGAGTGCCCAAGGTTGTGAGGAGCCAACATTGGGACTTCAGTGACAGGAGCACAAGGAGCCCCACCAATGGGAGGAGTTGCACAATTAAATACTCAGGAAGTGTACCAGACGCAACCCCATTTCTCAGGGTTTCCTAGTTAGCAAACTCATACATCAGTAGAGTACTGTGAAATATGTAAAGGTATTGGTCATCTTCCACGTTTATGCCCGATCCCACAAAAATATTTCAAATGTCCCAAATAAATTCTACAGTGAATTTTTCACTTAAACAAATCATTTTACAGAATAGTGTAGAGCCCTAGATGCATTAGTAGACTGACTAGATAGATCATCCTACTGAGTAAATGAGACTTCGAGAGGATGAGGAGGATCAGGAATGTGAGGGGACTAGACTGGAGGAAGAGGACCTTTTAGGTGTTAAAATTATGATCAATAAGGCCATGTAGCGATAGAGTGTCAGTTACCAAGATTACCATAGTGTTCCCAATGCCGAGTGAATACACATGCCACTGAAGACTATCCAGAGCTAATTAAAATATGGGAATAGAGAACCAGGCAATGGGGAGCCAATTTGATCAATGTGGAGCCAAGAGTATTTGAGACACAACCTCAACCAAGTGTGGCCATAATAATCCGAGGAGGGAAGAAAACCAAGGAGGATGCATGAGAGATGGAAATGACAAAGATATTAAAACCAACATCCCCAAAGAATATTTTTAATCTGGAGTGACAGAGAGAGTACTTTAAAGAAGCATTGGAAACATTATTGAAGATGGAGAGCCACAAGTATATGGAACTAATGCAACTAGGCAGAGAAGGAGAAAAGATGACTACCATAGGAACACGAATCACTATAAGAAAAAAGGACATTAGTGAGGGTCATGCTTGTGACGGACCTTTAAGGTTTGTCACCAATTTCACATATGGTGATGGTCCTTTACAAAGTGTCGCTGTAAGTGTATATAGTGATGATCCTTTAAGTTTCATCACCAAATCTATTTTCAATGACACTTTTGGTGAGGGGCGTTAAAGGTCCATCTCTAATTCTCTCTTTGATGACACTTCTAGTGAAGAAATTTTAATGACCCTCACCAATCTTCTTCTTTTTTTTCTTTTGGTTGTCGTCAAAAAATGATCGCCATAATTGATCATTCAAATGATTTTTTGATGACGCTATGTGCTTGTAATATATTTTTTGTCAAAAGATAACAATTCAAGACCATTATTGTGGAGTCTTTTTTATAATATGCCCAACTCCATAGTGGTTAGAGTCAACCAATTTGTTAAGAAGTAATTAGTGTGTATCATTTACCTCAAGCAATGACTAGTCGGATAGAGTTTTCCTATGAGTCAAAACATGATTCATATCTATTAAGTTTATTATCTAGAAAATTCTCTTTAGATAAAATTCCACTAGTGTGTGTAGGAAATATATTATTTAATAATTAATCAAACTCTGCCAATTCTATTAATAAGAAATACCTAACACTCCTAAATAATCTCGACACATCTTAAATTAATTCTTTGGCACACACTAACATTTCTTAGCACCTCACATGTCTTGGAACATCTTTGTACCTATAACATATTTTCATGACACTGATGCCCAAGCACATGGTGGCATGCGCTAACACAACATAGAACTCTCCTAGCATGTGTTGGCATGCATGTAGTCCGTAGCATTCCTTGGAACACCTTTATTGCATGCATTGACCCAGATTAGCACTTGGCACACAATGCCACTTGACATGTATTGGGACCTATCATTAGTGTGCCTAGCATGTCCCTTCTGAAAAAGATAAAGTACCAAATTATTAACCCTCTTATGTGTTCATTTCCTTGCATTTTTGATTGGTTCTTCCTTTTGTTTCTTGGACACTTCTTGACACATATTGGCATGCCCTAGCATCCTGCACATCCTTAGAACCTGGCATCTATTGGCATATCTTGGCACTATTTGGCACATATAATTAGCACACCTTGGAACTCCATAACACACTTTGGCACTTCTTGACATTCCTTGATATTCCATACCATTCCTTACCAATGCTTACCATACCTTGTGACTCCCTCGGCATAACAACTAGCACTCATTAACACCAGTCACTGGCACATATTCCTCATATTCATTAACTTCCATGAACTTTGACCTAGTGCTACCTTAATTTTTTGTCCTAATAATCCGTAACACTCCTTAACATGCATTAGAACTCTCTAGCACACCTTAGCACTATTAAACTTTCCCTTCCACTTCATATCATGCATAACACTCACTAACACATATTGGCACTTGGTACGTCTTGGCTATTGGCACGTGTTAGTGCTTGGAAATTCTTAGTATATATGGAATACGTTGAGATTCCTTGGTATGATTTGGCATGATTTAATATTAAATTTATTTGAGATCAATTTTTGGAAAGTAAATGAAAATAAACAAGGGAAGACTTAGCACTTAGAATGCACTAAGACATTCCACTTGGCACTTATTGGTGCATAGTGTTGGTGTGCCTAGCATGCCCCTCTTGGAAAAGGTAAATTGATGACGTATTATCCCTCTTATGTGTTCATTTCCTTGTAGCTTAACTTCTTTATCCATTTCATTTCCTTGACAGTCGCTGGCATACATTGACACACCCTCGCACATCTTGGAATCCCTTATCACTTGGAACATCTTAGCATGTTTGACATGCCTTCACACTATTTGGTACATCTTAGCATTCCAAGAATGTCTTACCAATCATGTCCTTGAAGCTAGCCCTTCAATTTTTTCATGACTTGGGAACCCAATCAAGTCCTTGGCTACTACAGTTCATGTGACAATATTGGCCTACTTCAACCGCAACAACTTGACCAATTGCACCTACTACAAGTAGATTGTGCCTTGTTCACCTAATAACTTCCTATAGCTCATCTTATGCCACTCGTGTCCAAGATCAACTTGTCCCACTTAAATAGTTACCAAGACAAGGATCACATGATCTAACCATGACCATAAAACAACTAAGAAACATAGCTTATGTTAGGGTCCTATAATAATAGGATTAATAATTTTTGAATTGACCATGATAGTCTTGTAAATATGTACATACCTTGATTTCTACAAGTTTTTTTCCCATATTTTGAAAAAATGAAAAAAAAAAGAGAGGGTAAAGAGTCCTAAAAGAAAGATCAAAGGACTTAGAAAAAGAATGGACCCCAAAAAGAAAAAAGAGAGGAAAAAAAGACCTGAAAGTGAGCAAGTCAAAATGCCACTACCATTTACTTTATTGCAAGAATAATGATTATGTGCAAATTGTCAATAAATGCCATTATCCATGATTAGTTAAATAATTTAATTTCAACTTTTCATGCTTTGAATTTCATGTTTTAGATAGAGAATAAAGATATGTCAAACATTATAAACTTGACAAATCATTAGATTAGATTTATGCAATCCCTAATAATTGGTTGTTTCATAGAAACTAGTATATATACTAGAGTGCCGAGTTGAAAAGGCTCGCTCTTGTAATTTTTCGGGGAACGATTTATGTAAATGTTAATGAGAGGAGGGGAGTCATAGATTTTAGAGGAGAATATTGTTTCCCTAGACTATTTCCAACTTAATTTAAAAAATCTTTATGAGTTGAAAGACATTTTATTTATTGAACATTGATGTGTATATGGATAATTCTGCTAATTAGGTTCTTTTCACATGTGTCTAGTAAGGATTTCGATTTAATGAGTTATCTAGTGTCAGTGAATGAATTGTTGGTCATTATTTTGAATAAATAGTTTTTCATGTTTTATTAATCACTTACCTTTTTTATAACATGTTACAATCATCTAATATATGATGTATCATGAAGATATGATTGTAACCAAAGTATAGCTAATGGTTGATCATTATGTTTGATTCATATAGGCTTCCTTATCTTTTAGTAGAGTAAAATATCCCAAAGGTTATATGGTACTAGTGTTACTCAATAGAATTGTCTATTAGGGAAGTGAAAGTTACAAATAGCTTTTCATTTACTAGTTTTAAGGTTATCCTCTAGGAGCAAAATATTTAAGATCTTTAGATTCGTTTTAGTATCAGGCACTTAACACATTAATGACACAAAATAAATAAAAAATAAATAAAATAAAAATATTCTTAAACTTGATTCTTTAAATCCCATCCAAGGGTTGTTGGGCCCTTAATCTAAAGGATTAGTCCATTCTAAATAGGAGATATTCTAATTTCACCTCTCTCTTGGGTTTAATCCCTACGATTGAGCATTGAGAATCTATCCCCCTCAACACATTGTTAATCTTTTCAATAGTATACTAGCAAGCTTTAAAAATGGGGTCCCCTTAAGTAAGATCTTGGGATGAGTAGGTTATACCATGAATTCCTTAAACCCCTATCTCAATTTGAATGGATCCTCCTATAATCAAGCCTTTTCTCTACATCTTTCCTTCATGAACAAACCATATTACTTGATTCATTCATTATTTAGTAATGAAATAATCCTAAGCACTAGAAATGTATTTCATTGAGGCCCAATATAGTAACATTAGTTCTTAGGTAACATCAAGAACCTTCCAAACCCAAGAATAACCTCAAAATATGATGAGGTATTTCAAACATAAGATAAATGAGTTTAGAGATATAAAGAGATATATAAATGGTTAAGTTCATTAAATAAAGTTTGATAAAGATCATATATGCATGGTCAGATTCAAATTACAAATTATAGAGAATAAATGAGGAGCTCAACAGTTTAATTTGAGCCCTCAGATGAAATAAGTTTAGACTTAGATAGATTTATGCTTTAAAAGAAAAATTGATTTAGGGTTGCAAGCCTAAATGCACCCATGAAAATGAAGAAAAAATGTTAGAAATAAAGATGGGTAGGTAGAAATTAGTTTTGAAAGCATGTAATAAAGAATCATCGAGAAAAAATCACTAATTTACCCTCCCCCACAATTATTCAATATCCTAAACTATCAGTTAGAAAGGCTTAGAGCATTTCTCTGACTTATGTTGGGACCGGACCCAAGGCTCAATGACTGATTGGTTAAAAATATTGGATTCCTACACAAAACCCACATTCATCAGCATTTATCCTTCATTCATAATCATAATCTCTTTTTCCTAGGTAAAAAACTTATGTTTAATTAGTAAAAGTGAAACCCTAAATAACTAATTTCATTCACTTTTAAAAATCATTCATAAACCCTAAAAATGCATTTATCCTAAGTTAAAGTGTGAAGTAATACAACAAATACAAACTATGTTATTTACACTTAGAGTTAAACATGTGTTTTTATTAATACATTATCCCTTTAATTTTATATTAATTTCCAAATTAGTTATTAAACCCCTAAAACTATTCCCTCCCATATAGTATAAAACCCTTTTATTTTAAATAAACCCACAAACCCTCTATTTTAAGTTTAAACCAATGTTTAAATAATCCACGTGGTGAACTGATCCCCGCCGAAATCCCATTGGTTCAAATGTATCGTTAAAACAAATATCCCTCCCCTATATTGTTCAAACACATGTCAAAAGTTTGAACAAACTATATATTAAACTTGCGCCTGCATATGTATTAGTTAAAACACTATTTAAAGTTTTAATTGAAACAAATAAAAATATTATCCTCTCTCTCAGCCATATAATATAGTTTTGAACTTTGATTAAACGTATATTTATAAGGTTTAAAACTATCTTCTCCGTGTTAATAAAACCCCAGTCCCACTCCCCAATCTTGACACAGCTCTCACAAGAGATCTGGACCATTCGCAGTCCAACTCCAAGATCTGATGGAAGAAATATCATATCGCAAATAAACTTTTTCATTATTTCCCATTTCAAATCTACACGAAATGGGCAGTATTGAGGTTTCATCCCTCCTCCATGTGCCCCCTTCTCATTGGATTGCATTCGATGATCCCAAAAAAAATTACCATTGAAATCACGCATGATAACTTGTGTTTTTGACTCTTTCAGCCCGTAAACCACCTCCCTGCCTGATGTGACTACCATTAATTTCCTGTTAAGTTCTAACTATTTCCAATATACATGGGAAATGCATTCATCTCCTCTCTTCTTGCGCGTAAACTCTGCACAAGCCACCTTGACTGTGAAACAAGCATTTTTCCACCATTTTTATGCCAAAAAACTACAAAATTCTGGCCTGAACCTATTTGAAGACCGCCAATAATCTTTGGATCATTCCAGAGACTGAAAAGATACCATAGAAGCCATTCAAACCGTTCAAAATCTTCAGAAACCCTCCTCAAAACCTTATACCTGTGTATAATAGGTATTTCTCTAAAATTTGAACTTGTTTCAATCTAAAAATACTTATTAAAAACAAAATTGCTTTCAGAGTTCAAATTTAA
This sequence comes from Pinus albicaulis, assembly GCA_034641835.2. NCBI lineage: Eukaryota > Viridiplantae > Streptophyta > Pinopsida > Pinales > Pinaceae > Pinus > Pinus albicaulis. Next base: position 502,448,928 of record CM076582.1, read on the forward strand.
ACTAATGAACCCTAGCAAAAATTCCAAAAAATGGGCCAAACCCTATCAAATTTTCTGTAAAAACCTTGTTTCTTATAGCGCGTTGTTTCAAAGGAAAATTGTGAGTTTTTATAGTTTCTATAAATTGTTTTAACTCTAAATTGAGCCAGAAATCTTCTAAAGGTATCCTAAGGCCTCTGTGCCCAATATTAAAATGATTTATAGCCCAATTTCTTAGTGAAAAAGCCCAATAGACCCCTGTTTCTTGTGTCTAAACTAGTAAAAGCCTATAAATCCTATTGAGAATCCAAAATTGAAGAATAAACCCAAGAGAAGCCCATACTTTTACCATTTTTATCCAATATACCTCTGCTAATATAAAAAAATACTTCTGCAAATTGTTTAATCTTGCAGGAGTAGCCCAAAATGCCTAAAAAGCATAGTTCTAGCAATCCTGAAGGTTCCAAAGTGCCAAAATCAAATCCAGTACTATGACCATTTAAAGCCATTATCACTTCCCTGCATCCAGGGTTTCATTAACAATTATTTTGTTATGCAGGTCATTAGCAAAAAAAGAATTTGGATAAAACAATATAAATACTAGTTGAAGATCTATTTTACTCCAAAAGTTGACAAAGAAAAGAATTTTAAATGATATTCCTTAACAAAATATTCCAGGCAGGAGAACAGAAAGAAGTCATTTACGCACAGAGAGATAAATTTTCACATTGAAGGGTAAAAGTGAAATAAGAATTCATAATGACAGTGAAAACATAAACAATCAAAGAGCATCAAAGTTAAAGTGTATCAAATGAAAGTCACAGTAAAGGTTAAAACAAAGTTACAGAGCAGTCAAGGTAAAGTAGTAAAAGTAAATACAGAGGTAGTAATGGTTAAACATATATGAAAATAATTTCACCAACAATGAAGTTTATCCAAAGTAAAATAAAAACGGTTAAAAGAAAAAAAAGGTTAAAAGATGAGAACATAGCAAGAAGGAACATTTTTGCAGAAATTTCCTGTTTAAGAAACAGTTTTGCAGAGAAGATTGTACACAATAAAAAATGCATTTTGGAAAGTTGGAGGACTCTTATGTTCCTAAGATGTCAACCTAAAAAAACCTATCTCACTTTATGCACAGGTATTACAGAATGAGAGATACATGCACATATTTACAACCTATTTTTCAGATTGTGCAAAATTCAGTTTTACATATCTTTTTGCAGAACCTATTGTGAACATCTGGTATTGAAATTGGGGAAACTGAGAGAGGTTTATCTTAGTAACATATTTATCTACAAAAATTCTTTCATGTTTGACATATCTATTTCGGATTGAAATATACAAAGGTATCATTGGACCACAAGTTTGCAGAATTTCTGGAGCAAAATGCACAAAGGAAGGAGACATTTAGTGACTTGCATGCCTAATCATCAACTAAGAGTTGATATAAAATTAAAATTCTCATCTTTGTCACCGTCAATCCATAAGTATAGTGTGAAATAGATTCATTATTTTTGAGTGTCCTTTATTTAAGTTCTATTTATGTAAAATAGTTTGAGATATTTGTAAACCAATCTTGATATTCTTTCAAGATATTCTAGTTCAGAATTTGTATTAATACTTCACTCTTTGAAGTATTATTGTGGAATAAATTTCTGAAGATTTCAATAGTCATTTTTGTGTACTTGAAGGCTTTTCATGTTTCAAATTTTGAGTAGCAGACTGGATCAGATCAACTAGCATCATATTTTAGGATTCATGTGATGAGCTATTTGGAGTGAAGTACTTTCTACTTGTCATTGTTTTTCTTTCTTTGTTACATGAAATCCATTATGTGTTCTAAATTTGAATGAATTAATAGGAGGATTACTTCAGGATTTGTTAAAAGCACCATGTCTTAACTATTTTTCATTTCTATGTTCTCATCTAATTTCAAGTGTAGGGAACCCTTAATTTCTCTCTATCTCATTTGACCTCTTCCTAGAACTTCCCTTTTCCAGATCAGAGAAACCTTCATTGCTCTTTATCCCGATCATATCATCTCACAAAAAAACTTTCCAAGATATCCAAGGGTTATCTATCTTTCCCTAAAAACATTTGACTTTTTGACCTTGATCCCAGCTCTATATGCTTGATTTTTTACTCCTTAGCGCAATGGACAAATAGATTTCCCACTATCCATCTTTCCCAGTGATTTTTCCCACGAAACCAAATCAAAGAAAAACCAATTGCACAATCATAACTAACCTAATATATTATAAATTAAACAAAGTTAAGTTTTATAGAGAGAGCCCTCTCTGAACCCTAGGAACGCTAGATCCTAGAGTTTAAAAGTTGGTCTGTGGTTACCTCGAAATATTTATTTCCTTAACCTTGAGAAATTACTGGGTGATAACATAATGGCGATTCCACTAGGGAATACTACCATTTTCTTCAGAAATAGTTTACAGGTTCAGATCTGATCTATGATGGTGGATAGTGATCAAACACACAAAGGTTAAAATCATCCACCTGGCGACTTAAAATTAATTTCACAATCAAGACTCCACTGGAGGAATGAACCTGAAAGAACAATATGGAAAGATCAAGCTTTCAACTTGGATCTTAATCCAAGACATTATGTTCTTTCTCATTAAGAAATTTTTTGAATGTATATTGTATTTTATAGGAGGATCTAGCTTGGTTGTATAGATATAATGGCCCTTATCTATGACTAATTTACAGGATGACCCAAGAATACAATGCAGGTATGCTCCCATGAGTAGAGATCACATACCTAGACTTCCACACAAACTACCAAAGGTAAATTGGGATAAAAATATTCCTATGTTTCAAGATGAGAATATGGATGATCCTTTGTTACCTATCATTAAATTTCATATACACTCATGGAGATTGAAACGTGATTGGCATGAGGATTGCCTCATGAATCTATTCATGGAAACCTTAGAAGGACAAGCAAGGGAATGGTATGAAGTTCTCAAACCTACTAGTTTATTTTCTTTAAAGGATTTTCAGAAGGTATTTTATGAACATTACAAAGAAGATTTTCCATCTTTATCATTAGCTAAAATTTTTTATGATCAAGTTGAAGATGTCATACATTACCTTAAAAATATTAATGAATATTTAGGAAATTGGCATCTTGAAGATTTATTAGTAGCAGTCCAAAACTTTCATTCTCAAGTTAAGTTTCAGGATAATCAAGAGGAGTTAATAAAAGATGAAATAGATCAAGATATGAATCAAGATCCAGAAATCCCCTCTGTAGTAACAAATGATGTTTCATATAATGTTTTGAAATAAGTTAAAGAAAATATTCAACCCTGTGATCAATTTTTACATAAGAGAAAAAACAATTGCTATTCAAATCCAAGAATGCAAAGATTTCCAGCCCCCTTCACATAAGAAGAAATCAATTTGCTTCTAAACATGCAACCATCCTCAAAATATTTACATGATGAAGAAATTGTTTCTAATTATTCTAATGTTGATTTATGTACTAAAGTTTTTACCCATGAAGAGACAGAAGAACAGGTTGATGCTCATGTTGTTCTACCTTCCCAAAAAGGCCCGTTACCTGATAGTACTCCTATTGAGAAAAATGATGACCTTCAATTAGAATGCAACCGATCTAATCAAGATATATCAGGATTGCTGGAAATGAAATTTGCTGATCTAATGTGTATAATTGATGACATTCCTTCTTTTGAAGGTTTGCCTAAGTATGATCAGTATGATGATAATTATGTTCTCCAAATTCAAGCTAACTTCACAGAGCAATCGCTAGCTAGTTTGTGGGATAAGGAAGTTTAGTTTCAATAGCTCAAATACATTGATTAGACAATACACATCAAATATGGGAGTGAAGAAGAAAGTTCAGAAATTTTGAAAGAATGTTCTATACCATTATGCTCTAAAGCATTTCAGTTTTTAAAGGATGAACAACCCCTAGAAACCTATGAATTTCCAGTAAAACCCATATATAAATTGCAACAATATTTGAATGTTTTTCATGATCCAATAGCAGATATGTTGGATAATGAATGCATTCAAAGCCTTTCTCCATTTATTGAATATGAGATTCAATATCAAGATGATAAAATTTTCCTCAAACAAACATTTTCATCAGTAGAAAAATCATCACAAATCTTATCTGAAAATCTGAAATTATCTCAGAATAATCATAGGTTGATTTTGCAAGGAAATAATGTTAAAAATGACAATTTAGTCTCATGGAATGGAGGTCATCTAGAGCAGATGTATAGTTGTTTATATTAGTTAAACGTTGGTGTATATATATTGGAAGATCCTTTGGAAAATTTTCTAGAGTCAACAAAGGAAATCAAGTATTTCCTTATCCTCTCATTTGTTAACAAGTTTCTAATAGGTTGTAGAATTACAGTTTTGATAATAAACAAGCAAATGCAACAAAATCTATCAAAGTACATAATTCTTGAATGGTTGCATTGGATATTGCATTTTACCTAACCAGCAAATGGACAACTGATTAGAGTAAGTAGGTAGGACTTCAGCTTATTTCAGTTTACAATTTTTAGCTAGTTTGAAATAATTCATTAAGATTTGAAAGCCAAGAAAAAGGCCCTAAAATATTTATGATGTAGTAGTTTGGTTTGAAATTTGCACCACTTTTTAGTCTCAAATCAGATTTTAGTTTTCAGAAAAAGGTGTACATTCAGTTCAAGAGTTTTTAGTCACAGCATATGCATGTTTGGGATTGGCCCAATGGACCAGGCTACTAGTCAATATGTGTTCTTGACATCTCACAAGGAAATTCCATCCCCATGTCGAGCCATTGTTAGGGTCCTATAATAATAGGATTCATAATTTTTGAATTGACTATGATAGTCTTGTAAATATGTACATACCTTTCTTTCTACAAGTTGTTTTCCCACATTTTGAAAAAATGAAAAATAATAAAAAATAAAAGAGGGTAAAAGGTCTTAAAAGAAATATCAAAGGACTTAGAAAAAGAATGGACCCAAAATGAAAAAAGAGAGGAAAATAAGACCTGAAAGTGAGCAAGTCAAAATGCCACTACCATTTACTTTATTGCAAGAATAATGATTATGTGCAAATTGTTAATAAATGCCATAATCCATTATTACTTAAAAAATTTAATTTTAACTTTTCATGCTTTGAATTTCATGTTTTAGATAGAGAATAAAGATATGTCAAACAATATAAACTTGACAAATCATTAGATTATACAGAGAATAAATGAGGAGCTCAACAGTTTGATCTGAGCCCTCATATGAAATAATGTTAGACTTAGATATATTTATGCTTTAAAATAAAATTTGATTTAGGGTTGCAAGCCTAAAGGCACACATGAAAATGAAGAAAAAATGTTAGAAATAAATATGGGTAGGTAGAAAGCAGTTGTGCAATCATGTAATAAAGAATCATCGAGAAAAAATCACTAATTTCCCCTCCCCCACAATTATTCAATATGCTAAACTATCAGTTAGAAAGGCTTAGAACATTTCTCTTACTTATGTTGGGACCAGACCCAAGGCTTGATGACTGATTAGTTAAAAGTATTGGATTCCTACACAAAACCCACATTCATCAGCATTTATCCTTAATTCATAATCATAATCCATTTTTCCTAAATAAAAAACTTATGTTTACTTAGTAAAGGTGAAACCCTAAATAACTAATTTCATTCACTTTCAAAAATCATTCATAAACCCTCAAAATGCATTTATCCTAAGTTAAAGCGTGAAGTAATACAACAAAGAGAAACTATGTTATTTACGCTTTACTTAGAGTTAAAAATGTGTTTTTATTCATACATTATCCCTTTACTTTGATATTAATTTCTAAATTAGTTATTAAATCCCTAAAACTATTCCCTCCCATATAGTATAAAACCCTTTTATTCTAAATAAACCCACAAACCCTCTATTTTAAGCTTAAACCAATGTTTAAATAATCCACATGGTGAACTAATCCCCGCCCAAATCCCATTGGTTTAAACATATCGTTAAAACAAATATCCTGCCCCTATAGTGTTCAAACACATGTCAGAAGTTTGAACAAACTATATATTGAACCTGCGCCCACATATGTATTAGTTAAAACAATATCTAATGTTTTAATTGAAACAAATAATAATCTTATCCTCTCACTCAACCATATAATATAGTTTTGAACTTTGATTAAACATATGTTTATAGGGTTTAAAACTATCCTCGTCATGTTAGTAAAACCCCGGTCCCACTCCCCAATCTCGATGTAGCTCTCACAAGAGATCTGGATCGTTCACAGTCCAACTCCAAGATCCAATGGAAGAAATATCATATCGCAAATAAACTTGCGCGTTATTTCTCATTTCAAATCTGCACGAAATGGGCAGTATTGATATTTCCTCTCTCCTCCATGTGCCCCCTTGTCATTGGATCACGTTCGATCACCCCAAAACAACTTACCACTTAAATCACGCGCGATAATAGCTTGTGTTTTTTACTCTTCGAGCTCATAAACCACCTCCCCGCCTGATGTGACTACCATTAATTTCTTGTTAAGCCATAAATATGTCCAATATACATGGGAAATTCACTCATCTCCTCTCTTCCTGCATGTAAAATGTGCACAAGCCACCCTGATGGTGAAACAAGCATTTTTCCACAATTTTTATGCCAAAAAACTGCAAAATTTTGGTATGAACCTATTTGAATACCACCAAGAAGCTTTTCATCGTTCTAAAGATTGAAAAGGTACCACATAAGCCATTGAAACTGTTCAAAACCTTCAGAAACCCTCCTCGAAACCTTATACCTAAATATAACAGGTATTTCTCTGAAATTCGAACCTGTTTCAATCTGAAAAGACTTATTAAAAAAAAAATTTCATTCAGAGTTCAAATTTAAACAACCGAACCCTATCAAAAAGTCCAAAAAAATAGGCCAAACCCTGTTAAATTTTTTGTAAAACCCCTGTTTCTTACAACGCTTTGTTTGAAAGGAAAATTGTGATTTTTTATAGTTTCTATAAACTTCTTTAACTCTAAATTAAGCCAAAAATCCTCTGAAGGTATCCTAAAGCCTCTGTTCCACATCTCAAAATGATTTTTAGCCCAATTGCTTAGTGAAAAGGCCCAAGAAACCTTTGTTTCTTGTCTAAACCAATAAAAGCCTATAAATCCTATTGAGAATCCAAAATTGAAGAATAAACCCAAGAGAAGCCCATGTTTTGACCATTTTTATCCAATAAACCTCTACTAATATAAAAAATTACTTCTGCAAACTGTTTAATCTTGCAGGAGTAGCCCAAAATGCCTATAAAGCAGAGTTCTAGCAATCCTGAAGGGAACAAAGTGCCAAAATCAAATACAGTACTATGACCACTTAAAGCCATTATCACCTTCCTGTATCCAGGGTTTCATTAAAAATTATTTTATTTTTCAAGTGATTAGCAAAAGGAGAATTTGGATAAAAAAATCCAAATACTAGTTAAAGATCCGTTTTACTCAAAAAATTCACAAAGAAAAGAATTTTAAATGATATTCCTTAACAAAAGATTCTAGGCAGCAGAATAGAATGAAGTCATTTACGTAAAGAGAGATAATTTTCACAGTGAATGTTAAACGTGAAATAAGAATTCACAATGACAGTGAAAACATAAACAATCAAAGAGCATCAGAGTTAAAGTGTATCAGATGAAAGTCACAGTAAATGTTAAAAAAAGTTACAAAGCAGTCAAGGTAAAGCAGTAAAAGTAAATACATAGGCATTAATGGTTAAATAGAGATGAAAATACTTTCACCAACAATGAAATTTATCCAAAGTAAAAAAAAAGTTAAAAGAACAAAAAGGTTAAAAGATGAAAACATAGCAAGAAGGGACATTTTTGCAGAAATTTCTTGTTTAAGTCATAGCTTTGCAGAGATGCTTGTGGACAATAAAAAATTAATTTTGGAAACATGGAGGAGTTTTATGTTCCTAATATGTAAACCTACAAAAACCTATCTCACTTTATGCACAGGTACTACAGAATGAGAGATGCATTCACATCTTTACAACCTATTTTTCAGATTGTGCAAAATTCAGTTTTACACATCATTTTGCAGAGCCTAGTGTCAACATCTGGAATTGAATTTTGGAATTGAGGTTTATCTTAGCAACATATTTATATACATAAACCTATTTTACTTTTTACATATCTATTTCTTATTGAAATATAAAAAGGTATCATTGGACCCCAAGTTTGCATAATTTCTGGAGCAAAATGCACAAAGGAATGAGACAGTTAGTGGCTTGGATGCCTCATCATCAACTAAGAGTTTATATACAATTAGAATTATCTTCTTTGTGACCATCAATCCATAATTATAGTTCCAAATATATTCATTATTTTTTAGTGTCCTTTATTTAAGTTCTATTTATGTAAAACAGTTTGAGATATTTCTAAAACAATCTTGATATTTTTTCAAGATATTCTAGTTTAGAATTTGTATAAATACTTCACTCTTTGAAGTATTATTGTGGAATAAATTGTTGAAGATTACTATAGTTATTTTTGTGGACTTAAAGGCCTTTTTGTTTCAAATTTTGAGTAGCAGACTGGATCAGATCAACTAGCATCATATTTTAGGATTCATGTGATGAGCTATTTGGAGTGAAGTATTTTCTAGTTGTCATTTTTTTTCTTTATTTTTTAGATGCAATCCATTGTGTTCCAAATTTTAATGAATGAATAGGAGGATCACTTAAAGATTTGTTAAAGCACCCTGTCTTAACTATTTTTCATTTCTATGTTTTCATTTGATTTCTAGTGTAGGGAACCCTTAATTACTCCCTCTCTCGTTTGACCTCTGCCTACTACTTCCCTTTTCCAGATCAAGGAACCCTTCATTGCTCTTTATCTCGATCATATCATCTCACAAAATAATTTTCCAGGATCTATAAGGGTTATCTATCTTGCCTTGAAAACATTTGACTTTTTGACCTTGATCCCAGCTCTGTGTGCTTGATTTTTTACTCCTTAGCCCAATGGACAAATAGATTTCCCACTATCCATCTCTCCTAGTGATTTTTCCCACCAAACCAAATAAAAAAAAAACCAATTGCACAATCATAACTGGCCTAATATTCTATATATTAAACAAAGTTAAATTTTATAGAGAGAGCCCTCTCTAAACCCTATGAAGGCTAGGTCCTAGAGTTTAAAAGTAGGTTTGTGGTTACCTCAGACTATTTCTTTCTTTAACATGTAGAAATTACTGAGTGATAACATCCCTTAGATAGGAAATATTTCACATGTATGTTTTGTTCATATAAATAGTAGAACAGTAACTGAGAGTTTGCAAGAAGCACAAGATGCACAAAGCACATAAGATATAAGCTGACATAAGTTGAGTGCCCCAAAAATTATACACAACAATGTACAATATGCAAATATCTAGAATATTTTAAAACATGAGTTGTAGCCAAAGTGTGCCACATCTCATTTAAATAAAATGGCTAAAGGAAAAACAATGTTGTACCTAGCACAAAGTGAATTCCCTTTTTCTAAAACTTCTATGTTGAGCCTCATATAACAACTATAGGCTTACCTCCTATAAATCCTATTTTGAACTTCTCCTAACACACTTTGTCCTTAGCACACTTGAATTCACTGACACTCCCTAGCACACACTCTTATGTAAAAATTATACAACAAGCATGTATATATTGGATTCACCTGATCTAAAAATGTACTAAAGTTAAATTACGAGTTGCTTCTACAAATATTTTGCAAAATTAAAAACAAAATCACTAATCACATGAACATGAAGAAAGATCAATCACACACAAAACATATAATTTCTCAGGGAAATATTACAGCTAAAAACCCCACTATCTTTTATTGTATATTATTTCATGGATCATGAAAAAATTACATACAAAACTCTTCTCACAAGAGCCCTTAGTACATCAGCTAATTTTCTCACACTGTCATACAAAAACTGGAAAATTACTTAGCCAATTTACTGCCTCCACACAACCTACCTTGCTTGCACAATCCATGCTGAATGCAATCCCTAAATTGATGCAATCCTGCCTTCCTTGACTGCGCAAGTATCATTGTCATATCCAATGGATGTTTGTCTACATGTGTGCAAGCAGATAATATCACAATTGATAGTCAACTTCCCTTTCACCTAGAACTCAGTTGGGTCTCCAGTGAATCTAAGATGCATGCAACTAATAATAGTAAATCCTCAGTTGCATGTGAGATCACTGCATGTGAATTAATTAATATTTAACTCACTTGATCTCTCACTACTTGTATCTTCAGTTACAACTAGCACAACTGAGTTTAACTCACTTAACTGAGTTAAACTATTTACAACTTTCATTAAATAATGCACCACTTCACTTCAAACACTGTTACAACTAGAATTACGCTGCATGTCCCACCAACCAACCTCTAACTTGAAATTTACTAGCTAACTAAATTTTCCACTTCAGTTAACTATTTCAAATCCACATTGAGAATAGATTACAGTTTATTTTTCATCTAAATTAAGGGATAATAAAAATAGACATGCACCCAAAAATATCACTGTGGACCCGACCCTAGTTTGGGTTCTTAATGCAACCAGGTGCTAAATGCAACCAGGTGCTTAATGCACTTGGAGTGGGTGCTGAATCTTCTTGTTGAATATCAACATCTTATTCGTTCCTTTCCATGAATTTTGACCTAGTTATCCCTTGATATGCCCTGACACTCTCTAACACTCTAGTTCAACATGCATTGACATTTTCTAACATGTGTTATCATGCCTGTTCATTCCTTTTCATGCCCTAACCCTCTCTAAATATCATGCCCTCACAAATACCCTTACTTAATTTTCAACTTGGGAACCCAACCAAGACCTCGCTTGACTACAAGATCTTGAACAAGTTACGATTACTACAACTAGACTATGTTGTTGAATTATGTAGCTTTGGAGGTACTCCACAAGTCTCGTGAGATGGGTTTGTGTGGGTTTGGTCACAAAAGTATTTGTGGGAAAAGAAGCCAAGAAAAGGTATTTTGGACCTAAGATGGGGTTTAAAATCTAAAAGAAAATTAAAAAGGGAAAGTAATGTTTCCTAAGGTCTAAGTGGATAAAACCTGTAAGTTCTGGAGGGTTGATAAGAGGTCTAGGAAAAAATATTTAAGGACGCCTTAGGACGAAGGAAATAACATCAAGTGAGAATGAGCTCACACTTGGCACGTGGCACTTATTTCCACCTAGTGTTCATTTGCATAGCATGCCCCTCCCGAAAAGTGTAAATTGATGACTTATTAACCCTATGATGTGTTCATTTCCTTGTAGTTTAACTTGTTTCTCCGTTTGTTTCTTTGATAGTCCCTAGCATGTATTGTTACACCTTTTCACATCTTGGAATGCCTTAGCACTTGACACATATTAGCATATTTGACATGCCTTCCAACTATCTAGCACATGTTAGGATTCCCTAGCATGCCTTGGCACTCATGCCCTCACAACTACTATTACATTTTTTCATGAGTTGGGAACCCAGTCAAGTCCTTAGCTATTGTAGTTCATGTGACACTACAAGAAAAAAGGACATTTCTGAGGGTCATTCTTGTGACGAACCTTTAAGGTCCGTCACCAATGTCACATATGGTGACGGTCCTTAAACAAGTGTCAATGTAAGTGTATATAGTGATGGTATTTTAAGGTTTGTGACCAAATCCATTTTCAATGAAACTTTTGGTGAGGGCCGTTAAAGTCCCATCACCAATTCTCTCTTTGGTGACACTTCTAGTGACAAATTTTTAATGAAATTCACCAATTCTCTTTTTGTTACTTTTGGTGACGGTCAATTTTTTTTTGTCATCATTGATCATTCCAATGAGTTTTTGATGATGCTATTTGTCTGTTAATATATTTTTTGTCAAAAGATAATGATTTAAGACCATTATTGTGGATTATTTTTTATAATATGTCCAAGGCCATAGTGGTTAGAGTCCATCATTTTTTAAGAAGCAATTAGTGTGTATCATTTCCCTCATGAAGTAATGACTAGTCGAATAGAGTTTTCCTATGAGTCAGCAAACGATTCATATCTATTAAGTTTATTATCTAGCAGATCCCCTTTAGATAAAGTTCCATTATTGTGTGTAGGAAATACATTATTTAATACATAATCAAACTCTGACAATTCTAGTAATGAGAAAGACCTAACACTCCTCAACAATCTAGGCACACCTTAAATTAATGCTTTAGCACAAACTAAAATTTCTTAGCACTTCGCATGTTTTGGAACATCTTTGTACCTAGAACACCTTTTGATGACACTGACACCCTAGCACATGGTGGCATGCGCTAGTACAACATGGAACTCTCCTAGCATGTGTTGGCATGCATGTAGACCCTAGCCTGCCCTGGAACACTTTGGTTGAATGCATTGACATACATTAGCACTTTGCACACAATGCCACTTGGCATGTATTGGGACTTATTATTAGTGTGCCTAGCATGCCCCTTTTGAAAAATATAAAGTCATGAATTATTAACTCTCTTATTGGTTCTTCCTTTTATTTCCTTGACACATATTGGCATACCCTGGCACCCTGCACATCCTTAACACCTGACATGTATTGGGATATCTTGGAACTATTAATTGGCACATATAATTAGCACACCCTAAAACTCCCAAGCACACTTTTGGAATTATTGGCATGCCATGATATTCCATAGCATGCCTTACCAATGCTCAGCATACCTTTTCACCCTCTCCTTGACATGACATCTAGCACTCATTAACACTAGTCTCTAGCACACGTTCCTCATATTCATTAACTTCCATGATTTTTTACCTAGTTCTCCCTTAATGTTTTGTCATAGTACTCCTTAACACTTCTCAAAATGAATTAGCACTCTCTAGAATACCTTAGCACTCTTCAACATGCCCTTCCATTTCATAACATGCATAACACTCCTTGACACATATTAGCGCTTGGCATGTGTTGGCGCTTGGCACGTGTTGGTGCTTGGAAATTCTTAGCATGTATGGAATACGTTGAGATGCCTTGGTATGATTTGCATGGTGTAATATTAAATTTATTTGAGATTAATTGTTGGAAAGTAGATGAGAAGCACCAAAGGAATACTTGGCACTTAGAATGCACTAATATTTTGCACTTGCTACCTATTGTCGCCTAGTGTTGGTGTGCCTAAAATGCCCCTCATGGAAAAGGTACACTGATGACTTGCTAACCCTCTTATGTGTTCATTTCCTTGTAGTTTAACTTGTTTCTCCTTTTTGTTGCCTTGACAGTCCCTGACATGCATTGACACACCCTTGCACATCTTGGTATGCCTTATCACTTGGCACATCCTAGCATGTTTGACATGCCTTCGCACTATCTAGCACATCTTCGCATTCCCTAGCATGCCTTGGCTCTCATTTCCTCACAGCTAGCCTTTAAATTTTTTCATGATTTGGGAACCCAATCAAGTCCTTGGCTATTGTAGTTCATGTGACAATATTGGCCTGCTTCAACCACAAAAACTTGATTAATTGAACCTAATACAAGTAGATTGTGCCTTGGTCACCTAAGAATTTGCTATAACTCATCTTATGCCACTTATGTCCGAGCTCAAATTGTCCCACTTAACTAGTTACCAAGAACAGGATCACATGATATAGCTTGCATGGCCATAAAAAAACTAAGCAACATAGCTTACACATGTAATATTTCACAACAAAGCTTAACTAGTGCCCCAAAAGTTATACACAACAATTTGCAATATGCAATTATTTAGAATAGTTTAAAACATGAAAATGTAGCCAAAGTGTGCCACATATCACATAAAAAAAATAGCTAAAGGCGAAACAATGGTGTGCCTAGCACAAAGTGATATCCCTTTGTATAAAAGTAGTGCTATGTCAAGCCCTGTATAGCGACCATAGGCTTGCCTCCTGTAAATCCTATTCTGAAATTCTCCAGCTAACACACTTTTTCTTTAACACAGTTGAATTCACTGACACTTCCTCGCACACACTCTTATTCGTTCCTTTCCATGCATTTTGATGTAGCTATCCATTGATATTCCCCGACACTCCCTAACACTCTTCAGCATGCATTGAAATTGTCCAATATGTGTTAGCATGCCTTTTCATTCTTTTGCATGCCCTAACCCTCCCTAGCTATCATGCCATCACAACTACCCTTACTTAATTTGCAACTTGGGAACTATTGTAGTTGCTACAACACCCTCCAAAATTTTTCTCACCTTAAAATTTTAAGCCCTTAATGCTTGTGAAAAGAGGAATCAGACCTAAATTCACCTTTTATTGAACCTCAGGTCACTAAGTCACTAATATGGTTAACTTTCCTGAGTTGTGACCCCATGACCTTGCGACCCCTATTTTACTCAGTCGTTGGGTCGGACATCAGTCCCAAATCAAACATCCACAACCTCGCGACCCTGCGACCCCTTAGGTTGCAAGGTCGCAGAGTCGCAAGGTCACACATATTACTAACACAGCTCATCCGCGACGTTGCGACCCTCATTAATTACCCACACGTGTGACCCCTTTATATATAGAAGGGTCGCATAGGTTGCATTTGACCTACGCGACAAAAAGAACAAATGCCTCTGATAAGCAAGCTGGAACGCGATTTTCCTGGGTAAGCGCCTTATCCTCGTACTGTTTCTTTTCTAGGATAACTATTACTATTATTTTCTAAACCCAGCCTATTTTAACCCTGCATGACCTTGACCTAACCCTTTAGCAATCCTTCTGCAAGCCTTCCCTCCCTCGATTTTCTTTGAATCTTGTGCGAATCTTGCCTACCCCTCCCCCCTTCCTAAAACCCTACCTAAATATTTTCTGGAGGCTCCTACAAACTTGTGCAGTGATTTTTTGGACACCTTCTATTCTTTCATAAGACCTTGCTCGGCTGTTCGTTTGCAAATCCCTAGAGCCACCCCGCAACCTTGCGACCCCGCGACCTTATGCCCTCATCACTAAGTTAAAGAAGCACTAGGTCACATTTCATGGGGATGTGGAGTGATGCAACCCGGAAACTCAGTGACCTTGTGACCAAGTCGCAAGTTGCTAAGTCACTGGGTCACACTTCTCAAAGTCTCTGACCAACGCAACTCAGTGACCCTGCAACCTCGCGACCTAGTCGGGGGTCACCAGGTTGCGAAGTCGCCCTTCCACTGAGTTTTAAGCCAATGTGACCTAGTGACCTTGCGACCCAGTCACAAGGTCGCTAGGTCACAAGTTAACCCATCTCCTTGGAAATGACTAAGAAGATGTAGAAACAACCTGCATATTCAAAATTAATGGCATCTATCTTATTGTGGGATTGTTTTATGAACATACCAGGTGATATTGAAGCCAAACAAGATTTTTTGTCCATTTCTTCGGCTTCAAGGGACATGGGGCCACCAGCAGTCCGCAAGAGGAATAGGAATCCTGAGATAGAAGTCTCTGAGGAGGAAAGACCGATTTTTCTTTCCCTATCTATAGAGATACAACCTGCATCTTCGATAAGGGGGATAGTATGAGTTGGTAACAGATTTACAAAGAGTTCACTCAGGCAGAATTTCCGGAGGACCTCCCTGACCGACAGATATATACTCAAGTTAAACGATCCAAATTTCACTACACAACGGCCCACCCCCCCGGTGTTCCCATGCGCCAAGATAATTTAATGGATCCTATGGAGAGTCGAACCCAAGATGTGGGTCATTCAGGACCATGCCGGGAAGACTTTGGTGAACCTAAAGGGACAAGATGTAGATTATTACTATGCGCTTCCTACCCGAGAGCAAAAATTCAATGATGAATGGGCCACTACTCATGCAGTTCCCATATCTGAAATGTTGAAAGGATGGTGGGAGGACACGGAAAAATTCTGGCTCAAGAAGGATCAAGAATATCCGACAGCAGGTCTTAGGAAAGTTTACAAAATCATAGCCGCAATGTTATGGAAGATGTATGGTCGCCCAGATGCCACCTTTTTCAACGGTGCTTTGGTCCCTCTAATGTACGTTATCACCATGTACGGTACCCATTTCAACTAGGACAACATAATAATAGTAACTCTTAAGTCAAACATATTTGTAGCTCTGGCACCCGATGAAGGGTTTGCCTTGGAATTTTACATGGCATCTTATCTCCTAGATTAAGTGTGTGCCAGATGCCATTTTGAGGGGTGGTTACATAACTGGAACTCAGAGAATGGCGGCCAAATTCACAAATACCTAATGGTGTTTTGGGATTCAAGATATAAGCAAGATATGGAGTCAATAGTGGGTAGCTTCATCCCCGCCCTCTACGTGAAGCTCTTCGGACAAGACCCCCCATGTATGTCCGAGTGAGCCATGGATACAATAACTCAGGTGGCCCACTAGTTTCTAAACACCAATACCACCTTCCTCCAAGCTTTTGGGTCACTCAAGACCCCCCATTCATTGCCTCACTTTGTTATAGACAAGCTTCTCCTCCAAGAAACTTGTTATCAGATTTCAGGTGGTTTCTCCAAAGTCCTCACTAAAGGCAAAAAGAAACCATGTCCAACCTTTCCACTCACCATCGGCACCTACACGGTAAAGGACTTTAGAGAAGTAGAAGCAGAGGCCAACCAGATAAAGGGATTCCATCTACCTCCCTTGTCCCACCATACATATGATCCCAAGAGGATCATCCCGGCACAGTGAAAGCGGGCCAAAGTCAAATGGAGCTATTAGCATACTAACTCCCCGTCTAAAGATAGAATAAAGAAATGGTACAACAAGGATATAAAGACAACTGTATAAGAATCAAGTGATCAGGAGGAACAAGACAACTGGACCCTCGAGGAAGGAGCTAATTCAATGGGGGGAGCCTCATCCTCAAGATATAAGAAACCAAAGACTGGTACAGGCCTCAACCCTTCTGCCCAATAAGGAGAAATGGAAGCTAAATTTGTTGAGGCCAAAGCTAAATAGGAGGCCGATGAAAAGGCAAGGGAAGAAGAGCGCAAAGGAAAGAAGTAGACGAAGGAAGAGAAAAATAAGAAGCGGCCAGAGGAAAACCGTAAGAAAAGGCAAGAGAAACAGAGGAAGAAGGAGGAGGAAGAAAAAGCAGAAGTAGAGCACTGGCTAAAAGATGAGCATGAGAAGGCATAAGCAGAGAACCGGTTGAAATAAGAATAGGACAGGGCAGAGGTAGAACTCCAGTTGAAAGAAGAGCAGGAAAAAGTAGAGACAGAGCGCTGCTTGAAGGAAGAGCAAGACAGAGTGGGAGCCGAAGGGAGTAAGACATCGCACTCATAAACAGAGGGACAAATAGATTTTCCACCCATTGAGGTACCTTAGACAACACCCGCTCATTTCACTCTCTCAGAATTGGTAACCTTTGAGGATCTAGATGAGGGAGTGCTTGATCTCACTAGAATCACCTATGATCAATTCTCACATAAGATCAGGAAGGAGAGGAGAATATTTCTGGCATGGGACCCTGCAGTGCCCCTCGCAGTCACTCAAGGAAAGGACATAGTCTAGGACACCAGGACTAACTCGGTCATGATTTCCTCAGCCGGTACCACTTTTACAGCATCTACCGAAGAGAAAATTAGTAGGATGACCAGAGAGATCCTATCCTTACACAATAGACTGCAGGAATCTGAACTCAAGACAACCCAAGCAGAGAAAGAAAAGGAGGCACTGCAAGAGGAGGTCATACAATTTCAAGCCAGGGAAACACTGTCTAATGAAATGTCCATCACTATACAAGGAGAGCTAGTCACTTTGGAGGGTTCCATGAAACAAGTCTATGAACAAATTTTTACCATAAAGAAAACTGTGGCACCTCTAATAAAAGAACAGGTCGAAACTAAAAGGAGGAACACGCAGTTGAAAGAAGCCTATATGGCATTAGAAAAGGTATTGGAGTGGTATATTAGGTATCCACAAGCCCTGGCTACATTTCCTATAAGAGATTGGATTGCTACCGAGAACGACAAAGTTCAGTTTCGAATGAAGGTACAATCTAAGGAAAAGCTCATCAAGGATCTAGAGAAGGTAATGTCGGCATGCGGACATTTGATTAGTGGCATTGACTCAATGGTCGAGGTACACCACATCCCTTCTTTGGGTGCACTTGGAGAAGAGAAAACATGGGAATAAGTCTCCAATGATATTCAAACATTTTTACAGCCCATAAGGCAAGTAGCCACCTCACGAGACCTGCCAGCCTCAAGAGAAAACATGGTTCAATTCATTATAACACCGGTTCGAATATATACTAAAATGGCTTCCATATCAAATCAAATCACGGTCAAAAGGGAAACTCTGATTCTGAATGCTCTCAAATGTCTGCATAGATTGAGAGAAGATACACCTTAGGTCTCCCCAGTAGCTGCGGATTATCGGGCTTGGCAGACCTACCTCAAAGAGTAGCAATAGATATATGCCCTGATCCTCGCTATCACCCAACTAATTCCATGAAAAATTCATAGATAGCAATAGGTAAAGCACGTCGCAGGCCACATCAACTGAAGGGTTGTAGGTCGCAACCACATCGAGGGTCGCAGGTCGCACTTCCCTCTAGTCGCAAAGTAAACCAATGGCCGGGAACGCGAAAAGTCAGGGATACCCAAGGGTCAATTTTGTTTTATAAATACTCCCTTCTGGGAATTTTAGAGGACCTTTTTTTCGAGCACTCCAAAGGGAGCAGTGATTGTATAGCATTGAATGCACTCTTTATTGAATGAATACAAGCACTTGTTGTGATTCCACTCTTGGATCTCATGGGAGTTAATGTGTTAATATTGTGAATATTTTGCCTTATGTATCTGTTGTATTTCTGATTAAATCACTCGTGTTTCCCGCTTATATCATTTCTACATTCAGCTTACTAAATGTCTATTAATGATTTTAAGTTGTTCATATAGAAAATCTTAAGAAACTCTATTATTAAAATTTATATCATCGCTGGAAAATGATTTATAAAATGAAGGGCACTCTAACCATAAAGAACCGTTTCTTCCATGGTTCGAATGAATTTCCCTTACAAACACAACCTTGATAATGTGTTGCTAACAGATTTTTCTTGGCTGCATGTTTGTTTTATTCATCTAGCTATTCACAGTGTTTTATGTTCATTAAGGGCTCATCGACCATTTGTATTGTACCATCCAGATAATCATGCATTCACAGGTTTGTGGGGCTCATTTGTGTTCGAGAAAGGGATTATTCAGCGGTAGCTTGACCCACACCTCGAATGGGATCCCTATCACAAACGGTTTAGAGTCTAGTTGCGACTTTACACTGGGGAGATCCGTTACTATTGGCTGGACATATTTTCGCGTCAACAGAGTTGGAGCTAGAAGGAGGGCCTGAATGGTAGGCTCCCAGCACACAAGTAACATCCCATTACAAACTCCCCAAGGGGAGGTGATTTATGAAAATACTAGTCCTCCGCCCTTAGAAAATTCCTAGGAGGAAGCAGCCCCTTACTATGAGGTTACTTTGGATCAGCTAAGGGTCCTATGCCCTATCGCCCGAAACCTTGTCAGGGGTTTACAGCGAGCCCTGGTCACTATTTAGTTGGCTAATCCTAGAACTCCTGCAGCTAACCATACTCGCAAAAGAACCCTTGTCAACTCCCTACCTCAGCTTGTGGGTCTTATGATCAAAGATTATGTAGACGCATTCGAGCAGAATTCTAAAGAACCCCCGGAAAGTCGTAGGGAGGCGGAAGAGGGTGGCCCCAAAATCACAGAACCTCAACCCAACACCAGCCCCTAGCCAGACCAGGCTTTGAATGATAACACTCAAACCAGCAACCCACCTGGGGGATGAGCCGGGAGGGGCCGAGGTAACAGAGGCAGGGGAGACAGAGGCTGTGGACAAGGCCGAAATGTTTACCACCAGCAGCAACACCAAAACCATAAAAAATTCCATTTCCTATACAACTGGAGAAACATCAGAAATGTACGAAACCGTGGAGAAAACCAAGACATGTATTCCCATGATGAGGGCGAGTCCTCTAGGTCTGGCATGGCTAGTGAATTCGAAAGTGAGAGGGGACATGTGTAGATACCACACCACCAACAGGCCAGGCATGTACAATCTTTGGCTTGGATGGCCCAGTCCCCCTTAGGTATCCAAGGCCCCCTCCATGACATGCCTCGACACCCTGAAAAACATATCCCTTAGTTCGACCTCGAGAAAGGTACTTTGGCTGAAGATCACATTAGAAACTTCTATTTGGCTTTACAGATGATGAGAGTATAGTATGAAGACGTAGCATGCGGCTTTTTCCTCATACTCTAGAAAATAAAGCAGCGACATGGTATTGGTCTCTCCCTGTTGCTTCCATCCCTTCATGGGAACACTTCCGTCGTACCTTCCTGCAAAATTTCTCTGAAGATAAAACCCCCTCGATGCTCCTCACAGAGCTCAGTACCCTGAAATGTCAGAAGAAGAGAAGGTCAAAGCTTTTAATCAAATTTTTGCCACTATATTGAACAAATTCCCCCCAAACATGACCTTAGATGATTCCATTACCATTGATTACTACACAAGAGCTCTCCCACGGGACATTGCTGCATTTGTGAAGCGTGAGGCTAGAGCTACCCTGGCAGCAAATTACACCACCACCCTTGCTGTCGAAAAGGACATGCTATCCATAGGTGCCATTGACCATGAAGGATGAGATGATCAAAAAATGACCACGAAGAGAACCCAACCCTCAAATCATAAATCTAGAGACAAAGATAAGGACCCCTTTGATTTCAAAAGTATCACAAAATCCCTCAAGTTGTTGACCAACAAAGTTTCAGATCTGAAGAGGAAGAATAATGATTTTTTCCCAACTACTAAAATGCAGAAACCTTTCTTCAGAAAGAATAATCCCACTGTGAACTGGCCCCTGTCAAACTCGAGTGCAAGTCTCAACATTGAAGAAATCAGCAAGGACAAATTTTGTTCTTTTCATCAAGCCTCTTACTTAGAGAAAACTTGCCTCAAGTGGATTAATAGCATGACCGCCATGGTGAATCAACTTCTGCAAGACCAAACCCCCAGAGATCTAGAAGAGGAGGCTATTTTAGACAACGAAGAGGCCTCCCCCGCAAATGAGGATATGGTTTCCACTGTCCTAGCTTTTGAGGTCATCCGCGGAGAATCTCGCCCTTCCACATCTGGGATAAACTTGGTCGGAGACCATAAATATAAACCCCCTCGAAACTATGGTTTGAGAGAAAAGGCCCGGTCCCTGAACAGTCATTTGAAGAAAAAATAAAAGCTTTTTTAAGGAAGATCTTGCCACCAAATGTAGAACACCAAAGGAAGACTCCTGAAAAATTTAGTCCAACTAACCCCAGAGAAGGCCCCAAGGCTAAAGCTTCATCGATTTCCCCTAAAACCACCACTGAACTTGCCTCACACACAAACTCTGGTTATAACATAATCGAGGATATGAAGAAGACCCGAGCCAATATTTCTCTCTACGAGCTCACTCGCATTGCTAACCAACGAGATATTATCCTCAAGGCCTTTTCCAATCTACTAGCAACCAAACCTGTGAGCATCACATCTGCCCAAACTGCTTCTAGTCCCCAATCCATCGTAAATGCCATAAACGCCAACTTTTGGGGATCCACACAACCTTTCCTCCTCTCTTTCGAGGTCTTTCACTTCCATGTCCATAATTTCCTCGTCGATTCTAGTGCATCCACGAATGTTATGCCCTTATCCATGTGCAAGAATTTAAACATCCACCCTGAGAAAACTGACACCAGGATCATCTAACTCGACAAATCTCAAGTCCCAGTAGTAGGAAAATTAAACAACGTCATTATCCACCTATCCTATGATTCTAGATTTCATCATTGCATCGACATAGTAATCGTGGATATCCTCGAAGCCTATGGCCTTCTGTTGAGCAGAGATTGGTCTAGCAAGCTACAGGGATACTTTTCCACTGATTGGTCACACCTTTGGCTCCCGTATAAGGACAAGAATAATAAAAGATGGGTCGAAAATGATCCGTACATGAAATATACTGTGACCAACCTGGACGCAACTAATGAACTAATCAGTTTCGCACAGGAAGAGCTCAATATGTATTTCTTAGATTCCATCCTTGGGTGCTATCAAACTCCCCAATCCCCTGTCAGTCAAGATATCTAGTCTAAGCTACTTCTGGTTACTGAAAACTCCTCTGCCTCAACAAAAGACCCATTAGAAACTGCTACCCCGAGTACAGCCCCAATGTGCTCGGATAGCCTTGTCAAACCAGAATATGAAACATGGACCTTCTACTATGACTATTCCAAAACCCAAGATGGGGCTAGTGTAGGCTACATCTTGTTGGACCCTCAGAAGAACAAGTTTCTAATTTCTTTCCGGTTAGAGTTCCAGTGCACGAATAATACATCTGAGTATAAGGCATTTCTACTCGGACTCCAAAAGGCCATAGATCTAAAATTTTGTTTTTTAAAGGTAATTGGCGATTCCAAAATTATCACTCGTCAGGCACGCAAGACCATCCATTGCTTGTCTCCACATATGAAAGGTTACCAGCAAGAGGTATGGCATTTAATTTTTTCTTTTTATGCCTTCGGTATTAAATATGTACTTAGAATGCATAATGTAGTAGCCTATATTCTCGCCAACGCTGCCGCTAGGTTCACCCCACTTAGAGATGGATTTTCTATTGAAGTTATTTACAAGCCATCCATACCAGATAATGTTACTAATTTGCATGTTTTCAATGATGACAAACAGGTACTGGATTTCATGCTCAATACAGAAGTATTCAATGATGTAGTTATAGAAGAAAAGGATCACGATTGAGATTTGCAACAGGAACTACGAGATCAGAAAGAAAATCCCATACCTAAAGGGGTTGTGTCACTCAAAAATTTGGTTGACCTACAGAACCGTTTCTCATGGCCCCCAAACACGAAGGTGTAATGTTCCATGTTAGCGCACCAAAAAATTAACCTCGGGACATACAAGGATCCCAAGCTTGTAAATCTGGGTAATGAGTGCACCCCTCAGGAGAAGTAAGCATTCACCATATTATTTAAGAAATACCGAGATGTGTTTGCCTGGACATATGATGACCTTTAAACTTATGATACACAGATCATCTAGCACATCATACCCATGAAGGAAGGGGTGAAATTGTTCCAACAAAAACTGAGAAAAGTACACCCAGATTTAGAACCAATGATCCAAAAGGAACTAAAGAAGCTCTTGGATGCGTGGATAATTTTCAAAGTTAGACATTCGACCTAGGTGTCGAACTTTGTCCCTGTTCGCAAGAAATCTAGCAAAAAAATTTTGTGCGTAGACTTCTGGAATTTAAAAAATGCCTCTGACAAGGACAACTATCCGGTCCCTCCTATGGAGAAAATCCTTCAAGCTATATCAAGGTTAGAAATGTTCTCTCTATTGGATGGGTTTTGAGGGTATAAATAAGTACTAGTGGCTGAGCCCGATGGACTCAAAACCACATTCAGAACTAAATCAGGAACATTCACATTCAAATGCATGCCCTTTGGCCTGATTAATGTTGGTGTCACCTTCCAAAGAGCTATGGACATCGCCTTCAAAGGACTCATTGGGAAAAGCATGGTAGTATACCTTGATGATGTCACCATGTTTTCAAAGCGTAGATCTGACCACCAACACCACGTCAAGCAAATTTTTGAAAGGTGTCAGAAATATGGGATCTCACTGAAGTCGAAGAAAAGAATTTTTGTCATCACCAAAGGAAACTTGTTGGGGCACATAATAACTCGAGACAACATACTAGTGGACCCAGAACGTGCGAAATTCATCACTCAGATATCGCCCCCAAATGGTAAGAAAGCTATGCAGTCTTTCCTCAGAAAAATCAACTTTGTCCAACACTTTATATTATATTTCACCGAAATCATGAAACTATTGCAAGGCATGATTAAGAAAAACGCCAAATTTAAATGGAATCCTCTTGAGAAAGAAGCATTCGATAACTTCAAACGAGCCATCGTGGAAGCACCTGCTCTTCATATTTTTGATTTCAAAAAAGGATTTATCTTGTATACCTTTGCCTTAGATTCATCTTTGGTCGCCATCCTCACTCAAAAATATGACAACAATGATGAGTGACCTATATCATTTATGAGAACTGGGTTACAAGGCACCGAGCTAAATTATTTGGATATCGACAAACAAGCTTACGTGGTGTACAAGGTGGTTAAACACTTCAGGCCATATATTTTGAAGAATCATGTCATGGTATTCGTGCCTCACCCAGCTGTTCGCTCATTGTTCGTACATCAGGATCTGGGCGAGATACGAGGCAACTGGATGATGTGCCTCCAAGAATATGACCTGGAATTCAAGCTAGCACACACTTTAAAGGGCCAAGGATTATGTCGAATTGCCGCAGAGGCAGTAGAATCATGGAGCAGTGAAGAAGAGAATTGGGAACATGAGATTGACATGTATCAGGCTGATAGCACATCCCGACAGGTTACCTCCTCATGGTATGTAGATCTCCAGAAATATCTGAACCATGGTACCATGTGCCCCACTTTAACCACTGAGCAGAAATGTGCGTTGAGATTGAAAGTTGTATCCTACCAGTTGGTGCAGGGTAGGCTATTTCGCAAGCACCATAGCGGTGCCCTGCTGCACTGTTTGGAGTATGATGAGGCATAGAAAGTATTGGCAGAACTCCATGATGGTCTAGCAGGTGGACACTATGCAGGGGATACCACTACTCACAAGATCATGCATGTCAGTTTCTATTGGCCTACTCTGTTTAAAGATGCGCACACCCATGTTCAGAAATGCCAAAAATGCTGAAAGTTCGCAAATAGAGATATACGGTCTTCGGCCCCATTACAGTCTATCGTAGTGGAAGAACCATTTCAGCAGTGGGGGCTAGACATGATTGGGGAAATCTTGTCGCACTCTTCCAAGCAACATATATACATCCTCACTGCCACAGACTACTTCAGAAGGTGGTTGAAGTGTTCCTTTTTGTCAGGTCAATGATCAAGAGGTAATAGCCTTCATCTTCCAATGCATCATGATCAGGTTTGGCATTCCAACCTCCCTTGCTTTTGATAATGCAACATATTTCTCATCATTGAAATTATATGACTTTTCTCTAGAAAATGGTATAGTGTTGAACATTCTGCCAATTATTACCCGCAAGGAAATGGGTTAGCTTATTTAACCAACAAGAAACTCTTACACATCATCAAAAATTCTTTGTTGTCCCAACAACGAAATTGGAATAAGCTCTCCTTAATTTCCTGTGGGCTGATTGAGTCATGCCCAAGCCATCCTTGGGAACCTCCCCATTTTTTCTTGTGTACGGTAAAGAATTTATTCTTCCTCCCAACTTGTCTCTCTGAGCCCTTCAGTTTTCCCAAGAGACTCATGGAACCCCTTGCCTTGCCTTGCAAGCCCAAATAGACATGTTATTGAAGCTAGAGGAGGAAAGGCTGAAACATGGGAAAGATTCGCCATTCAACAAAGTCAGATAAAATGATGGTTTGACAAGAAGTCTACCGAAAACAAATCTTTCGAAGTAGGTGACCTGGACCTCAAGTGGGACAAATCTCATGAGGATAAAAGAAAGCACTCCAAATTCTAGGCCCTGTGGATAGGTCCCTTCCATATTAAATAAAAAAATCGGCTCCCACACCTATAGGCTGCAGACCCTTCAGGGGAGAATTGAGGTCCTCCTGGTAAACAGGCACGTCCTTAAACACTACTTCACCTGATAGCCCTGAGGGTCCGTCATCACACCTTGTACCATACGTCTTTTGTTCTTTTGTTCCATTTTATTTTGTGTTATTTCTTTCCTTTGTTCTCAGTTTCTTCTTTGTTTTCAATAAAACGCTTGTTCCTAACAGGCTCCCTTTTACCCTATCCCTTGTAGCATCCTAATGTGAAGGAGGGATGTAGAGGTTACTCAATTGGCAATGTTATGCTGGAATCTGCGCTGGTGAAGAAAAACCCCTAAAATTCAAAAGGGACATGGTCTTTCCTGTGATATGCATTTAGTGGGGAAAACACAACTAATTCTCAGGAACCTAGCATAGGTAGCCTGCCTAGCATGTTGGCCTAGGGAATTGCAACAAAAAAAAAAATCTTGGTATGTTCGGTCACTAGATGGAAAAGGGACAGAGCTAACCAAAGGAGATAAAAGGATATCTAAGAAAAACTAAAGGGTCCTCATATAGACTAGGAGCAACCTCTCTTGCAAGAAAAATAAGTCAAGATCCCTCATCCGCCCTAGGAAAAATTTCCACTATTAAATAAGTGCCTTGAGCATAGTCAAATAACTGCCTCGAGCACATTTTAAATAAGTGAAAACTAGCACATGAATAAGGGTAAAGGATCGAGAAAGGCTTCCTGCACAGAGAGGCAATGTGACGACTCTGATGGGGTACTGACCAGGCTCGCTGGCAGTGGATCAATGTCTGTGACTGCCAGGAAATGACTCCACTAGGATCATTAGGTTCGCTGGCAGTGAAGCAACACAATGAGGACAAAAAAATTGTACCAAATCCTAGAAATCTTCGAGGAGGCTCCAACCTTTCCCATACAGTCTCTTGGAATGAATTGTGATGTGCCCACTCCATGGGACATGCAGATAGGTGGAGCATACACACAAGGTCCAAGGAAAAAATTAGTGGGTCTCACGAAATGGAGGGATCAGCAGGCTCAGACCCACCTTTCACCCGATGAAGCACCAACAAAGATCCTAGGTTCTACCAGCGAATCACCATTTGTTGTAGCTGCTACAACACCCAACAAAATTTTGCTCCCCTTAAATTTTTGAGCCCCTAATGCTTGTGAAAAGAGGAATTAGACCTAAATTCACCTTTTCTTGAATCTTAGGTTGCTAAGTCACTAATATGGTTAACTGTCCTGAGTTGCAACCCCGCGACCTTGCGACCCCTAGGTCGCTAAGTTGTTAGGTCATGCATTAGTCTCAAATCAAACATTTGCAACCTCACGACCCTGCGACCCTGCGACCCCTTAGGTTGCAAGGTCGTAGAGTCACAAGGTTGCACATATTACCGATGCAACTCATCTGTGACCTTGTGATCATCATTAATTGCCTACACGTGTGACCCCTTTATATATAGAAGGGTCACATAGGTCGCATTTGACCTATGCGACAGAGAGAAAAAATGCCTCTAACAAGCTAGCTGGAGCACAATTTTCCCAGGTAAGTGCCTAATCCTCCTGCTGTTTCCTTTATAGGATAGTTGTTACTATTATTTTCTAAACCTAGCCTATTTTAACCCTACATGACCTTGACCTAACCCTTTAGAAATCCTTCTGCAAGCATCCCCTCCCTCAGTTTTCTTTGAATCTTGTGTGAAGCTTCCCTACCCCTCCCCCCTTCATAAAAACCTTCCTAAATCACTTGTGGAGGCTCCTACAACCTTGCGTGGTGATTTTTTGGACACCTTATATTCTTTCCTAAGACCTTGTTCCACCACACGTCTGCAAAACCCTAGAGTGACCCCGTGACCTTACGCCCTCATTGCTAAGTCAAAGAAGCACTAGGTCACATTTCATGGGGATGTAGAGTGATGCGACCCAACAACTCAGCAACCTTGCGACCAAGTCGCGATTCGCTATGTCGCTAGGTCACACTTCCTCAAAGTCTCTGACCAACGCGACCCAGCAACCCCGCGACCTCGCGACCTAGTCATGGGTCGCCAGGTGGTGAATGTTGAGCCCCAAAGATGTTCTTCTCTTTCACCACATTCTACTTCATTTTCTTTGTCCCTCATCAATTATAGGCTTAACTGATCAATAATATTAATTAAAATTGCTTTAAGAATTTATATAATGACTAAATTGCTATGTTTTTATGATTTTGTTGGTGTAGTAATTTTGACTAAGACTCGGCTACAGAATACAGGCATTCCGTAGCCAGTCGTCTGTTCTGCAGCCATCCTCATGTTTATGTAGGTTCCAGGTGTCGCTGTAAAGAAAAAGGAATATGGGTGAAATCCACAACACCTCCCCATCATCTCTTGCTCCCCACGAGGTCTGAGTTTAAGTATCAAAGTGGTTATGCATGTAGAAGAGAAGCAGTTTCCTATCAAAACACGGACTCTACAGATATCCGCAGTTAAGCACAAGACTGTTAATAAGAGTTTTAATTTGATTAGAAGTGGGAAAGACACTTATCCCAGTTATTCTCAAAGAGTATTTATGTAACTTCATTATAAGTATGAATCAGGAGACCAAGAAACTGCTGGTTAGATTTTGTTTTGTTGCTAGATCTTTGAAGGCCATAAATACTCTTTTTTGAGGAATTTCTCCTTTAATGAAAGAAACATCATTTTATTGCACGAGCTGAGTCAATATTGAGTAGATTTGTGTGCTACTCCAGTGGTAGAGGGCCCCTGCTACCTGAGGAGCTTTGCTCATATAATTTATATAAGTAATTTAGCCTCGTTTCATTCCTAGTTTAATTGACTTTCTGAACTTTGAGTTTTTATTCATTTGCATTAGATGCTACAGCTTAGTCTCGTTCTTACGTACTCTTCCAAAATATCACTAATGTCGAATGAGGTGTGACTGTAGTATTTTAGGAGTTAGTTTTACGTTCTTATGCTCAATTACATCAGTTGTACAACTAGTCATGATCTTATAAACTCTTCCAAAATATCACTAATTTCGGATGGGACATAGCTGTGGTGTTTTAGAGCTTTGTTGTGTTCTGTTGAATTTTATGCTTTCATGTTCATTTACATAACATGTTGCAGCCAGTCCTGTTCTACAAAATATTCCAAAATACCACTAATTCTGAATGAGATAGAGCTGAAACATTCCAGCAATTAGTTGCATCCTTAGTCTAGTGGTAGCACTCCGGAGGTAGATCTCATTTTAGTTTAATTCTGTCACTATATTTCAAGTTTGATACTGGCACTCTAGTTCAGTTTTAATTCACTACATTTCAAATTAGATTAGTGGCATTCTAGTTCAACCTTGTTCACTATATTTCAAATTAGGTTAATGGCACTGTAGTTTAGTTGTGGTTACTGTATTTCAAGTTTGATCAATTGCATTCTCAGTGTTATCCATTGTTCTTTAAGTAGTATTAATTGTTAACATCAGATTCCACGGCCTTCATTATTTACAAAACTTATTTTGTTCTGACTTTATATTAATACATCATCATCTGGATAGGAGTTAGTAATATCAGTTTAAGGCCTTGATTATTCTGCAATCCTTTGCAAATTCACAATTAAACCTTTCTTTCCAAAAACTATTTTAGAAAATCTCTAACTTTTGGATGAGGTTTACTAGTGACAAGCTGAGCTGCAGAATGGAGTAATCTTAGCATTACAAGTTAATTTAGAGTAGAAATCTTATTGTGCTACAAATAATCTCTTTTAAATTGTGTTCCAATAAACCTCTAGCCATGGATGAGATTCTTTGTAATATTGTAAGATGATTGTGTCCTTAGGAGAACCTCATTTGTATTAAACTTGTTATTTTCTCAAACTATTCCAACATATTCCTAATGAATGAATTGGATGAGTTCATGCTATGAGTTATTGAGTTCATGTTGTGATTTGTTTCCTTACTAGGAGTCATTATCAAGCTTTGCATTTTCTGTTCGTTAGTGTCATACACAGTTTAGAGTAGGTTTTTCTTTTTTTTTAGTGTAACCATCCACTTCTCTTTACCAACACTTAGTTCTTTTCCTTCTTGACATAAAACCATAAAACCAAAAACATCATAAAAACACTAAACACAACGTAGTGAGAAACATATACCTATGCACATATAGTGCACCACACTTCAGCAGTTTACTCACCCTGGTTGATAATTTATGAACTCAATTTAGGAACACTAAGTTGAGCACAACATTTTGGCACCGTTGCCGGGGAAGTGTAACTAGGTAGCCTTGTTTCTTACCACCCAGAAACAAGGCTACCTAGAAGCAGAAGCTTGATTCCTAGAACACCGCTTGTTTCACCATGACCTAGAGCCAGCACACCTCCAACTCAAGCCCACACTCCATCCTTTACTGATCCTAGACTTCTAGAGAACTTAAGATCAGATATTCCATTATAAATACCTTCCACTTTACCCACTGAACCTGTCTTAGAAGGAGATTCAGGAACCCCTACTAGGGACATAATCTTTTCAACTTCTACAGAAGAATCAACTATGGCAGAAGAAGGGGGAGGAGGAGTTTTTAATGGAGAACACACACTATTTGGAGGGGGTAGAGGTAGAGGTAGAGGAGAAGGAGGTAGAGGTACATAAGGAGAAGGAGGCAGAGGAAGAGGTAGAAGAGAAATGGGAAGCTCTTTTGGGTTTCCTATAGTAGATGAAGAAACCAATAAGACTATGAAAAAAATTTCACCCTCTGTCCTTCCAAAATTTTATGGACTGAAAACTGAAGATCCTGAAACCTTCCCATTTGAATTTGAAGTCCTGTGTAAAACCTATGACTACTTACAAGATGCTCAAAAACTTAAATTATTTCCTTCAACATTGAAAGGAGCAGTATTAAAGTGGTTTATGAGTTTGATCAACAGTTCTATTAGGACATGGGAAGACATGAAACAAGTATTTCTAGAAAGGTATTTGGACTACTGTATGCCAGCCAACCATAAGGATGAAGTCTTTAAAATGCTACAAAAAGAAGATAAAATTTTGGAAGATTTATTGGAGAGATTTTACTACAACATCAAAAGAGAAAAAATGGAAAACTTGGACCAAGACACTTTGAAAGCTCTTTTGTTGAAGAAAATTAGGGATGAATGGTTAGATATCCTTAACATGATGGGAAAAGGCGATATATCTCAGCTTACATTACCTGAAATAGCTGAATTATGTATCAACCTTTCAAGAGGGAAATCTAAAATTGTAAAAGGACCAAGAGACCCTGCTCTTGCAAGGGCAAGTATGTCTGCTTCTGGGACAGTAAGTAGGGCAGAAATAGGACATATGCTTGATGAGTTCAAATCTGATATCTTGGGGAGTCTTAGTGAACAAATAGACACCCTTAAGTTACAAAACAAGCAAAAAGATGAATATGATGCCTTAGCAATCTTTTGTCCCAAATGTAGAAAGAAACATGCCTTGAGAGAGTGCCCTTTGGATGCCAAAGTTGTGGAGACTTCTGTAATTTTTTCAGAAGAACATGAGACCAAGATTTGTCCTTCACTTCTTGGTCTTAAACCTGTCTTTCAAGAAGATACTCCTTCAAGTTCCATAGAATCTCTCAATTTTGTCTCTAGAAGGCCTTGGAAAGGACCTCAAACACAAGGATTCCATGATCAGATGTACAATCAACCTCCACCAAATTGGAATTCTTGGCAGCAACCTTGGCCCCAATTTCAAAATCAATCACAAAATTGGGTGCAAGGAGCACAAAATCCCTATGGAAGATACTCTCAGTATTATCAATATCCACCATCCTATCCACCATATCCACATTTCCCTCCTCAACAAAAATTTCAACAAAATCCTCAAAATACACCACATCAAAATCAACCACTTCCATTACCATTTCCTCAGAAAACAAATCAGTTGCCTGCCCAACCCATACCAAACCCCAACAATAAAAATCCCTAGAACACATACATGATATAAGGCCAACAATTTCCAAATTATTTGATCACTCCTTTAGACCTTAGTGATGTTCAACTTAGGTCTGGAAGGATACTTGAAAAGAGGAAACCTTTTGTAATCATACAAGAGCAAGAAAATTCTGAGGAAGATTCTCTATGGGTAAATAAAAGTCTTGAAGAGAACACAACTTTCCAAAACCCAAACATTGAAAAATCAAAACAAAAAGAACCAATAATTTCAACTCCTATATTAGAGCAGCCATCAACATCCACTTCTACACCTCCCTTTCCAGAAATATTACAAATTGATAACGGTGTAGAAAAAAAAATCATGGTGCCTAATTATGATTTCCTAGATGAGCTGAGAAATTTTTGTATTAAGATCCCATTATTGCAAGCCATCAAGGAAATTCCAATCTTAGCAAAGACAATAAAGGAGTTGAGCATGAAGAAAACAAGAAAAAGAATAAGAGAGATAAAGAAAATTCAACTGGCTGGAAAAATAGTAGATATCATGATGGGTAAGATTGCTATTCCAAAGTATCTAGACCCAGGAAATCCAGTTGTTAAAATTCACATCAATGGAATTGAAATCCAAAACACACTCATTGATTTAGGAGCAGCAATCAATATTATGAGTAGAAAAATCATGGATAAACTGAAACTTCCTAATCTTCTTTTTACATCCACATTATTACAATTAGTAGACAGATCTGTGATTAAACCTGATGGGGTAATAGAAGACATTCCAGTGTCCCTAGATTCTTGGGAGTATCCTGTGGACTTTATGATCCTAACCCCTAAGAATAATCTAGGAGGACACCCTATTATATTAGAAAGACCTTGGTTAGCTACAGCTGATGCTTTCATGAGCTGTAGATCCAGTGATATGTACATCTCTGATGGTAGTTCAACCAAGAAATTTACCTTGTATCCTCCAGAAAGAACAATTACAGAATTAGATGATACTCAATGGATAGAGGATGAAGAAGACTTACAACCTCTCTTCACAATTTCCAAAATTAGTGAAGATAGCCAGATTCTGAATACCTTGGAAAACTTTGAATCCTCTTAGAAATATAAGCATGAACAATTTCAAGAAGAATCCAACATTGAGTTTTTGTCATCAAGGCAGATGTCTCTCTATTCCATGGATAAATTTGGCAGCTCTACAATTGAGATATTTCCAGGCAAAACTTTAAACATAAACAAGAACCTAGAGAAATCTCAACAAGCAGAGCTAGTCAAGATATTACAGAGACATTCTTATGCATATGCATGGGAGTACACTGATATGAAAGGGATAAGCCCCAAGACTTGCACTCATCACATCTACATAGAGGAAAATTGTAAACCAATCAGACAACCTCAGAGAAGGATGAATCCAAATCTTAGGGAGATTGTTAAGGAAGAATTGCAGAAATTATTAAATTTTAATTTCATCTATCCCATTTCAGACAGCCAGTGGGTTTCTCCTTTGGTAATTGTACCTAAGAAAAATGGTAAATGGAGGATATGTATTGACTACTGGGAATTAAACAAAGCTACTCTTAAAGATCATTTTCCCTTACCTTTCATAGATCAGGTGTTAGATACATTAGCTGGCAAAAAGTACTTCTCATTCCTAGATGGGTTTAGTGGTTATAATCAAATCCAAGTAGCACTGGAAGATCAAGATAAAACCACATTTACCTATCCTTGGGGTACCTATGCTTACCGAGTATTACCATTTGGACTATGCAATGCACCCGCAACATTTCAAAGGGAAGTACTAGGAATTTTTTCAGATCTAATAAATGATTGTGTAGAGGTATATATGGATGATTTTACAGTTTATGGAAACACATTTGAAGAAGCTTTAGCAAACTTGGAAAAATTCTTAAAGATATGTAAAGAAGAAAATCTTGCACTAAGTCATGAAAAGTGTTTTATGATGTTTACTGAAGGAATTGTTTTTGGGCATCACATTTCAGGGGATGGGATTAGAGTTGATGAGTCAAAAGTTGAAGTCATGTCTAACTTATCTATTCCAAGTTGTCAAAAAGATGTTAGGAGTTTTCTAGGATTTACAGGATATTATCGAAGGTTTATAGAAAACTTCACCAAGATGGCATCTCCACTTTTCAAATTACTTACCAAACACTGTGAATTCAAGTGGAATATTGATTGCCAGTTAGCCTTTGAGACCCTGAAAACAAAAATCTCTGAAGCACCTATTTTAAGGGGACCTAACTAGAAGCTACCTTTTCATATTTCAACAGATGCCTCAGATACAGCTCTAGGAGCAGTATTGGGACAAAAAGACTTGTTTCCTTATGCCATCTACTATACCAATAAAAACTTGAATCCTTTAGAGTTAAACTATAGTGTAACTAAAAAAAGAATTTTTAGCTGTTGTTCATGCCATAAACAAATTCAGACACTATATAACAGGCTATGAAACTTTTTTTCACACATATCACTCTGCAATTAGATATTTAATGAACAAATCAATTACTAATGGCAGAGTCATAAGATGGTTATTACTTTTACAAGAATTCAAAATTACCATTCTAGATAGGCCTGGAAAACAAAACACAGTAGCTAATTTCCTAACTAGACTCCAAAACATCCAAGACAATACCCCAGTTGAAGATCAATTTCCTGATGAATATCTTTTTGCAATTTCTACTCAAACTCCTTGGTTTGCTGACATTGCTAATTATTTAGTTTCAGGGAAATTTCCTTCAATAATGAATGCAAGAGACAAAAGAAAGATCATTTATGACAATGTAAAATATTCATGGGTTGCTAATGAATTATACAAGACAGGTCCAGATTTTATCATTAGGAGATGTGTTAGGGAAGATGAGATGCCTGAGATTCTCAAGGCATGTCATGATGAACCTTGTGGCGGACACTTTGCTGATAAAAGGACAACCTATAAGATCCTTCATTTGGGATATTATTGGCCATCCCTGTTTAAAGATGCTAAAGAGTATGTCAAAAGGTGTGACAGTTGCCAAAGGGTAGGGAAACCTTCTCCTTCAGGTGAGATGCCATTGCAGCCTTAGGTACATATTGAACCTTTTGAAAAATGGGCTTTGGATTTTGTAGGACCTATTAGTCCTCCATCAAGAGAAAAGAAATATATATTAGTTTGCACTGATTATGTTACTAAATGGGTAGAGGCCAAACCATTACTTTCTGCTACTGAAGCATCTGTAGTTAATTTTCTTTTTGAGGATATTTTTACTCGTTTTGGTGTCCCAAGGGAAATTTTTACAGATCAAGGAGCTCAATTTACATCAAAGCTAGTGGAATAAATGATGGAGAGGTACAAAATCAGACACAGAAAATCTACTCCCTATCATCCACAAGAAAATGGTCAAGTGGAATCTACTAATAAGGTCGTTGAAGGGATCCTAACGAATATTGTTCATTTGCATAGAAGAGATTGGGCAGATAGGCTTCCTGAAGCCTTGTGGGCCTATAGAACTACATGGAAAAGCACAACATGCCATACTCCTTATGAACTTGTTTACAGAAAGCAAGTTTTGTTTCCCATAGAGTTCCAGATTCAAACTTTCAAAATGGCAGTTCAGCTAAGACTTGATCTAACAGAGGCACAAAAGCATAGATTGGAGCAGATTAATGAATTGGATGAGATCATACAAGATGTAGTTCAGAAAACAAGTATAGTCCAACAGTAAAGGACTAAATGGCATGACAAGTACATCAAGGAAAAGAAGTTCAAAGAAGGTGACTGGGTTCTCTTGTTTGATTCAAAGTTCAAGGATTTTCAAGGTAAATTCCAAACACATTGGCTTGGACCATATGAGATTATGAGAAATTTTGATAATGGAGAAATAAAAATCAGGACAATAGATGAAGAGAAGGTCACTTTTCTTGTGAATGGTCGTAGATTGAAGCTGTATCATAAGCCACTCTCAAGAGAAGAATTTGTTAAGAAATTCCAGGAAAACAGTGATGTGAAGTTAATGAAGAAGATTTTTTCTTCTTCATCAACTTAATTGAATTTTCTGAAGTCAGATAATTGAAAAAAAAAATAATAATAATAATAATAAAAAGTATAAACATGAAAACTAATCTCTGATTAGCATGCTTATATATAAAAGATAGAGTGAAAATCAGAATCTTTCTGACACTTTAGCTTTTCAAGTTTTTTTTTTTTTCTCTGCAAGCAGCTATCATAAAATCATAAGTGATTCACATCCCACTTATGATCCATTTCACTCCATTCATCCATACTCAATTTCATTTCATCCATACTTCATTCATTTCATTCGATGATCCACCTCATTTCCATCTCAGATTTTTAAACTTGATCTTTTCTGCAATTGAAGAATAGACATCAGAAGTTGCAAGCCAATTTTTCACTCCACTTCATAATTGTGATTCATTTCATCCCATTATTCACTTCACCCATACTCCATTACACCATATTTAGTTATCCATTTTTAATTCATTTCATACAATATTCCATCATTCCATTCATTCTTCAAACCATTCCATTCCATGTTTTAAGACTTCTACAGGTACATTCTGCAATCAATCAGACATTCTGTAGCCAATCAGACATTCTGCAGCCAGACAGACATTCTATAGCCATAGACCCTAAAGGCACTATCTAGTAATCATTTGATTTAGCAGCAAATTGATCCTCCATATTCAATACAACAAGAAAAATCAAAGGAGTTATGAGGAACTAAAGATCAATGGTTGAGGACAAGGCATATCAAAACCATAAAGAAAATTAAAGGAAAGGTAAAGGTATGAAATTATTATGGTGACAAATCATGAAAATTTTAGCATAGTTAAGTCATATATGATTCAAAAAGGTTATTTTAATTATTCGTGTTGATCATGCCTCTCGACCATATCATAAAAAATTTGAACAAAAAAACCCTTCCATCTTACCATACCCAATTATCATTTAAAACTTAACGGTTAAAGTACTGAAGTGATTTGATCAGTCACATCATTAGGCCGATGTATTTAATGATGATTTTGAATTGCTTAATGAAATATCTTCGTGGTCTTTTCTTCCTTGTTAGCTTTCAACTCATATGAACCAGCTCACCGCATTATACTCGTTTCAAAACCACTCCATATCATTCATTTCCGCAGCCAATACTTAGCCATTCTGCTCTGTAAAATAGAGGAAACATCTTTGGGGCAGAAATATCTCTTTAACATCCATTTCACCGTGAGCAGAGGAGTAGTAAACTGAAGGTTGGAAGAAAAACTATGGGTCTAATAGTGAGGACTGAATCGGTTGGAACCAAGTACTTGGAGGGATATCCACAAATCAGAGAAATGTTACAACAAGCAGGTTGGTTGCAATTTTTGGAGAAATTTAGTGGTTTTCACAAAGAGGTGACTAAAACATTTGCAAGGTCCTTCAATGGAGCCGAGGTCGAAATAGGAGACATTAAATTCACTGTTACAGAGGCTTTCATTGCAGAGGCAACATAACTACCTAGACAAGGAGAAAGGTGGTTCAAAAATAGGGAATTCCATAATGAAGCATGGAGGCAAATGATTAAGACCCCAGGTATGGATGTTTCCATTTTTAAAAAGGGTATTCCTAGCTTGGCATTAAAGAATAAGTGGAGGAACATGTTACTCATTTTGCAAAAATTTATCACCTGTGAAGGTAGATTTGGTACTCTCTATGTCTACCATATTCGGTTAATGATGCATTTCTTAGATGAGGAAATTAATTTGCCCTTTTTCCTACTTCATAGTCTGAAAAGAATGGCCTCAAATGTTCAAAAAAGGGTTCAATTTCTAGAAACAACTTTGTATCACCATGGTTTAGTCAAAATCTTAATTGAACATCATTTGAGGAAAATGGGAGATAATTGGGAAGAATTTCTAGTAAGAAACCATTTTGAGGAACCTATAGAATCTCCACCTGAAAGT
Organism: Pinus albicaulis; assembly: GCA_034641835.2. NCBI lineage: Eukaryota > Viridiplantae > Streptophyta > Pinopsida > Pinales > Pinaceae > Pinus > Pinus albicaulis. The sequence goes on from CM076582.1 coordinate 502,486,443, forward strand.
AAACCTACAAGAAGAAGCAGGAGAAGAGAAATTTCCAAAACTATTGAAGTTGAAACTGGTAAATCAATTCAAGAGGACAGTGAAGAGATGATTTCTGAGAAATTGGCTCAAATAAAGAAGCAACTTAAGAAGGAAAGAATAATAAGAAAATATGCCAAAGATAGAGGAGAAGGGCCATCTCAACCAAGACGAAGCCACAGACTTAGAGGAATACTAAAGAAAACAGAGGTTAGAAAAACAAGGATCATAAACATTGAGGATGAAGAAACTCTAGAAATTGACCCAGCACAACAACAAGTTTACAATTATATTGAGTCATTAGAGAGGAGAGCTTCAGAAAGTAGAGACAGAACTCCCAACCCACCAAAATCTGAAATTGATGTGCTAAGAAGAGATAAGTATGAGTTAGAAGTACTCAATAGGCATATCAAGAATGAGAATGACATTTTGAGGGAGCAAGTGAAACTAAAAAGTGATATGAATTCAACTTTGTCTCTACAAATGGAGAAATTGTACAAGACCAGTGAAAAATTGAAGAAGAAAAACAAAAAGCTAACCAGGGAACTTACAAATTTAAGATTCAAGTTAGTCATAAGGAAGCCCAGAAGACCAGTGACTGTCAGACAAAGCAGAAGAAGAGGGTTGGATGTCCTAGCAGAGGTCTCAGAGTACATGGAGTAGTTGCATGAGGACATGCAAAAACCTTGCAGTGGGGGTATGTTGAGCCCCAAAGATGTTCTTCTCTTTCACCACATTCTACTTAATTTTCTTTGTCTCTCTTTAACTACAGGCTTAAATGATCAATAGGATTAATTAAAATTTCTTTAAGATTTTATATAATGACTAACTTGCTATGTTTTTATGATTTTGTTGGTGTGGTAATTTTGACTAAGACTCGGCTATAGAATACAGGCATTCCGTAGCCAGTCATCTGTTCTGCAGCCATCCTCATGTTTATGTAGGTTCCAGGTGTCAATGTAAAGAAAAAGGCATATGGGTGAAATCCACAACACCTCCCCATCATCTCTTGCTCCCCACGAAGTCTGAGTTTAAGTATCAAAGTGGTTATGCACGTAGAAGAGAAGCAGATTCCTATCAAAACACAGACTCTACAGATGTCCGCGATTAAGAACAAGACTGTTAATAAGAGTTTTAATTTGATTAGAAGTGGGAAAGACACTTATCCCCATTTTTCTCAAAGAGTAGTTATGTAATTTCATTATAAGTATGACTCGGGAAACCGAGAAACTGTTGGTTAGATTTTGTTTTGTTGCTAGATCTTTGAAGGTCGTAAATACTATGTTTTGAAGAATTTCTCCTTTAATGAAAGAAACATCATTTTATTTCACGAGCTGAGTCAATATTGAGTATATTTTCGTGCTACTCCAGTGGTAGAGGGCCCTTGCTACCTAAGGAGATTTGTTCATATAATTTAGATAAGTAATTTAGCCTCGTTTCATTCCTAGTTTAATTGACTTTCTGAACTTTGAGTTTTTATTCATTTGCATTAGATGCTATAGCTTAGTTTCGTTCTTACATACTCTTCCAAAATATCACTAATGTCGAATGAGGTGTGACTGTAGTATTTTAGGAGTTAGTTTTACGTTCTTATGCTCAATTACATCAGTTGTACAGCTAGTCGTGATCTTATAAACTCTTCCAAAATATCACTAATTTCGGATGGGACATAGCTGTGGTGTTTTAGAGCTTTATTGTGTTCTATTGAATTTTATGCTTTCATGTTCATTTACATAACATGTTGCAGCCAGTCCCGTTCTACAAACTATTCCAAAATACCACTAATTCTGAATGAGATAGAGCTGAAACATTCTAGTAATTAGTTGCATCCTTATTCTAGTGGTAGCACTCTGGAGGTAGATGTAATTTTAGTTTAATTTTGTCACTATATTTCAAGTTTGATAATGGAACTCTAGTTCAGTTTTAATTCACTGCATTTCAAGTTATATTAGTGGCATTCTAGTTCAACTTTTTTCATTATATTTCAAATTAGGTTAATGGCACTGTAGTTTAGTTGTGGTTACTGTGTTTCAAGTTTGATCAATTGCATTCTCAGTGTTATCCATTGTTCTTTAAGTAGTATTAATTGTTAACATCAGATTCCACGGCCTTCATTATTTACAAAACTTCTTTTGTTTTGACTTTCTATTAATACATCATCATCTGGACAAGAGTTATTAATATCAGTTTAAGGCCTTGATTATTCTGCAATCCTTTGCAAATTCACAATTAACCCTTTCTTTCCAAAAACTATTTTAGAAAATCTCTAACTTTTGGATGAGGTTTACTAGTGACAAGCTGAGCTGCAGAATGGAGTAATCTTAGCATTACAAGTTAATTTAGAGTAGAAATATTATTGTGCTACAAATAATCTCTTTTCAATTGTGTTCCAATAAACCTCTAGCCATGGATGAGATTCTTTGTAATATTGTAATATGATTGTGTCCTTAGGAGAACCTCATTTGTATTAAACTTTTTCTTTTCTCAAACTATTCCAACATATTCCTAATGAATGAATTGGATGAGTTCATGCTATGAGTTATTGAGTTCATGTTGTGATTTGTTTCCTTACTAGGAGTCATTATCAAGCTTTTCATTTTCTGTTCTTTAGTGTCATACACAGTTTAGAGAAGGTTTTGATTTGTTTTAGTGTAACCATCCACTTCTCTTTACCAACACTTAGTTCTTTTCCTTCTTGACATAAAACCATAAAACCAAAAACATCATAAAAACACTAAACACAACGTAGTGAGAAATAGATACCTAGGCACATATAGTGCACCACACTTCAGCAGTTTACTGACCCTGGTTGATAATTTATGACCTCAATTTAGGAACACTAAGTTGAGAACAATAGCGAAGTCACCCTTCCGCCGAGTTTTAAGCTAATGCAACCTAGCAACCCTGTGACCCAGTCACAAGGTCACCAGGTCGCAAGTTAACCCATCTCCTTGGAAATGACTAAGAAGATGTAGAAACAGCCCGCATATTCAAAGTTAATGGCATCTATCTTATCATGGAATTATTTTATGAACATGCATGGTGATATTGAAGCTGAATTAGAGTTTGTGTCCATTTCTTGGGCTTCAAGTGACATGGGGCCACCAGCAGTCCATAAGAGGAACAAGAGTCCCAAGATAGAATTCTATGAGGAGGAAAGACCTGTTGTTCTTCCCCCTACCTATGGAGATATAGCCTGCATCTTCAGTAAGGGGGATAGTATGAGCTAGTACCATATTTACAAAGAGTTCACTTAGGCAGAATTTCTGAAGGACCTCCTTGACCAATAGATATATACTCAAGTTAAACGATCCAAATTGCACTACGCAAGGGCCCACCACCCAGTGTTCCAATGCGATGAGATAATTGAATGGATCCTACGAAGATTCAACCCCAAGATCTGGGTCATTCAGGACCATGCTAGGAAGAATTTTGCCAACCTAAAGGGACAAGAATCAGAGTATTACTATGCGCATCCTGATCGAGAGTAGAACTTGAATGATGAATGGGCCACTACTCATGCAGTTCCCATATCTGAAACATTCAAAGGATGGTGGGAGGACCCAGAAAAATTTCAGCTCAAGAAGGATGAAGAAGATCTGACAACGGGTCTAAGGAAAGTTTTCAAAATCGTAGCTGCAATGCTATGCAGGATGTATGGCCGCACAGATGCCACCTTTCCAACGATGACCGGGTCTCTCTAATTTATGTTATCACAGTGTATGGTACCTGTTTCAACTGGGCCAACATAATAATAACAGTTCTCAAGTCAAACATATCTGCAGCTCTAGCACCCGTTGAAGGGTATGCCTCGAAATTTTACATGGCATCTTATCTCCTAGATGTAGTGTGTGCTAGATGCCATTTTGAGGGGTGGTTGCATAACTGGAACTCATAGAATGGTGGCCCAATTCACAAATACCTAATGGTGTTTTGGGATTTAAGATATAAGCAAGATATGGAGTTAATAGCGGGTAGCTTCATCCCTGCCCTCTACGTGAAGTTGTTCGGACAAGACCCCCCATGTATGTCTGAGCGAGCCATGGATATGATAACTTAGGTGGCCCACTAGTTTCTAGACACCAATACCACCTTCCTCTGAGTTTTTGGGTCTCTCAAGACCCCCCATACATTGCCTCGCTTCGTTATAGACAAGCTTCTCTCCAAGAAACTTGTTATCAAATATTAGGTGGTTTCTCCAAAGTCCTCACTAAAATAAAAAAGAAACCATGGCCAACCTTGCCACTCACCATTAGTGCCTACACTGTAAAGTACTTTAGAGAAGTATAAGTAGAGGCCGAATAGAGAAAGGGATTCCATATACCTCCCTTGGTCCACCGTACATATGATCCCGAGAGGACCATCCCCGCACACTACAAGTGGGCCAAATTTAAATGGAGCTATCAGCATATTGACTGCCCATTCAAAGACAGAATAAAGAATTGGTACAACAAGGATAGAAAGATAGCTCCAACAGAATCAAGTGATCAGGAGGAATATGACAACCAAACCCAGGAGGAAAGAGCTAACGCAATGGGGGGAGCCTCATCCTCTAGATATAAGAAACCAAAGACTGGTACAGGCCTCAACCCTTCTGCCCAACAAAGAGAAATGGAAGCCAAAGCTAAACATGAAGTCGAGGAAAAGGCAAGGGAAGAAGAGGAAAAATGAAATAAGGAGATGAAGGAAAAGAAAAAGAAGAAGTGGGCAGAGGAAAACTGCAAGAAAAGGCAAGAGGAACATAGGAAGAAGGAGGAGGAAGAAGAAGCAGAAGAAGAATGCCAACTGAAAGACGAGTAGGACAAGGTAGAAGAAGAGCGCCGGTTGAAAGAAGAATAGGATAAGGTAGAGGAAGAATGTCAGTTGAAAGAGGAGCAAGACAAAGCAGAGACAGAGCGTTGGTTGAAGGAAGAGAAAGATAGAGCAGGAGCCGAAGGGAGTAAGACACCGCGCTTAGAAATAGAGGGACAAATAGAGTTGCCACCCATTGAGGTACCTCAGACAACTCTTGCCCATTTCACTCTCTTAGAATTGGGAACCTCCAAGGATCTAGATGAGGGAGTGTTTTATCTCACTAGAATCACCTATGATCAATTCTCGCATAAGATTAGGCAGGAGAAGAGAAGATGTCTGGCACGGGACCCTACAGTGCCCCTCACAGTCACTCAAGGAAAGTACATAGTCTTGGACACCAGGACTAACCCGGTCATGATTGCCTTAGCTGGTATAGCTTTTTCAGTAGCTACCGAAGAGAACGTTAGTAGGATGAGTAGAGAGATCCTATCCTTACAGAATAGACTGTAGGCATCTGAACTCAAGAAGGCCCAAGCATAGCAAGAAAAGAAGGCACTGCAAGAGGAGGTCATACAATTTCAAGCTAGGGACACAACGACTATTGAAATTTCCATCACTATATAGGGAGAGCTAGTTACTTTGGAGGCTTCCATGACACAGGTCTATGAACAAATGTTTACCATAAAACAAACTTTGGGACCTCTACTAAAAGAAAAGGCCAAAACTAAAAGGAGGAAGATGCAGCTGAAAGAAGCCTTTACGACATTAGAGAAGATATTGGAGTGGTCTAACAGGTATCCACAAGCCCCAGCCACATTGCTTAGAGGAGATTGAATTGCTACCCAAAATGAAAAATTTCAGTTTCAAATGAAAGTATAATCTAAGGAAAAGCTCATCAAGCATCTAGAGAAGGTAATTTCGGCATATGAACATTTGATTAGTGGCATCGACTCAATGGCCGAGGTACACCACATCCCTTCTCTGGGTGCACTTGGAGAAGAGAAAACATGGGAAGATGTCTCCAATGATATTCAAACATTTTTATAGCCCATAAGGCAAGAAACCGCCTCATGAGACCTTCCGGTGTCAAGAGAAAACATGGTTCAATTCATTATAACGTCGGTCCGTATATATACTAAACTAGCTTCCTTATCAAATCAAGTCACAGTCAAAAGGGAAACTATGATTCCAAATGCCCTCAAATGTCTCCATAGATTGAGAGAAGATACACCTCAGGTCTCCCCAATAGCTGTGGATTATCAGGCTTGGCAGACCTACCTCAAAGAGCAGCAAATAGATGTCCCAAGTCTCGCTATCACCCAACTGCTTCCATGATAAATTCATAGATAGCAGTACGTAAAGCAGGTCACAAGCTGCATCAACTGAAGGGTCACAGATTGCAACCACATCCGGGGTCACAAGTCACACTTTCCTCAAGTCACAAAGTAAACCAACGGTCGGGAATGCAAAAAGTCAGGGATACCCAAGGGTCAATTTTGTTTTATAAATACCCCCTTCCGGGAATTGTAGAGGACATTTTTTTTAGCACTCCAAAGGGAGCAACGATTGTATAGAATTGAATGCACTCTTTATTGAATGAATAAAAGCACTTTTTGTGATTCTACTCTTGGATCTGATGGGAGTTAATGTGTTAATATTGTGAATATTTTTCCTTATGTATATGTTGTCTTTCTATTTTGCCTTATGTATCTGTTGTCTTTCTAATTAAATCACCCATGTTTCCCACTTATATCATTTCTAAATTCAGCTTACTAAATGTCTGTTAATGATTTTAAGTTGTTCATATAGAAAATGTTAAGCAACTTTGTTATTAAAATTTATCTCATCGCTGGAAAATGCTTAAGGAAATGAAGGGCGCTCTAACCATAAAGAACTATTTCTTCCATGGTTTGAATGACTTTCCCTTACAAACACGACCTTGATAATGTGATGCTAACAACTTTTTCTTGGTTGCATGTTTGTTTTATTGATCTAGCTATTCACAGTGTTTTATGTTCATTAAGGGCTCATCAACCGTTTGTATTGTACCATCTGGATAATCGTGCATTCACAGGTTTGCAGGGCTCATTTGTGTCTGAGAAAAGGAGTATTTAGCAGTAGCCAGACCCACACCCCAGACGGGATCCCTATCACAAACGGTTTAGAGTCTATTTGGGACTTTACACCAGGGAGATCCCTTACTCTTGGTCAGACATATTTTTTTTTCAACAGGAACCCAACCAAGCCCTCGCTTGACTACAAGAGCTTGACCAAGTTATGGTTACTACAACTAGACTATGTTGTTGAACTATGTAGCTTGGGAAGTACTCCATAAGCTTATTGAGATGGGTTTGTGTGAGTTTGGTCACAAAATGATTTGTGGGAAAATAAGCCAAGCAAAGGCATTTTGGACCCAATATGGGGTTTAAAATCTAAAGCAAAATTAATATTTCCTAAGGTCTAAGTGGCTAAAAACCATAAGTTCTAGAGGGTTCCTAAGAGGTCTAGGAAAAACTATTTAAGGAGGCCTTGGGATGAAGGAAATAACATCAAGTGAGAAGGATCTCATTTGATCAAGGGGATGAAGAGAGATGTAGTCCTAAAGTAGGTCGAGTACGAGGGCCAAGTAAGGGTTGCTAAAGGGAGGTCATGATCATCCTCCAAGAGAAAGATCATCATGTGAGGGTTCACAAGAATGTTTCATACCTTAATGGTCAGTTTGAGCTAGGAAGTAGGATGGCATATTGTTGGTTCTCTTCTGGAAGTTTAAGCTTAAGAGAGGTTGCTCATGACAATCTGGGCATGTGATTTCAATGGTGTCTTTGTGTGAAAGCCACATCAATTTCTGAAATGTTGAAATTTGCAACAAGAAATAGTGAAATTGGAAACCAGAAAGGATAAAAAAAAATTCACCCACACTGGTGAGGAATTTTGATGCACCAGGAGAGAAGAATTTGGGGCATCTAATTTATTTTTCCCTTAATTAAATTGGACAATAGATTGTAATTTCATCTCATAGCAACTTGTATCAATTAACTAAGTCACGATGACTAAGTTAGTTTAGGAAATTCAAGTTGAGGGTCTAAGATGAGGCATCTAGAGAGATTCTAATATTTTTGGGGTCCAGTTTCAGTTGATGCATTAGTGGGGTGCATGTGTGAATTAGTTAACTCAATTAAATGAGTTAAAATCAGTTTAACTAGTTCTAACTAAGTGATGAGCTAGTGAGAGGTACAGTGAATTAAATTAGATTTAATTCACAATGAGTGATCAATTAGATAACTGATAATTCACTATTAATATTTGCATGCATGTTAGTTTCGAGGAAGACTGAGTTGAGACAGAGGTTAAAGGGAACATAACTATCAGTTGTATTTAGAGAAATTTTCCCATGTGAAATTATAAAGTCATTGCGATGTCATGATGGATTGCACAATGAAGGAAGACTAATTTTCCTAATTAATAGGGAGGTAATTCCATAGGAATTGCATGAGCAATTCAAGATGAAGTAAGGTTGAGAATTGGCTAAGTACTAGACCGAGTTTGCCTAGATCAGCGGGAGACAATTGGCAAACTGCTGGAGAATCTCATGAGAAATTAAGCATTGTATTGTTTCATGGTTCCTTGACTTAATACACAATAGATATAGAGGAGTTTTGAAAAGTTTCTTTCCCCAGATACATCTTGTGTTGTGCTATTGATAATTTATTTCTCTTACTTATATGTGATTGTGCGACCGTGTTTTTTTTCCGCAAATTGTAGGAAGGATGTATTATATTGTTTTAGTACATTACAAGATCAGATTGAATCACATTGGTTAGATCTTTTACATGGTACCATAATAGGATTTTTTTGGGTGGCGAGTTTGCAGAAAATATCTGAATATTTTGGTGCAAATTAAAAAAAAATAGAATATTTGGATTCGTTTCGAAAAACTACCCAAATGGAAAAAAAAATTTGGTCGAATCGGAGCTCGAATGAGGGAGATATCAGCGATTTAAAATCAACTCTTTTTTATAAAAAAATTTAACGACGAGACAATTACAATGTGTGCCTATCAAAAACCTCTATGCACTTGAGGTGCTAGATGAATGCAAAGCTTTGAGGAGAAAATAAAAGTTCAAATACTTGGTGGTTGAGAGGGAGCACAAATTACCTCTCAACATGCAGCCTCAAAAGCAGTCTCAGAAGGTTGTGGAGCAGCTACAATTGGAGAAGCAGAGAGGTGACCGAGTGGAAGCATCCACTCAAGAAGAGACCTCCATGAGGGGGAAATTTCGAGCCAGATGGGCAGAGGGAGCACATGTAGCCATACCTCCAGGTGAAAGGTGTGGTGATGTGTATACATAATCCTAGGATAAGAAATTTGGGCAGGGTCCATTGAGATGATGTGTCTCATGGATCGAACCTGGCTACAAGGAGTCCATAATGCAATAGTAGCAGGAAGGAATATTTATATTGATCCAGTCATATGTCAGCAAGACAAAAATCAGAGTGACAGATATCAGATACTAAAGTGCAGCTCAGAGTTGGCAACAATTCAAAGGGGACAGATGCAGATGTCAGTGGCAACGCAGAGAATCCAGTACTAGATAGGTGCAGTAGCTAGCAGTAGTCAGAAGAATCTGATGAAAAATGAATTATATTGATTCAATTTTACGGAGGCTATTTAGTTCCAAGATTTTCAGGTGCAAACAACACTAGGGAAGTGTTGGATGCAGAGCATTCCAAGGGTGTCGGATGGGGATAGATTGAATTCTTTTCTTGTTGAGAGGGAGTGTTGAAATTTACAACAAAAAATAGTGAAATTGGCAACTAGAAAGGAAAAGAATAAGATGCACCCACAGTGGTGAGGAATTTTGATGTACCAAGAGTGAGGAATGTGAGACGTATAATTTATTTTTCCCTTAAACAAATTGGACAATAAATTGTAATTTCATCTCATAACAACTTGTGTCAGCTAAGTAAGTCATGATGACTAATTTATCTAAATAAATTCAAGTTAAGGTGATAGAGGTGTATATTGGTGGCCACACGCCTATTCCACTTAGGCCCTCGCCATTGTCTCTTTCAGTTTTTTAGTTTCCTTAATTATAGCACAGCTTAAAAAATTTGTTAGTTTTTCGGGTCTTGAACTTCTGGAGCCTTTTTGAGGCCCCAAATGACATTTTTTGGGCATGAAAGGTTTAGTAATTTCATATAAATAAAATCAGCAGTTGTATTCCTTGGAGATATCTTTATAACAAGGTATCATGTGCATCAAACGAATATCATATGACCAAGTTACGACCCCAGGAAGTTGGCTACCCAACTAACCCCAACGAGGCCCATAAAATCTTGCTGTTACATCTTCTCGTGTTAGGATTTTGGTTGTTTAGGGTTTTATCTTCTTTTTAAATAATAAAAAGGCCCTTGAGCATTATTGTAACATAGTTCAGTGGAACATAAATATCATTTGTATTTATAGAAAATTTCCCATGTGCAATTATAAAGTCATTGTGATGCCATGATGGATTGCGCAATAAAGGAAGGCTAATTTTCCCAACTAATAGGGAGCTAATTCCATAGGAATTTCCTAAGCAAGGTAGGCTGAAGGAAGGCCAAAAATTGTCTAAGGACTAGACCAATTTTGCCTAGATTAGCAGGAGACAATTGGCAAAGTGCTAGAGAATCTAAAATGAGATTAAGCATTGTATTGTTTCATGATTCCTTGACTTAATACTCAATAGAGATAAAGGGTTTTGAGTAGTTTCTTTCATCATATACATCTTTTGTTGCATGATCATGTTTTGTTTCCACGAATTGTAGGAAATATTCAATATCTTGTTTTAGTACATTACAAGATCAGATTGAATCTTGTTGGTTTTATTTTCTACATGAAATAGAAGAGAGGGCTGATACCATCTTGCCTTGTGGTGGTTAGTAGGCCACAAGGTCTGTGATAAAGACCAACATAAATGGAGGAGGTCTTTCACTATAATTTAGAGCCAAAACAGAAGTACACACATGTGTAATATTGACTGAGGTAACCCTAGTTTGAGGGTTGATATTGAGATATGAATTTCATGTCAAGATTCAGTCAAAGAAATGCCCAGAATATATGGATCCATATGAGCTAGGTCGAGTCTCTTATGGAGGAAATAGTCGTATTTTTTCTAAGGGTGGATATGGTTTGTTCTACGATTACTAGAAGTACATAAGTATAATTCCCTAGTTAGGATAGTTTCCTAGTATGTTTATTTCATAAGGTATGCTCTTAAGATTGTGAAAAAATTGTGTAGAAGAAGACGGGTTATAACCCTTAGATCGAGGTCTATTTCTGCAATATAGACCAAAAATCTGGAAGATGTTTTTCATATTCAGTATGTGTGGAGACAACAGATCCAGAGGAGGGTGGAACCTAAGCAGAAGATTAAGCATACAGAAGAAATGTGTCATATGAAGAAATAATTGATATGCATAGGACTTGATTTTGGTGGATTGTCCATAGAGTTTTAGACAGATTTCTGAAGAAACCTATAAAAAAGTAGTCAATGGATTGTTAGTGGCTAATCTGTGACCCTAGTGCAGTCATCTACAGATTGTTAGAAGGATGATAATAAGAGTAGTTCATATTTGTTCATATATTGGACAACAAAGATCAAGTTGTCGATACACAAGAACAATGATTTTGAGAGCACTCAAACCATTATTAAGTGGCAGATATGAAGAGCCCTAGATGAAGGCAATATTGTGGGCCCTAGATCAATTAAAATAATTGACTGGGGTTGGGCAAATTGATGGTAGTCCAACTATAGTTTGAGGGTTCCTAGGTGACTATCACATAAGAGCCCTAACTCTTATTCTTGTGAAGGACAACAAGATTGGTAAAAGGGCAGGCGTATAGGACCTAAGGATGTGCTGACTTTGAAGGAATAAAGTAACAGTCAAGTGGGCCAACCAACTAGCCCTAGTTCACTATATTATAGAGGATTGATTCAGTGAGAAGAAGGGTAGCCTCCATAACCCTAGACTTCTCATCTTCGAGCCGTAATATGGAAAAAGTGGGCATACCAAAGAGTTGTGAACAACTTGTTACCACTCAAACTAGTAGTGGACCTTAAAGGGGTTCCTAACAAGGCAACTGCTAGGACAAGGGAAATGGTGGAGGCTTAGCCCATTGTCACCATAGCTAAGGCTCCTTGCCCTTCACGGAATTTCACCAATGTGAGGAATCCCGATAGTTTAGGAAGTCACTTGTAGAGTATAGGTCAATGAATAGGTGGGAAGTGACCCTAGAAACCATTTCCCTAAGATAAAATAAAGAGTCAGTCATGCTTTCCTTTGAAGAAAGGGAATTTATCTTCTAGGGAGAGAGGAGGGGGATTGAAGGGTTGATGGAGAATAATAAGACTTATGAAGGAATTTTCAAATCCCTAAAATCCTTTGGGAACTTGGATTCCCAAATGGTCCTTGATGAAAGGCCTTTGACACCAAATGGGACCACACGGGGCCAAGTGGACCCAACCCAGGTTCAGGGATGAAATTCATAAACCAATGATGTTCCTATCATACATAAGGTGAGGGGAAAGGATCAGGAAAGCGTTTTTACATCGATAGTTCAAATTGATCCTACTAGATTCTAGCTTTGGGAACACCTAGGCAAAACTTGATCCTAGAGCTAGGGTTTGAGGTATCCAGAGAATCCATCGTCAAAATTGGCCAAAATTCCTAGGAGAGTTAGGGGACCCACCAAAGCAATTACTTTTAGGATATAGAGGTTTTCCTTTGGCTATATTCCTCGGAAATTAATGCCCTGGGTGACCTAATGAGGCTAGACCTAGGGAATGTGAAAATTGATTAATCTAAGAAACCCTACTATAGTATCTTGGTTTAATTATCCTACTTGAACTAAGTTACAAGTTAATTTCTGAAATATTCAGTAAATTAGCGAATAAATACAACTAGCAGCTTACACATATATATCAATTACTGAATAACACGCTCATAGGTAAATGTTGAGGTATAAAAGGTGTCTTTTGAAATCCTATTTATCCTACATTAATTATCAATCTAGGTACAAATTTTTATCTCAAGAGTGTACTCATTCTGAGGCTGCAATTTAATCTAAGAGTAATGCTCTTTAATGTGCAGTACAGTGTCTTAAATACAAGAGTAAATGGATGCTTGAAAACGAAATCTAATTACAACAACATGAAACTTAATGTTCTAAAATTAAATCAGTCTCTCAAAAAACATCAGTCAATGATGTAGTAGTAATAACTCTTTCCTCTGTCAACTGATGTAAATGAAATCAAATATGAACAAGGTAATCAATCTGAGAACGTAGACAGTAATAACCAATGTCCTTTACAGTTGATGATCTTACACTCCACACTAAAGCAATTAAATGGAAATGGTAACTGTGTTAAATCAGTAACACTGCTAATGAAAATAGAATAAACAAGCTTTCTGTAATAACACTCCAAAGCAAAGCCAAACTCTTGCAAAAAGGAATAAACAGTAATTACATATGGTCCTCCATATGTAATTACGTCCCCTGGGAGGCCATATCGCACAAATATTTGGAAAATGAACTATATTATAGAGTCCTCTATAGCCCTTGAAAGTGGCTCTGCTTCAACCCATTTAGTAACATACTCTATTGCAACTAGTATGTGTGTTTTCTAATTTGATGGTGGGTTAATAGGACCAACAAAATCGAGTGCCTAATGCTCAAATGGTTCGATTAATAACTGTGGGTTCAAAGGCACTTCATCGAACTGTCTAGGGCATCCCGCCCTTTGGCAACTATCACAGGCTTGTACAAAATTTTTAGCATATTTAAAAATTGTAGGCCAGTAATAGTCTGTTTGTAAAACCTTGTGACCGGTCCTGCGATCTACGAAATGTCCACCACATGGCCCATCGTGGCATGCTTTTAGGATGTCAAATATCTCATCTTCTTGGATGCATCTCCTAATTTTCATATATGCTCTTGTATGAAATAGGTAGCCCCCAATCCAAGAGAATCAGGTACTGCACTGTACTATTTGTTTTCGTTCATTGGGCGTTAGATGCTTATGTAATTTACCTACTGCTAAATAATTTGCAACATCAGCATACCATGGGGTTCTGGCAGTAACAGTAAACAAATGTTCATCTGGGAACTGATCTTCGACTACTGCTGCGTCTGTTGGTTTTGGCATTCGTGAGAGAAAATCAGCTACATGATTCTCTTTTCCCATTCGATCCTTTATTGTGATGTCAAATTCCTGTAATAGAATCAACCATATTTTTACTCTACCATTTGTAACGGGTTTATTTGCTAAAAAAATTATGGCAGAGTGATCTGTATATAAAACTATAGGATACCCAGTTATATAATGTCTAAATCTATTTACAGCATGTATTATAGCTAAAAATTATTTCTCAATCACAGTATAGTTTAATTTAGCAGGGGATAGATTCTTGCTAATATAATAAATTTCATATGGTTTTTTATCTTCTTCCTACCCGAGGACTACTCCAATAGTTGTGTCTGAGGCATCAGATGAAATTTGGAATGGAAAATCCCAATTTGGGCCCCTTAGCACTGGGGCTGTTGATGGAAGCTTTTTCAGATCCTCAAAAACATGGTTACATTTATCTGTCTAATTAAAATCAGCATTCCCTGTTATTGCGTATAGAGGTGCAACTATTTGAGAATAATGCTCTATAAATCTTCTATAATAACAAGAAAATCCGAGAAATCTACGTACCTCTTTTTGTGTGGTAGGAGTAGGTATTAACAAAATAATCTAAATTTTAGCTGGATCTACCTATATTCCAGCTGCTGAGATATAATGACCTAAGACGAGTCCCTAGGTCATCATCATGTGGCACTTCTCATGGCTTAAGCAGATTCTGGCGTCAATACACATTTGCAACACCTTTTCCAATGTTTCTAATGCTGGCTCAAAATCATCTCCATAAGCTGTGAAATCATCCATATATACTTCGAGCCCTTCATTTATTATATCTAAAAAGATGCTGAGAATGGCCCTCTGAAATGTGGCAGGGGTGTTGCATAGACCAAAGGGTAAAACCTTATAAGAAAATGTCCCCTAGGGATAGGTAAAAGTAGTCTTATCTTGGTCTTCACGGGCAATCTGAATCTGATTGTATCCACTGAAGGCATCTTAGAAAGAAAAAAATTTCTTTCCTGCTAATGTATCTAATACCTGATCAATGAAAGGAAGGGGAAAGTGGTCTTTCTGGGTTGATTTGTTTAGTTCTCTATAGTCTACACATATCCTCCACTTTCCATTCTTCTTTGGCACCACTACTAGTGGAGAGACCCACTTGCTGTGAGATATTGGATAAATAAAGTTTACATCCAATTTTTTTTGTAATTTAGCTTTCACAAAATCCTTAAGATGAGGGTTTAATATTCATTGTGGTTGGAAAATGGGTCTAGCATACTTTTCTGTATAAATGTGGTGTGTACATAACTGGGGATCAATTCCTTTCATGTTTGGGTAGTCCCATGCAAAAGCTCCCTTATATTTTTTCAGTAGTTGGATCAATTTTTCTTCTTGTTCAGCAATCAGATTTTTGTTAATATTCAAAGTTTTTCCTGGCTCAATTTCTATAGTTTTGCTATTGTAAACAGAAGTGGTAGGTATTGATTGATCTTGAATTTCTTTCAGGGGATCTTCTTCTTATTCATTATCAAATGCTGCCTTGATCATGTGACATTGCAAATGGGATCTGGTTTTTGGTTGGTTGATAAAACTATTAATGATGTCATCCTCTATTTGGTCTTTAAATTCGAGGGCATCTTCTATAGTTAATGGTGATCTAATGTTTTCTATGAGGTATGATACAGGTTTTTTCTTTGTTTTTATTATTGCTATGCTTGGCTGGGCTGGAGGGTATAAGGCTAAGTTCTTGACATAACTCCCTCTAGTTATAGTAATGTTGCCTTGCCGGCAGCCAATCTAAGCATCAAGAGTTTCCATCCAAGGTCTACCTAATATTAAAGGGTGTCCATCTAGCCAGTTTTTAGGATTAATGATCAGGAAGTCGGCAGGGTATTCCGAGGAGTGTACAGATACCATTACATCTTGTAATGTGCCTTCTGGCTTGAATACCGATCAGTCAGCCAATTCCAATAAGGTTGTTGTTGGATCTAATGATGTAATGCCAAGTTTTTGGAAAATGGTGGTCGTTAGCATATTAATTGTAGCTCTCAAATCAACTAAGGCATTTGGGAATGATTGTCCATTGATTTTCACTGTAACTATATGATTCCCTTGGTCCTCATACTTTACAGGTGCTCCTCTTCCTGATAGTAAGTTAGATAGAGTGCTGACTACTTGGATAGTTGGGTTAGTTGTTGTTCTCCTCTTTGGCTTTCTTATGCATAGTTCTTTGATGGTATTTGCATAAATGGAAATATCTTGGATAGCTTGGAGGATTGGGATTTTTATACACAAATTTTTCAGTTCTCCTAGAAGATCAAAGCAGGATGTTTTATTGGACGAGGTATGATTAGTCGTTCTAGGAATGGTAGAGAAGAGGTGGTTTCTTGCTCATGAGTTAGTTGTGTAACCACATTCTCCTTTTGCAGTGTTTGTTCTGAAGGTAACTGATTTTCAACTTGAAAATTTTTGTCTCCCTCTAATTCTATTATGTGCCCAGACCTTAGTTGAAGGTTGTTGCACTCCCTTAACTTAGTTTCTAGTTCTGATGCTTCAATTATTTGAACATATTGAACCAGTCTATTATTAGGGTTCGGGTTGGGTTGGGCTGGGAGTTGTGGTCTTAAATTGGTTTTGGGATTTTGTTGCAATCTATATGGTGTTTGCAGTGTAGGTGGAGGGAGAGGAATCATTCCATCTGGTTAATTCATAGATCTTTGTCATTTCGACTGTCAGGTCTGACTCTGCGAGGTGGAGGGGGACAATTGTGTTGGATATGTATTATTTTTCCAAAATGGTGGACAGTAACAAAATTTTGGCGAATTGGTTTGATTTGTTTGATTTGGCCATGGTGGTGTAGGAAATGGCTGCTGTGACCAACTGGGAAAGGGTGGATGATTTTGCCACAATCCATTATATTGTTGAGCACTATACTGAGGAGACTGAAAAGAAGAGGATGGATCAATGGGCATACCTATTTGTCGTGGCTTCCATTGGCGGCGCTGATTGAGTAGGTATACTGTTTCCGTTTCTTCTTCTGCTTCTTTGTAGACTGGTTTCAATCCCAGGAGTGAGGGGTAGCTTTCTGTAGAGTGATATTTCATGCAGATGGCATAGACTTGGACTATATCCAGTAGGCACTCTTTATGGCTATGTTTCTTTCTACATCTAGAGAAGAATATTGCCAAATATTTTTCTGCTTCTGCTTGCTTTTGTTTAGCTTGCATAATATCAAGCTGCATTTTCAGAGTCCCTAGAATATTAGTTTTGAAATCTTCTAGTAGATTTCCAATTTTTGTGCAGGTTATACCTCCACCAGAGGTCTTACTATCCCTTGTGATCATGTCACGTTCTTCTAGTTTTAGTCTTGTGCTGCCTCTTGAACTCCTTATACATAAATCAATAATGTCAGCAAAATTTTCCTGATATATATCACCTTTGCCCATGATGTTTAATGTTTCAACCCATTTTTCCTTCATCCCTTTAATTAATGTAGTTTTTAACACATTATCAGGTAAGGGTAAATATGCATAGGGTGATCTCTGGAGGTTGTATTGAAAGCATTCTACATATTTCTCTAATGTTTCATTAGGTTTTGCTGTCATCTGAAATATTTCATCCTTTAATTCCCTGGACCTACAATAATCCTGATATTTCTTTAGAAAAGAAGCTTTCATATGATCCCAGTCATTTATAACACCTCCACCTAACCCCATAAACCATCGTAGAGCTGCTCCTTTTAATGTGGAGGGGAATAATTTTAATTTTTGGGGATCGTTGGTGTATTCATACCCTCTGCATAATTCATCAAATTCAAATAGAAATTCATCTGGATCTTCTGATGTCAAGCCATGGAATGTAGGAATATGCTGGAGAGGAATGGCCTTCATCGGTGCATTAACTGCAGTTTCCACAATGGGATATTGCAGTGTGGAAGTTTGAGGTGGTTGTTGGTTGTGAGCCATTTGATCAAATATGTGTCAATATCCTTTTGGGATTTCTAGGGAATTATTCCTAAGGTAACTAGAAGGAGTAGGGATGACCTTAATAGTACTTCCTTGGTCTAGGATAATGAGTGTCCCTTGCTAAACTATTATCTAAGGGGATTTTGGTTCTTCAAGTTCTTCAGCTTTGTTTTGGATGATTTTGACAGCACTTCCCTTATCTTGGCTACTCAGTGTTTGGACTACTACAAGAGCGAATCCTAGTTTTTATATTTCCCCTATTTCTCCTTCCCCTTTGCGGAGATTACTATAGTTCCCTTATTCTAAAGAAAATGGGTGATATTTCTCAATTTCTTGGGAATCTTGCTCTTCTGTTTGACTATGCACCTCAGCAAAAGCTACAGATGGTGATTCTGTGGCCCGAAGGGAACTCGTAGGTTGTCTAGAAGAAATTTTTCTAGGGCCTACTGATGGCTAAGATTTATCTCTCTTAATGATTTCGTCAATAAATTTTGTTCACCCAAGGTTCATCGGTCCCTTAGGTTTTTCAGGTCTAGGAGGAATTTCGTTTTGCTTAAATTTTCTAGTCATTCAAAAAAACGCAATCATTCATTCCTATCTTAAATTTTCACTCAATTCTGTTGTGAAGCTGGAAGATGAATGACATGTTCCTCACTCGGTACATAGGTTCTTACCTTCCATTTTTAATACCCAGTTCTTCCCTAGCAGAGAAAATCAAATATACATGACTCTTTTCTAAATATCTACACTCTCCCCGGCAACGGCGCCAAAATGTTGAGATATAAAAGGTGTCTTTTTAACTCCTATTTATCCTACATTAATTATCAATCCAGGTATGGCTTTTCATCTCAAGAATGTACTCAGTCTGAGGCTGCAATTTAATCTAAGAGTAATGCTCTTCAATGTGCATTATAGTGTCTTAAATACAAGAGTAAACAGATTCTTGAAAATGAAATCTAATTACAACAATACGAAAATTAATGTTCTGAAGTTCAATCACTTACTCAAAAATCATCAGTCAAGGATGCAGTATTAATAACTCTTTCATCTATCAGCTGATGTAATTAAAATCAAATATGAACAAGGTAATCAATCTGAGAACGTAGGCATTAATAACTAATGTCCTTTATAGTTGACGATATTACACTCCACACTAAAGAAATTAAATGGAAATGGTAACTATGTTAAATCACTAACGCTGATAATGAAAATAGACTAAACAAGCTTTCTGTAATAACACTCCAAAGCAAAACCAAACTCTTGAAAAAAGGAATAAATAGTAAAGCTAATTGACAGGAATGAACAGCAAACTATTAATGGAAATGAACAACAATCCTAAATAGCAAAGCTTTGTATCTACAAAGCATAACAACACAAATTATGAAAGAATAAATACTCTTGTTATGTGGAAAGGAACGGCAACGTGATTCACTAATGAAACACACCAATTTCATAAATCATTAACACTAAGCTATAAACTAAGATAACTATGAAGCAATGAGGTTTAAAGGAAATGAAAACTAATGAAAACCATCACACAACTAGAATTGGAAAATAAAGGTACAAATAGCAAGTGGATCCACCAGGGCCGGGCCCTTAGCCACTAGTGAAGCACTGCCGAACTACTGCAGTATCAAATAATGGAATGACAACTGAATTATCTATTAATCATATGTAGCATAGTTTACAAGAAATCACACTCTGTTTAAATTAATGAGAGTCGATGAACAACCATGAGATTACAAAAGGAAATCTGAATAATCATAACATGTCCAATTTCGTGATTTCTACAAGCATTGTTCTTTTATAACAGCCAGCAGATGAAACAAGAAGTACTATTAAATTTGAGCAACGATCCCTCAGGATCGAGAGATCCTGAGGGATTTTCTCTATCTTCTAAATTTAGTTATTGTTTTGTCCTCTTGTGTTGATGATGCACTGTTCCTTTCTTTACTTTGACTGTGCGCTCCGATCTTGATTTTCCTGTCTGGATACGGCCTTTTGTTAAAGGGATGGCAGTTAAACCTACATTGTCTATTCCTCTCGAATGGTGGCTTCCCACTTCATCGAGTTCCTATATAGAAGAAAATAAAATCTTTAGTTAATTTCGCAATAAGCACTAATATCCTCAATTTTATTGTAATTCTTCAATATATTGTCATTCTAGAATATAAAGGAGTCATGATTAAAGGAAAAACTATAAAGAAATACATGGAAAATGCATACCATTTCCAATTCTCAACAATAAAGTGACACACATATTTTCTGGACAACTGTCCCTGGAAAAAAACCCAATGGGGGGAAACCGGTGCAGCTAGCTCTAGAGAGTTTTCATTATTATGTAGAATCTAGGTACAGTAATCTTGGGCACCAAAACTATTTCACCTGACGGAGAAATAAAAACGGTAGTAATACTTTTATCCTTAGAGATAGAAAATATGGTTGATTCACACCATCAGACAGGATTTACAGAACTCGATCCCTTTTTGGACCACCGAAAACCCCAATGCTACTTTGAAGCCCTCTACGTCAGCCTATGTTTTGCTCAGGAAGGGCATGCGTCACCCCTAAAGGGCTTACGCTGCCCTTGCATTAGCCTTGCATGGCACCTCCTGCCTCTACGTTGCCCCTATTGGGCTCTGGTTGGACTGCGTAGCACCTGGCTGCCCCTGCACTAGTCTGGAATGCTCCTTCTCTGCCTTTGTTGTACTCTTGGCTTAGGATCAAACCATCCCATTGCCAATACTGTGCCTCACTGCAACTAAAACACTTCTGAAATTCTTAGCAAACCAAGCCCTAGAATCTCAACTTAGCTTCAGTGCTCTGCCAATGTACTATGTGTTCTCCAACTAACCCCAAGCCCTTCTCTTATACTTTTCTCGTTGATACATCAATGACTGGATCTAATCTCTAATCGACGCTAAGGTTAGAAGTTGTTTGATCTGTGTCACTAAAGTCATTCTCATCACATGTTTAATTTAATTCACTTTAATCTTTTAATTTTCCTAAGTTAGACTTAGGATCCTTAATTAAAAATATTAATTATTCAAATATCTCTTAAGCCTGATGGAATTTACCCAAATTCTTTCTTGGTGTTGGAGATCTCAAGTACTCTAAATCCTCCACAAAATTTGGGAGCTAGAGCACATTCGATACTACCAAAAATATCAACACTCACTCTTAGAGAGGAATGTGCTCTAGCAATACACTTCACCCCAAAGTACTGCTCTAATATTTGACATCAGTCTCTGTGCTGATGCTTGGCCTGCCGCCCTTCATCACTGCCCTAATGCTGCTCTTTGTACTACTACCCATTACTCTACCACCATCACTACTACATCTGTACTGCGACTCCATCTAAAATTGTTGCATCGTACTACCAACTGCTGCACTGTAACTCAGTTGCTTAGAGTAAGCAACTGAAGGACCCTTTCCCAACGACAACCATGACTTTTTCTACATGCTCCCTCAAGTCGTATGCCTCTAGGACTACTAGGAGTCTGGCCTTCCAGATAAAAAATTTGGACATGTCGTCCAACCTATCTTGATCACGCAGTCCGTGAGGCATCATCTGCTCAGATATTCGCCATAACAGATCTTCCTCTCCCTACTTCTCAATAGAATCTCAGATCTAGTGTCCTTGGGGAAAAAGGCACCATCTACTCCCTCTCACAACTAATTTCCTCCTTGGAAATATGACAAACACAACGAATCAACTCTCTTTGATCACCCTACGATCGATCCTAAGATTTCTTTTGGCAATGTAATTTGTTGAGCAGCTATTGTCCTCCCACTCTTTGTCAACTTAGCTTAGGCACAATTCTACATCGATAGAATCTCCACCCCACCAGCAACTGCTAAAGATCTGAAGCTCTTCTTCCAGTCCACGACAAATCTGCACAACACTTGATATTGGACTGTGTCACCCTCGCTAGCCTCTATGTGAACAGACTGGCTCAACGCAGCCTCTATGTAGCCCAGACTTCTCCCGCATCCCTCTGGAAGGTACTGCACTGTCTCTGCGTCACCTAGTTGAGACTACGTTAGAACCTACGTGGCTATTGCTTCCTCTACGTCCTTCTAGTGATGCATTGCACTCTCTCGATTCTCTGTTGCTTCTGCTACGCTCTGCGGCACAAATTTCTTCACTTGATTTGCTAGAGGTCCATCTTGATCTGTAATCACTTCGATATCATGTGAAAATTTATTAATCTAAGAAACCCTAATGTAGTATCTTGATTTACTTCTCCTACTTGAATTAAGTTACAAGTTTATTTCTGAAATATTTAGTAAAGTAGAAAAGTAAATACAACTAGTAGCCTACATTTACAGATCAAATACTTAATAACATGCTCATAAACATAGATTTTTTAGAAAAATGTCCTCAGAAAAAACCCAATGCGACAAAACCAGTGCAGCTAGCTCTGGAGGGTTTTCATTATTATGCAAAATCTAAGTACAATAATCGTAGGCGCCAAAACTGGTTCACCCGACAAAGAAATCAAATGTTATTTCCCTACAAAAATGAAATGGAAGTTTTGAAGAAAGGCGTGGAAACTAATATTACTGGAATTGGTGTTTTTTTAATGCAAGAAGGAAGACCCATTTCTTTTGAAAGTCATCCAATCAAAGGAAAGTATTTACAGAAAGATATTTATGAGAAGGAAACGTTAGCAATACTACACGCACTAAAGAAATGGCGACCTTACCTAATGGGAAGACACTTCAAGGTAAAAAATGATCAT
This sequence comes from Pinus albicaulis, assembly GCA_034641835.2. Taxonomy (NCBI): domain Eukaryota; kingdom Viridiplantae; phylum Streptophyta; class Pinopsida; order Pinales; family Pinaceae; genus Pinus; species Pinus albicaulis. The sequence continues at coordinate 502,509,129 of CM076582.1, forward strand.
GATATCCTTAAACAATTTTTGGAACAAAGAATATCTTTAGAAGAGTAGCAAAAATGGGTCACAAAGATGTTGGGTTATGACTTTGAAATAATCTACAAAAAAGGGAAGCTAAATGTTGTTGCAGATGCACTCTCAAGAAAAAATGAAGAGTTGGAAGCATTGCTTTATGCCATTTCTATTATCCAACCAAATTGGATAACTGAAGCAAGGGATGAATGGAAGAGGGATGAAGATGTGTGGACACTCATTCAAAATTTACAGCAAGATCCTAGTACATCTGATACAATTATTTGGAAAAATGATTCCTTATGGTACAAATATCGCTTATATCTTTGTAAGAATTCCCAACTAAAACAAAATATTCTTTTGGAATTGCACACTTCTCCTTTAGGGGGACACTCAAGATTTTTAAAAACTTACCACAGGGTGAAGAAAGAATTTTTTTGCGATGGCCTTCAATCTGATATTCAAAAGTTTTTGGCGTAATGTTTGGTTTGCCAGTAAAATAAAGTTCAGACAATTAAGACCATGGGTCTTCTACAACCTTTATCCATTCCAAGTCAACTTTGGGAGGAGATTTCAATGGATTTTATCATACGTTTACCTAAGTCTGAAGGAAAGAGTGTCATCATGGTGGTATTTGATAGAATTACCAAGTATGCATACTTTTGTGCATTATCTCATCCATTTAAAGAAAGTACAGTTGCAACTACATTTATGGAAACAATTCAAAAGCTACATGGAAACCCAAAGGTTATTGTGAGTGACAAAATCCCATTTTTACTAGACATTTTTGGACAGAGTTATTTTCTTGTTTGGATACTCAATTAGCTCGTAGCTCATCTTATCATCCTCAATCTGATGGTCAAACTGATATAGTGAATAAATGTTTGGAAGGATATCTTCTTTGTTTTGTATCTGATAAACAAACACAATGGGTCAAGTGGTTACCTGTCACTGAATGGTGGTATAACACTTCCATACTGCAGCAAAAATGACCCCATTTATGGCACTTTATGGATATCATCCACCGTCCATCACATCATCTTTAAGAGAAAATTCTAAGGTTCAAGGAGTGGAAAATCACATCAAGCATCAAAAAGAAGATCTCTAACTCTTAAAGGATAACCTAAACTTGGCACAAAATCGAATGAAATGACAAGCATATCAACATCGTAGCGATTAAATTTTTGATGCAGGAGATTGGGTATTTTTACGGCTACAACCATCCAAAAAAATGTCCCCCAAACAAGCTAAGAAGTATAATAAATTATCACTAAAGTACTATGGTCCGTACAAGGTGTTGAAAAATGTTGGTACTATGGCATACAAATTGGAGCTTCCTGCTTCTTCGCGAGTGCATCCAATTTTCCATGTTTCATGCTTAAAGAAGGTTATAGGTGAAAATCTTCCAGTTCAAACAATATTGCTAGAACTTGATGAGGAAGGAAAAATCATATGTCCCAAGCGGTCACTAAACAAGAACTTGACAATACGATCACGATCAATTTCGTAGTATGTCATCAAGTGGAAGAACTTACCCATCGAAGATTCTACATGGGAGGATGAGAATTTTATACTACACCTGCAGCTACTCAAGCGCAGCACCTTCGCACTCTTGCATTCCTTGGCACTACCTAGAAGACCTTGACACTCTCTCCTTAACACACCTAAAGCTCATTGACACTCCCAGTCACAAACTCTTATTCATTCATTCCCATGCATTTTTAGCTACTAATCCCTTGTGTTTCCATAACATTCCTTAACACTCCTTGGCACGTGTCGGTACACCCTAGCACCTAGGACATCTTGACATGTCACCTTGGCCTCTAGCATGGCTTAACACTACATAGTATACATTGTCACTCCCTCCTTAGCACACCTGGACCTCACTTACACTTCCAATCACAAAATATTATTTGTTCATTTCCATGCATTTTGACATAGTGCTCCCATGTGTTTCCCTGACACTCCTAGTTAACACTTCCTTACATGCATTGGAATATCTTGGTCGCATGCCGCCCTTACACTCTATAATTCCATAGTATTCACAAGCATGCATTTTCACTCCTTCTTAGCACACTTAGAACTCATTGATGGTCCATGTCACACACTCTTATTCATTCATTTCCATGCATTATGACATAGTGTTGCCGTGTGCTTCTCTAGCACTCCCTAAAACTCCTTGGCACACATTTGCACACCTTGGAACTTGGCACACCTTGGCATGATTTCCTAGCACTCTATCATGCCTTAGCACTACCTAACATACCTTGTTACTCTCTCCTTATCACACCTATAACTTGCTAACACTACCTATCACACACTCTTATTCATTCATTTCCATGCAATTGAAACTAATCCTTCCTTTTGTTTCCATGGAACTCCATAGCATGTGTTGGCACCACAACCTAGCACCTAGAACATCTTGGAATGTGTAACATGCCTTGGAACTTTATAACATGTGTTAGCACTTCCTTGGATTTCTTGCACACCTTTCCACTCCCTAGTTGTCATGCCCTCATAGTTATCCTTACTTTTTTGTGACTTGGGAACCCAACCAAATCATTGAAAAAATAATGACGTGTCTAGCCCAAAGTCTCCCTTTCTCTAAAAATTCTTTGTCCATCCCCTTATGAAAATCATAGGCCTGACTCTTGCAAGTCCTATTATGAAATTTTCCTAACACGTTTTGTGCATGGGACACGTGGAATTCACTGACACTCCCCGGCAGACATTCTTATTCATTCCTTTCCATGCACTTTGAACTAGTTCTCCCTTGTGATGCCTTCACACTCCCCAACACTCCTTGACATGAATTGAAACTATCTGGAAAATGTTAGCACAACTTTTCTTTCATTGGCACGCCCTGACACTCCTTAACTATCAGTTCCCCATAACTACCCTTATTTTTTTTTAAAACTTGGGAACCCATCCAAGTGATCATGTCTTGACTACAACAACTTGACCAAATTTCATTTACTACAACTAGAATATTCCTTGTTCACCTAAGAATGGATTATAACTCATCTTAGGCTAATCATGTCCAATCTGAACTCATCCCACTTAGCAAGTTACCAAGTCAAGGCTCACGTCCAACCATGGCCATAAAACAACTAAGCAACATAGCTTACATCTTGACATGCCATAACACCTGGAACGTCTAAAAATCCCTTAGCACTATGTGGCACATGTGAGCATACCCTGCATTCATTGGCATGCTTTGGAACTCCCTAACACACTCTACCATTCCCTGACATGCCCTGACACTCTATCATGCCTTGGAATTACCTAGCATATAACCTTATCACTCCCTAACACTCTTTGGCACACATTGGCACACCCTGACACTTGGCACATCTTGGCATGTTGCCTTGGCACTGCCTAACATACCTTGTCACTCCCTCCTTAACGAACCTAGAACTCGTTAACAATCCCTATCACACACTCTTATTCATTCATTTCCATGCATTTGAAACTAGTTCTCCCTTGTTTTTCCCTGAAACTCCATAACACTCCTCACATTCATTGGCACACCCTAGCACCAGGAACATCTTGGCATGTTTCCATGGCCTCTAGCATGCCTTAGCACTACCTAGCTTGCCTTGTCACTCCATCCTTAGCACACTTGGAACTTCTTGACACTTCCTATCACAATCTCTTAAATTCTCATTTTCATGCATTATTTTCACCCAAAAGTACAAGATACCCGTAAGATGTGGCCTACACCCAAGCGCTTAAACTACACCTCCATAAAATATTGCACCTTCAACTTTAGATGTCCCAAAATAGTAATATCCTAACCTAATATGACCTATTTGTTAGGTTTTTGTAATTCAGTCCTTATCAGATCCTTGCACCTCATTGACACTCCATGAAAAATATATTCCAATGGTCATCTTCTAATTTCCAATAACTCCTTTTGCAACACAACAAAACCACCCATATATGTTGCAACAACCTTGCCATCTTCTCTATTGGGTTTCACATATATTTCACAATTCTTCTTTGTCTTGCAAAGTGGTAGTACTAAGGAGAGGGTATCAACTTTGATCAAGGAATGTTCAATTAGTACCACCGCTAAGTTTCCTTCATGCAACTTGTCAAATATCTTAAGTTTGCTTCAAATCTTCTCATGTTGCTTAACTTTCTTTTCTACACTTCTAAGTGAGACTACAACCCCCCAAAACCTCTCTAGGTATTCCACCTATTCAACCCTTGTTCGAGTCTTCTTAGACGTGCACTCATGCCTCAAGAAGAACATAACACTAGCATCCCAAATGTGCATGCTCGTTCCATCTTTTAATCCCTCGCTGAAACCACATTGTCACACTGCCTAAAATGAAATGTTCACATTTTATGGAAAAACACATATTTTACTTATGACAACATAAACTATGTGAGTGACTTTGGGATGACTCCATTTTCTCAAGATGAAAACATAGGCTCTTACAGCCCCATTCATACAACAATTTGAATATATTTAACCTAAAGAAGGGTACACACCCTACTCCTTCCAAATTTATGATATGAAATTTAAGAGACTAACACTTTTTAACTATTAAACCCATTTACCATATACTCTTTTTTGCTGACACCCACCCAATATACAAGAAAAATTAAATCTTTTCAATACAACCAAGTTAAAAGTACTTTTACATTAAAATTCCAAAAATACAACATGCCTGTCTCAACCAATTTTAATAATAAAATCATTACATAAAATAAATAATATTAAAAATAGATTATTATTAATAATCTTAAAAATAGATTATTATTATTACAATAGATATGCCAAAATATAACAAAAATGCTTTCCATCGCAACCAAAAACGTTTAAATAAAGCGTTAGTTTTTCAAATACCATTTAAAAAAACTTAGGAAATAAAATTATAGGATTTTTGTTTTTGTTTTTTTGGGATGATTGAAAAAACCCCTCCCAATGCAAATTTTCTTGTCTTTTCGGTTTCATAGGGTGGGAACGAAAATGTTTTCTTTCCAAAAATTATCTAAGTAGAATATTTTCGGTTTGCATAGGGCGAGAGTGAAAACTAGATTGAAGAGAGTTGGGACTTGGGGTTTTACGAGTGGTAGAACCGATATCCGATCTCAAACCCCACCATCAGATCCTCCCATTGATGGTGCTATGATTGGTTCAATTTTCAACTTCACTACTTTTCCACCCCATTTTTAGTGTTACACACACCTCAGGTATATGGTTCTGCTACTTTTTTTTCGGATCGATGCTTGCATGTTTCGGCTTTAATGTCTATGCTGCATTTTATTACTATTTTCAGGGATGACATTGGAAATTAATGAGTTCAGGATGCCATTTTTCATAATAAAGGAGAAATAATAGAATACCTAAATGAGAGGTTTATATGAAGGCTAGCATTGCGGCCAACAGGGTTGCTGTGAGAATCCTCTGCACCTCACTCAGCCTCACAGGAATAGAAAAGATGCTTCAGATGCTTCAGAGCCCTGACGACAATTTCACCATCAGTAAGCTTTCGTTTCATTTATTTATTCTCTATTTATATATTGGTGAAACCTCTTAAATTATGACAACAAGTAGAATTTATTTTTAAAAAATATGATTTATCAGTAGAAATTACCTTTTTTTTTCTTTTTAAGATATTCTGAAAAGAGTGAAATAAGTGAATACTCTGCTACCATTTTACTCTTTCTCACAAATTTTTAGGCCCAATTCCACAAACTTGAATCAATTCCACAAGCCTCTAGGATGTAAAGGGGTAATCAGTCATCGAGTAAAAGAGAAAATCAAACCTAAAGTGATTTTGCAAAACTTTTGGATGTACAAGAATATTCAATCATCCAGTAAAATACCATAGTCGTTGACAACCTCCTTCAAAAAACTATATGAGGCATCTTCAAATACCACACTACACTATCTTAGAGATTTTCCCTATTAAGAAGCACTATATACTTAATTCATGTACACCACATTTCACAATCTATGCTAGAATTTCGCAAAACTTTTGTTTTTGAAGAAACATAAACCACACTAAATATGAATCTCCCTTTCCTTCAAAAGGCTCCTAGATACAATGTGAAAGAAATCCATTCTACCAAGTAACAAGGATAACAAATTTAGAGTACATAACCCCTTCACATGTACTAAGGTTGTGATTGTAGTTATTGATTGATTAGTCACAACAAATAAGGAGACCTGTAAGGCATGCCAGCTCCTACCAATTAACACATCTAAATTTTTGAAATTGTATTGTCCAAGAAGTTTTTATTTTCACATATTGAATGTTTTTGAAAATGATCTTCAATTTTGATATGTCCTTCTTGCTTCTCTGAATGTCTAGTGTTCTTCCCAAACCTTAAACTTTTCTTGCTACCGCTTCCTTCTAGGGATCATAGTGTCATATGTTGTAATTGAAGCACTATGAGAATTCTCACAACTATTAGTGCAACCTTGGATAATACTACACTGGCCATTCTATGCATCGGCTTTGAATTCTTCAACAATTGGATACTACAATTAAGAAAAAAAATTAAGGCCATTCTAGCATTTTTTTTGTAAGTTTTTACTACTTTCATTGGTTTTCTCATTTTAATTACAACAGACTGTTTTATTTTCTTCTCTAGTTGAAGACTTTTGGTGAGCACACCAATTTGAATGTATATCCTCTTCCTCATCTCTATCACTAGAAAATGTTAGCACTTCTTGAATAACAATTAATTCTCTACCACGATGTTCTTTGAGTCTTCTTAGAAGCATGAACTGAATTTCTTCCAAACACATTGGAGCTGCATATTTATCGGTGCTTTGCTACAATTGCAAGATTTGTTCAAGAAAAGACAGGTTTAGAGTACATCTCTTATAAAATAAAAATTATTATAAGTGTAATGGTGAAAAATTGAAGAGAATTTTAGAAAGTCCGTGTTATTAGGTAAAGGAATATTTCAGAAAACAATGATGGAGAAACACCCTCCTAAATTGAAGAAGCTAGCTACAAAAGTTACTATTATCCTACAAGTATTACAAAATTCTAATTCAAAATAAAATCTTTTTTTCGAGAAAGAAACAACATCACAAATATAGTTCAAGAAACTTGTCATATAGAAAAATTAAATTGAACAATCCAGTGATTATAAAACTTGGAAAGATTGACCCAAATTCAAATATAACAATCACAAAGTCAAAGGAGAAAGCAATTCAAGAAATTTAATAAATTGGAAGGACAAGTTAGAGACCTTCTAGACCTACTACTTGATATTTTGTCAAATACATAACATCAACATTTTAGGCATATGAAGGAGTGAATGAAACAATAGTTTTTTCCAATGGATCTGTAGAAAATTTGGTATAGGTTTTATATTTCTCAAAGAAATTTGTTTCTGAATAGACCATCTGTATGAACCAAAAGAAGGAGAGGGTGAAGTGTTATTATTTTACATTTTTGTCTTTTTCACTGAATACTAGCAATAAATTCTTGGTGAGGTGGAGAGGGCCCTTGACAAGAAGGACATACATTTTGGAGGTGACCTAGCTATTGGCAGACTTGTAACTGAAGGTTGTGTTCTCATAATCTAATGGTTGTGAGTAAATAGGTCCCCTCCAATTCAAGAGGATTTTATCATGTAATCCCTTGTTGAAATCAACTTCCACCCATATCCATGCAAAGGTTACAATACCCTTCGCTATCTTGTGCATGTTGATCTGAATTGGTCCAGGGCATTATCAATATTGGCTAAAATATCAGGGTACATTAAGTTAAGAGGTAAATTAGGGAGTTGAACCCAAACAATAATGGCCAAAGATAGCATTATTAGGGGTTAAACTCTACAAGCCATGGTTGGATGGACAGCCCTAATCAGCCCAAAACCATGGTCTAAGCTCAAGGACCCCCTTTCGATCCCTTTGGCTCTTGAAATATACTATAAAGTATCCCTTTGAAGAGAAGAATAGATTAGTGTGCTTAGACTAGGTCTTAGCCACCCAATATCGAAGTACATATTTTGAGGGCCAAGATCCATTAAATCAACAAATTAGAGCATGCTCCATGTAGTCAACACTGAGAGAGTCAGATTATTTTGTTGGCACATCAATGGATGGGATTTTGTCGATCTGATCCACAAGAAAGGCTGGCACTGAGAGCTCCTTCAGGAGGCCGGTTCACGATCCATAGCTTTAAGGCTTCTTTTAAAAGATTTGGGTTGACAGGAAGAGGGTCCACCCCTTCGTTGAGCTTTGCCTCACAATCTAGAAGCTAGATTTATTACCAGGTTGTTTACTATGTCGTGCTCACTTAGTCTATTCGTATCCTAAATTTTTCAGCCCTCATAAAGGAGATGCATAAGGCAGAGGGGATCTCAGTCTGTTCTTGAATCTTGTTTGCAAGGGAGGAGACCAGATTCATAACTCGTACTTGAAAACATAGTATCCCCCTGAGAGGGGTCTCACAAGAACTTAGAAAAACAAAATAATTGAATCCTTGATTACAACTTGGGGGAGGGTGGATTCAGCTTCATACAACTCTCCAAAACTGTCTGCCACTCATGATGACTAGAGAGAGGTAGGGTCTGCACCAAGCCTTTTAAAAGAAGGCCCTTGACCACTACAATGTTGAGAAATATAGGGGATTTGGTGTTAAGATATTTCTCTTCATTAGTGACTGTTTGTGAATGCCTTTTAACTTCTTTAGATTATGATATTCTTCTTGTTAGATTATTAGTGTTATTTATTTATCAAACGGTAACCAATGCATAAACATAAATAGACAAGAGACATAACATGTAGGCTATGAGCCAAGGCTAAAACCTCTCACTTTTTGAGAGGAAAAGTCACACAAATTCTTCTTATAGAGATTCCAATTGACAAATACGAAGACCAAGAACCTTAACCTATTTCGCCACTCCAAGACCAAGACAAAGTCATCTTCCTTGATCCTTTGATCTTTAAATCATGATCCCTATAGCAGCATCCAAACATAGTGTTTCATCACTAAACTTCATGTTATCACTACAACACCGAGTAGCACTAAGTAGCTTTGAGCATCTTAGCATGGTAACATCAGTGAGCATAGTACCTCAAAGTGTTGAGGTTATACATTATGATATATCACCTGGCACTGATCAACACCATATCATAGAGTATTATTCTTATTAACACAGTACTGAGACATTTGCCGAAGCTCTTTCTGTGGTAGCATCGAACCACACATACCGAATCATAATAGAAAAATGACCTTGGATTTTCTTGGACCCATCCTCCCAAGAGTCCCAAAGCAACGAAACTCGATCCCGAAGAAATGACGTGGACTCAGACAAGTAGGATTAAGCCTCTGTGCTAAAGGAGAGGCTTCTAGAGGCTACTAAACCCACTCAGGAGGTAGCTAACTACATTTTTTTTCTTGTTTAATTATAGGAATTTCAAGAAGAAATTTTTCCATGAGGGACTTCCATTGGCTTAGTTATTGGGTTTGAATGGTAGATATTCTACCAAAATTGTTGACCTTTAACAATCAAAACCTTTGTTTCTTGGAAAGAAAAATGAAAGGAGAAATGAAGAGGGATTAGGAATTTATAAAGCTCTAAATCCCCTTCATTGAGCGCATGAGGCCTATTGGCAGCTTGTTTTAAAAAAAGAAAAAATAGCTTTTCCAATTGTTCTGAGACTAGCCTTGCTCTTTGGGGAGTGTTCAACATTCTCTAGACAACATGAATATGCAAAAAAATGTTATTGATCCTTTTAATATGAACCATGAATAATGATGTAATTGATCAGGCTTTATCGTTTAGGAAGTAAAATATTGAAATATATTTGCATTTATACTATTTTATATCTTCTTTATCTTTCAAGTTTTCATTTTTTTTTAATTTCTATTTTTTGGAATTCTCACATCCCAATTCCTAATTTTTCTTCCATCCAAATTATTGCTTCTAGCAACATTGTTATCAGCTACATGTATAAGAGGATTTCACAATATTTTTGTTGTTTGCATCTATTATTTCTCAACATTATTAAGAGAAGTAACAATACAAAGACTGTTTGTCCCTCATTTAAAAACTAATAAGCATAATGGGGACTTATTTCACATTTTATGGACTACCTTGTTTTTTTGGCTTGGGTTGTCATCATCGTTGTTTGAGCTTATCACTGGCAGAATGATTAAGTGAGGCAGTTGCTCCAAGCACCTCTCCCAGTGCCTAAGTAGCACATTGTTGGCATCCACTTAGTTGATTTTTCTCTTTGAACCATCAGTGTACAATCTAATCTCCTTGACTTTGAACTTATTCTTGCATTGAACTGGGAAATCTGGAAAATGAGGTCAATCTTGCAACAATGTTCTATCCTTAACTTAATATCAGCAACCCTCTTGGCTTCCTCATGCTTCCACACTGACTTATCAAACTATGCCATAGCTTTTTCCATTTCCTCCCTGATGATTTCTCTCACCTCCAACTTAAAAAATAGAGTATTATCCTCCAGTAATTGAAATATATCACCCACAATGACAAGTGACTCGTGAATTTATTGTTTGAGGAGCACATGTTCATGGAAAATTTTCACTTCCCACAGGGTTGCTTAGTATCATTCCACGTGGAGAAATCTTCCTGCCTATGAACATATTGCTTGTCAATCCGGGTTGTCTCCTTAGAGGAGTCCCATCAAATCCCATCGTTTTTAATTATGCAATTAAAAAGCATGACCCTCTTCCCTCACAGTTCCTTGAGGGAGTGTTTGGGATTTTCTCCTCTCCTTTATAGCCTTCTTCATATTGATAATGGCTAATAGAGACTAAGATAATGTAGAGAGAATTTGAATTAACAAGCCCATTTCTTCTCCGGGTGTGAGAACAAACAGAAACTTCATACGAATTAAACTATGATTTATACTACTCACTAATGGATGCCACCATTGTTGCAAATTATGGAGGGATTTGAAAATCAGTCCATAAATTTGATGTCCTAAAACTTAAGGCATTCTGCCTTAATCTTTCTAATTGAAAAAATTGGGACGTCTATGTCAACTCCCCAAGGCCTAGTGTCTTTTCAAAGTCTAAACATTTTGAATTACTATTAATTTCAATAATTCATTATTCTTCATTTCAACCTCAGGTTTTGAAAATCCTGATGTCAAATACTTGCCACTCAATGGCATGTTAGAAAGCCAATCATGAACCTTGTTGGCTACTCTTATAGCATAATGAATTCTATTTCTAACCTTTCTGCTGAAACCTCCTTTTAATCCATTGACATTGGGGGTTCAGACTTCCAAATTCGAGAAGAAATGCATTTTTTCATCACAACATTGATTATAATCTGAGAATTCCACTCGATTCCATTGCCACTCTTTCTAGGCTAGGCCTAGGAAAAATTTAACTCCACTATAAGATCCCTCATTCCTGCTTGATTCTTGATGTTGATTCGTATTTTTTCCATATAGAATACAATCATATCTATATAAAACCAAGTAATTTCATTTATTCTATCATTATAAATAAACTATAAAACACAACACACATCAAGAGATATAGGGATAGAATCATGAAATTGGAGAAAAACTTTGAAGGAGTAAAAAATATAGGTTTATTATTGTGGAGAAGTTACATCATATCTAAGTGAATATAAAGACACATCTTCAATTGAAAGGTATTTATTCATCTAAATCTATAATCAAATCCTTCCTTTGCTGGAGCTTATGCTTCCAATGGAACGAAAACCAATAATAAAAAGTTCAATTACATTGTATCGTATGGTTGCTAATTTTTTTTTATTAAAGTCTTTTGGCATAGTTTCAAGCAATTGGCGTAAATCTTATTCTAAAACCTGTTTTGAGTCCAGAAAACTCTAGTAGTTAATGTAGTACATATTATTCTAAGACTTGTTTTGAGTTCAGAAAACTCCAATAGTGAATTTAATCGATCAACTATGTAGAATTTCCTTGAAAATTATGCAACTACTATGATGAACAATCTAATACAACTTCTATTCACCAAAACACATAATTTCTCTATTGAATAAGCAGCATAATAGAAATAGAGATAAAGAGTTGGTCACACACAATAACATAATATTTTCTAGGGAACCCAATAGGGAAAAGCCTCTTCTTTGCTGTGGAACTTTATTAACAGAAATTTTAGAAATTGATCTCTTTACAGGGAAACACTAGTTCATTGGAGAACAAGCTTATTCTCATTGCTAACACTTATATCAGTATTATTTCACCAAAGCTATAAGTTCCGGAGGGACATTTGGAAAATAATGTCACCCAAAATGGTTTGGACTGCCCTTCTTCCAACATTAGAACTAAAGGTTTTATAGGTAGTGACACATTCGGCGGCATTGAGCTGGAAATTGTATATTTTTCCATTTCTGCTACATTGGTAACCCTTCTCAATATGTTCATCAATCCAATAAGATTTGATATAGTTATGGATGGAGTTTTAATATTTGTTGGATGCCCGATTTTGGGGGCATATGTTGAATTGGTAATGTGTGCAACAACATTCCTATCAAAACCTGAAACTGAATAGAGGAAGCTTACATAATCTTCATAGTCTTCAAATCAGTTTGTGGAGTAATTAGAATATGGTTAGATATAAAAAATAGACATATCTCTATAGAGAGGAATCATACATTTAAAAGTTTGGATAACCCCAAAAACAACCATGCATGCATAAAAAAATGAGAACTGGATCAAGCGCAGCCTTAGGGTTCACTGAACCACTTCCACAATCGAAGGGTGTGGTGGAAATAAGAGTTATTGGACTATCTTCTCCAGATTTATTTTGTTCTTGCAAGGGATTCCCCATGTGGCCAACAACTACTGATGTTCTTTGTAATGTTGATTTTATGGTAGTAGGGCTCCAATCAAGATGTTTCTGCTTCACCAAAGCTACAATTCCAGCTATATGTGGTGTCACCATGATTGTCCCAGATATCATGGCAAATCCTTCTCCTGCTTGAAGAAAAGAAGAATCTTGAGACGATTAACATGCGTGTCAACGTGCCTTCAATTTTCAAAGTTTTCCAAAACTTCTAAATTTATTTTATTCTCTCTAGAAATGATATATCCTCTAGGGATTACCAAAAAAATATTCAAATTTCAAAATTACAGACTCCTAGGTGAATAAGATTAGAAGATAGTAATCAAGCCTATCACAAAATACATGCATAAGCAGAAAAAATTTGCATTGCAACCTAATTCTAAGATTGAAAAAAGTAGTATTGTTTTACCTTGATAATTGACTTCATGGATGCCATTAGGAGACCATGTTGCCCATATTAGAGAACTAGGTTCCAGAATATTTGGCTTTAAAAAATCGGTGTCCTAAAAGTTGGAATCCTTGATATCTGGCCCTCTAGAGGATATAATGCTACCTGAGGAGCTATACCTTGATATATAGGCTTCAACCCATTTCCAATGGAAGCCTTAGCTCCAAACCTTGTAATTTGACCTGATGGATCCCTTATTGTTGATCTATTATAGTAATCTACAAGAATATTTAGCCACAAACAAAGAAACACTCAGAAATATATAAAAATATTCGTCTGCTAAAAAGCACTACTAGATCACCTTTATGACCTAAGGAGGACACTTCCTTCAATCAAAGGAAAACTGCTAGAAAATATTTTGGAGAGTCCAAAATACCATCATGTAATAGTTCAACTCAAAAATGTTGATATTGTAAATTATACCTATGTTTCATCTACTTCTTTTATAACAATTCCTTGGAGAAAAACTTTGAAGGAGTAAAACATTTAGGTTTATTATTGTAGAGAAGTTACATCATATCTAAGGAAATATAAAGACACCCTCAATCGAAAGGTATCTATTCATCTAAATCTATAATTAAATTCTTCCTTTGTTGGACCTTATGTTTCCAAGAATGAAAACCAATAATAAATAGTTCAACTACATTGTATCGTATGGTTGCTGAAATTTTGTTATTTTAGTCTTTGGGAATAGTTTCAAGAAATTGGCATACATATTATTCTAACGCTTGTTTTGAGTTCAGAAAACTCCAATAGTGAACGTAATTGAGAAACTATGTAGAATTTCCTTAAAAATTCCGCAACTACTATGATGAATAATCCAATACAACTTCTATTCACCAAAACACATAATTTCTCTACTAAATAAGAAAAATAATAGAATTAGAGATAAAGAGCTAGTCACACACAATAACACAGTGTTTTTCTAGGGTACCCAAGTGGGAAAACCCTCTGCTTTTTTGTAAAATTTTATTAACATAAATCTTAGCAATTGATCTCTTTACAGGGAAACACTACCTCACTGGAGAACAAGCTTGTTCTCACTGCTAACACTTAAGCATGAAATTCCCTTCAAACACACCTAATCTAGCTCCTTTTCCTTTGTGTAATTTTCTCCATATTTCCTAGTGCTGAAATCTCCTCTTTCGTTGCTGAAATCTCCTATTTAACTGATGTTTTGAAAAGTGTCATTGGATTTTCCTTACCTCTGTATCATTGATTCTCATTGTAATTTCTTTCTTAATTACAAGAAAATGAATATATTTCGAAATGATGCATGTTGGTTTCTTTATCATTGTTACAACTAATGAGATGCAGTGGAGAGAATCATAGGATTTTTGAGCTATAGAGTGTATGATGTCGTATATTGCACGTACATATATAATTCTTGTTGTTTTGGTGCACAGTGGGGATCATATGCTTACATGGTTTGTAATGGTAGTGTCCCATACATAGGTTATGGACCAAGTCCTTTTGACACTCCATTTAATGGACAAATTATGCCAAGGGATATGTATGGAACACACAGATATATGCGAGGTTTTTCCCCTCCTATTCAAAGATAAAGTGTTTTTTTTACTGATATATGTAACCATGTATCAAATGAGATTTTTGAATGTAGGATCATAATTACGAGACCTAGCCAAGTCTTTTGAGTATCCCTGAGTTTGACTGGCCAAGTCAAGTGTAATGATCGGGAGATCTGGTCAAACTCACCATAACTTGGTTAGTTTGAAGACATTCTCGAATTGGTTAATCTCCTCTTAACTCCGCGTGTTTTACTAGTATTAGGTTGTCTTGGAAGACTTGGCCATACTTTGAGTTGTGCAATATTTAGTCAAGTTTGACCTGTAAAATAAAAACCTATAAATGCCCAAAACTAATAAAAAAAAACACATTCCTAAATTGATTTTTGAAGCCAAATTTTCTACTGAGTTTGTTTGCTGAATATTTACGATTTTGAGTCAAAGTTTTACTGTTAACTTTGTGGAGTCGTTCCAATTTTTTACTAATTGAGAAAATTAGCAAATTTCAGAGAATATATGGATTATGGTATTGGTAATTATAACTCTTCTCCAGTTTTGAGTAGAGAGGAGTTTGAAGTTATGCAAGTGGAGCAGAGGAGAAGAGAGATAGAATATGAGCAATGACACAATAGCAATTAAGAAACCTTTAACTTGTAGAATATAAATGCATATTTTAGGTGTTTTGAGGAACCTAAGTTATGAAATTTATATTTTGTGTTTATCAGATTAAAGGAAATACTTTTAGGGTTGACAACAGTTCAAAATTTTGTTCCCAAACTTTCCATCTAAGAAGCAAAATTATGTTGATTAGATACAGATTTATCTGCTCAACCCTAACCTTACAAATACCAGAACCCTTACTTAAGTTAGCTCATGCACACAAATAGCTTGCCTTCGAAGATTCAATGAAGACACCTTCTGCAACATTTTTGTTAAATGTGTGCAAATATTGAATTAAAATATTGTTTTCCCAATGCTATAAAATCCAAACACAACAGATGGTACTATAAAATTAAGTATATTTGTTAGACTTTCAAATACCTCAAACAAACAACATTTTTGTTTTTTGTTGAGGAGAATGAAATTACATTTTGATATTGTGGCAGGTGCTAGGTAATGAATGCTTGCTATTGCTATAATTACTAGAAATTTTTCCTGTCGTTGAGGAATTTACAATACATTTTTATGTATCACCATTGAGTTGTAATGTAATATCCCAAAATAAGGAATTTCTACAACAAATAAAATATTTGAAGATATTCCAAAGTTGGAGCTTCAACAAATCATGAGAATGGAAATGTAGATAATCTAATTAGATGTAAAATAACATCTCACCAGAAGATGAAAGAACCTCAACAAGAACATGGCCTATATCCTCCTTCCCAAGTGGGGAAATGCATCAATATAGGGCATAAAACAGTTGTCTTTAGAAAATAACGCCATATTTGTGAGGAATGGAACTTGTATCCCTTATAATACATCATATAATACTCACATGTAGGATTAGAGCTGAAAAAAATCACTTTCGCCAACATAAACAAATCTCCCCATGTCAGTGTAGCTCAAATAAGCTCAAACCCCATAGCTTAACTCATACAAAAAGGACTGAATCATGTACAGTGTGATTTTAGTGAGGATTTATGCATAAAATAATGAGAAATGAGATATCAAGAGTGTACAATCATCCAATGGCTATGAAAATGGAGATTCCTTCCTTTTTATACAAAATATGGTTAACCCGGAAAGGGTTTCATGAGAGTACAATGTATAAAAATGCAGCTCTACATATCTAGATCTGAAAAACAAATTTATACTATAGCATTGAATAAATATGGCTGAAATATACAAATGACAGAAGAAGAATGCAATACAAAGCTTTCTGGGAGAAGGGTTGGCCCTTCCTCCAAGGAACAAGCTCACAAGTAAGGGATCAAACCCTGCTACTGCAGCACTCTGGAAAATGATGCAGTTTCCTTAGAGAACTGCATTGTAAATTATGGGAGCTACTTGGGACACATTCCAATATGTCCAATATGCTCAGAAACCTCCTGTACAGATCTTGCAAAAAGAGGGAGGCTCCCTCCTCTGAAAGATAAGCTCAGAAAGTGGGTGTTGTGATCTTCCCACTGCAACACCCTGCAACACAGTGTTTCCTGCTATAAGAATAACTTTGTAGCTGAAGGAGGATGCTTGGCCTCAAGAATATATGTGGAAAATTACTGAACAATGCTCCTCCAAGAGATCACTCAAGGTAGGAGAAGGAATCCCTAAGCAGGAATGCCTTGCGCTAAACAGCATTGCAACTCTGCTGAACAGCAAGAGAATGCTCAAGAGTCTAAGCAGACAAAATCAATAATCCATAACCTAACCCAAAATTTATAGTATCTTCGTCCTTAAAAGGTTTGTGAGCCTCCTCACCTTGGGTCCCACCTATTAGGGTTTCCAACACCATGTGAACACTTTCCCTCCAAAACTGCGTTGTAGCTCTATCAAGACTGCTCCCCCATACTGCGATGTTGACTTGGTCAACTTGACTGAATCAACATGATTATTTTCTTGTTAATACTTGGGAAGTGAAAATATAGCCACTAAGATATCCCCTTTTGAAACCAAGAGGGCTTTTATGCTAAAACAAGATAAGCATGGGTCTCTTTCCCCATTTATTCACCTACTACGTGCAAGAAACAAAATCTAATATTCCTATTATCTAGATGCTAATTTTAGGAATATTATAGTCCTCCCCTCCCAAATGTTGCTTTTCCTCAAGAAAATGCAAGGATATAACTGGAAAGTCTCCTCCTCTCCTCCTCTAGCATCCTCATATGATGTGCTCCACAAAAGAAGAAGATGTTGTCTCAACAATGAAAATTGCATAGTGTCTCTCCCAAGCACACAAGTTAGCACTTGGTATACATCCCAAATGGCTATCATCATGTAAAGTAAAATACTCAAGGGGACAACTATGTGCTGCCTAGAGGTCCTCTCAAGGAATGGATTTTGAAATGCATGGGGAAATTCTCATTCCCAAGTGAAACCTCCACCCCCAATCTAACATCCATATGAAATGAGTTACCCTCAAACATGGCAACTCATGCACAATCCCCTCCACCTTTGGCTCCTGAAGTGTAGGTGGGTTGAATAAATGAACATGATAGGAAAGAGGGCCTATCCCACACTTTCCACCTCTCCACTTATGATAAGTGTAGAGGGCATGTTGATCTTGGGTTGCAACATGATTACCATAAAATGGCAAGAAGAAGATTGAGTCTCCAAGGGCCCTCTCTCCAAATTCATCAGCCATGCCAACCCAAACCATTCCATACAAGATGAATGGCACATCATCACCATATGGCATCCAAATCAGAAAATTTTTGAATTTTGTGTGCAAGTTTGGATGGTACAAATGATTTTCCAAGTGGATGCTGCGCAGTCTCCCCAACTGTTGTTTGAGAATATCATGTGGCAAGTGTCCTTTCAATGAGTTACAAGTTGTGCACGTTTTCTCCTCCACCATGGGGTGGTAAGAAGTAATGAATATTAGCTGTACATAATCAAAATAAAAATGTACTTTCAAAAAATCATGTATAGATGGGCTACTAGCATTACAAAGATTGGCCCTAAAGTGACCATGAAACCCAAAAATACTCTTGCTCTCTTATGGAGAAATGCACTGTTCATATATGGTTAGAAGATACAAATACTCAATGGAGTAATCAATAAGTACAGAAATGCATTTCTTACTAGACATAAGGAGTAGGCTGAAAGTGAGGTCCATGGATGAGTCCTCCCATGAGAATCTCCTCACAAAAATCTGCAAGAAGAAGGGATACATCCTCTCCTTGGAATACTCCATCAATAAGAACATACTCCTATGTGACAGTGTTGTAGGCCTTTGTAATAAGGCTCCATGACTCCTCCCTTTGACATTCCATATGCCAAAGCCACCATCACACTTCCATGTGAGAAGATCTTCTTCTTACATGGAAGTCTCTCATGATCCTTCAATGCTGAAGGGTAGCCTTCGTGCACCTTGAATGTGCCTTCCTTATCTTTGGAAATTTCATGAAAAGTATGGGAAGATTTCTTCCCATACTCTCCCAAGTGCAACCACAACAACAAAAACTCTTGCTGCTCCCTCATCTCTCCCTCATACAAGCCATAGAGCAAGAACATGATGGTTATCTTGTATGATGCCCCATACAAACAATTTACCTTTTGTTCTAACATATGGGTGCCATGCCATGCCTCCCTACTTCTTGAAAAAGAGTATGACCCAAGATGGCCAAACTCTCTCAAGAGTGGCGAGCGTAGCTTTGCTTCCTGCTACCCTCTGTCATAGATCTGTAAGTGGCTCACCAACGTCTTTCTCTCCATCCACCTCCATTCATTCAAATGTGGATGCCTCCAATCATTCTCCCCCTTGGTATCTTCCCAATGAAGACTACCAATCTCCCAAAGCAGCTCTTTCTCCTTACACCTCATGGGAGGTTGAAATGTAACCCCTTTGAGATCTCCTAGAGAAGACCTCACATCACTAATCCTCTTGAATCCAAAAGAATCCAATTGTGTTGAAGGTAAAACATCATCAAAAAGTGGCACAACACTCAACATGCCCTCCACCATCTTGCACCCCAAATCCTCATGCTGCATGCAACTCAATAAAGGTGTAAAGGGATGAATGTTTATCCCCTCTTGGATCAATCCCAAGTTTCACAACGCTGTGCAAGATTGTTTCTCCACATCAGTACTGTGTTTTGATTCTTGACCATGTGGAGACAATTCCCTAATATTTTCCATAAGATTCCTTGAAAGGATAACAAATGGAAATCCATGCATCCCTTGGTGAGTCCCGAGAACATATTGTGTGGCTGCAAGAGTTCCTTCCTCCATTTTTTTGGCTGACCCAACTACTACTATAGATGGCTGCCCCTCCATGATTGTGACAACGCTGGTACAAGGCTTCTCAAGTGGAGAAGAGGACTCCTCCTTCTCTGATCTTCTACTGTCAAATCTTTTGATTACCCGGTGATTGAAATCTGCAAAAGTGGAAACTCTTGCATGACTCACATGGCTGAACCACCAGGTGCTGGCCTTGCCCTCCAAGTGTAGCACTGAGATCTCCATAACCTCTGTTTCCACTACTGGATGTAGTAGGAAAAATTATTCTAACTTTATCACCGAAGATTCTGTTGTACATAAGGGTGATCCATCAAAGGTATAAAATAGGAATTTATTGCCCCTTATCACCCTTTTGTTGCATGGCCTTCTTCCTTCTCTCAGTTGGATAAAATGAGGAAGATCTAGGGTCTCTTTGGAAGCCCTAGGTTGGCACTTGTACTCATGTTATAAGTGGTCTTCTTGCTCTCCACTTCCTTTGTGAGAACATGAAGTGCATGGATCTTCTTCTTCCTCTTGAAACCTTCTAGAGGTCTCACTGTAGCTTTCTCCTTCTTGAAACCCTCTTGGAGTTTCATTGCATATTTATTCTTTCCTCTTAGATTTGAAAATTTGTGAGAGTAATCTCATCCTCTCCATAATTTTTTTCTCCTCTTCTTCCTATCTTCTAATTGGATCTGAAAACCATAGGCTGAGCCAAGATTGAAGCTTTGATACCACTGTCATATCCCAAAATAGGGAATTTATACAACAAATAGAATATCTGAAGATATTCCAAAGTTGAAGCTTCAGCAAATAATGAGCATGGAAATTTATATCAGCTTATTAGATGTAAAAGAAAATCTCACCAACAAATGAAATAACCTCAGCATGAATATGGCCTATATCCTCCTTCCCAAGTGGGGAAATGCAGCAATATAAGGCATAAAACAGTTGTCTTCAAAAAATAACGTTGTGTATGTGAGGAATGGGACTTGGATCCCTTATAATACATCATATAATACTCACATGCAGTATTATATCTTGAACAAAACACTCTAGACAACATAAACAGATCTCCCCAAGTCAGTGTAGCTCAAATAAGCCCAAACCCCATAGCTTAACTCATACAAAAAGGACTTAATCATGTACAGTGTGATTTTAGTGAGGGTTTATGAAACAAATAATGAGAAATGAGAGATCAGGAGTGTACAATCATCCAATGGCTGTGAAAATGGAGATTCCTTCCTTTTTATACAAAATAAGGTTAACCCGACAAGGGTTTCATGAGAGTACAATGTATAAAAATGCAGATCTACATATCTGGATCTAAAAAACATAGTAATACTACAAAACTGAATAAATATGGCTGAAATATACAAATGACTGCAGAATAATGAAGTACAGATCTTTTCAGGAGAAGGGTTGTCCCTTCCTCCAATGAACAAGCTCACAAGCAAGGGATCAAACCATGCTACTCCAACACTCTAGAAAATGACGTAGTTTCCTCAAAGAACTATGTTGTAATTGATGGGAGTTGCTTGGGCCACATGCCAAGATTTCCAATATGCTCAGAAACCTTCTATACAGATCTTGCAAAGAGAGGGAGACTCCTTCCTCTAAAAGATAAGCTCAAAAAGTGGGTGCTGTGATCTTCCCACTGCAACAAAGCATTTCCTGGTACAAGAATAATGCTATATCTGAAGGAGGATGCTTGGCCTTAAGCAAAGATGTGGAAAATTTTTGAACAATGCTCCTCCAAGAGATCACTCAAGGTAGGATAAGGAATCCCTAAGTAGGAATGCCTTGTGGTAAACAACACTGCAACTATGTTGAACAACAAGAGAATGCTCAAGAGTGTAAGAAGACCAAAATCAATAATCCGAAAGCTAACCCCAAATGTCTGTTATCTTCCTCCTTAAAATTTTTGTGAGCCTCCTCACCTTGGGTCCCACCTATTAGGGTTTCCAACACCATGTGAACACTTTCCCTCCAAAACTACGTTGTAGCTCTATCAAGACTGCTCCTCCATAATGTGTTGTTGACTTGGTCAACTTGACTGAATCAACATGATTCTTTTCCTATTCATACATGGGAAGTGAAAGATCCAGCCACAAGATATCCCCTTTTCACACCAAGAGGGCTTCTATGCTAAAACAAGATAAGCATGGGTCTATTTCCCCATTTATTCACCTACTAGGTGCAAGAAACAAAAATTTAATATTCCTATTAGCTGCATGCTAATTTTAGGAATATTACATGTAATTATAATCACAACAGAGTTATTTGGATAAATATTCCAGGAAAAACTCTTTATTTTATTTTGGTTTTATCAATAACTCCATATAAATCCCTTTCTTTTTGGCTCAATACATTATACGTTATAGCTTGCTTGACTGATTTTATTCTCCTTCTCTTGACCTTATCTTATGTCAATTTCTCTTGTTCTTATCTGATATTGATTAACAATATATATAGAGAGATTGGAGGAAGGGGGTGGGGTAGTATGAAGATTGGAGCTCTTGAATAATAAATTAATCATTTAAAGTTGGAGCCATAATTAAAATTGGTTTGGTTTACAATTTTAGAGTTGACGATTATAATAACATTCAAAGCTTTTGTGGTGTTTGGGCCATTTAAATTTTATACAATTCTTATATACAAGGAATTGTCATTTGGATCTCTGATTACATATGGTGATTTAAAAAAAATTGAAATGGTGTTAGTGATCTCCCTTTCCTGGTTGGCCAATTGATTAGAAATATAAATAACAAAGAGGTGGAAATTTATTTATAAACCTTTATATGTAATTAGTAGTTTTAAATTAATGAACTTTTTAGGTCATATTGGAAGAGAACTTTTTAGGTCATTTAAAGGGGGCTTAGATCATTTGAATGAGAATGATAATTGTGTCTGAATGTTATATATACTCCTATCTCGCTACTAACCTATAAATCCATGAGCCATGTGTTTCTTGCAAATATTCAATTGTTATTCTTGAAGAAACGCTTTAGTGGATGTAGACCCAATACATATAGATTATATATAAGGAGCTACTCTACTATAACACTATTCATATATTACATATCCTATCAAGAAAATAAACCTTTGGATAAAAGAAACATGAAGGGTTCTAGTATCATTTTTTTATCAAGCATAGAAACTATTGGATAAAAAAAAATCATACAATTATGTATGTAAAAACCATGATTATATACAGTGACCCAATCAAGCAACAAATGCCATAGGAAATAATTTGTAACACCAAATAATTATGTTAATAACTCAATAGATTGTGGAGGAGAACTATCTTTTAATCAAATGGAAGCTAACCCCTGGTCTAACTATCCTTTTCTTTAATCTTTCAATGCTTTTCTATTGAAAGATTAGGAATAAGCTGGCACAGAGTTTGTGCACTGCTTCAAGGAGTAAATGACCATGGTTATAAAAGTAGGACTCCTTTGCATAAGAAGCTTGCCCATCAACTGGCCAACAATTAAGAGAGTTGTACATTTGCTGCAAGAAGCCAATACCAAGGATGAAAAATAGTCTCTTCACTAGTACGTGGAACCCACAATTTTCGTTGTATAGGCATGATGGTAATTGTATTTGGCTTGGAATTTTCTTCTTTACATGGTCTCCATATTTACTTCCACTTTGTAGCTTCTAAGTTTGTTTAGGTTTGTTCATGTATAACCTTTTGAGTCTAACCTAATACTAATACCAAAAATAGAAGCTTGCATCTGTAACTCTTTGGGCATCATTCCCCACGAAAATTCAATGGTTAGAGGGTGCATCTATCTACCCAGTCATGGGCCATTGTGTTTTTGTGTTTTTGATAAATCTACCCTCTAAGTTAATAATTGTGGTGGGCTGCCTAAGGCATAGAATTTTCTCCCTATTAAACACCATGAGGAAAGCAGAAATCAATACCATTGTCATCCCCATCCATCATAACGCCTTATTATTGATATCCTCTTGCTCTTCTCTCCTTGGGCACAAGAATTTAATTGTAAACCAAAACACTAAATGTTTCAATGTAATATAGGTGGAAATACAGATTATTTTAGTGGTTGCTTCCTGATATTCTCATTATCCTGTTGTCATAAATGGTTATTTCGTAGAAGCTTAATTATGGCCTCCGGCCATTTTAAAATTGTATTGTAACATGAAAATGTTCATTTCTAAAGTTTATGTGTTTTTAAACACTCCTTGGATTAAATACCAATTATTATGTATTTAACCATTCTCTGTATTAAATCATGACATGTCAGGACAACAAAATTGCAACAAGAAAATCATGTTCCTTCCTGAAATTATAAACGTATTTAATCATTAGTAGTTTTGATAAGTATTAAGAATTTAATCATGAATAGTTTTGGTAAATATTAGGTATCATAGAGGAAATTAATCAATTTAGTTATTGTCTTTTTATTATGTATTTTGAATATCATATTTATTCTTATTTTCTTTTTATTATGTATATTGAACATGTTATTTCTAGCAACATTTAATCTTCTTAGATCTTCTATTCATTTGGTGTATCGTTGCACCTTTAGGGGCAATTTATAGTTTAAAGTCTAATTCTTTAAAGGGTGCTAGCTTAATGGAAGAGCACCTGCTTTACAAGTAGGAGGTTTGTTGTTCGATTCCATCATGCCCTGATATTCATAGGGAATGACGACGATCAATTTTTGGTGATGGGTGCTCTTTAGACCATCACCAATAAGCTTATGGTGACATTTTTCACCCTCACCTTGAAATATGAAATGGTGACGGTCAACGAACGCCATCATATATACGCATCAATAGTGACGACCATGAAAGGTCTGTCACCATAAATCATTGTTGTTTATATGAAATGGTGATGGTCGTTGTTTGTCATTATAGTCATTATTCATGATGGACCTTGATGTCACCAATGAGATTATCATGACATTTTTTTACCCTCACCAAATATGAAATGGTGACGGTCAAAGAATATCGCCATATATGCACCAATAGTGATGGCCATGAAAGGTCCATAAAAAAAAATCATTGTTGTTCATATGAAATGGTGATGGTCACTATCCATCATTATAATCAATATCCATGACGGACTTTGAATGTCACCACAACACATAATTTCAGTGACACCACCTTTGGTGACATTCAATTTTTTGGTGACATATCCTATTTCTCCTCACCATTGCTCATATGAAATGGTGACGGTTACTATCCATCATTATAAATCATTATTGGTGACTGACCTTGATTTTCACCACAATGCCTATACTTTTGGCAATGCCACCTTTGGTGACATTCATTTTTTGGTGATGAAGGCTCTTTTGACCCTCACCAATGAGTTTATGGTGACATTTTTCTCCCCTCACCATTGTCCTTTTTTCTTGTAGTGTGACATTGGTCTGCATCAGTCGTAACAACTTGAGCAACTGCACCAAATAGATTGTGCCTTGTTCACCTAAAAACAGCCTATACCTCATCTAAGGCCACTCATGTCCAAATTGAACTATACCCACTTAAGAACTTATCAAGACAAGGATCACATCTAGCCATGGCCATAAAACAACCAAGCAACATAGCTTACATAGGCAATATTTCACATGTATCTCCAGTTCATATAAATAGTAGAGCTTTAACTGCGAGTTTGCAAGAACCGAAATATACACAAGATACACAAGATATAAATTGGCACAAGTCGAGTGCCCCAGAAATTATACACAAAAATGTACAATATGCAATTGCTAAAATCGTTTAAAACATGACCATTTGGCCAAATTGTGCCACATGTCATATAAAAATAATAGATAAAGGAAAAATAGTATTGTGCCCAACACAAAGTCTCCCTTTGTCTAAAACGTCTTTTTCAAGCCCCTTATCACAATTTTAGGCTTTCCTCTTGCAAATCCTATTATGAATTTCTTCTAACACACTTCATCCTTGGTAGACTTGAATTCACTAGCACTCCCTATCACACACTCTTAATTGTTCACTTCCATGCATTTTGACCTAGTTCTCTCTTATGATGCCTCAACGCTCCTTAAAAATCCTCAATATGCATTGGCATTGTCCAACATTTGTTAGCACACCTTTTCATTCCTTGTCATGCCCTAACCCTCCCTAGTTATCATGCCGTCACAACTACCCTTAATTAATTTTCAACTTTGGAACCCAACCAAGTCCTCATTTGACTATAGGAGCTTGACCAAGTTACGATTACTACAACTAGACTATGTTGTTGAACTGTGTAGCTTGGGAGGTAATCCACAAGCCTAGTGAGATGGGTTTGTGTGAGTTTTTCCACAAAATTATTTGTGGGAAAGTAACCCATGCGAAGGGGCTTTGGACCAAATATAGGGTTTAAAATCTAAAAGATAATTAAAAAGAAAAAATAATATTTCCTAAGGATCAAGTGGATAAAGTTTGTAATTTATAGAGTGTTGTTAAGAGGCCTAGCTAGGAAAAGATATTTAAGGAGGCCTTAGTATGAAGGCAAGAGCATCAAGTGAGAAGGAGCTCATTTGATCAAGGAGGCCAGCAGAGATGTAGTCATGGAACTCACTGACACTTCCAGTCAAAATCTCTTAATTGTTCATTTGCATGCATTATTTTCAGCTAGTGCTCCATTATGTGTCTCTAGGACTCCATAGCACTTCCTATCATGTATTGGGACACCTTGGCACCTGGCACATCTTGGACACATGCCACTCTAGCACACTATCATGACTTATCATTTCCTAACATACCATGTCACTCCCTCCTTAGAACACCTGGAACTCACTGACACTCCCCATCACACACTCTTATTCATTAATTTCCATGCATTTTTACATAGTGCTCCCTTTTGTTTCCCTAGAACTCGCTAACACTCAAAACACACTAGCACTTGGAACATCTTGGTATGCTCCCCTAGAACTTTAGCATGTCTTGGAAATACCTAGCATATCTTGTCACTCAATCCTTAGCAAATCTGGAACTCCATAGCATGCCCTATAACTCCCTGCACATATTCGCTCTTGGCACTTAGTGGCACTTGAAAATTATTGGCATGTGTTTGGATGCCCTGGAATTCCTTAGCATGGTTTAAGATAAATTTTATTTGAGATCAATTACCCACAATTATGAGATAAGTAATAGAGGTTAGATAGGAACTTAAGACACACTAAAACTTGTCCCTTGGCATGTATTGGCACTAGTTTTGGTATGCCTAGCATGCCTCTCTTGAAAAGGTAAGGTCTTGAATTACTAACCCTCATATGTGTTCATCTATTTTCATTTTAACTTGGTGTTCCCTTTTGACACCTAACAAGTCTACTTGACATGCGTTCACATACCCTAACACCTGGCACATCTCATTATGCCTTAACACATGGCATGTCTTAGCATGCCTAGCATGAATTTACATGCCTTGGCACTATATGACACATGTTAGCACACACTAACACTTCTTGAAATGCCATAGAATTCCCTAGCATACCTTTTCACTCCCCCCTTGGCATGTCTGATTCTCATTGACACTCTCCAACACACCCTCTTATTCATTCATTTCCATTCATTTTCACTCGATGATTTATGTTTGATGGGGCACATGTCTAGAAAGAGTTCCTTTAAGAGAAAAAAAAATGATCCCACAATTACTGACATAAGTAATTATGAGATTCTACTTTAATGAAATTAGGAAATTACACAAGAGATTTTAAGAATGACTTTTTTTATGTTTTTTTTTTTATGGTGTGGGGATGGTAGGAAGTGAGTGGTCAATATGGTGTGTGAATGCTTAGAATACCTTCTCACTTCCTCCTTGGCATGACAACTAGCACTCACTGCCACTCCCTGACACACCCTCATATTCATTCACTTCCATGTGTTTTGACCTAGTTCTCCCTTGTGTTGTCCATGTACTCCCTAACACTCCTCAACATGCATTGGCACTCTATAATTAGTGCTTTTCAATAGGCCCTGCCACTTCATAGCATGCATAACACTCCTTGGCACACATTGGCACTTGGCACATGTTAGTGCTTGGAAAGTCTTACCATGTTTGAAATGCATTGAGATGAGTTGGTATGATTTGGCATGGTTAAATATTAAAGTTATTTGAGATCAATTGTTGGAAAGTAGATAAGAAATAATAGAGGAATATTTGGCATGTATAATGCACTAAGACTTTTCACTTGGAACCTATTCTCGCCTAGAGTTGGTGTGCCTAACATGCCCCTAATAGAAAAGGTAAATTGATGACTTATGAACCCTCTTATCTATTCATCTCCTTGCATTTTAACGTGTTTCTCTGTTTTGTTTCCTTGACCGTCCCCAACACGCATTGTCAGAGCCTTGCACATCTTGGCATGCCGTAACACTTGGAACATCTTAGAAAGTTTGACATGCCTTCACACTATCTGACAAATATTATCATTCCCAAGCATGCCTTGGCACTCATGCCCTCACAATTAGCTTTACTTGGGAACCTTATATTCCTTGGAACACCTTCACACTCCCTAGTTGTCATACCCTCATACATAGCCTTAATTTTTTTGCAACTTGGGAACCCAACCAAGTCATTAGAAAAACATTGTTTTTCCCAACCCAAAGTCTCCCTTTCTATGAAATTACTTTGTCCACACCTTATCACAACCATAGTCTTAACTCTCTCAAGTATTATTCTGAACTTCTCCTAAAACACTTCATCCTTGGGACACCTAGAATTAACTGACACTCAATATTTGTTCATTACCAAGAATTTTGATATAATTCTCCATTGTGTTCCCCTGGAACTCCTTAACAATCCTCAACATGCATTGAAATTTTATGCCATGTGTTAGCACACCTTTTCATTCCTTGTCACTCCTTAGCTATCATGTCCTCACAACTACCCTTACGTTTTTTTAGACTTGGGAACCCAAAAAAGTCCTTCCTTGACTATAATAGCTTGACCAAGTTACAATTACTAAAACTATACTATGCCTTCTCCACCTAAGACCTTCCTATAGCTCATCTTAGGCTACTCATTTCCAATCTGAATTCATCCCATTTAACAAGTTACCAAGTCAAGGCTCACATCCAACTATGGCCATAAAACAACTAAGTAACATAGTTTACATCTTGACATGCCATAACACCTAGCATGTTTAACACTCCCTTAGCACCATGTGGCATGTGTTAGCATCCCCTACATTTATTGGAATTTTTTTCAGTCCCTAACACACCCTAGCACTCCCTAAAATTCCCTAACACTCTAGCATGCCTTGGCCCTGCCTAACATATAATATTGTCACTCCATCCTTAGAAGACTTGGAACTCACTGACACTCTGTATCACACATTCTTATCCATTCATTTCCATGGATTTTTAACTATTTCTCCCTTGTGTTTCTATGGAACTCCCTAACACTCCTTGGCACACATTGACACACCCTGACACCTATCACATCTTGGCACGTCACCTTAGCACACTAGCATTCCTTGGAACTACCTAGCATACCTTGCCACTCCCTCCTTAGCACACCTAGAACTCACCGACACTCCATGTCACACACTCTTATTCATTTCCATGCATTTGAAGCTAGTGCTCCCTTGAATTTCCTTGGCACTCCATAACACTCCTCAACATGCATTGGCACACCTTAGAACCTGACACATATTTGCATGTTTCCATGACCTCTAACATACCTTGTCACTCCCTCCTTAGCACACCTGGAACTCACTGACACTTCCTCTCAAAAACTATTATTTTTTCATTTCCATGCATTAATTTTACCTAGTTCTCCCTTGTGTTTCCCTAACACTCCCTAACACTTCCCAACACATGTTGGCACACACTGGAAACTGACATAGCTTTGCCGCATGCCAGGTTGGCACTCTAGAAAGACATAACATTGCCTAATATTACACCTGTAACTTGATGACACTCCTTGTCACACACTCTTATTCATTCATCTCAACCCATCCCACTTAACAAGTTACCAAGTCAAGGCTCACGCCCAACCCTAGCCATAAAGAAACTAAGAAACATAGTTTACATATAAACATGCCATAACACTTGACATGTCTAAAAATTTCTTGGCACTATATTACGCATGTTAGCATCCCCTACATTCCTTGCCATGCTTTTTCACTCCCTAGCACACCCTAGAACTGCCTGACATTCCCTATCACTCTAGCATGCCTTGGCACTGCCTAGCATATAACCTTTTCAATCCCTCATTAACACACTTGGAACTTGCTAACACTCCTTATCACACACTCTTATCCTTTCATTTCCATGCATTCTGAACTAGTTCTCTCTTATGTTTCCATGACACTTGCCAACACTCCCTGACGCATATTGTCACACCCTAGCACTTGACACATCTTGGCATGTAACCCAATCTAAAATTCCTTGGAACTACCTAGAATACCATATCACTCCCTCCTTATCACACCCATAACTCACTAACAATCCCAGTCACACACTCTTATTCATTCATTTCCACACATTTCAAACTAGCACTCCCTTGCATTTCCCTGGCACTCCATAATTCTCCTTGGCATGCATTGGCACACCTTAGTACCTAGCACATCTTGGCATGTTTCTCTAGCCTCTAGCATTCCTTAACACTTCCTAGTATACCTTATCACTCCCTCATTAGCACACTTCCTATCACAAATTCTTAGTCATTCATTTTCATGCATTAATTTGACCTAGTTCTGGATTGTGTTTCATTGGCATGCCCTAACAATTCCTAGCACATGTTGGCACACCCTGGTACCTGGAACATCTTGTTCACATGTCAGCTTAGCACTCTAGCATGACTTATAATTTCCTAACATACCATGTCACTCCCTCCTTATCACACCTAGAACTTCATGACACCCCCTGTCAGACACTCTTATTCAATCTTTTCCATGAATTTTAACCTATGCTCCCTTTTGTTTCCCTGACACTCCCTATCATTCATAGCACATGTTGGAACTCCTTGGAACCTTCAAAATCTTGGATGCATTTCTCCTTGTAACTCTCGGATGACTTACAGTTGCCTAGCATACAATGTCACTCCTTCCTTAGCACGCCCACAACTTGTTGACCCACCCTATCATACACTCTTATTCATTAATTTCCATGTATTTTTACTTAGTGTTCCCTTGTGTTTCCCTAACATTCTGTAACACTCTTTAGCATTCATTGATGCAACTTAGCACTTGGCACATCTTGGTATGCTTCCCTATAACTCTAGAATTCCTTGGAACTACCTAACATACCTTATCACTCCCTACTTAGCACACCTATAACTCGCTAACACTTCATTTCCATGAATTTGAAACTAGTTCTCCCTTATGTGTCCCTAGCACCTGGGCCTCACACCTTGGCATGCATTTACATACCTTAGAACTTGGCACATATTGGCACTTGGCATGTATTGGAACCTGTTGTTAGTGTACCTAGCATGCCTCTTTTCAAAAAGGTAAAGTCCTAACTTATTAACCCTATCATGTGTTCATTTCCTTGAATTTTAGCTTGGTTATCCCTTTTGTTGCCTTGACACTCCTTGACACATGTTGGTACACCTTGGCACCCTTCACACCCTAGCCTGCCTTAGCCACCTACTTGTTGCTAAGAAATAACCATGAGAAATGAACTCTTTTCTTAGTGGGATCCTATTGTGCATTTCATTACATAATGACATCATAATTATAGGTAAGCAGAACATCACGAACAGAATAAATGTGCATTACCAAGTAAAGGGAATTAAAGGGAATATTTTTTCTCAAATGTAGACCTAGTGATAAAAGAGACTTTACTTGGTGAATATGCTTAATGACGAGATGGAGCACTGTGATGCTTTAATTGGTGAATGTGCTTAATGAAAAGATGAATCATTATGCTTAGTGAAGATCAAGGAAAAGGCCTACACTGAACATCAAGCATAATAATTATTGAAGAGTGTAAGGACAAGTAAAGAAATAGTAAAGGACTTCCAACTACACAAAGGAAAGAGAATGTTGAATACAGTTCCAATTGCTTGATGTCCTTTGATGGACCTTGAAGAATACATTTGAGGTGTTTAGTTGGAGTTCCTCAAGTGTAGTTTGAAAAACTTTAGAAAATGAATAACCTAACCACCATGCAAAGGAGAATGGATTGCCACACAAGGGGAACACTAAACATGTTGTATTTGATAATATTGACACGTAAGGAAATAGAAGTTAGAAATTCAATCCATTCATTCATCAAATGTTACAATCTCCTTGTCCACTCACATTTGAAAAGAAAATAATGAGCCTATAGTTACACACATCAACTAAAATATTGAAAAAGTAATAAGAAAAAAAATTATAAATAAAATATGAATTAACCGAACACTAAACACATCATAATATAATATAATGACGTGTTAAATGTCCACACCATTAATTTCTGTTGTTTTCTAACAACATTAGAAACCATATTAATATAACATTATTACATGAAATTCTCATCATTTTTAACAACACTAGAAACCATACAAAAATGACATTACATCACTTTACTAAAAAGAATACTAAAATAACATTATATCATTTTTAGAAATGACATAAACTATACAGATTTTGTGAATAAATAAATGAACGCAAAAAATCTTTGGACTACCATCACTTTATTCAACCAATTATGCCAAATTCGTATAAACCACTACTAATTCCATAAGAGTTGAAATTTCAACCAACTCAATTTCACTTCAAATTTGGGCCATTCACAAATTTTGAAGGGTGACAGTCTAGCAATCTACATCTAGTTGTGTAGTCAATATTTTAGTCAAATTTTTTTAATCAATCCTTCGATTAAGATCGATTGCAAGAGATTTGAAATTTCATATCCGCAAAGAATTCTGAGGGAAAATGCAAATTAAAAATAATAGGCATGGAGTAGCACATCATGTCTTATCATTGTGAAGATGAGCATCATCGGCATTCAATTAAGATAGACTGTAAGAGATTTGAAATTTCGTATCCAGAAAGAATTCTGAGGGAAAACACAAATCCAAAATAATAGACATGGAGCAGCACATCATTTCTTATCACTTGAATATGAGCATCATCGACATTCTTAGGCGGGTAGATTCCATCTACAAAAAGTATGAAAGTTCAATATTGACAAACACGAGGAGAATCGGATCTCCGGAAATGATGGCTTCATTAGGATTCAATACTATTGTCGAGTCTGACATTGAGGCCGCAAAGCAGGTTAGTAATTCCTACATTTCGCTTGGCTCTATTTTTAAAATGCTGGGAAAAACTTCTAAATTCTGTGGATTTTTTGGTACCAAAAAGTCGAAGATGTAGCAAAGTAGAAGAACAAGTCAGTGGTCACGACACTAAATCCTAAAATTCGATATACCAATGCCATATTGCATGAAGAGATTCCCAAGTTTCATAAGTTGGCTAAAAAAAGGTCAGGATTAGTTATCCTTAATTTTATCCAAGCTTTTTTTAGGGCTTTCTCAGATTTTCATAGATTTTCTCTTCAATTGCTCAATATTTTAGTGATGTAGCAACCTTTTCATCTCAATGTTGAATGGTGTAGTTCTAGGAAGCCCAAATTCTAACATGTTTTAGAGCAGCACCTATTCCATAAAACCAATTGGTAAGGAGGCTTTAAAAATCCACTTGTCATATTATTGCATATATTATTTCAAATTTACACCAAAAACATCACTGTAATCTTCTAGATTTACAAAATCGTAATATTCTTTTAATATGTTCCTGCATATAGCGAATCAACAGGATTAATTTTATTGTCATAATATCAAATTTATGTTTGAAAAAAGTCTCTATCACTGTATCCCTTCTATCCATAACTTCAACTATTGTCTGTTGAGAAGCATCTTCAACCACTTCCTTACCAATACAAGACATGTTGAAGCCATATACATTTCCCAAAACAATTGACTAGTTCCACCTTTTCTAACACCAGCCACATACATCTTAGCTATGTTTGGAAGGATTTCTCCACAAGGTTTCAACCAATGATCACGAGCATAAATAACCGAGCAGAGCAATGATTCATAAAACATGCATTATCCCATCCTCTCACTCACTATCCCATCTACAATTTGACTTTCAATTTCCATGCAGTTTTCAATATCTTCTATCATGTTGTGGAATACAATAATTCTATCATGTTGTGGAATACAGTAATAACTCGATGTGAGTTTTTATTTTTGGAATTTTCACTTTGTTCTTTGAGAATGTTATTTTGTTTTCCATCCTGACAAGCTACAAACTCCATCTTCTCAGTTGCTTCAACTGCAATTAATTTTATAGCTCCTACCTAGCTAAGATTATTTTACAGCTCCTACCTAATGACCACCTCCAAATCTTTATTTATCATTAATTTTGAAGGAGGGGGATTTTTTTGGTGTATTGAATGGGGAAAGGGGACATAAGGGTATCATGGATGGGTAGAAGTGAGAGTTGTTGAAATATATAATCCTAACATTAGGGAATGAGATGGGTCCTTAGGACCTGAGGGCAGAGGGGCTAGTGGGCTTAGAGATAAGGAAATAAGAGAAATTGATAGGGGAACCCCCAATAGTTGTGATAAGGGGATTAGGGGCCCTATTATCACAACCCATAAGCCCTTAACCCATAACCACTAAATTCCCTATGCCCGTAACCCCCAAACCATAATCCTTCAACCCCTACACTTATAACTCATAACCCATTAAACCCTTGATCCCTTAAACCCTAAGCCACTAAACCATTAACCTCTAATTGCTAACTTAGAATCCCTTAACAACCCTTAAAATTCATGACAATGTAACTTTTTGAAGTAGTTTTGGACAACCCCCCCAAAAGTCATTAGAATTAAACTTTTAGATGCAGTTGTTAAGTGACTACCTCCAACTTTTAAATTCTCATAAGTTGTATAAGGAGTAGAAGTCCAGTGCCTAATTTGATACTAATCCATGATAACTTTGATTAGTTTGGATGTGAATTGTGTTTCCTAGTTAGTAATGATCTCTCTCGACACATCGAGCCAGGTAAAAATCTCCTCATAAAGAAAATAGACAATTTCATGTTCATTTGTTGGAGCTAGCGCCTTGGCCTCCACCCATTTCGTAAAATCTTCAGTGCACACTAGAATATATTTCTTCTTTCGGGACATTGGCGTGATCAGGTTTACAAAATCGAGGGCCCACCTTTCGAATGGTTTGACCGATACTCGGGGTTGTAACGAAATTGTTTTCGCTTGAACTGGCCTGCCCAGCCAATAATAGTTATCGCATTGGCTGGTATGGGGGATGATTAATCAAAAGGGCTTGAAGTGCCATTGCAATGGGCTTCATTTGATTGAATTCCATGTTGTGTATTTTTTGATTAAAGAAATGGTACCGATGGTGAGGAGGCCTTTACCTTTTTAATTACATGAAGAAAATTTCAAGGGAGAGGGCACCATTAGGTTTTCCCATTGAACCCTAATTCACCCAAAATAAAATTCACTTCATCATGTTCAATTGCATCTGATTCTTGGTTTTTTACCTCGAGCACATGATATACATACATGGAAGAGAATCAACTATTAAATGATGAATAAGGAGTTTAAAATTGCCAACAACAATCAAAGAAGAAAAATGAGGTTCTTTTCTCAACATTAATCACTCATTGAACCTCAATTCACCCAAATTCTAATTCTAATTCTGATGAAGAAAATGTATCATCTTCTTGTGTTTCAAATTTCCGTATATATAGAAAAATTATTAGCAACACTCTTGGTTTATAGGGTTACACATTTTTTGTGTTATTTTGATCTTGTGCCAAAGTTTGCGCAAATTATCTTTATCATGTACTGGGGTTATTACATGGTTTTATTGCAACCTGTATCGACCACCCTCTCGAATCCTCTAGCTAAAACCCCAACTAGGATATAGGCACATCTTTTTTATGAGAGTAATCATCAAAATCAATAATATATCATAGGTTTTTCATTACTAAAATGGAAAGAAATTTTTTAGTTAATCTAGGTACATGTAAAACACCATTGAGCTCAAAGATATCACCCAATGGCATTTGGAGCAAGATAGATCCCATTCTTTCTATTGCATATTTGAAATCATCATCAAACATACACTTGTATGCTTTCTTCATACTCTTGAAGTTTTCCAAAGGCCATATGTTTGGATTCTCCACTATCCATGTACCATATGACACAATACATTGTGTTGGATGAAAGAGATGAGATCATGGATAAGTATGTCACAATATTGAATGAAATCGCATCCACTCTAACAAATATAGTTTATGTTGTTGTTGTTCACCCTTACCCTTATTTTGAGGGCACTAATAAGCATAGTTGTCAAACTCTTGACACATGAAACACTTGATATGGCCCAAGCGTTTCTTACCATTTATTAGAGGAATGAGAATTCTCTTTCTCTCGTGTTGACCTATACTAGCTCCCCTATTTTTTCTGGCATTCAATGTATTTATAGTGGGGGTTAGAATTTTTCTTGTTCATCTCTATACCTTCAACTCGCTCTATTTTGTATCTTCTTGGATAAAATCATCCCATAGCTTCTCAAGATTCAAAAGTGGAAAGCTTTCTTGGTTATAGGAACCTTAGACAAAAGGTTTCCTTGAAGATGAAAGCCCATTTAAGGTTGTGTACCGAATCTTCATGCTTGAGATCTCTTCAAGTTGTTGCACATTGATCATAGAGTTTATTAATTTTTATCAAAGAAGTGGCTACAACTGTGGGTGAAAATGTGAAGTTGGGTTACACTTTTTGCCCTTTTTCGAGAAAAAAATTTCATTTTTTTCGGTTCTTCAACTTTCTGCAAGCTAAAACAAATTTTCTGTTTAGAATTTCATTTTCTGATAAAAATAAAATTTGTCACAAATTTTGTTAGCTTTCTATTACTTATTTTTTGGAATTTGTTTATACACATTTGATATGTCAACTTAGCGTTTCTTTGAGTGTGTGTTTTTTAACAATCAACAGATTCATAAGAAGTCATGTTAATACGCAATGTTGTATTCTTTGAAAATTTGTTTTTTTGAGAAAAAAAATGTGTTACAACAATCTAGATAGAGTCTACTTTGGTTTCATCCTATTTACAAAGCCAATGGATGCATATCATAATTAATAAATTTTTTTGAACTGGTTCAATATGAAAAAACTGCATATTTTGAATATGTTTCGCGATGCAAGAAATTTCTTAACATATAAGCTATAAACTAAAAATCTAAAAGCTACCCATTAGAGACCATGGACCGATGTAATGTACCATAATTTTTTCAATTTCTTTTACAATATATTTTGGAAGATACAAAATTTTTATTTCACTGAATCACAATGACCTTTAGAAATTGTTTGCATCCATTTTATTACAAAATTAATTAAAATTATTAGTAAATATTTATGAAATTCCATAAAGTTAAATTTCTTAAAAGTAGATTCAATTATGAAAATGCTTGTCTTGGTTCCAACAATTAATTCATAATGTTTCATGGAGTTTAATGAGTCAAAAGTTGTAGAAACGTATTTAGAGCTTGGTTCTACATAATTGGTGACGCGTTAGTTCGGCCGAACTCTTAAACAATGTTCGGTTGAACTATTTTTTGCGCCGATGGCTTGTTAAGTCAAATAAAAAAATAGTTCGGCCAAACTTTTACCTAACTTCTCATATGCTAGAAAGTACCACCGAGCCCCTCCATAAAACTTTTCGCGGAAATATAAATTGTCGCGAAATCATTTATTATTTTCGCATATTTTCACACATTTGGTCTGATTATAAAAAAGCCTTGATCCCATTTTGCAAAGAATTGTTTTGGGTTCAAGGAATTTTCTTGGAGGTACATTCAAAGGATGTTTCTTTCAGGCACATTATTTTCATACATTTGGTCTGATTTTGCAAAGAATTGTTTTGGGTTTAAAGAATTTTCTTGGAGGTACATTCAAAGAACATTTTTGAAGACTTTTCTTGGAGGTACATTCAAAGGAAATTTCTTGGAGGTATGTGATACAGTTTCTTGGATGATTTCTGGGCTTCATTTTTTTTAAAGTATGGATTTGGGCTTAATTTTCATTATTTTTGAGGGTATGGATTTGGGCTTAATTTCGAAAGGACATTTTTTGGACATTTTTTGGAAGTATTTTTTAAAATGATATTTTTTGAAGTATTTTTTAAAGTGGCGTTTTTTATGAAGTTGGAATTAATTTTCAATAGACATTTTTTGGAGGCATTTTTTGAAGTGACATTTTTTTAGAGTACATGTTTTGGGTTGAAGTAAATCTTTTATAATGTTTTTTTAAAATGAGTTTTTGTGTAACTTTTTAAATGAAATTTTTTTGTAGGACTTGGAAGGAAATATTTTGAGCTTCGTTTCATTTTTATAAGACATTTTTTTCTTGAATTTTTTAAAGTAAGTGTTTTGGATTGGAGTATGTATTTTTTGCAAAATTTTGAAAATGAGTTTTTTTTTTAAATTAAATCTTTTGTGATGTTTTTTTTAATCGAGTTCTTTGTCTAAATTTTTTAAGGAAATTTTTTGAACTTCATACTCTATTATCATGGGAAATCGAAGGAATTTTACGAGAAAATATGATCGAAAAAGAGACCTTGAGGAACGTAGAGAAGAGATGAGACAATATCGCAAAAGAAAGATAGAAGCACTCTCAAATATTGAAGGGGAAAATCAACCTCAACTAGAAGTTGAAGCAGGTATGTAAATGTAAATATTATGATTTTGATATATTTAAAATTTTCCTAGTGTAAAATGTGAAGCCTAATTTTTATTTGATGAACTAATTTGAAAAATATTTTGCAATGTAAACAAAGAGAGATATTCCTCAAAACATTGATGATGAGATACAAAATTTTGAAAGAGATATTGAACCAATGATTGAAAATGATGAAAATGTTGAAAGAAATTCAAGTGAACAAATTTAATCACACGGTGTGTGTATATATATATATATATATATATATATATATATATGTTGAACACATGCACGTATTATTGAAATTATACATATATTTATTAATTTAGCTATTTATTGAATATGTAAACTTATTATGTAATATTCATTCAAATATGTACAGATGAAATCAATGTCGATGACGAGATGTTAGAAAATTTTGACACTCACACATATGGAGATAAAAAAGTTGACCATTATATACGATATCGTGTTAACTGCATTTTTTAGAAGTATTTCATAAAGGAAAATGTGACAGTTCAAGCCTAAATGTTGAAAGGTCTCCTATCATTAAGGAAATTAAAAGAAGCTATGACTTTATTGGGTATTCGAAAATCAACCAAAGATAAAAAAATGAAGGAAAATGTGATACAAAATATAAATAGTGCTATAAATTCAATTAGAAGATCTAGACAGAAAAATGTTTCAGTTGTACGTAGAGCAATACATATGGCAGTGGTTTCATCAAGTACTAAAGAGAATCGTTTGGTAAAATCTATGGCACGAGCATTAGGAACCTCACGAAAAACTTTGCACAAACATCAGAAATTTCAGCTGCAAATAGATGTAAATGATGAACTCGCTTGTTGGAGAGCTATTTGTAGGCAACCATACAAAGATAGACTTGGAGAAAATGTTAAAAAAATAATATATGAATATTGGAAGAACAATTTGCGTGTTTCACCAACTGCAAGGCATGTGATGCGAAGAAGAATAGCACGAAATCAGTACGAAGAACATGAAAAACATTTCTTGGAAACCACTCAGATAGAGTTGTTCAACAAGTTCAAAGAAGAGAATCGTGAAATTCATGTTTCAATCAATGCTTTTGTTCAACAAAAACCATGGTATGTAAAACCTATCACCGTACGCGACACTTGTTGTTGTTGTTATCATGTGGAATTTGAGTTATATTATGACACATTCCTTGATTTTGGTAGAACATTTTGGAAGGATTCACCTCCTCCTTCCACTATCCGTGATTTCATATCTCAAATTCTATGTGAAAGAGAAAGTGATGAACTATTTTATGAAAAGAAATGTGTTGGTGGTAAAAAATGCGATGATTGTGGAAATTTGACTAAATTTCAAAACAAATATCATACTGATATAAATGATCAATCATTGTCCAACATGAAAGTGAAATGGAAGAGATATGAATATATCCATACATTGATTCAAGGTGCAAATAGTGTTAAAAGAATTGAATTACGAGAAGAAGAAATTTTTGTGATAGAATTTTTGAGAAAGTTTGAGGCAAAAATTTACAAATACACCAAGCATTCCCATAGAGCTCGATGGCAAGACTTGCAATTCAAAAAATCTCGTGAATTTTTTCCACCAGGGACCATTTTGTCAGTGATTGATTTTGCAGAAAACTACACATTTGTTCCACAAAAAGAAATTCAGAGTGAATACTATCATTCTAACCAAGTCTCCATGCTCGTCCATATTCTATATAGACATGTTGAACAAAACGTCGATCATATAGAAAGAACCAGTGAAAATCGACATAATATTAAAGAATATCACTTTTACATCAGTGACGATCGTACACATGATACATATTTTGTACAACATTGTTTTGGAAAAATTTATGATTCCTTGAAAAATCATGGAATAACATTCAATGAACATTGGATATGGTCAGACGGATGCGTAGGTCAATTCAAATCTGCACGATCATTCTTTTGGTTGTGTTGTCTTCATAAGAAAACTTGCATTAAACATTGTTGGAATTTCTTTGAGACTGGCCATGGAAAAGGAGAACATGACGATGCAGGGGCATGCATAAAATGAGCACTTCGAAGATATCAAATGAACCCCTCTGCAAGCCGACTTGTGGACGCGAAAGAAGTTGTTCAATGGTGCATCGCTGCTCTAAGCCATGAGACTAACCGATCAAGGGAAGTGCAAAGGTACATTCAATTTAATTTTTATTGGATATCTAATTTTAAACAGTGTACATTTATCACAATGATTATCTTTGATTGTATTTTGATATCATATTTACATTCTTCTTTAAATTTTCCATATAAAGGTTTTTTTGGCATATTGGGATCGAAGACGTAGATAGATCAATTGGAAATGATGTTGAAGCAATAAAAGGGACTCGAAAATTTCATTCAATTAAAACAAAGTCATCCAAAAATGTGTTTGCATTGGATAAAAGAAAATATTCTTGTTTTTGTCATGTTTTCATAGACAACACAAAATCCAATGACGTTTGTGAAAACAAAATGTATGTAAAATATTGGAAACATACAGAGCTAAATACAAAGGGAAAAATGTCCATTGCAATGTTTGAAGAAATGCAATTAGAGGAGACTACAATATCATCCGATGGTGATCGAGTTTCTGATCTTGTTAGAGAAGGTAACATTTGAATTGATTTCTAATGATAAAGATCTAGAAATAAATTTAAATATGTATAATTTTGTTAAGTTTGTTTTATTGTGCAAGAGATGTTTTTGTTGTAATTGCACCTACTGACAATGATGAAAATGTGAAGTATTATTTGATGCGTTGCACTGAACGAAAAATGAAATTATTAGAAGACTATAATGATCACGGATTTCCATATGAAAGAGGATCTATTATACTGAAAGATTATTTTTTCAGACAAACTAATCAAAGTGGGGATTTTGTTTACTTTGAAGACTATGAACCTGATTTCATAAGTTGTCAATATAGTCACTTGGTGTGTGCAGCATGCATAAAGTTGATAGAGGTTCAATCAAAGAAAAAAATGAAAATTAAGAAATGGAAAATGTCAAAATCCGATCATGAACGAATTATTGAAGATGGCATTCCATTGGAATTTTTTTGATTGAACTGCCCAACAATTTATTCTCTTTGGATTATATGTTTTAGAACTTCCAGTACTCAATTAAAAATTGAGTTGCCTTGTTATGTTATCTGTGCAAGTGTTTGCACATGTACAAATTGTTTTGGTACATGCACACTCTAGTATCAACTGAAAGTAGCTTTTCTATACATGCATTGATGAAAAATGTTGCATGTATATATATATATATATATATATATATATATATATATATATATATATATATATATATATTTTCTAGAATGCAATTAACTGAAAGTAGTTTTTCTATGTGCATTGATGAAAAATGTTGCACGTACTCAATATATACATGAACTGAATGCACGCCTAGTTTTTATTGTGGAATTTTTTGGTAAAAAATATCCATAATGTAAATAAATAATCCACAGTATGATTTTGTATGAAGATTCCTTTCAGACAAGAGACTCGGACCACTTCTCCGACTTTTGGTGGGATTTGACCCACATCTCTATTCCTGATTGAAAATCTAGTACAAAATTTGTCTATCTAATAGTTGGATATGTTCTATGTGCATTGATGAAAAATGTTGTGCACGTATTGGATATATATATATGTTCTAGAATGCAATTAATTGTTCAAGTAGTTTTCCCATGTGCATTGATGAAAAAAATTTCACGTACTGAATATATATGTTCTAGAATGCAATTAACTGAATGTCATCAATTTACCAATTTATAAATCAACAAGGCTACCTAGTTGAGTGCATTAATGACATTGACCCCAATTCAACAAACATATATCTACTTCTTATATTTCCAATCAAAATTAAAGGGATTTATATGGGAAAGAGGCAAAACATATAGCCCATGAACTACTTTTTAGAGGTCAATGAAGGTATCATCATGTGGGAAAATGTTTCAAGAACACTTGATCGTACTTGAAAGTATTCTTAAGATTTTTTTTTATCTCTACATACTACATACTATTGTTTGAGTGAAAATAAATTCCAATGAAAAGAACATAGCTTTTCAATCCAACTAACCATATCAATTGAACTCTATTTCAAGAAAAAGTGAAAAAAAACAAAAAGCCAACAAAATAACATCCTTGGTTGTTATTTTTATTGGAATAACTAAATCATATTAAGGATTCTCTTCATTGAAGTTGTTTCTTGATGGAGAATCCTTAAAATATGAATTAGCTATTCCAACAAAAAGGACAACCACAAATGTTATTTTGCTAACATGTTTTGTGGCATGTTAACTTTTCTTTACTCTTTTTTCAATTAGAGCTCAATTGATATGGTTAGTTGCATTGAAAATCTATGTTCTTCCCATTGGAAATTTTTTCACTCAAACAAGAGAAGAGTATGTAGAGATCAAAAGCAATCTTAAGATGCCAAATGTGCTTCAACCATCCAAAACATGAATTTTAAAAACTTTTTGATTATATCAAAACAAATTACTTGACATGTCATGCCAATTGTAGTTCAACTATCCAATAAAAACATTAAACATTAAACATTATATCACATGCCAAATGTATATTGAAACCATCCAAAACTTGAGTTTTAATTTTTTTTTTATTGTATCACAACTTTACTTCACATGCCATGCCAATTGTAGTTCAACTATCCAATAAAAACATTTAACATTATATCACATGCCAAATGTAGATTGAAACCATCCAAAACTTAAGTTTTAAGAACTTTTTGACTATATATCACAACATTACATCACATGCCATGTCAATTATAGTTCAAATATCCAATAAAAACATTTAAGATTATATCACATGCCAAATGTAGATTGAAACCATCCAAAACTTAACCTTTAATTTCACAAAAAATTATAGATCACAACATTACTTCACATGCCATGCCAATTTTAGTTCAACTATCCAATAGAAACATTAAACATTTAACATTATATCACATGCCAAATGTAGATTGAAACCATCTAAAACTTGAGTTTTAAAAACTTTTTGATTATATCACAACATTACTTCACATGCCATGCCAATTATAGCTCAACTATCCAATAAAAACATTTAACATTATATCACATGCCAAATGTACTTCAACCATCCAAAGCTTAAGTTTTAAAAACAAAACAAATTATAACACATCATTACATAACATGCCAAATGTAGTTCAAAATCAAAACATTAATTTATAGATGACAACATTACTAGTATTTCAACTATCCAAAACTTAAGTTTTAAAAACCAAAAAAGTTATATAACAACATTACTTAACATTCACATGACAAAAGTACTTCAACCATCCAAAACGTAACTTTCAAAAATGAAACAAATTATATTAACACAATAAAATATGTCCAAACATTGTAGATGTCACAGGTATCAAGTATCAAATTATATATATATATATATATATATATATATATATATATATATGTGACTGTGCATCTAGATAATATATAAAAAAGTAAATTAAGACTAGAAATGTCAATCAAATCTACAAATAATGTCCATCAAATATAGACGGTCACACAATCGATCTTTCCTAGGACCAAAAAATTCTAACAGAAGGTCATTGTAATTGGGTTTCATTTCCAAAAAAAAATCTGCGTAAAACAATTTTGCAAAATAAACAGGAACCTCGCCATTCCATGTGAGTCTTTCATAGGCCACAAGGTGCCTAACATACAAATAGTGAGCTATATTGGGGTGCTTGAAATATTGCACCTTCAGCATCTTTCTTTTTGGCCGTTCCTTGAAATTAAACATTGACTTCGCCATTTATTGTGTAACTCTTTATTTTACATCCTCCCATTTATCAGGACCCATTACTTTTTCCTTTCTCTTTCTCATGACTTCTACAAATGTATCAGTCATTAGCCCAAGATTTCTGCACATATTTACTAGTTTTCCCAAT
Organism: Pinus albicaulis; assembly: GCA_034641835.2. Classification (NCBI taxonomy): domain Eukaryota; kingdom Viridiplantae; phylum Streptophyta; class Pinopsida; order Pinales; family Pinaceae; genus Pinus; species Pinus albicaulis. The sequence goes on from CM076582.1 coordinate 502,553,428, forward strand.
GAATGTGTAGTTATTTCGAGGCTTTGTTGACTCTTAGTAGGTAGAGTCAAAGCCACGAGATCTCTCTGCAATTTTGCATGAAATTCTTGACACATTTCTAAGGTGCATTGTACCATGTTTCTTTCCCATGGTATATCAGAAATGTCTGTTGGATAATTTGTGGTGGGTAGAAAACCTTCTTCTTGAATGTATCATTCTACTCTTCATCTATTTTGACCAACATTTGCAACATTTTCAGCTTCTGCATCAATATATATATAAAAAATTATATTAGAAAAAACACATGTAAAAAAAATTGTATAAATTGAATGAAAAAAAAATATTGAAATTGATGGCAACCTCGACGTGGTTGGCTAGCATCTTCTCAACCCTGAAACTATTGAGAACCAGAATGACCCTATTGAGAAACAGCACCACCATCCGTTGATTGGCCTCCGGGGGAGTAAATATCACCACCTTCATGCAACCTATTACCACTCATTGATGGCCCTCTAAGGGGATTTGAACCACCAACAACCTCACGAGAGGAGAGAGAAGCTTCATAAAAAAATACGAATCTATAATCAATTGAAAAATACATGCATACATATAAATACACATATATATTCATTGATTAAATTGTGCTCAAACCATACCACGACTGGGTGAACCATGGGCATCGATGGATGGAGTAGAGACCCTTATCTTCTTATTAGCTCCTAAAAAATAAAAAAAATGAAACTTATTAACAACCAATTTAACTCACAAAGTTGATAAAAAATCAATTCCATATGTACACACACATGTATGGAGATCAACTCCATATGTACACACATGTATGGAGATTTAAGATTATATTTAAATACCATGAACAGCTCTTGATCCTTGATCCCCCCCTCTTGTAGAGATATGGGATTCTGTTGATCTTTGTCATTCATCCTCCATGATATATATATCTACGGTGGAAATTTACAATTATTTTTTTAAATAACTAATTTAAAATAAATTCAAAATAAATTTCAGAAAATTAATGTAATTTAGTGTAAACAAGTTATGTAAAACACAACTTTCAAAGCACTAATTGATGTGAGAAACTCAATTTAAGCAAAAACAGTTATAAAAATGATAAGTTCACCAAATTGTGTTTTACATGGTGGGAGCATGCTTGGTATAAAATTGAAAAAAACACATTGTCATTAAAAAAGAAGTGAAAATCCATTTAAACAAAAATTTGTTGAAGCCCCTACATTTTAATTTCATAAAAATGTGAAGTTCAGCACTTGTTGCAAATGTGAAGTTCACCAAGTTGTGCTTTGCATGGTGTGGTGGGAGCACACTTGGTATATAATTGAAAAAAGCACATGGTCATTAAAAAAGACGCATTATAAGTACACAACACACACATATCCAACATATGTTACAATGTCAATCAATAAATTTTGAAGGAGAGCATCTCAACACTAATTCATCTTTGAGAGATGAATCTTGAATTTTTGAAGAAAAGCATCTCAAAAATAATTCATCTTTGAGAGATGAATCTTGCATTGGCATTGCCCTGTATAATTTTAATTCATCTATTAATTCATCTTTGATAGATGAATCCTGAATTTACATTGCCCCATACAATAGATCAATAAACATCTTATTCACATTTGTACAATGCCTTATACTAAAAAATTGAAATTGGATAACAATATTGTTTTTTATTCCATGGAGTTCTTTTGGCCTCTCCTTCTTAACTTGGTACACGCCATTCATCTGGTTGCACACAAGTTCAGAATTGGTGAAAGCTACAATTCCATTTGATCCATACTCCATCTTTGTTCCCAAACCTTCTATCAATCCAATATAATATGCCTCGTTGTTTGTTGTTTGTCCCGGTATATTCATTTTCCTTTGGACGACTTTGCTAGTTGCAATATTGGAAAGCACATATGTAATCACTGCTTTCCCTAGATTGGGATAGAAAGAAAATTCTATGCATAATTTCCATTTTTGGGCCATATTTGATGGTTCTCTTATCCCTAAGAAAAAAAACAAATTCAATAAAAATATATATTAAATTGACATTTACTGCAAATGCATGGGAGAAATGAAAAACTTCTATTTAGATATATTCCAGAGATTGACTGTAGGGGCATTTACTAGATATGTCACCTTTCATAAAATATGAGACCCAGAGGCTACCTGGCCCTTTACAGACTCTGCCTATATAACTTGTAGAAGTTAACACTACCAGTCCCAACTATACCCTATGAAGGGAAAATATCACAATTATATGTTAATGTGCATGTGTTTTACATTGAATATTTTTCATTTTGTTAAGAATTTATTTTCGAAATATTTAAAACTATATACTTGGTTAAAACCTATGTTTTGTATCAAATTAATTTTTGTTTCTAAATACTATACATGTTGAATATACAAGTTTTTTTCTATATCATTGTTTGAGACCATGGATATGAAAATGAAAAACTTCTAATTAGATCTATTCTAGAGATTGATTGTAGGGGCATTTACTCTTAGGTTAAAACCTATGTTTTGTATCAAATCACTTTTGGTTTCAATGGGAAACTTTTATTGCTAATTTCTATTTTACATGTTGAATATAAAAGGTTTTTTTCTCTCTCTCACTGTTTGACACCATGGATATGAAAATGAAAAACTATATACTTGGTTAAAACCTATGTTTTGTATCAAATTACTTTTTGTTTCTAAATACTATACATGTTGAATATAAAAGGTTTTTTTCTCTCTCATTGTTTCAGAGTATGGATATGAAAACGAAAAAATTCTAATTAGATCTATTCTATAGATTGACTATAGGGGCATTTACTCTTAGGTTAAAACCTAGGTTTTGTATCAAATCACTTTTGGTTTCAATGGGAAACTTTTATGGCTAATTTTTGTTTTACATGTTGAATATAAAAGGTTTTTTCTCTCTCATTTTTTGAGACCATGGATATGAAAATGGAAAACTTCTATTTAGATATATTCTAGAGATATGGCTAATTTGTGTTTTACATGTTGAATATAAAAGGTTTTTTTCTGTCTCATTGTTTGAGAGGTCATCGATATGAAAATGAAAAACTTCTATTTAAAACTATTCCAGAGATTGATTGTAGGGGAATTTACTCTTAGGTTAAAAACTATGTTTTGTATCAAATTACTTTTGGTTTCAATGGGAAACTTTTATGGCTAATTTGTGTTTTACATGTTGAATATAAAAGGTTTTTTCTCTCTCTCTCATTGCTTGAGACCATGGATATGAAAATGAAAAACTTCTATTTAGATCTATTCTAGAGATATGGCTAATTTTTGTTTTACATACATTGAATATAAAAGGTTTTTTCTCTCATTTGTTTGATACCATGGATATAAAAATGAAAAACTCCCATTTAAAACTATTCCAGAGATTGACTGTAGGGGCATTTACTCTTAGGTTAAAACCTATGTTTTGTATCAAATCATTTTTGGTTTCAATGGGAAACTTTTATGGCTAATTTGTGTTTTAAATGTTGAATATAAAAGGTTTTTTCCTCTTTCTCATTGTTTGAGACCATGGATATGAAAATGAAAAACTTCCATTTAGATCTATTCTATAGATATGGCTAATTTGTGTTTTACATGCACTGAATATAAAAGGTTTTTTCTCTCATTGTTTGAGACCATGGATATGAAAATGAAAATGTTTTATTTAAAAATATTCCAGAGATTGACTGTAGGGGCATTTACTCTTAGGTTAAAACATATGTTTTGTATCTAATCACTTTTGGTTTAAATGGGAAACTTTTATGGCTAATTTGTGTTTTACATGTTGAATATAAAAGGTTTTTTTCTCTCTCATTGTTTGAGACCATGGATATGAAAATGAAAAACTTCTATTTAGATCTATTCTAGAGATATGGTTAATTAGTGTTTTACATACATTGAATATAAAAGGTTTTTTCTCTCATTGTTTGAGACCATGGATATGAAAATGAAAAACTTATATCTAAAACTATTCCGGAGAGTGACTGTAGGTGCATTTACTCTTAGGTTAAAACCTATCTTTTGTATCAAATCACTTTTGGTTTTAATGGGAAACGTTTATGGCTAATTTGTGTTTTAAATGTTGAATATAAAAGGTTTTTTTCTCTCTCATTGTTTGAGACCATGGATATGAAAATGAAAAACTTATATTTAGATCTATTCTAGAGATATGGCCAATTTTTGTCTTACATAAATTGAATATAAAAGGTTTTTTCTCTCATTGTTTGAGACCATGGATATGCAAATGAGAAACTTCTATTTAAAACTATTCCAAATATTGACTGTAGGGGCATTTACTAAGGTTAAAACCTATGTTTTTTTATCAATTCACTTTTGGTTTCAATGGGAAACCTGTATGGCTAATTTGTGTTTTACATGTTGAATATAAAATGTTTGTTCTCTCTCTCATTGTTTGAGACCATGGACATGAAAATGAAAAGCTTCTATTTAGATCTATTCGAGAGATTGACTGTAGGATCATTTACTGGATATGTCACCTTTCATAAATGATGAGATCCAGAGGCTACCTGGCCCTTTATAGACTCTGCCTATAGAACTTGTAGAAGTTAACACTACCTGTCCGAACTATACCCTATCAAGGGTGTAGAAGACCCGTGGAATCACTCAAACTACTTTACATAGATATAAGGGTGTATAAGAATGCATAAGAATGCATGTGTTTTACATTGAATATTTTTCATTTTCTTAAGAATTTGTTTTCAAAACAAGTAACTATATACTTGGGTAAAACCTATATGTTTTGTATCAAATTAGTTTATGTCTCTAAATACTATGTTTTCTACATTGACTATTTTTCATTTTATTAAAAATCTATTTGAAACAATTAAACTATATAAGGTTAAAACCTATGTTTTGTATCAAATCACTTTTGGTTTGAATGGGAAACTTTTATGGCTAATTTTTGTTTTACATGTTGAATATAAAAGGTTTTTTCTCTCTCATTGTTTGATACCATGGATATGAAAATGCAAAACTTCTATTTATATCTATTCCAGAGATATGGCTAATTTTTGTTTTACATGTTTAATACAAAAGGTTTTTTCTCTCTCTTATTGTTTGAGACCATGGATATGAAAATGAAAAACTTCTATTTAGATCTATTCCAGAGATTGGCTATAGGGGAATTTACTCTTAGGTTAAAACCTATGTTTTGTATCAAATCACTTTTTGTTTCAATGGGAAACTTTTATGGCTAATTTGTGTTTTAAATGTTCAATATAAAAGGTTTTTTCCCTCTCATTGTTTGAGACCATGGATATGAAAATGAAAAATGTCTATTTAGACCTATTCCAGAGATTGACTGTAGAGGAATTTACTGGATATGTCGCCTTTCATAAAACATGAGATCCAAAGGCTACCTAGCCCTTTACAAACTCTTCCTATAGAACTATAAAATCACTTTTGGTTTCAATGGTATGTTTATTGGCTAATGTGTTTTTATCAAATCACTTTTGGTTTTAGTATATTCTGAAATCTTCTGTGCATATGGATTATATTGTATGTTTACAATCAATAAAAATCATCTAGTAAAATATAGTAAAATATTTTGGTGAAGAGATGAAATTTGAATTTTAGATGTGAATGATTGGAGAACTTATCTTTTACCTAGGGCTACAAGCCATAAATTATACAAAATTCAATAGGCATATCCATTTCTCAATGTAAATGTTAGGTCCCTATATTACTAGTATAGTCCCTTATTGTTGTTAGTGTAACCCCCTTATTGTTATTATTGTACCCTTGTAACCCCCATTTTATTATTATTGTGCCCTTAAATTATTATTGTTAGGTTGGCTAGGATTACATTGTGGCCCACTAGGATTACATTATGGCCCCATGGACTCCTATATATAGAAAGGAGATTTTGTAAATTGGATCATCGAAGATTTTTTCATTTATGTAATGTATTGGAGGTTTCCCCCTCGAAGTGGCTTATTTATAAGGTGTTGATATCTCTTTTCTTCTATTTTTGGAGCTGGTTACACAACATTTGGTATCAGAGCTTTGGATTCTAGGGTTTCGCTGCTCCAAACAGGTCATCGTGGCATTTTCGCTATAACTTGTTTTCTACGAAGTTTCAGAAGTTGAAATTTTTAGGGTGCAAAGCCAAAATCCTGAGGAATATTGGGTAAAAATATCAAAGCTTGGTTCGCAATATTTTGGGAGATATGATCTATGGAAGTTAGGTCTTTTTTCAGGCTCCTAAATAGGTCATCGTGGCATTTTCGCTATAAAGTTTTTGCTACGAAGGTTCAGAATCTGAAATTTGTATGGTGCGACGCTGAAATCCTGAGGGAACTCGTCAAAAAAATTCAGAGCTTGGTTCGCAACATTTTTGGAGATATGATCTGTGGAAGGTAGTGCTTTTCAGGCTCCTGAATTGCATCTCAAAGAGGTGATCATGGGAAAATTTCAATAACTCTCTCTCTGGGCATCAGATTGGAGTGCCATAAAAAGTGGTCGCAAGAAAACGGAATTTAGTCTCTTTTCTATCAATTTCAGAGTCAAAGGATGAAACAGTGATACGTGGAAAATCATACAAGTTCTCTCTACTGAACCAGTCCATAATTAGGTCATCGTGGGAGATTGGACACAACTTTGTCTTGGGGTATCCAAATCAGGTCAGACCTGTGGCATTCGAAAGATAATTCAAAGGGCTAAATCAGTACCAAAATTCAGATATTGAAGTGTTGCAATCACATAGATAATCCAACTTCAACATCGAGCTCCTCAAAATCAAGAAAAAAGTGTGTATTTTTTTCCGAATTGCATAAGTCTTGTTTGAAGAATCAATTTTAATTGATTCCAAGGGCATATTGTACAATATATATCAGTATTGGATTCTAAAAGATGCCCTGTAAAAATAATTCAACACCCATTAAGCCTTCAGAAGGCTCTACTATGACTCATGAAGATGAAGAATTGCAACATGATCTATCAAAATTACAAGAGCAAGTGCAACAAATTTCACTCTCGCAAGGAGAAACAAAAAATGAAATGGAAGTTTTGAAGAAAGGTGTGGAAGCGAAGATGGATGGCATGGAAGCTGGCATTGAAGCTAAGTTGGAAAACATGAAGAATGATCTAAAAACAGACATCGAAGGTTTGACAAAGTTGATACAATAAATGTTTCCTAATGGTGAAAATACAGTAGAAGAACCTCATGATGAGAAAAAAATAAATGTTAATCGTGATTTCATAAATTCTAATGTTGGCGAGAAGAACCACCAAATTCCAAAAATGGATATGAGGAAGTTTGATGGAAAGGATCCTGTAACATGGATACTACAGATGGAGCAATATTTTGATCTCCATAACGTGCAAAACACACAAAAGGTATGCATTGCAACTTTACATTTAGAACAAAATACAATTGTATGGTATCGATGGCTTTGCTCCCGTAAAAAAATTGTCACTTGGTCAATTTTTACGGAGGAAATGATAGCACATTATGAGGATACGAAGAGCAACACCTTATTTAGCTAATTCATAAATCTCAAACAAAAGGGTTTAGTGGGGCAGCACATTGAGGACTTCCAAAAATTGAATATAAGGGTAACTGATATTCCAGAGGAACACAGGATCGATCTCTTCATAGGCACTTTAAAGGATAACATCCAACATAAAGTTCGTGTTTTGGAACCGGATTCATTGGAGAAGGCATTCAGGTTGGCAAGAAAATTTGAATGTAAAATAATGGCGACAAGGAAGCCTACCACTCAATTCTATAAAGAAGGAAGTGTTGCTACGCCTAGATTTCCACAACCTACAAGGTTGACACCACAACAATTGGAAGAAAAAGAGAAAAAGGGCTTTGCTACAGTTGTGATAGAAAATACACTAAAGGTCATAAGTGTGCTGAGAAGAAATTATTTTACATAGATTGTGAAGAGGAAGAAGAAAATGAACAAGAAGATGATATACACCAGGAACCAACCCTAGAAGAGGAAGAAATGAATCCGACCATATCATGTAATGCACTGGTAGGAATTACCACTCCTCAAACTCTCAATATAGAAGGACAAATCAAGAAGAAAAAGGTAATAGTGTTGATTGATTCAGGTAGCACCCATAATTTGATTCATTGTAAGGTAGCCAAGGAATTAAATTGTTTCCTATACCCAGCACCAGAATGTCAAGTGATGGTTGCAAATGGAGGAACTATAAATTGCTCTGGAAAATGCCCTAATATCAAGCTAACCATGGGGGAATATGTGTTGACTAGTCCAATTCTTTCCATTCCTATGGGAGGTGCTGATGTTGTACTAGGAGTACAATGGTTACAATCTTTGGGGACGGTAGCTTTCAATTTTCAAGAACTTTTCTTGAAATTTTTTTCAGAAGGAAAGGAAGTCGAATTACGGGGTATTGAAGGGAAGCCAGGAAGGATAATAAGCTCTAATGTCATGACAAAGCTTCTAAAGAAAGAACAACGAGGCGTAATTGCACAATTATGCTCACTAGAAGCTCCGACATCAAAATCATCTATTTCTGCAGATCTCCAACAAGTCTTGGACAATCATTCCAAGGTGTTTGAAAATCCCAAAGGACTCCCACCTATTCGTGATCATGATCATGCTATTCATTTGATTCCAGGAAGTGTTCCTCCAAACATCGGGCCTTATAGATATCCTTATGTCCAAAAGAGCGAAATTGAACGTATGATTGCAAAAATGTTAGAGGCAGGTATAATTCAACCTAGTCAAAGTTCTTTCTCTGCTCCTGTAGTATTGGTACACAAGAAGGATGGATCATGGCGAATGTGTCCGGATTATAGGAAGCTCAATAAGCTCACCATTAAAGATAAATTTCCCATTCCTGTGATTGATGAATTATTGGATGAATTACATGGAGCAATTTATTTTACCAAGTTGGATCTTCGTTCAGGATATCATCAAGTTAGAATGAAGACTGAAGATATTCCGAAAACAACATTTAGAACTCATGAGGGTCATTATGAATTTTTGGTCATGCCTTTTGGCCTTACCAATGCACCTTCTACATTTCAAGAGTTGATGAATTCCATTTTCAAACCCTTCCTTAGAAAATGTGTGCTAGTATTTTTTGATGATATACTAATCTACAGCAGGTCTTGGAAGGATCATGTTGAACATGTTGACAGGGTGCTCAAACTATTGCAGGAGAAACAATTATATGAAAAAAAAATCCAAATGTTTCTTTGGAGTACAAGAGGTGGAATATCTGGGTCATATTGTATCTCACGAGGGTGTTAAAGTAGACCCTAACAAAATTAAAGCCATTAAGGAATGGAAAGTCCCCACAACCATAAAGGAGTTGCGAGGATTTCTCGGGTTAACAGGGTATTATCGCAAGTTTGTTAAGAATTATGGGAGAATAGCAGCACCTCTAACAACATTATTGAAGAAATATGCATTTTCATGGACTCCCGAAGCAACTAAGGCCTTTGAACATCTTAAAGAGGCAATGTGCCTAGCACCGGTCTTAGCTACGCCAGACTTCACAAAAACCTTGATTGTGGAATGTGATGCCTCAGGAAATGGAATTGGTGCAGTTTTAATGCAGGAAGGAAGACCCATTGCTTTTGAAAGTCGTCCAATCAAAGGGAAGTATTTACAGAAACCTATTTATGAGAAGGAAATGTTAGCAATACTGCATGCACTAAAGAAATGGAGAACTTACCTAATGGGAAGACACTTCAAGGTAAAAACTGATCATGATAGTCTTAAACACTTTTGGAACAAAGACTATCTTCAGAAGAGCAGCAAAAATGGGTCACAAAGATGTTGGGTTATGACTTTGAAATAATCTACAAAAAAGGAAAGCTTAATGTTGTTGCAGATGCACTCTCAAGAAAGAATGAAGAGGCGGAAGCATTGCTTTGTGCCATTTCTATTATCCAACCAGATTGAATAACTGAAGCAAGAGATGAATAGAAGAAGGACAAAGATGTATGGACACTCATTCAAAATTTGCAACAAGATCCTTGTACATTTGATACATTTAGTTGGAAAAATGATTCCTTATGGTACAAATATGCTTATATATTTGTAAGAATTCCCAACTAAAACAAAATATTCTTATGGAATTGCACACTTCTCCTTTAGGAGGACACTTAATATTTTTAAAAACTTACCACAGGGTGAAGAAATAATTCTTTTGGGATGGCCTTAAATCTGATATTCAAAAGTTTGTGGTGGAATGTTTGGTTTGCCAGCAGAATAAAGTGGAAACAATTAAGACCCCGGGACTTCTACAACCTTTATCCATTCCAAGTCAACGTTGGGAGGAGATTTCAATGGATTTTATCACAGGTTTACCTAAGTCTGGAGGAAAGAGTGTCATCATGGTGGTAGTTGATAGAATTACCAAGTATGCACACTTTTTTGCATTATCTCATCCATTTAAAGCAAGTATAGTTGCTACTACATTTATGAATAGAATTCAAATGCTACATGGAAGCCCAAGGGTTATTGTGAGCGACAGAGATCCCATTTTTACTGGAAATTTTTGGACGGAGTTATTTTCTTGTTTGGGTACTCAATTAGCTCATAGCTCATCTTATCATCCTCAATCTGATGGTCAAACTGAGATAGTAAATAAATGTTTGGAAGGATATCCTCGCTGTTTTGTATATGATAAACAAACACAATGGGTCCAGTGGTTACCTCTTGCTGAATGGTGGTATAACACTTCCTTCCATACTGCAGCAAAAATGACCCCATTTATGGCACTTTATGGATATCATCCACCATACATCACATCATATTTAAGGCAAAATTCGAAGGTTCAAGCAGTGGAAGATCACATCAAGCATCAGCAAGAAGTTTTCCAACTCTTAATGGATAACCTGAATTTGGCACAAAATCGAATGAAACAACAGGAAGATCAACATCGCAGTGAGAGAATTTTTGATGTAGGATATTGGGTATTTTTACGGCTACAACCATACAAAAAAATGTCCCTCAAGCAAGCAAATAAGGATAATAAATTATCGCCAAAGTACTATGGTCCTTACAAGGTGTTGCAAAAGATTGGTACTATGGCATACAAATTGGAGCTTCCTGCTTCTTCACGAGTGCATCCAGTTTTCCATGTTTCATGCTTAAAGAAGGTTATAGGTGAAAATATTCCAATTCAAACAATATTGCCAAAACTTGATGAGGAAGGAAAAATCATATTGGAACCTGAAGCAGTCACGGAAACAAGAACTCGACAGCTACGAAATCAATCAATTTTAGAGTATCTCATCAAGTGGAAGAACTTACCCACTGAAGATTCTACATGGGAGGATGAGAATTTTATACAGAAGCACCCAGAGCTACTCAAGTGTTGAGGAGAACACTTTTTTGAAGGAGAGGGGCATGTTAGGTCCCTATATTACTAGTATAGTCCCTTATTGTTGTTAGTGTAACCCCCTTATTGTTATTATTGTACCCTTGTAACCCCCATTTTATTATTATTGTTCCCTTAAATTATTATTGTTAGGTCGGCTAGGATTACATTGTGGCCCACTAGGATTACATTATGGCCCCATGGACTCCTATATATAGAAAGGAGGTTTTGTAAATTGGATCATCAAAGATTTGTTCATTTATGTAATGTATTGGAGGTTTCCCCCTCGAAGTGGCTTATTTCTAAGGCATTGATATCTCTTTTCTTATATTTTTGGAGCTAGTTACACAACAGTAATTGCCTAAGAGATATCTTGAAAAGTTTGAAATGGAATACTATAAACCTAAGTGAATCTCCATATCAATTGGATGGAAGTTTTTTGCAGATGATGGATAATGAATGACCTAAGTGAATCTGCATATCAATTGGATGCAAGTTATTTGCAGATGATGGATGATGAATGAGGTGATTTTGATCATAACCTTTACATCTATTTGATAGGAAGCTTCATATACATAGCAACGTTTACACTAGATATAATTTTGGAATTTATATTAGTTGGAATATTTCAATAAAAAACTAAATAGAGTCATCTATTACCAAAAAATATATATTAAGATACTTTAAAGAGACTATAAATAATGGGCTATAGTACCCAAAAGGTGAGAAATCTACATTGACAACTGTTACACAGAATTTTTCACTGTCCCTGCAATTCCCATCTTGCCCATTGGAGGGTCATTTCTGTGATCAATAAGCAGTTTCATGCATTGAAAATACCAGAATTTCATCTCTTTCCATGAGGAAAACATTCCCTCTGTTGACCATTTCCTGAGCAGACCAATAAAATCACCTGTATTTGCCTTGGCAGGAGTAGCCAATTACAATCCCACGTCGAGCTGGAAAATTAACACTAAGCCCACACGCGTTGGTGCTCTGTCCTAGTTAAGCACATACGCCAAGCTGTTAATGGAATTTAAAAAAAAAATAGAGGCAGAGGTTCTATTCCAACCACCTCAAGGATGAGTTATTGGGAGTGGTTGAACTGAAATAACCATGGACTCTATCCTTTATTTAGTAGTTTCCACCTCCCTTGGAACTCTCCTAAAGGATAGGACTCTCTACCACCTTTTTAGGGATCCCAAAGTCTTCCTATCCTCTATAAATATAGCCATCTTCAATTGATGTGCTAGTTGAACAGATAGCTGAAAATTTAGCATAGAGATGAAGCAATCATAACTTCGGGAGAATAGTGCAATGTGATTTTTTGTGTGTGTTGAGAACATAGTGAGATCATGGACTTTTGTTCATGAGAGTGTGGCAAACGTGCTTGGATACAGACCTGCCGAAGGACAGCCTCAACATCAAGGCTTGGTTGTAAAATACCCTTTTCTTTATCATAATAAAATGCATTTGATGTTTATCTTCCACTCTTTTTTACAATTATAATGAGATTTCTAGCATTCCTTGATCAGTTAGATAGGTTGTAACGGTTTTATGATTTTCATGGTTTTACGCTTGTCGTGTTGTCTTGAGTGTCTGTACAAGTAATCGAATGTTGGTAGAAGCGTGTATTGAGATTAAGAAGACCGACATATCAAGAAGCTTTGACAAAAGACAACAACATAGCATCAAAACGAGGTAGGTCATCTTCCTTACTCTGAATTTCATTTACAATCTAGGAAGGTAGATGTTAGTATGTTCTCGTAGTTGCTAGATCCACCCTAGGGCTAGAGGGATGGCATTTGTCTGCAGAGGGTATTTACCTGGACAACAAATTGGTGACTCCACTGGGGAGTTTCCTTTGAGTTTTTCACCCTTTGAGGTCTTAGTCATTCGACAGATTTAGTCGAACGACCATTTCCCTATTTGTTCCTATGTTTTTCATTAATTACGATCTTTTAGTTTTTTCTTCAAGTGGTGAGTCTGGTCTTGGTTGGGAGAAATTATTTATCTTTTCATGTTCAAGCATTGGTGCTTTTATTTTTTTGATAGTAGCACCGATTGGCGCAAGTTTTCAGTTAGCAACCTCTTCCAATTTCCCATTGGCGCTAGTTGTTAGTGAGCAAGTCACTCTAGTTGGCGCTAGTTTCACCCACAAAACTTGTGCCAATTTTAGGGTGTGTGAAAAATTGACATTTTTTCCCTAAATCCTTCACCAGTGTGTCTTTCCATTCTAGTATTTTTCTCTATATGATTTACACGTTCTCCCCTTTACCTTTTCACTTGTGAGCATATATTACATTTCTCATTGTTCAGCTAAAAATTCTTCTTTCTATGATTACTTGATGGAAAAGGGAATGAATGCCTTTTTTGATCTCATGCTTTGGAAGTCCTCTTTGTGCTTGACCTCATATGTCTTGTAGAATTTTGAGGAATTTCATTACAAAGTGTTTAAAAAAATGATTTCATTATTGGTGTTGGTTTGCATCCCTTTTGCATTCATCCTTCCATTAAAGAAATTTGTGTTCATTTAGTTTTCGTCTCAGAGTTTTCCTTTCATTAAGATGCATTAGATCACATTGCATTGAAAAGTATTTTTTGAGATCCATCATTGAACTTGGATTTCATTCTTTAATGATTGAAAGCTAAAAATCACATTGGGTGCATTCTCTTTCATTAAAATCATGCATTAACTAGATTTTCATTTCATCAAAAAATGCATTGAGTGCATTCTTATTCTTTCAAAAGAAAAGGAAATTGTGCATAAATTACAATTGCATAGTTTTCAAAAAAGAGGATTTTGCATAGATTACATTACATAATTTGCATCATTGAATGTTTTGGATTACTTTTGGATAGTGAAAGTCATCTAGTTTGGAAAATTTTCATTTGCAGTGTTGTTTTTTGTTGCATCATTGTTTGAAACTCTTCCCTTAACTAGATAACATTCATCAAATTGAAAGATTTATTTTCTCATATAGCTGCATATAGGAGATTGGCAGATGACATTCGATAGGGCCTTGAAACCGAGACGTAATCCAAGATCAACTTTAAACCTTATTTATTTAACCTAATGAAGCATTGAAACCTAACGAAATATTTCTAGTGGTCTAGGCTAGAGACGTGTTTCAGCTTCTTAAAACCTAGTAGTTGTCACTCGCCTTTCGGCTTCAGACAGCACTAGTATGGACTTGTGCTCCCCATACCATTGTGTATATAAAGGGAAACCCCTCTAGGTTTCAATCCTTTTATCCATAGGAAGCCGAGTATTCTGCCTTGTAACCGTGATACACCAAACACAAGATTCGGGGAGACTACCTGCACATACGTTAAGTCCTTGGTCATTTCTCTTTCATTTGATCACCAAGGTGTATATGGCAGTTCACAGAAACTTGGTACACCCTCTTGCTTAGATTACCTGAGTAGTCATTTTGGTATTTTCGTGACTCTTTAAAAGTGAAAAGATCATCGAGCGCTTTTCCTTTCACGGTCATTCAACTTGAAAGTGATAGAGTCACCTTTTTCCTGTTTCTTGACTCTTAAAATATGAAACGATAGAGTCTTGTTTCAATGTCTTAAAAAATAAATTTCCCAAGAAATATTCTTGGTTAAATTTATCTTCCTTATCGCTTCGTTTTATGGTTGTTTCCAATGGAAAATTTTGTGGAGTTTTCCAACCAAGGAATCCCCTGCAAAGGGAATCATGGTCCTTTTCCTGCTTTTGGGAATGTTGGTGCTCCTTATATGGCAAAATTATCCGTTCCTGGGCTAACAGCTGGGTTTCCTGTTTGGTTTTTTTCGACCTCGGTGGTCCCAAGTGCTCTGACATCTATTCGACCATCTCCTCCACTTGAACATCATCATGTTGATTCTAAGGTGGACCTCTCTCCTTCTTCTCTTGTTTCTTCATCCTCGTCTTCTACTTCACCTAGTGAAACTGTAGATTCTAGTAAGTAGGTCGCTAAGAAGAAGAAGAAGAAGACAAAGAAGAAGAAGTCAGATAAGCGAGAGGCTAATGCTGCAGCTATTGTGCCTAATAAACCATCCATCTATCAACCGTCCAACCTTCCACGGAAAGTCAAATTCCCTTTTATGTTGTGCAAAGGTGACCAATTTCTTCGAGATTGCCCTGGCATTCCCAAGGTACTTGAAGGATGGTCCGATGGTCATCCGTCATTTCCTTTGGCTTGTGGAAGTCATATTTGCGACACGTCTTCAACTAGTACTAATAAGACTCGTAAGAAACAAGGTAAGATTATGAATCACTGTAATTTTTTTGAAGGGCATCATCCCATTCACCTTTTTCTATACATGGATGAAGCCACGAGAGTGTTGGACAACCCTACTCTTTCCACACCCTACTTTCCAGCTGGTTAAAAGAAGCTTTCTTTGAGTCCTCTGCTAGTTGATTCAATGATCAGTCAAGAGTCATCCTTGGTTGATATTGTTCCCTCGGAAATTCAAATTCATGAATATGTCCCAAACCAACCATTAGTCGAGGAATCGGTCGACCTGATCCCTCTTACGGTTCATCAGGTATTTTCTGTCAAGAGTGGATCTCTTTCCCCCCACGTTCCTCTTGTTTCTTCAGATTCCTCAGACTTGGAGAAATATTCTCCTGTCCCTATAGTTCAAGAAGTTGCTCCTCCTACTCCCATAATGGAGGTCCTAGAGGATGTTCCTCTTGCTCCTGTAACACTAGGGGATGACCATCTCAGTTCGATGGCACCCCCTCCAAGTATTTTGGTTTCTTCCTTCGATTGGAGTCGATTTTTAGGATATCGCCTTACTTCTTATGTGCCTTTTGAGATCAGGGTACAGGCCTCCCATGTGGTCGTACCCAACACCATTATAGATGAAGGCACATCCGTTAGTGTTTTGTCTTAAACTACTTGGCAAGCTTTTGGTTCTCCACCACATATGCCTATTATGCAGAATCTATTGGAATTTAACAGAAGAAACAGTCAACCGTTAGGGATCCTTCCGAAGTTTCCTGTTACTTTAGGAGGGAAAACCGTCTATATAGACGTGATGGTCGTTCCAGGCCCCTTAGATTTCAATTTACTCTTAGGGCACGACTATACGTATATCATGGGTGTGCTAGTCTCTTCCCTCTTTCGTGTGATATATTTTCCACACAAAGGTCAAATTGTGACCATTGATCAGCTTTCATTCTTTGGTCCTGACGTGGCAGCTGGCCTGCCATCATCTCTTCTGGGTCTTTATCCACTGGTTTTCTCTTCCCCACCATAGGTTAATTATGTGGCTACATTTCCCATGCCCGCATTCAGTGATAGTGTCCTTGTGCATTGTGTGTTGGGGGCATTAGGTCCTGGTTTTCAAGATGTTTTTCTCCCTTACAGTGTGGAACTCTTGGAAGTCATGACTTCTTATTCATCATGACGAAAGGTCATCCGAGCATCGTTCATTTTCTTGTGTCAAGCTCCTAAAAAAATGAAACAAGCTCTTTAGAGCACAGTTCGTTTACTTGTGTCAAGCTCCCTAAAAAATGAAACAAGATGTCATAAGGATAGTTCTTTTAATGTGTCAACCTCGTTAAAACAATAAAACACGTTCTCGTTCAATTCAATTCTTTGCCAGATCTCGTAAAATCCCAGTCGAGTCTTTCTCTTGATCTCATAATTTGAACCTTCACTCCATCTACCTTTCATATGGACTGAAGCTTGGGGGGCATGTACCTCAAATTAAGTCACCATGTTGGGGGAATGCTTAATTTTTCAAGCATAATTTATTTCCATTTCAATCTTGTGTAAAAATGAAACTAGTTTCAATAATATTTTATCTTTGTTTTAAGCTTCTGCAAAAATGAAACCATTCCCATTTTACCTCTTGTGATTGCCATTTTATCATCCTATTTTTGCCAAATGAGCCTTAGTTTTCTCACTCCATCATCACTATCTGCTTGGGCGATCATATGCCTTCACTTGTTTGTTTCACCCATTCCTGAGGAACCACTACGATGAGTGGTCTTGTTAGCCAGCGTCTTGCCCTTTACTTGTTCTGAGCAGTTACACCATTATCGGAACTAGTAGCTACCCTTAATACCACTCGTTCCTCTAGGAGGAGTCATATTTCAGCTCTTTTCTAACTCTCGAAAATTGAAAATATTATCAAGACTCGTGTCATTTTGAACTCGTTAAATGGCTATGAAAAAATATCTACCCAGTATGTGTTTAACCCCTTTTCAGGATGGGATAGATTATTTACGAAAAAGGAATAACTTAGCCTATCACGACTAAGAGGTTCTTTCATATATTGTTTTCTACCTTTTCGGATCTGAGGGACTATTTATGAAAAGGGACCTGTTGTAGTTTTTTTTTCCACTTCTTTTAAAACTCTCTAAAAATTAAAAGATGTCAATTTCTCCCTTTGTCAGACTCGTTAAACCTTGATGACATCAGATTTCGTCGCCATGATGTTACTCGAGTTCCTCCTTCCTAGGGCTCGTACAATGCACTAGGTTGGATTTGTCCGGAGGACAAAATTATATGACAAGCATATGGTATCCTCTTCAATATTGTGTAAAAGTAAAGAGGTACTCACCAAAAATGGTGGGGGAAAATGGAAGTTATTCATCAGTTGTGTTGGTTGTATGTCACTCTTGAACATGACACTTGTCTGTAGTTCATGTCGGGTTGGGATATTTTTACTCTGCCACTTTGCCTCCATGGGTTTAGGAAATCCGTTTGCCTCTCATTTGATTACCAATATTGTCAACATGACTTCTGATCCTATTTGAGTCAAATGATGCCAAATTCTGGAGTCATGTCGCTGATATGTTCCAGAGAAAAATCCTTCTGCACTTTGTACATTCCTGATTCTCTGTTTCAGTCTTGATTCACACTCATATTATCTTCTCTGTTTCGTGTCTCTGATGTGGGATTCATTATGACCCTCCTTCGATGGATCGCTTCTTGTTTACTTCAACTCATTATCCAGGAAGTTGATCTAAAGACTCCTTTCTGGTACCTTAGAGCTTTCATGCCCTAATGGCAAGTTCTTCGCATTCGATGACAAGTTCACATCATTGGCCTTCGATTGGGAAATTTCATAGGTGTTCAACTTCAGATCACTATTCACATTCCGTAGATTGTACTAGTAGTACCTTGAGAGAAATTGACATTATGGGTGGTTTCTCTCGCACTTGTTAACGGTTCACATCATTGACCGGTAATCAAGTTATTTTATAGCATGTTCGACTTAAACACATGTATTCACATGTTGGAATTTGTACTTTGATCGGTTGGTGTTGGAGCGTAAGAACCTAGGCTTCGATCACAAAAGTCCTAGTTGCGAGGAGTGATGAGTCATTCACGGTTATATACATGATTCTTTAGATGGATGGCTATTACCATACCGTGGGTTCTCTTGTTTTGATCCTCTCTATATGGATGGTTGCGCCCATACTGTGGATCTATTTCACATGATCCTTTCATTTGGATGGATGCGTCCATGCCGAGGATACATTCACATCATTCTCTTCTTGATGGATAGTTGCACCTATACCATGGATTCATGTATTTTCAACAGAGATTTCAGTTATGTATATGTATCTATTCTTGATTTGCAGCTCTCCCAATAGCAGTGTCTGGTTCCTTACACATACTTTTAAAGCATTTTTAATATTCCAAAATTTTAGCCTCCAAGCTAAATGGAATATTAGAGTTGTTTTATCATAAGGAAGGTGAATAAATGGGTAGGGAAGCCCATTAACCTCTTTAGAAGGACCAATAACACTCCTAATGTGAAAAGGGGTAAGAATAAGCAGCTTATTTGAGAACCCTTGTGTGTGGACAGAGCTGAGATCATGTTGATTCCGTCAACTTTGACCAAGTCAACAAAGCTGTCTAGATACATTGAACCACCTTGATGGACAACGCAGTTTTGGTGGAGGACAACTTCCATGAGTTTGATGGCACATGTGGATGGGACCCAATGTGGAGAGGTTCACTTGCTATATATGAAGATGATGGAGGCCTTTCTTATTCATGCTTTTTTATTTCAATCTCTTGATCTTGTCTATTTAGACTTGGCTTCCCCTTGTTGTTTAGCAAGGTATCACTGGGTATTCCCGAGTGGGAATCCCACCTCTTCCCTTGAGAGGCCTCTTGGGAGAGCTTGTCATGTATTGCTCCACATCCAGGCTCAAGGACAAGCATCATTCTTCAGTCCAAAAATTATTTCTATAGTAGGATATTGCTCAGTTGCAGGGTGTTGCACTGGAGGATTCTTACACCACTTCTGGGTCTGTTTCTCAGTAGAGGGTGCCTTCCTTCTCTTGAGAAATCAGCTATGGAGATTTCTGAGCACATTTCATATCTTGGCATCAGGCCAAAGTGGTTCTCATCTCCTACAACATATTGCCTTGCAGGAACTGCATCATTTTTCACATAGTTGCTGCAGTAGGGTTAAGACTCTTGTTTTTGAGCTAGTTTCCTAGGGAAAGGGCCAACCCTTCTCCCAGAATGCTAGAGGAAGGGATCCTCATCCCTATTTTGTATTTTTCAGCTATATTTTTATAATTTTGCAGTAAGACTACATTTTCTGAGCTCAATATTCAAATATTCTCTTTATTGTACATGTGTTTCATGAAACCCTTGTTGGGTTAGCTTTATAATGTAATAAGAGGGCCAGATCTCTGTTTTCTTAGAATATTTTTCGATAGAGTACCAAATCCATGTTATTTTATCATTTTACTCCAGAAACCCTCAATAAATAACGTTTTACATGCTTCAATATTTTTCTGCATAACTCAAGTCATGGGATTTGGCTATTTTCAAGCTATTAGGTAGCCAGGAGATCTGTTTAACATAGAAAAAGGGATTTATTTTGATCCCCTTTTTTATGTGAGGACCTAACATCATATGTTAAGGGAAACCAGTGTTATTTTTCCCACAAAAAATGTAGATCTTCATAAATAACGTTTTCAGGGTCTAATTCATGCATTTTCCCCACTTGGGAATGTGTAGGCATTCTTCCTTTGTTGTTGTTTCACTCAATTGAAATATATGTGCTTATGAACACATCATACGAATCTATCTGTTGGATCTCCACATCTGGAATATCTTAATATATTCTCGATAGTGTATAATTTCCCTATTTTGGGATATTACAGTGGTATCAGAGCAACTTTCTTGGCTCAGCCTATGAGTCTTGGCCAAAGAGATCAAAATATTGAAGAGGATGAGTTTTATCTCATCATATTTCAGATCCATGAAGAACCTCCCCAAGGAGGACAAGCAGGAAGAAGAGGAAGGACCCTACACTTCCTATTCTCACCAAGAAGGAGACAGGGAGATGAGCAGGAAAAAGACTCCATTATGTGGAGGAAAAAGGGAAGATAGGCTTACAAAGATTCTTCCAAAATCTTTTCAGTGCATCAATTAAAATCTTAAGAAGATGAGAGGAGAGATGGAATCTCTTGAGGAGTTTGGATCTAGGGTCAGATCTAGATGGGTATATAATAGGTGTGAGCTTGCAGCTACACCCTATTATGCACAACACAGTCAAATGCCCAGGTTTGCTATGAGAGAAATGAAAGGAGAGGAAATGCTAGAGAAGGGAACTCTTAGAAATTTCCAGCCAGAGTATGAATCTCAAACTGAGAAGTTTAGAGATCATATTACTTTCAAAGAATTCTGCAAGATCAAGGTCGAGAGGAGCCAGCTACATGACATGGATAGATTTTTTCTATCTACCTTTGATGGATCCCCAACTTGCTTGGCCAAATCTTGGGTGGAGGAGTTGTGTACTTATTTGCAGCAGTACCCAATTTCTGAAGAAGAAGCTGTCAGAGTTGCAGCGCTGCACTTTGAAGGTAAGGCCTTTGCTTGGTGGATATTTGAGTCATTTTCATTGAAAAATGTTAATACTTCTTCCTTTTGAAAGTTCATTAATTATTGGTTGAGATATTTGATACAAAACATGAGGCAATCAGACCAATGAAACTTTTGCATAAGTTGTGAGGAAATGCAAACTCAAAACCACTTCAAAAACCTATGGGAGGAGGTCATATCTTGCATGATACCTTGCTGAAGGCAAGATCTTTGTTTCATAACCTTGGACAAGATAGCATGAAGGGTCCTTTTGAAAAGGAGGGTCCTCTTATTGAGCAGTTACCTCCTATTCATATTGAAGATGAAAAGAAGGATGGGAGTTACAGCGTTGTCACATCTAGAGCATATATAGTTCCTCATGCAGAGGAAGGAGGAGCACATGCTCCAATAGGAGGGTTTCTTGTGTCATTGCAAGAAGTTCCCCAGGATCTCATACATGGAGGTCCCAGCACAATTAGTGAGAAAAAAAATTGTGCAGCATTGCAGCTGGAAGGAGGAGGTAGGGGGGAAGAGAAACATCACTTGATGGGAGGCACACATCGTTCTCTATTTCAGAAAGGTAATGCAAGGAAGAGGCAGACTGATTTGATTTGTAAGGGTAGGGGCAAGGCTTCCCAACCATATGTGAAATCTACTCTTGACATTGATGTCTCAATACATGGAGGCATTCCACCTGGGAGGCCACCTGATCTAGAGATGATGAGAGGCATCTTTCCATTTGGTTCACCCCTCTTAGATTCCAGAGAGGTAAAAAAATTGGAGGAGTCTAGTGTAGCGCAGAGATTTTGGGATAAAATCAAGGAGGAGGGGGACATCCTTCCATTTTCAGCACCACCCACTCCCACTATATGTAGTGCGCTGATAGAGGTTGCTGCAGTCATGGAGGATAGCACCTTCATGGTGCAAGGGAGCTGCTCCATGGATTTCAAAAAACAGAGGGAACTTCCTTTGAGGAAGGAATTCTCCATACATTAGAGTATATGGAGGCCACTCATGCTTACTTGGGCCAAGATTGGGAGATTACTTTTGGAGGAGAGCTTCTCATGGGAGGCCAACTTCCAAAGGTCACTACTTCTTTTTTAGCATGAGAAGTTGCATGATGGGCATGGCAGCAATTTGGAGGATGACTTTTGCATGAGGGATATCAAAGGAGAAGACATCAACATGTGGAGATCTTCACATTATAGATCATTAGCGTTGTCTCTTAGGAGGATTGATCCATACTGGAGGTCTCAACTTTTGGTAGAGTAATCCAAGGATCTCAGTGCATGCATGATTCTTGATGATCTAGATGGAGATGATAGATATATGGTGGATGATATGATCATCTATTCTTATGGAAGAATCTTCTTGACTAGAGCTTCTAATCTCAAGGAGAAGCTACAACATGCAGCACATGAGGACTTCTTCTCGATGCATTTTGATGCATATCTCTCTTTGGTAGAGGAGTTCATTTTGGAGGGCATTCATCATGACATATTTCAACATATGGAGAGATGCATAGCCTGAATGGTGATAGAGAGGATGTCACAAACACCTTCCTACTCAATGGGATTAAAGGAGCATTTCCAGTTGAGTCATTTCATCTCAAGACCTCAAGTGCATGATGGAGAATGTACAATTCCACCTAATGTTTTGTACTTATTGTCTTTTTATGAGCAGCATATTGTACCAAGGAGGATTATTCCTTCTTTCATATTTTATAATGATGTAATTGAATCCACTTTTAGCATCGAGATTGGTTATCTCATTGGTGGTTTGTGGGGGAAACCACATGATTTTTGGTGTGCACCATTGACACCCTTTTGTACTTTCATGTTTATATTTTGTAAAATGATTGTGCAGCAATAAAGTGGCTCGAAAAGCAAATTTTTTTTTAAATTGATGCAGGCAAGGAATTCCCTATGCTGGTTCCTTGTATGGGACCTTGATCCACTTTCCGGTTGTCATATGACAACTTGTTTCTATTGGTCTTCGCTTCCATGTATTGCTAATTCCACGGGGAGCTCTATTTAGAGAGTGGGATATGATTTGAAGATGCCCTTTGGGGGTATGATTCTCCCTACTTTGCATAATGCATGTTTCAGGAGAAGCAATGGGCAACCCATGGTTGCCAAATTACATCTCTCTTCTTCATGTGGGAGAAACCATTTGGAGAACTTAAGTTTTTGGAGGAGGCACTTGATGGTTTATTTGTTTGATGGGGTAGCTTGGGCCACTCTTGGAGGTCATGAAATTTTAGCCCAAGATCTGCAGCAGCCCCATACTTATCATAAATGGGGAGAGAAACCACTTGGTTGGGAGGATCCGATCTCTCCATGCAATCCCAACACATTGCATGAACCAGGGGTTGAGGATATTTTTGAGCTAAATAGATTGGCTCATTCCATTTGGATGATAGCATGGGTGTGGGACACACTCACTGGGAATAATATTTCCCATGTTCATCATCACTCCTACCTTAAGGAGGCCATTGGACAGCAGGGAGGTTTCCACTTACATCTTCCACCTTTCTGTGATGTAAGCCATATGGTTTTGCATGCATGGGAGGAAACATTGGAGTACAGATTTGTAGCAGATCATGTTGAGCAGTGGTGGAGACTTTTTGATGAGGAGGCCACAAGAAGAGGAGGGGAGGATTTTTTCTCTCCTTATATAGTTGCGTGAGGACAAGCAAAATTTTGGAGGGGAGGACTGTAATATTCCAAAATTTTAGCCTCCAAGCTAAATGGAATATTAGATTTGTTTTATCACTAGGTAGGTGAATAAATGGGTAGGGAGGCCCATTAACCTCTTTGGAAGGATCAATAACACTCCTAATGTGAAAAGGGGTAAGAATAAGCAGCTTATTTGAGCACCTTTGGGTGTGGACAAAGATGAGATCATGTTGATTCAGTAAACTTTGACCAAGTCAACAAAGATGTCTAGATACATTGAACCACCTTGATGGATAGTGCAGTTTTGGTGGAGGACAACTTACATGAGCTTGATGGAACATGTGGATGGGACCCAATGTGGAGAGGTTCACTTGCTATATATGAAGAGGATGGAGGCCTTTCTTATTCATGCTTTTGTATTTCAATTTCTTGATCTTGTCTGTTTAGACTTGGCTTCCCCTTGTTGTTTAGCAAGGTAGCACTGGGTGTTCCCGAGCGAGAATCCCACCTCTTCCCTTGAGAGGCCTGTCGGGAGAGCTTGTCCTGTATTGCTCCACATCTAGGCTTAAGGCCAAGCATCATTCTTCATTCCTAGCGTTATTTCTATAGCATTATATTTTTGAGTTACAGGGTGTTGCAGTGGAGGATTCTTACACCACTTCTGGGTTTGTTTCTCAGTAGAGGGTGCCTTCCTTCTCTTGAGAAATAAGCTAGGGATATTTCTGAGCACATTTCATATCTTGGAAGTAGGCCAAAGTGGTCCTCATCTCCTACAGTGCAGTGCCTTGTAGGAACTGTGTCATTTTTCACAGAGTTGCTGCAGCAGGGTTAAGACCCTTCGTTTTGAGCAAGTTTCCTAGGGAAAGGGCCAACCCTTCTTCCGGAAATCTAGAGGAACATATCCTCATCCATATTTTGTATTTTTCAGCTATTTTTTTGTAATGTTGCAGTAAGACTACATTTTATTAGCTAAATATTCAGATTTTCTCTTTATTGTACATGTGTTTCATGAAACCCTTGCCAGGTTAGCTTTATAATGTAATAAGAGGGCCAGATCTCTATTTTCTTGGCATATTGTTCCATAAAGTACCAGATACATGCTATTTTATCATTTTACTATAGAAACCCTCATAAAATAACATTGTACATGCTTCAGCATTTTTCTGCATAACTCAAGTCATGGGATTTGGCTATTTTCAAGTTGTTAGGTAGTCAGGAGATCTGTTTAACATAGAAAAATGGATTTATTTCTGATCCCATTTTTTATGTGAGGGAAAAATATCATATGCTAAGGGAACCCAGTGTTATTTCACCCAGTAAAAGCGCAGATCTTTAGAAATAATGTTTCCAGGGTCTAATTCCTGCATTTTCCCCACCCGGGAATGTGTAGGCATTCTTAATTTGTTGTTGTTTCACTAAATTGAAGGCTATGTGTTTATGAACACATAATATGAGTCTATATACTATATATCCACATCTAGAATATCTTAAGATACTCCCAATAGTATAGAATTTCCCTATTTTGGGATATTACAGCATTTCACTCCTCACTCATGTTCAAAATTCATACTTTAGGGGGCATATGTTACACAACATTTTGTCACTATCCCTGAAATTCCAATCTCACCCATTGGAGGGTCATTTCTGTGATCAATAAGAAGTTTCATGCCTTGCAAATACCATCATTTCATCCCTTGCCATGAGGACAACATTCCCTCTGTTGACCATTTCCTGAGCAGACCACTAAAAACACATGTTTTTTCTTTGCCACGAGTAGCCAGTTACACTCCCATGCCAAGCTGGAAAATTAACACTTAGCCTGTGCCAGCTGTTGCTTTGTCCCAGTTAAGCACCCGTGCCAAGCTGTTTATGCAATGTTTTTTTAAAAATAGAGGCGAAGGTTCTTTTCCAACCACCTCGAGGAAGAGGCATTGGGACTGGTTGGATTGAAATAACCATGGAATCCCTCCTTTAGTTACTAGTTTCCACCTCCCTTGGAACTCTCCTAAAGTATAGGACTCTCTCCCACCTTTATAGGGATTTGAACCTCCTCCTCTCCTCTATAAATATAGCCATCCTCCATTGATGTTCTAGTTGAAAAGATAGCTGAGAAGTTAGCATAGAGAGGAAGAAATCATAGCTTTGGGAGAATAGTGCAGTGTGTGATTGTTTGTGTGTGTTGATAGCATAGTGAGATCTTGGACCTTTGTTCATGGGAGTGTGGCAAACATGCTTGGATACAGACCTGCTGAAGGAGAGCCTCAACATCAAGGCTTGGTTGTAAACTCCCCTTGTCTTTATCATAATAAAATGCATCTGATGTTTATCTTCCACTGTTGTTTACAATTATAATGATATTTCTAGCATTCCTTGATCAGTTAGATAGATTGTAACTATTTTATGTTTTTCATGGTTTTACGCTTGTCATGTTGTCTTGATTGTTTGTACAGGTAGTTGAACATTGGTAAAAGCATGTATCGAGCTTAAGAAGGGCGACATATCAAGAGGCTTCGACAGAAGACGACAACATAGCATCAGAACAAGGTAGGTCATCTTCCTTTCTTTGAATTTCATTTACAACCTAGGAAGGTAGATGTTATTATGTTCGCGTAGTTGCTAGACCCACCCTAGGGCTAGAGAGATTGCCTCTGTCCGCATAGGGGATTTACCTGGACAACAAAAACATAGAGAGATTCAACTAGGCTTGTGTGGATGAAATGAAAAGTACAAGTGGAAAATGTATAATTCTACTTAGAAGAGTCTTTGGTTGCATGGTTAAGCAAGAAAGAGTCATTACTTTATCTATCTAGAGTAGAAGTGGAATACATAGTAGTTACTTCTTTTTGCAGACAAGTGTTTTGGATGAAATGGGCTCTACAAGATATTAAGGTAAATTTCAGTGAACCTATATCTATTAAGTTTTTCATTTCAAGTGTAATAATAATTTCAAAAATAAAATATTATACTTCCTTCAATCACTAAACATGTCATCATAAACTACCACTTCCTCACACAACAAGTCTTTGAGAAAATAGTGAAGATGGAATACATACCCACAAAGCCTCTTGTTAGAGAACCATTTGAATATGTGAGACAAAAATTAGGTATAGTTCTTGTAAATTATTGTCACTTGTTTGACTTCAAAAGAAGAGCCTAGAATATTACAGATAATATGAAATTGAGTGCAATATTTATGTGGGAGAGTAACAATATCTAAGGGGGGGAATACAATATAAGGAAGGATTAAAAAGTGTAACAAGAAGCATATGATTGTGTCAATAATTTGAAGTATTAAAGAAGCATAACAAAGGACCATCATCAAATTGCAAGATCAAGTAGTCTTCTTCATGAAGAAGCAACATTAACAAGGTTCATCATTTAAACGTTCATTTTTTAATGAAAATATTTATGAAAAAAAAATTACATATGTATATATAAATTATATAAACATGTAAATAAATATTATCAAATGTACACAGTAGTATTATAAATTTTCATATCTAATTAATAGATGTTGAAGATGAGTCTAGCTCATTCTTTATTGGCATTGTCATAACTTTCTCAAAAGCTCCTCTTGAATCTAAAAATGAATATGGAATGAATCATTGTACATTATGATAAATCTTGTATTTAAATGACATTTGATCTATGAATAAAAAAGAAAATGGTATCTCTTCATATATTTGAGAAACAAATTAGGGATAGTTCTTGCAAATTATTGTCAGTTATTTGACTTCAAAAGAAGAGCCTATAATATTACAGAGAATATGAAATTGAGTGCAATATCTATGTGGGAGAGTACACAATATCTAAGGGGGAGAATACCATATAAGGAAGGATTAAAAAGAGTAACAAGAAGCATATGATTGTGTCAATAATTTGAAGTAGTCAAGAAGCATAACAAAGGACCATCATCAAAGAAGCATATGATTGTGTCAATAATTTGAAGTAGTCAAGGAGCATAACAAAGGACCCTCATCAAATTGCAAGATCAAGTGGTCTTCTTCATGAAGAAGCAACATTAACTAGGTTCATCATTTAAAGGTTCATTTTTTCATGAAAATATTTATGAAAAAAAAAATACATATGTATATATAATTTATATAAACATGTAAATAAATATTCTCAAATGTACACAGTAGTATTATAAATTTTCATATCTAATTAATAGATGTTGAAGATGAGTCTAGCTCATTCTTTATTGGAATTGTCATAACTTTCTCAAAAGCTCCTCCTGAATCTAAAAATGAATATGAAATGAATCATTGTATCTTATGATAAATATTGTATTTAAATGACATTTGATCTATGAATAATATGGAATGAATAATTGTACATATGAAGATTCATGAGATCCACATTTCCACCATACTACTTGCAAGTTCTATATGAATATATGTAGTCTAATAACTAATCAGTTATGATATTTGTGTAAATATGGAAACGGTTCCGTGATATAAAGGCCAACATGGGATCAAACTACAATGTTACATTTCACTCCATCACTACTATTACTCTAAATCCTTTAGCTTTGTATTATGAAAGAAAATTTATATATGCTATGCTTTATTTGAATGCTAGATTTAAATGTATACAAATGGTGAATGGTTAAAGTATTAAAGTAGAAATTGGTTGTCGGTCTTATAAAAGATAAACTTCATTTTCAGAAGAAGAATTAACATCACATTCTTCATATCTCTCCAAGAAGACTATATTTATCACAATGTTTTGAGTAGATCATGAAGATAATAAAAAAAGGACATTTGGAAAAGGAAAATAAAGATCTAAATGCATATGATAGTCAATAAGGTAGTGCATAAATTCAAGCAAACAGTGCAACAAAGCTCAAATAAATACTAATATTGTAGGGGAATTTCATACATGCAATAAAAAAACAAGAAAAAGAGGGAAACAAAAAATTTCACCATCAGATATCATTGAAAGAGACACCACTAGTACTGATATATTGAATAACTTCATACATTGAACTACTACAAATGGAAATGAAGAAACAAACATCAATAGACTCTAAATGGCCTTTCATACAATTATTTTTTTGACAGAACCCTTTAAAGATAAGACTAATGCCCTACAATGAAGATTTCATATACATCCAGAAACAATAAAAAAAAAATTATGTTCTAAAGAGAAAGAAAGAACCAAGTATGAGGTGACATAATGGAACTTGAAGAATAGAGTTATAATTATTTACTCTATAGAATTGATAGGTGTAGAGATAGATGGAGATAGAAAGGAAAATAAAAATAAAGCTGATAATGAATAGTGTCAAGAAATCCTGGTAGCTCTGAAACCTTACCGAAATTTTCAGAAGCAGCAGAAGCTTGAAGAATAGAGTTATAATTCTTTACTCTATAGAATTGATAGGTGCAGAGATAGCTGGAGATAGAAAGGAAAATAAAAATAAAGCTGATAATGAATAATGTCAAGAAATACTGGCAGCTCTAAAACCTTACAGGAATTTTCAGAAGCAATAGAAGCTTGAAGAATAGAGTTATAATTCTTTACTCTATAGAATTGATAGGTGCAGACATAGATGGATATAGAAAGGAAAATAAAAATGAAGATGATAAAGAATAGTGTCAAGAAATCCCGACAGCTATGAAACCTTACAGGAATTTTCAGAAGTAGTAGAATCTTGAAGAATAGAGTTATAATTCTTTACTCTATAGAATTGATTGTTGAACCCTTAGTTAAACTGAGAGGGGGGGGGGGGTGAATCAGTTTAACACATTCATGGACTTTTTAAAAAAATTTCATTAACACTTGTTTACACCTTGATTTCATGTTAAACTTAACATGTGAGTAATCTTAGAATGTGAGCAGCAAGCATTAATATAATGTAACAATAGACTTAATATGAGAGCAACAAGTATTAAGTAGATGATATCAACCAGATCAACACATAAACATCATGCACAGAGACACCAGATATAAGTGGAAAACTATAGAGGGAGAAAACCACATCTTATTATTGTTGTGATGCAAAGGCAAGCTCCAACTCCCTCTCAACACTGATTTTCTGTAGGCACCAACCTACAGGAGGCTCCAACCTCAATTCTGCAAGCTACAACTTGCAAGGAAGCTCCAACTCCCATCAATTTCTGCAGGCACCAACCTACAGGAGGCTCCAACCTCAGTCAGCTACAACTGACATTTTATTAGGCTACAACTTGATGTGGAAGCACCAACTCCAATCTATTTTCTGCAGGCACCAACCTACAGGAGGCTCCTACCTCAGTCATCTACAACTGACATCTATCAAGCTACAACTTGATAGGGAAGCTCCAACTTCCTTACTTTTTCAAAAGAAAAACACTTGCTGATTTACCTTGGATATCAGCTCTGTTCTGTACCTTCTCTTCTGCTGTTCAACATTCCTCATATCTGTCCTCGTATCATTTATACATCTTCTCAGATTCACTATCAGCTTCTCCTTATTCTTTGCTCATCTCCTACTTCTACTCTGCCTCATGGCTTCATTTTTGCATTCTCTGACTTTTCACAGCATCTTGTTCTGCTCCTCCTTCTTCTTATCTTCTCCGCCTCAATTCCATACTCTGCATTGTCTACATTCAGTCTCTCTAACCTCTTGCAGCTTTCTTATTTTCTTCAACCCTCTTCAATTCTGCTGCACACTCTCTTCTTCTCTCACTTTGTTTCCGTCAACCTTCTCCCCTTGGATATTATCCTATTTTCTAAAAAAAAAATCTTCCTGGATGTTTGTATTCTACTGGGAATTCGAAATGGACATCCATGTCTCTTTGCCTTCTGCCTTCCCATCTCTTTTATCCGCTCATTCAGAAAATATAACTGTAGGTGCTTTTTTTAATATTACAGTGGGATATTTTCTCTCTTTCAGAGACTTTCCAATGCATCGCAAACAATAAAAAATCGATTAAAACATTTACATTAAAATTACAATGAGAATTCCAACTCAACTCATTTAGTCGTTTGGCTCGATGCATGTTTGTCTTTTCTTTGACTGTGTCTATCTTTTCTGTGACTTTTTTTTTATCTCTTTTCATCTCTGTTTTCTCTTCTGTCCTCTGTTGTGGTGTAACTGTTGCATACGTGTAACTGAGCTTTTTATATCAGTGCATTTTTTAAATATGTGGAACTCCTGACTGTAATTCTGGGCAAATTCCAACTCTTTACACGCGGCAAGTTTCTTGTTGATGTGGAAGTTCTACAAGTGGAACATTCATGCATTGCAATCATTTTATATTACAAATCACCCTCCACCTTAAGCGGAGGCCCGCGACATCTTTTAATACAATCGCAACAACGCGTTATATATATATATATATATATATAACGTAATTTCAACTCTCGGCATAGTTATACAATGTTTTAACAAGAAAACTGCCATGTCCACTTTAACACTAAAGAATCATGTTTAATACATAACTAATGCCCTTTCGGGCCCACTTGCCACGCTTTCCGATGTAATATGTTACTCCTCCAGCGATTTTCGATTGTGATTGATCGCAATCGCAAGCTGCCTTGCTTCGATGCGATTGATCACTATTCACTGTTCTTTGCCGATGTGATTGGAGCTCAAATACTTATTAATCATAGTTTATAAGCCCATCGGGTCCGGGCTTCAATCGCAATCGCAAGTCTTTTAATATATGTTTCAACGGTCTGTTTCTTTCCGATGCGATTGACCACTGTTCACTGCATTTTTCTGATGCGATTGGAACTGGAACTCAAACATTTGTTAATCATAGTTTATAAGCCCATCGGGTCCGGGCTTCAATCACAATCGCAAGTCTTTTAATATATGTTCCGACGGTCTATTTCTTTCCGATGCGATTGACCACTGTTCACTGCATTTTAATGATGCGATTGGAACTGGAACTCAAACATTTGTTAATCATAGTTTATAAGCCCATCGGGTCCGTGCTTCAATTGCAATCGCAAGTCTTTTAATATATGTTCCGATGGTCTGTTTCTTTCCGATGCAATTGACCATTGTTCACTGCATTTTGCCGATGCGATTGAAAAGGGTCCCACCTTATGGTTCTTTGGTTCTGTTAATAAAGCGCTCCATATATTTTAATAGATATATATGTATACTTGCCGCTTCGGTTAAGATTCCCGGAATATTGTTTATGTATTCCTCCGCCTGGGGTACCGATTCTTGGAATAAGGTTTGTATATATATATATATATATATATATATATATATATATATATATATATATATACTTGTCGCTTGGGTTAAGCGATTCCCGAAATATTTTTCTCTGCCTCTGCGTGTGATAATGGCTTTGCCTCTGCCTCTGCCTCTGCTACTTCTTTGTCTCTTCCTTTCCGCTATATCTGATGCCTTAGTTTATTTGTGCTCCTTTCTCTGTTGCGTATATAGAATCCACTCCACCTGTTATACTTGTAGCTCCGATCTTCTACACCTTCAATTCAATAGTTCTTTTCCTCAACTTCGAACTCTGCTACGTTACCAGAGTTTTGTTCCTCATCTTGATTTAATTATGCAGAATGAATTGCGATGTATTCTTCCCAACAGTGCTTCATAGTCTTCCCACTTGAATAATTGTTCCTCATTACTCTGTCTCTCCAGTTCTGCTATTAAATGGCCCTCTTCTACTGTCTCACTACTTTTCAGCACCTCATCTGACTCCTACTGCCTTTGTTCCTTCTATGCTCTACTTGTCTTATGCTCTCTCTACTGCCTCTGCTTCTTGTCTGCTTCTTTTTTCCTTGTTGTTGTTTCAGGTGTTTCTCTTTTGCCACAGGGTTTATTCAACTCTGTTTATAAACCTTGATAGACTCACAATCATCCATGCACAGTCAATTGCACATAGGAGCCATTTATACTCCCAATTATCTTCTTCTCTTAACTTTGCCCCTTTCAAAATCCAATGGCCCGCATTTTGTCCTTACTACTCTGCACCTTGAATAGCTCTTTGCTTCTTTTCTATCCTCTGCTCCTTGACTGATGCTGCTCCTTACTTCTCTTTTTGCTTCCTCTGCTACCTCTCTTCTACCTCTATTCCCTGTCTTCTACTTTGCCTTATGGGTAGTTTAGGTGCTGCTCCTGTCTTTACCTTTGCCATCAATGCCAACATTTCCAACAGTCTCCCCCTTTGGCATTGATGGAAACACATTAATAATTTCCTTTTAGAAGCCTCCTTTTGCTTTTACTCCCCCTTTGACATCAATGGAAAAGGGTTGCACATTTCTTAGTGTTGATTTTGTCTTTGCATTTCTTCTCTCTGATTTGTGTTTAGACCACCTTCTTCTGACTTTGTACCCTGCTGCTCCATACTGGTGTACAAGACTTGTTGAGAGAACACTTTGAGGATTATTGGACTTGACTGTACACTCTAAATTAATACAAATCCAAAGCACAAATTCCTTGCACTTGTGTAGAGTGTAGGTGATTATAGAACAACCATATATCATCAGACTCATATAATCATAGATGCTTCATTTGACCAAAGCTAACATGCTGAGAATGCTTCAAATACACTTCTATCTCTAGTATGATCTTCATCAGAAATACAAATCTGTTGAGGAAGATCGTAGATGGAATATGTCTTCTCCTGCAATACTCATCTGCAGTACCACACCTGTTCAATTATGATAATGATGCCAATATATCATTGGTTGTTTTGGTACACCTTTCCTTCCTGTTGGTGATGATATGAGATAGGATGATGATATTATTCTTAATAGCTTAAGGTTCTTGTTATAGATGTGATCAATGAATTAACCAGAATTTGATCTAAGTGATCAAATGCCTTTACTGCTTGCATAATGTACTTTCACAGCAAAACCTTGAGGCTAGATACATTCAATTTATTTTTTAGTCTTACTTATCAAGCATGCACTTTTCTTTATGACATAAGGGGGTATGTATGTCAGTGATCAATCTCTTTTCAATGGTGAGATGTCAACAAATCCTTTCTGCTGAAGTATGTTCTTGATGATTAAAAGACAGAGTTTTGAGCTTCAACTAACCCAATTAGTCCTTCATACATTTGATACTTTAACTGTTCTATCAGAATGAACTTCCACGAAAGCATATTCAAGATGTTTAATTGAAAACACAGCAAACAGACTTAACACAGTTTTGTAACTGATCTTAAGAAAGAGGCCTTGAAGATATACATGTACCAAATTCAGGAAGGCATGCAATTATATATATAGAAGAAGATATTGCTTCAGTGCTCAATATACTACTTAAAGTGTAAGCAAGATAATGTTATTTTTGCTCTGCTACTGCCCTTTTCATGATGAATGTAGATAATACTGGGAATATTACCTTGAGGTTCTTTTTTCATAGTTCTTTGATCCTGTGGACCTGTATCATGCTTCTGCTCCACTGATAATGCTTGGTAATATGTTGATAAGCATGTTTCTTGTTCCTAAACACCAATTGATATTACTTTGAAAAACCATGCAGAAATTTCACTTTAGCTAGCACATGAACCCATGGCTTATACTATTGGTCTTTTCACTGTTCACACCAACAATCATCAATATACTGAATTTAATCTTGGCATCATTAACCTTTTGCTTATTCTGTCATTTTGGTTTAAAATAATGTCACTACACTTCCTATTCTTGGATTGCTCCAAAATCATTGATGCTTCATATACACTTTCAACTGTTCTAGCATTCAAATCTTCAGGAAGACATCTTCAATTTATTCTCTATGTATCTTCATGGGCTGATTACTCAAAGGTTTATCACTCACTTAACTGCATTTCTCCAAGTGGACCTTTTGAAAGATGTAATGAACTGATGATAGGCACTTTTCTTACTCATCCTTCTTAATGTGATACATTGTTAATTCTAGCAGTAGGAAGTATAGTGTGATCATCACTTTAATGTGCTAAAATCTTCTTAGCTTATATGTTCATTGCTAAGGTTTCCTCTATCATCATGGCTTCTTGCTCTCTTCTCTTCTTCCATCAATATGTCAGCTACTTAATACTTCAAATGATCGTCTTTCTCTATAGTTCTCTTTTAGAGGAAAATCCTTTCACTTCCTGATCTCATAGCTATTCTTATTTCATGGAGTTATTCTTATACTACTTTCATGGTGATTATTTATGAACTTCTCTCCCCCTGGGATGTTGCTTCAAATTTATCACTGGTTGGATATTTTCTATGTTTTCTAGAGCAGCTCCCCCTGAGACTATGCTAGATTCATTATGTTATTGAGATGATAGGCTCCCCCTATCTCTTATCCTTCCATACTTTATTGGGGTTCTTCATAATGTCTGCACTTCTTCTAGATTCATAGTTTTGTTTGATTTTCTTTATTTCTATCATCTGTCTAGAGTTCTTTAATATATAAGGCAGTTTACAGTCCTTTTCTTTGTGGCCAAGCTTGAGGCATACATAAAATTTTATATTATCAAAGCACATTTGAGCTTATGTATAATACTTTGTTCCTCTTCTTGAATACATTTTACAATCAACAATTTGTGTCCAAAATTATTGCATGCATAACAATAGCCATTGAAATGATTTGTGTACCTGGTGAAAAATTGTCTTTTCCATTTGCTTGCTTGAGGTGTTCTTCTTGTTTGCTGCATCTTTTGCTAGTCGGACTCGGTTTGCTTTGTCTTACAACATGTTGCAGTATGTCCTTGTTTGTGGCAGGTAAAACATGTGATATTTTTCATAGGAGGAAAGAACCTCCTTTGACATCTTCCAAATTTTCTCAATTCATCTTCAGGAGCATATGAGCCTTTAGAAGCTAATTTTTTCATCTTCTCATTCTCTGTCCTAACATGTTGCTGCTTGATTCTATTTGTTTCTTCACAAATCCTGTTCTTGCTGGCTTCTATTTGTGTAGTAGTCTTCTGAGCTACTTCACTGTCTTTTACAGTTTTTACAAAGATGATTTTCTTGTTATCTTCAACCTTGGACTTACTGGTTTCACCTTCATATCCTATCCCAGTATTTATGAGAGGTGACCTTTGAGAATTTAGCATTTTGTCCAATTTTTCAGTGCTTTTCCTTAGAGGTGTATTCATTAATAGTTCTCTTTGGGATTTTTCTAAATTATTTCTCAGGCTCACTACTTCTTCTTCTAATCTTTCACATTCTAGATTTTTCTCTCTCATTTGTTGCAGCATAGTGTCTTCTACTTTCTTTGCCTCCTCAAGCTGTGTCTTTAGATCAATAATTTCCTTCCTATCTTCATATTCTCTCTAATCACATATTTTCACTACTATCTTAAGGTCTTTGTTTTCTTTCTTCAATCTTTCTATTTCAGTCAAAGCAGTGTCAAGTTTGGCTTTTTCTTCAGCTGTAATTTCTTCATGGTTCTTATCTCCATTCACACTAGCGGGTACTTCATTTGATTGAATATTTTCTTTTTGACATGAAGTTTCCTTCTTCTTGATTCTCTTATCCTTCTTGTCAGTGCAGTCCTTAGTGTTTACTCCATGCATGAAGTGCAATCTATCCCAGATTTATTTTGCAGAGGTTAAATCCATTATCAACTCAAGGTCCTTGTTATGAAGACTGTTATATATCACACATTTTCCCTTGGCATTCCTCAAATTTTCTTTCACCATGGGGGAGTCTGTGCAGTAACCATCACATACAAGCTTCCATACTTTAGGTTCATAATCCAATAATCTTGTTTTAACCTTATCTCTCCATTCAGGAAAATTTGTCATACTTAACACAGGTACATTTTGATAGTCCATGACTTAACCAGATCTCCTTCAAGCTATTAGGCTTGCACCAAAGGAACCGGCTCTGATACCAATTGTTGAACCCTTAGTTAAACTGAGAGGGGGGGGTGGGTGAATCAATTTAACACATTCATGGAATTTTTAAAAAAATTTCATTAACACTTGTTTACACCTTCATTTCATGTTCAACTTAACATGTGAGTAATCTTAGAATGTGAGCAGCAAGCATTAATATAATGTAATAGTAGACTTAATATGAGAGCAGCAAGTATTAAGCAGATGATATAAACCATATCAACACATAAAAATCATGCACAGAGACACCAGATATAAGTGGAAACCCATAAAGGGAGAAAACCACATCTTATTATTGTTGTGATGCAAAGGCAAGCTCCAACTCCCTCTCACCACTAATTTTCTGTAGGCACCAACCTACAGGAGGCTCCAACCTCAATTTTGCAAGCT
The DNA here is from genome assembly GCA_034641835.2 of Pinus albicaulis. Lineage (NCBI taxonomy): Eukaryota > Viridiplantae > Streptophyta > Pinopsida > Pinales > Pinaceae > Pinus > Pinus albicaulis. Next base: position 502,590,460 of record CM076582.1, read on the forward strand.
ACAACTTGCAAGGAAGCTCCAACTCCCATCAATTTTCTATAGGCACCAACCTATAGGAGGCTCCAACCTCAGTCAGCTACAACTAACCTTTTATCAGGCTACAACTTGATGTGGAAACACCAACTCCCATCTATTTTCTGCAGGCACCAACCTACAGGAGGCTCCTATCTCAGTCAGCTACAACTAACATCTATCAAGCTACAACTTGATAGGGAAGCTCCAACTTTCTTACTTTTTCAAAAGAAAAACACTTGCTGATTTACCTTGGATATCAGCTTTGTTCTGTACCTTCTCTTCTGATGTTCAACAGTCATCATATCTGTCCTCATATCATTTATGCATCCTCTTAGATTCACTATCAGCTTCTCCTTCTTCTTTGCTCAGCTCCTACTTCTACTCTGCCTCATGGCTTCATTTCTGCATTCTCCGAATTTTCATAGCATCTTGCTCTGCTCCTCCTTCTTCTTATATTCTCTGCCTCAATTCCATAATCTGCATTGTCTATATTCACTCTCTCTAACCTCTTGTAGCTTTCTTATTTTCTTCAACTCTCTTCAATTCTGCTGCACACTCTCTTCTTTCACTCACTTTGTTTTCGTCAACCATCTCCCCTTGGATATTATCCTATTTTATACAAAAAAAGCTTCCTAGTTGTTTGTATTCTACTGGGAATTCGAAATGGACAGCCATGTCTCTTTTCCTTCTACCTTCTCATCTCTTTTATCCGTTCATTTAGAAAATATAATTGTAGGTGCTTATTTTAATATTACAGTGGGATATTTTCTCTCTTTCGGAGACTTTCCAATGCATCACAAATAATAAAAAATATATTAAAACATTTACATTCAAATTACAATGAGAATTCCAGCTCAACTCATTTAGTCTTTTGGCTTGCTGCGCGTTTGTATTTTCTTTGACTGTCTCTGTCCTTTCTGTGACTGTGTTTTATCTCTTTTCATCTTTGTTTTCTCTTCTGTCCTCTGCTGTGGTGTAATTGCTACATACGTGTAACTGAGCTTTTTATATCAGTGCATTTTGTAAATATGTGTAACTACTGACTATAATTCTCGGCAAATTCCAACCCTTTACACGCAACAAGTGTCTTGTTGATGTGTAAGTTCCGCAAGTGGAACATTCATGCATCGTAATCGTTTTATATTACAAATCACCCTCCACCTTAAGCCGAGGCCTATGACATCTTTTAATACAATCGCAACAACGTGTTATATATATATATATATATATATATATATATATATATATCAGTGCCTTTTTATATATATATAACGTAATTTCAATTCTCAGCATAGTTATACAACATTTTAACAAACAAACTGCCATGTCCACTTCAACACTAAAGAATCATGTTTAATACATAACTAATGCCCTTTTGGGCCCACTTTCCACGCTTTCCAATGCAATATGCTACTCCTCTAGCGATTTCTGATTACGATTGATCGCAATCACAAGATGTCTTGCTCCGATGCGATTGATCACTGTTCACTATTCTTTTCCGATGTGATTGGAGCTCAAATACTTATTAATCATAGTTTATAAGCCCATCGGGTTTGGGCTTCAATCGCAATCGCAAGTGTTTTAATATATGTTCCGACGGTCTGTTTCTTTTCGATGTGATTGACCACTGTTCACTGCATTTTGCCGATGTGATTGGAACTGGAACTCAAACATTTTTTAATCATAGTTTATAAGCCCATCGGGTCCGAGCTTCAATCACAATCACAAGTCTTTTAATATATGTTCTGACAGTCTGTTTCTTTCCGATGCAATTGACCACTGTTCAGTGCATTTTGCCGATGCGATTGGAACTGGAACTCAAACATATGTTAATCATAGTTTATAATCCCATCAAGTTCGGGCTTCAATTGCAATCACAAGTCTTTTAATATATGTTCCGACGGTCTGTTTCTTTCCAATGCGATTGACCACTGTTCACTGCATTTTTCCGATGCGATTGGAAAGGGTCCCACCTTATGGTTCTTTGGTTCTGTTAATAAAGCGCTCCATATATTTTAATATATATATATACTTGCCGCTTGGGTTAAGATTCCTGGAATTTGTTTGTATTTATATACTTGCCACTTGGGTTACGATTCCTGGAATATTGTTTATGTATTATTCCACCTGGGGTACTGATTCTCGGAATAAGGTTTGTATATATATAGATATATACTTGTTGCTTGGGTTAAGCGATTCCTGGAACATTCTGCTCTACCTCTGCTTGTGATAATGGCTCTGCCTCTGCCTCTACCTCTGATATAACGGCTCTGCCTCTGCCTCTGCTGCATCTGTTGCTTGACCTCTACCTTTACTGTTGTGATAATGGCTCTGCCTCTGCTAATTCTTTGTCTCTTCCTTTCTGCTATATCTGTTGCCTTAGTTTCTTTGTGCTCCTTTCTCTTTTGCGTATATAGAATCCACTCCACCTGTTATACTTGTAGCTCCGATCTTCTACACCTTCAATTCAATAGTTATTTTCCTCAACTTCAAACTCCGCTACGTTACCAGAGTTCTGTTCCTCATCCTTATTCAATTCTGCAGAATGAATTGTGATGTATTCTTCCCAACAGTGCTTCATAGTCTTCCCACTTGAATAATTGTTCCTCATTACTCTGTCTCTCCAGTTCTTCTATTAAATGGCCCTTTTCTACTGTCCTCACTACTCTGTAGCACCTCATCTGACTCCTGCTTCCTTTGTTCCTTCTATGCTCTACTTGTCTTATGCTCTCTCTGCTGCCTCTGCTTCTTGTCTGCTTCTTTTTTCCTTGTTGCTATTTCAGGTGTTTCTCCTTTGCCACAGGGTTTATTCAACTCTGTTTATAAACCCTGATAGACTCACAATCATCCATGCATAGTTAATTGCACATAGGAGCCATTTATACTCCCAATTATCTTCTTCTCTTAACTCTGCCCCTTTCAAAATCCAATGGCCCTCATTTTTTCCTTACTACTCTGCACCTTGAAATGCTCTCTGCTTCTTTGCTATCCTCTGCTCCTTGACTGATGTTGCTCCTTAATTCTCTTTTTATTGCCTCTGCTACCTCTCTACTGCCTCTGTTCCCTGTCTTCTACTTTGCCTTATGGGTAGTTTTGGTGCTGCTCCTGTCTTTACCTTTTCCATCAATGCCAACATTTCCAACATTGATAGGTGTAGAGATAGATGGAGATAGAAAGGAAAATAAAAATAAAGCTGATAGTGAATAGTGTTAAGAAATCCTGGCAGCTCTGACACCTTACAGGAATTTTCAGAAGTAGCAGAAGCTTCAAGAGAATGATTTTACCGAGACCGTTTTCGAAGGGAATTTTTATGCTCCCTAAGAGTTTAAGGCCTTGGAAACCATGCCTACAAGGTCATAAATATATGTGAAGGTCTTGGGGTCACTACAGAAATTAAAAAATACTAAAATTGATAGCCTAACAATAACTGTGCTAATCTTAATAAATTTTATAATACATATTAAATACGACGGCCACAACAGCAATAACCACAAGCCAGAATAATGATAAACAACGCCCCTCAAGCAAGCTATCAGAAAGGACGAGAAACCATGGCGACAACCAAGAACAACAGGGGGATGGAATGGAGCAGCGAGAAAGAAGATTCAGTTCTTAATCTGTGGAACTCAATCTATTTTGTTTGGCAGTCAATGTGTTGATCAATAAGATCTACGACTATGAATTTTTCTGTATTACTGTAAGGCTACGACTGTTTCTTATATATATTTAATAATAATAAATATATCTTCAATTTCAAAATGTTAAATTTAAATTTACAACCATTCTAAATAAGGTTTCTTTTCACTTTCAAAATGTCTGTAAATTCTCTCTTAATTTTCCATGCCATCAAAGCAATCAAAGTAATCTCTCTTAATTGTATTGGCAAACGCCTCATATAATTAATTTCATGGTTTTAGATTACCTAGAAATTCACTCGGGGAAACTCTTGAGTAGCAATTCGCGGCCACCAAATCAGCAACAGAGCAGCAACAATGCCACAAAAATGAATAGAAACGAAAATCAGAGCAGAATCCCGCGAAAACAGAATATGCGAACAAAGACATGCGAAAATGAGAACATTTCACGGGTGATATATTTATAAAATATGAGTTCAGAAGAACTGTTTTAAAAGTTCAGCCGAACTATTATTTTGGCCAAACTAAAACATCGGCCAAACTATTGTTGCCGGTTTTCCCATCTTTGGCAAAAGATCTGTTTTCCCACGTTGTCAGTACACTGCCAATCTAAACGGCAGAATGAGTTTGGCCAAAATTTTGAGAAAGTTCAGCCAAACTATTGCAGAAAAATGTTTTCCGCCCTCGATTCTCACAAAAATGTAACCCAAATTTACATTTTCACCCTGCAGTATCTGTTTTGTTCATTTTTGTGGCTCTAGTCTTGATCCTTAGAAGCATATTTCAATTGATGTTCTTACCCTGATATATAATGAATATAACATCAAACATCTCGTTACTGATGGTTTTATTGATAATGTGTGGGCTCCTTCATGGAGTCCAGGATGACTTGCTTTGTTTTGGCTATCTTATTTTTATTTTTTTGTCAACTTTATAGATTGGTAATTTTTTCAACTTTGGTCTTTACAAATTCCAAAGATAATTCTCCTCCAACAACATCTATATTTTCACTTTCATGTTATGAGATTGGAGGGGCCTTATAATATGTCTTTGTATCAGAGATTAATTGTAGTCAAAATATTAATCTTGGATTACACCGTTAGAAAAAATAGATCAAGTACCTAAATACAAACTATGATAGGTCCATAGTGCTTTTCTCAAGCATGAATCCAAGGCATCCCACAGTTGAAACCTTCCAACAAATTCCTATTCCAAGTAGAAGTCTGGGGTTATTGGAAGGTTTCAACAAATATTCTCTTTAGCTATGAGAATTCCATTGGATTAGGACGTATCTCACAAAGTGTTTCCCTTGGACCATTAGTCACTTCTCTTGTCTTTGTGTGTTCAGCCACTTTTCTTTTCATTGCGTGGGTCACTCCTTTTATCCCCAAGTACATCACAGTACTCCACGTTCAAGGTGTAGGATAAAGAATACATACGAGTGGCATTTGTTCCATATTTTAATGATTACATCCCTTAGGGTGCCAGACAAAAGAGGGCCCCACTCCTTAAGAAAATGTTGAATTCTTTCCAAAAAAAATGTTGACACCCTCCAAAATGTCACATCAATATCCCAAAGTAATAAAAAATCAACAAGTGGCTCCATTATGGAGAGAAAATCTTGACTTTATCACATCAAGCCTCATGAAGAATGGTAATTCTAATAAAAATTGCCTTTTAAAGTTTACCACTAAAGACTGAACCGTGGAAGATAATTTTGTCATCGTTTCTACTAATTATTTAAACATGATATAGTTAGATTCAAATCTGGTTTCTCCAACCTTTAGAGTTGAATATCAACAAATTGTCGGTACACTGCTTCAGCATGTTGTTGGGTAGAAATAAAAATTTGAATTTTTATTCCATTTTCACATACCATTTTCATCCTTTGAACTTCAACAACAATATATTTTGTAGGAAAATTTAACCTATGAAGCAAAAAAGGTCAAAAAAATATGGTATGTTACTTTGCATGAGCATTTTCTTTGATCACCTGCATGACATTCGAAGGACCAATGATCTTAATTGCTTCTGATTTTTTTAGCAACCCAATCAATTGCCTTCTCCTCCCCCGAAGCCGCTATAGCCCTCAAGAGGTATGGAGCTACAGGAGATATATTGTTTGCCAATGGCTTATTGGTCATATTGGTCTAACCATTAGAAATATAATGGACAAGCCATTACAACTCCAACAAGTACCAATTAGTTCTATAATTCTCTGTAGTCAATCTCTACTTTAGAAAGAGTAGTGTGTAGTTTCTCGAAATTTCATCCCTTGTACCTCCTAGGTGCTTCATTGACCATCTTAAGCATGTTTTGGAAATACAGTGACCACACTATATTAAAGAGTATCCCACATGAAAATTCAAATCCATTACAACTCCAACAAGCATGAACTAGTCTTCGAAGTATCTCTATAGTGAATCTCTCCTTTCATAAAATAGTAGTGAATACTTTCTCAAAATTTGGCCCCTTGTAACCCCTATTTTCTTAAGCACCTTCAGCATGTATTGCCAATATTTTTACCACATTACATTGAAAGGTGTTCCAGATGCAAATATGGCCCTAGAAACTCTATTGTTTGTCTCATCCTTTCACCAATATAACAATTTTTCCCAAGGGTCCACTATTAAGCCATTTGCAGTGCTCTTAAACAGTTAAGGGAACTTGTTATCCCTGTTTTGGGATTTATTTCTTGCTTGGGGAACTTGGAAAACTAGGCTTCATCATGTTCCCTTTGAAACTAATTTCTTTTTAAGAGACATCTTAACAAAACTAAACTCCTTCAAAGGGAGTTTAAAGAAAATGGATTTTAACTCTATTGTAGGACACACTATAGGAGAATTTATTTGCTGCAATTCTTAAATCATCTTCCACCAAAGGCTTCTTTTCCTTCTTGCCTATCTTGGTCACATACTTCTATAGAGGGAAATCAACATGAGATTTATGTTGATTTCCTTCGCAATCCATTCTCCTTCCAACACTTCTCCCACAATGAACACCACAGCTAGTTGCTAAACATGAGGCCATTGCAAAAAATAATAATAAAAGTAAGAAGAATAGGAAATATATGAATAAGAAAGGAATTTTTTGGCCAAAAGAGGAAGATTTCGACAAATATTGCACTCCAAAATAGCAAAATGAAGTTTTTCCATGGAAAATGCACTCTTCAAATCCATGCTTCTACACTCTGACTGTGTTGTTGCTCTTGAAACATTACTATCACTTTCTTACTGCTCCAAATTCGTGTTGTTATGTTGAGACTATGCTACTATTCTTGAAACACTATAACTGTCCTACTTCTCTCCTGATGCTTGTTATTTTTAGTGCTCTCAATCTCTGACAGTTTTGCAAACAAAAATGTCAAAATCTTTTCTTGGGGCTTGAATTAGGTTTTATAAGGTTTATGTTTTAACTTTTCTTCCATTGGCTATGGAACCCTTTGTCAGCCCCTTTCTCACCAACTACCCTTCCTATATCTGCACTGCCTTCTATATTTTTTGGAAAAAATTTTAATAAGTGAGGATCTATTTCCTTTTCGTCGAGACAATTTCAGATAAAAAACAAAGAACAAAAAATTCCAAAACTATTCAGCAAATCAACAATTCCAGTGCAAACTAGGTGTGGAAGCAACACCCTCCCTAGTGATCCCACTAATAGGTTTTTATCAATACATCACCGATTAAAATACAAAAGATGTTCCCATTAACACTATAATATTGCATGGACCCACAGGTGGTGTTGTTTCATTCATATATAATCTAAACTATAATTTTCATCAATAAAATACTCTACATCTTCGCAGAAGGTACACTATATTTAACTAACGATGAATATCACTGACCATAAAAGATAAGTGCGGGTTAATGTTGCTACTCCATATGAGTATGATTTATGTCCAATGGTGACTACAAGACACAAAACTGTACTGGGTTACTTAATATGAAAAAACAACTGGAAAATGAAAAAATATAAGACAACAACATCATTTTAGTAAAACTTAAGTCATTAATTACAATCTTGATAACATGACTTGGGGTGATTAAAGAAACTTAAAACTAAAGTGCACTCCATTTCATTCCCACTAACATTCTCCCCTGTAATAGTTCCCTAACTATTTTTTTTGACTGGTGACATGGGAACAAGGTATGACTAAGATTAAATATCTATTTTTGGCTCTTAAAGCCGCCCTCTACTTTGCATTCATGCTCTTTCTCATTTTATTAACTGACTTCTCAGTGCATCTATCCACTCCCTAAGTATTTAACCTATTCTATGTTACACTTCCAATGTGTATCATATAAATTGGTGCATGCAACATAAACGCTACATTATAGCATCGATATGCAAATGGGAAGAATTTAAGGCATAAGAGACTTGAAAAATTCTGGCCCTGGGGAGTGTCGTGGGTAAAAAGCTAAAAAAAAGCAACATAGTTACAGGAAAAGCATATTCATGAACCAAAAGAACTACTTGGAGATGGAAAATATGCACTTAAATGAAAGAGATAAGCCCTTACCTTACACTATATGTAGCATGGATCTGAGCTCAAATGTAGTAAACCCACATCAAGGCTGATTTGTAACTAACATCACATATATGTGGGTTTGGTGATAGTGGCTGATTTTTCATTGTTACAAGCCATGGAATGAATTATGGAGGATTTAGTTTTGAGACCAGGCAGTCTTCTAAAAAATTCCAGTAAGAACTAAATAGTGGATTATAAATTGCAAATAACCACAGTCTACAACCAAAATAGAAACATGCATATACCACATGAAAAACACAACTACCAATAGACTAAGTTAAATATAGTTCTTCCATTTTCCCATCCAATTTGTGAAGACATCTTTTGGATGGAAATCTCATTGATTTATGTAACTTGTTATAATCCTTTCATATTTCCTTGGAAGAGAAGCACAATAGAGTTCTAACGAAGTAGTTTTACACCAACATTAGATAGAGACAATTTGAATTGACAAATTTGGATGAAAATTCAATTAAATTCTATTATATGCTTTTCATAAAATCTTCTAACAGAACATGAACAGAGTTTGTAAGGAACTATTATTACACCAACATAAAGAAATGTGAACTATGGAACATCAACATATAGAATATGCCTATAGTTCCTGAGTTGTTCCCTCTAATTCCTGAGTATTGAAGAAATATTGTAATGGAATCATCTTCAACAAATCCTTCTTCATTCTCTTAATAACATGAATAGAGGCTAAATATTCAGTAACTATGGTTATGATAAGAGTTTTATATGCTAATTCCATTCATCTCAACTTCCACCCATCTAATTGATCTAATGCATCTCCTGAATTTGCAATCACCAGTAACTGAATTTGACTATTTGCAATCATGTCATCTGCATGTGGGCACTCTTCATGGAGTTTCAAAACTATTTCCATTGGAATTCCTTCCATTTTTAATAGGCTAACAATACCAGTTGTTGCAAAAATTGTAAAACCAAGTTCAATGAATTCGTTTACAATTTTTGGGAGGCATCGTTTGGTGAAATCACTTAAAATTAAAAACAACATGCCTCTAAGAGGCAATTTTTGATTTTCTACAATTTGTGCCTTGGAAAATTCCATAGGAAATTTGAAGTCTATTCCCATCACTTCTCTAGTTCTTTGCATTTCAGGACCAAGAACCACATCACAGCCTTGAAAATTTTCAAATGGAAGGATTGCTTCCTTGACAAATACATGAATTGGAATAACTTCCTGTATAAAACCAAAGTCTCGAAGAGATTTTCCTGACATAAGAAGCGTGTCATACTTTACGAAAGGGTGGCCAATTTCCTTTGAGACAAAGGTATTGTTCATGATTATCTAGTATTTTCTTCAAGAAGGTAAAATTCACTAGCAGGTGTGATTTCATATTGTCAATTCATCAATCCATAGATGCCAAGCCACTTTTACAATTTAGATGTCTATGATCTAATGATTGACAAGCCTACACGTGACATTGTTTCCATAGGAATAGAACAAGATGAATCACCATAATGAACACCTTATTTCTCAATGTGCTCCATGATACAATCAATGACAACACTACCTTTAGAATCTGTCAAAAAATCTACATCAATCTCACAAGCATCTTCGAGGTACTTATCAACGAGTACTGGCATTTCTAGTTCCACTTCTACTATAGTTTCTATGTAATGCTTCAATTTGTCATCACTGCATACAATTTCCATTGCATGACCACCTAAGACATTAGAGGGCCTGATAAGAACATCATAGCCAACCTTTCTTGCTATGGCCAATGCATCCTCATCACTCTTAGCAATACTACTTTGAGGTTGCTTGACTTTTACCTCATCCAACATTACATTGAACTTCTCCCTATCATCAGAAGCATATATTGAAGTGGGAGAAGTCCCCCAAATTAAAACAAGCCCTTCCCCACTTGCACCCACAGGCTTAAAATCATTAAGGTATTATTCTACGGGTAGAGCTAGATTCAAACGTGTTTTCCCTCCAAACTATACAATTATATCATTGGACCTATTTTGTCAATGACATTTAAAACATCCTCTACTGTAAGAGGTTCAAATTACAGTCTATCACTAGTATAATGATATGTACAGACAATTTCAAGGTTTGTATTCATCATGATGGTTTCATATACTGCATCCTGCGAAGTGAAAGAAACCTTAGAAAAATTCCATAGAGGTCAATAATTATCCATTCAGATAAAGGAAACTTTACTCTAGTGAATAATGTAGATGATTTCACCCAAAAAACCAATCGAGGTTTATCCCTCAGGTGATCTGAATACCCTCCGATTCTAGGGCTAATATAATATTAAACAAAGGTTGGTCTTGTGTCTTAAATAAGACAAAGAATAGCCATCAGGGTCGAGACTAAAATAGCCACAATGCTTAAGTGAATAGTGCCAAAGAATGTCCAAAAGAATACATAGTCATTAGTCCTAAAATGTGCATGTAGTATACCTTGGAATACTGTGTAATCGACCTCAGGTTAGCCTGAGAAAGGGCCAAAATTCAACCTCTAAGGTTGCCTTGGATGACACAGATGCAAGCCTAAAAAAACACAGAAATTTACCTTAGACTTTACAGGAATTCATTCTCTTCTCCTCTGAATCTCCATGCACCAAAAAACATAAAAATGAAACCTAAATCACAAGAAGGTTGGCCTATTTCTTCTGTTTTACACTCTTCCCTAGGCTTCAAAAATTTAGATAAAAAAATCTACTTGTCAGTTCTCTCTTTTGGAGAGCAGACACGTTTCTTTTGATAGTGGTCGTGGATTATTTTTTGATATTATCGAGTACAAATGTGCCTCTGAAAATTATAATCAGTGTGCCTTTCTCATGTATGTTATGGGTGAGATTTCCTTAGATAATATGATATGGATCTAGGTGATGGAAAAATTGGAACCTTGTATATGGCGTGTGTATGTCAGTGGCCACTAGTAACCTGAGTATGCAGCTTATGTTGCAACCTAGAAACCTAGAAGCTGAACTTTATCAATTTATAAGATTTATAACCACCTACTAAGATTTGAAACGTAATATTTGAACTTTATCAATTTGACCAAACGTATAAAATGCCAGTCTTCTCTACATGGGCTACATGCTGGATGTCACCGTACACTACCAGAAGGTTGGAAGGGCAAGTTTTTCATTCAAAGTTTTGTCTATACCAATTTTTTTCTTGTCCATTTTCTTCTCTTTGTAGTTTGATTTAATGTTAACTTTTAAGTGTTGTACTTAACAGATATACAAACTCCCTTTAACATGCCCCTTTTGAGAAGTTGTTTTTTGTAAACCAATCATGCACTGATAATACGCTTCCCTATCTTTCTTGTAAATATTAGTTAGACATCAAGCATAGGATTGTTTTTTCTTGCTAGTAAAAAGGTATTAAGTTTGAAGGTACAACTTTGAGCTTAAAACACTCTTAATTGTAAGGATTTATGGCTTTAATGGGTACCTTATGCCCTATTATTAAGGTGTTGCACATCAAGATAGAAATTATGATTATGGGTTTAGTTAATTGTATGGTTGTCTCATAGTGATTTTTGCTTAGACACCATGTATTCATTCATTCCAAAAACTAGGAACAAGATTTTGAATGCATCATAGTTTAGAGTATGAACATTATACTTGATCGTTTTAGTTAATTGGTTCCTATCACATGGTGGTGTTTGCTCACACACCATTTATTCATTCATTATAAAGAGGAATGGGATTTTGAATGCATATTAGTGTTAGCTAACCTTGTTGAGCCATTATATGATCCTAAAGTATTGGTCAATTGGATATGTTATTTTTCTTTTCAATTGGTGTTGTTGGGGAGGTTAATCGGGATGGCTAGAAAGAAGGACTCTATTGTGAAGAGAAATGGGCGATAGTGATGTTGGACATCTTAATCCTCATAAAAAATTATGGTAGAATAATCACTACTAGAGAAGCCAACATTACTATAGGTTTTTTCTATCACTGTCATGTTGATAGAGGGTTTGGCTTATTATTTTGTAGCTTCTAGCGTGTAGCATTTTTGTTTTTGGGATATCGATCTGCCATTTGCTGAAATAAGCCATTCTAGAATTTTCTACCTCCATGCAAACAAATCTTAGTTATTCCTTCCTAGTAATCCATCTTCTTATGTTTGTAAATACGTCTTACTTGTTTCCATGGTTGAAATATTTTCGTATGTATTTACATTAGTTCATGACATTGGTTTTTATATATAGAATTTTTCACTTCCATGAAGTTTCAGTTATTCATCTATAGAAATTGATGTCCCAATATTATGCTATTTGCGTAAATAGGTAGTTATGGATTTTTCTACCTCCCAATAATATTTCAATTTCTTCTATATGTATTCACAATAATAATATTTTCTTATCTCATTAGTTATTGTAGCATATGCATAGATTAATAGAAGACTGAGATTTAGTGAAGGTTTTCAGTTATAATGGTTGTTAAAATGTACGATTTAAATTGGAAATGGTAACTAAATTTTATTTTTGTCAAAGTGTTTTTAGTCTTCTTTATCTTTGTAAATTGTTTCAAAATAGGAGCAGTTGCTTTTAATATTTGTCTAATTCATTTGAGCAAGGGCATCCATGGTTTTGTAAAATTCTCCATTTCTAACGCTTCTGCATCTTTGGACCTTACAAATATAATTGGAGACATATATGGAGTTGGATTTGAAGAGTTTATGGTGCCAAGCTATATTTATTAAGCTGTGATGTAATCATCAGCCTCTATGCATCCATGGTTTTGTGAAATTCCCCATTTCTAACGCTTATGCATCTCTAGACCTTAAAAATATAACTAGAGATATATATGGAATTTGATTTAAAGATTTTATAGTGCCAAGGTAGATTTATTAAGCTGTGATGTCATCATCAACCTCTATCTTTTGAATTTCTGTGCTAGGGCTTACGTGATTGTCACCGAATATTTTGTTTGTAAGCTTGTAAGTATAACATTAAGTCTATGCCTGGACAAGGAAAATACTCATAATTTTTTTACATTGTGATCTCCTTCATGAATATGCTTAGAAACTGGTATTGTTTACTATCACTCTTAAAGTGGGGCTACATATGATGTCATAGTTCAATATATTTCTGTAGATTTAAACTCTACAGAAATTGTCAAGCAAAAAATAAAATTTTCATCAGCACATGCTTCAAATACACTTATCTTCCTCCTCTGTTGATGGCTAATTAAGATCTGATATAAACATTATCCATTTTGTCCCCAATTATCATTACTATAGTCATGGATTTTAGTGTTCATAAGTTGGACCTACTCTTGCAGCCCCACTAACTGACTACAAAGAGCCTCAAATTAATTTCGTTGCATGGCTAAATTGGCTTTCAAAGCTTGAAACACCTCCCATTCTTGTACAATTGTCATCATTTTATCCTTGAGCTTAAAATTAATCACTATAAAGTATACTTGGAGTACATCCAATTACTTCATTAGCAGATTTACCTTCTCATTGTAGTTGCAATTAAAGTGCCATGCATAGATATTGGTGCTTTCTATTCTAGCTTGGCCTCCCCACATCGTATTCACCTTTTTCATTGTCCTGCCACACCAGATCACTTACCCTCTATTTACTCCATGACCAACGGATACAGTTACTTTCTCCCCAAACTAGCATGAAAATCTCAGTGATGCTCAATCTAGGGACACAAAATCCCTCCATATTGACTTCTGGTATTGCACTTATTTGTAAAATTCTTGCACAAATTACTCATACCAACCTACAAAATAGAGACTACATTTGCACCAATAATTATCAAGCATAGGGGAAGTACACTCCTAGGCTCATTTGCAGCCAATTTCTTTCTAGGATGTTGCTTATGAGGCTAAGCCCCCATCCACTCTTGTGAATTATCTCTCCATATATTGCCAACAGAGTATTAGTTAGGAACTGGTCAACCTCCAACCAAAGGCTCTTACATTTAAATTTTTTTCCAATTGCCAGCTCGTGATAGGAGGCTGAATTAACATTGAATTTGGGGCTAACTATTGCAAACAGAGTGTGCCCCTTTTCCTTATCATCCATCAGGTTTGCAATTTATGTACATGACATGTAGTTTTTAATGCAAGTGGACATTTTTGCACTATGAAAATAATAGGTAGAAATCATAGTATTAATAAGGAGACACATGACCTTGGAGATGCATTGGATATTAGGAATTTTGGAGGGTTGTTGGACCTTTGGGAGTAATGCTCATTCCATGGAGGGATTTATTGTAATCACTGTCACCTTTAATGCTGACACATGTCATGTAGAGTAGAGTGCTTCACATGGGTGGACCTACTTGTGTCTTGCAAGTTTGCTTGTAGTGGACTAGGTCCACTTGTTGTTGTAAAGCCCCTTTACCTCTCATATAAATAGAAGTGAGTTGTTATTATAGTCGATCATGCACTTGTAGATATTCCTTTTCATACTTGGGTTAGGGATGTAATAGCAATGCATCTCTCTCTCTCTCTCTCTCTCTCTGACAATATATCTGAGTTTATGTCTATGTTGCTGACAATATATTTGAGTTGTGATTTGCTTTATCTTGCTTATAGGGATTCCTTGAAAGATAAACATATTGGTGAACATAAGTAACTAATATGAACTGTACTACAAAATATGATATGAATATGCTATTAATTGAGGTTCTCATATGAATGATGTGAGCCAACCTAGAATTCTACTATAATATCTGAAATTTGAAATCCAAAAATTTCGGAACTAGATATGAAATCTGAAAAAAAAAAGCAGACCAAAAATCAGAAATTAAGAAGGCCCTAACTATTGCTACACATCATTTTTTCACTATCCCTGCAATCCCTAGCCCCACATATTGGAGGGTCTTTCCCATGACCTATGAGTAGTGTCATACTCTGCAAACACCTTCTTTGCATCCGTCTGCATAAGGACATCATTTCTCCTATTGAACATTTCCTCAAAAATCCCACAAAAACCTATGTTTTCGCCTTGGCACGGGTAGCTAGTTCATCTCTCATGCCAATGTGGAGGATTTACACTAGAGCCCACACCACCTAGAAATCTATCTTAGTGTTGTGCCCGTGTCATCTATTTTAGGAATTTTTTTTAACAAAAAGAGGTGGAAGTTTCCTTCTAACCACCTCAGGGATGAGTCATAGGAATTGGCTAAGTTGATGAGCCATGAATCTCCCTCTTTAGGTAGTGGTTTCCTCCTCCCATGGAACACTCCTTGAAGATAGGTATCCCTTCCATGATTATTGGGATCCTCACCTCTCCCTCTCCCTCTATATAAATAGGCCTTCTCCCTTTATGAAAGCTAGCTGAACCTATAGCCAAGAAGTTGAACTTGGAGAAGAGATAATATAGTTTAGTAATCGCTATTGCGAACGTAGAACCAAGGATAATTCTGTAGAGAGAGCCCTGTTTGAATTCCCGATGAGCCTTTGTGAGACGCGCTCCTCTGGAACCTTGTTGGAAGAGACTGCAACGTTGAAGCTTGGTTGTACTCTTCCTTTCTTTTATTAATATAGTTGACTATGGTGTTGGTTCGATCATTGTGTTATGTTAATTATTTGATGCAATTGATTTAGTCTTCTTTGACTGACTGATAGTTACGAATGTGGAATAGTATTTTGTACATCGTCATTGTTTCTTGTGTGTGTGCAGGTATCCGAGCGTGAAAGAGAGCGGATCGTGATCTGTCAAACCAGGAGCGAGAGGCAGCCACTCTTTCCAACGACCACAATAGCATACGACCTCCGGTAAGTCATATATCAAATCTTTGTCCATTCTTTAACTAGGAATTAATATTATAGCTTGTCTCGCTTGTGGCTAGACCCACTCTAGGTCTAGTGGGATCGCCTCTGTCCGCAGAGGGGATTTACCTCACCAACAAATTGGCGACTCCACTGGGGATTAGTGCGAGTTTTTCTTTCATCCATTAGGTCTTCTTCTTGGCCTTCACTTGCTTAGCTTGCCTCTTCTGATTATTTCTGCTAACTCTAAGACCCTTGTTCAGTCCCAGAGGATCAGATCTGACCTCTTTTTTCCAAAAGTTTCCTTTTACCAGGGTTAACTAGCTTGGCGCATTTTCTGGCCTAAAAGTCGCACCCACTGGCACTTGTTGTTGGTTTAGCACCCGCGCCATCCACTGATTGGCACTGATTATAGCCAAACAGTCGCACCAATTCCTGGAGGTATTAGGGTTTTCCTTTTTTGGAGTTTTTTGGTCAGTACTTGTGTTTCTGGGTGATTTCTTGACATGTTTTGAGTGCTTTGGGATTGTTTGTGATTGTGAATAGCCTCCTTCCTTTAGTTGTTTGTCTGTTTTCTATCAGAATCATAGCCTTAGGGTTTTCTACTGCTTTGGTATGTTGAGGCATTATATCATCCTATAGTATTGGTCAACTGGATATGTTATTTTTATTTTCAATTGGTGTTGTTGGGGAGGTTAATCGAGATGGCTAGAAATAAGGACTCTATTGTGAAGAGAAATGGGTGATAGTGATGTTGGAAATATTAATCCCCATAAAAAATTATAGTAGAATAATCACTACTAGAGAAGCCAACATTACTATAGGTTTTTTCTATCACTGCCATGTTGATAGAGGGCTTGGCTTATTATTTTGTAGCTTCTAGCTTGTAGCATTTTTGTTTTTGGGATATCAATCTACCATTTGCTGAAATAAGCCACTCTAAAATTTTCTACCTCCATGCAAACAAATCTTATTTATTCCTTCCTAGTAATCCATCTTCTTATGTTTGTAAATACGTCTTACTTGTTTCCATGGTGGAAATATTTTCGTATGTATTTACATTAGTTCATGACATTGGTTTTTATATATAGAACTTTTCACTTCCATGAAGTTTCAGTTATTCATCTATAGAAATTGATGTCCCAATATTATGCTATTTGCATAAATAGGTAGTTATGGATTTTTCTACCTCCCAATAATCTTTCAATTTCTTCTATATGTATTCACAATAGGAATATTTTCTTATCTCATCATTTATTGTAGCATATGCATAGATTAATAGAAGACTAAGATTTAGTGAAGGTTTTCAGTTATAATGGTTGTTAAAATGTACAATTTAAATTGGAAATGGTAACTAAATTTTATTTTCGTCAAAGTGTTTTTAGTCTTCTTTATCTTTGTAAATTGTTTCACAATAGGAGCAGTTGCTTTTAATATTTTTCTAATTCATTTGAGCAAGGGCATCGATGGTTTTGTGAAATTCTCCATTTCTAACGCTTATGCATCTTTGGACCTTACAAATATAATTGGAGACATATATGGAGTTGGATTTAAAGAGTTTATGGTGGCAAGCTATATTTATTAAGCTGTGATGTAATCATCAGCCTCTATGCATCCATGGTTTTCTGAAATTCCCCATTTTTAACGCTTATGCATCTCTAGACCTTAAAAATATAACTAGAGATATATATGGAACTTGATTTAAAGAGTTTATTGTGCCAAGGTAGATTTATTAAGCTTTGATGTCATCATCAACCTCTATCTTTTGAATTTTTGTGCTAGGGCTTACACGATTGTCACCGAATATTTTGTTTGTAAGCTTGTAAGTATAACATTTAGTCTATGCCTGGACAAGGAAAATACTCATAATTTTTTTACATTGTGATCTCCTTCATGAATATGCTTAGAAACTGGTATTGTTTACTATCACTCTTAAAGTGGGGCTACATATGATGTCATAGTTTAGTATATTTCTGTAGATTTAAACTCTACAGAAATTGCCAAGAAAAAAATAAAATTTTCATCAGCACATGCTTCAAATACACTTATCTTCCTCCTCTGTTGATGGCTAATTGAGATTTGATATAAACACTGTCCATTTTGTCTCCAATTCTCGTTACTATAGTCATGGATTTTAGTGTTCAGAAGTTGGACCTGCTCCTGCAGCCCCACTAACTGACTGCAAAGAGCCTCAAATTAATTTCGTTGCATGGCTAAAATGGCTTTCAAAGCTTGAACCGCCTCCCATTCTTGTACAATTGTCATAATTTTCTCCTTGAGCTTCAAATTAATCACTATAAAGTATACTCGGAGTACGTCCAATTACTTCATTAGCAGATTTACCTTCTCATTGCAGTTGCAATTAAAGTGCCATGCATAGATATTGGTGCTTTCTATTCCAGCTTGGCCTCCCCACATCGTATTCACCTTTTTCATTTTCGTGCCACACCAAATCACTTACCCTCTATTTACTCCATGACAAACGGATACAGTTACTTGCTCCCCAAACCAGCATGAAAAGCTCAGTGATGCTCAATCTAGGGACACAAAATCCCTCCATATTGACTTCTGGTATTGCACTTATTTGTAAAATTCTTACACAAATGATTCATACCAACCTACAAACTAGAGACTACATTTGCACCAATAATTATCTAGTACAAGGGAAGTACATTCCTAGGCTCATTTGCGGCAAATTTCTTTCTAGGATGTTGCTTACGAGGCTAAGCCCCCATCCACTCTTGTGAATTATCTCTCCATATATTGCCAATAGAGTATTAGTTAGGAACTGGTCAACCTCCAACCAAAGCCTCCTGCATTTAAAATTTTTTCCAATTGCCAGCTCGTGATAGGAGGCTGAATTAACATTGAATTTGGGGCTAACTATTGCAAACAGAGTGTGCCCCTTTTCCTTATCATCCATCACGTTTGCAATTTATGTATATGACATGTAGTTTTTAATGCAAGTGGACATTTTTTCACTATGAAAATAATAGGTAGAAAGCACAGTATTAATAAGGAGACACATGACCTTGGAGATGCATTGGAGATTAGGAATTTTGGAGGGTTGTTGGACCTTTGGGAGTAATTCTCATTCCATGGAGGGATTTCTTGTAATCACTGTCACCTTTAATGCTAACACATGTCATGTAGAGTAGAGTGCTTCACATGGGTGGACCTACTTGTGTCTTGCAAGTTTGCTTGTAGTGGACTAGGGCCACTTGTTATTGTAAAGCCCCTTTACCTCTCATATAAATAGAAGTGAGTTGTTATTATAGTCGATCATGCACTTGTAGATATTCCTTTTCATACTTGGGTTAGGGATGTAAGAGCAATGCCTCTCTCTCTCTCTCTCTCTCTCTCTCTGAAAATATATCTGAGTTTATGTGTATGTTGCTGACAATATATTTGATTTGTGCTTTGCTCTATCTTGCTTAGAGGGATTCCTTGAAAGATAAACATATTTATGAACATAAGTAACTAATATGAACTGTACTAGAAAATATGATAATAATCTGCTATTAATTGAGGTTCTAATATGAATGATGTGAGCCAACCTAGAATTCTACTATAATATCTGAAATTTGAAATCCAAAAATTCTGGAACTAGATATGAAATCTGAAAAATAAAGCAGACCAAAAATCAGAAATTAAGAAGGCCCTAACTATTGTTACACAACATTTTTTCACTATCCCTACAATCACTAGCCCCACATATTGGAGGGTCTTTCCCATGACTTGTGAGTAGTGTCATACTCTAAAAACACGTTCTTTGCATTCTTATGCATAAGGACATCATTTCTCCTATTGAACATTTCCTCAAAAATACCACAAAAACCTATGTTTTGGCCTTGGCGCGAGTAGCCAGTTCATCCCTCATGCCAATGTGGAGGATTTACACTAGATCCCACACCACCTTGAAATCTATCTTAGTGTTGTGCCCGCGTCAGCTATTTCAGGAATTTTTTTTAACAAAAAGGGGTGGAAGTTTCCTTCTAACCACCTTAGGGATTAGTGACAGGAAGTGGTTAAGTTGATGAGCCACGGATCTCCCTCTTTAGGTAGTGGTTTCCTCCTCCCATGGAACACTCCTTGAAGATAGGTCTCCTTTCCATGATTATTGGGATCCTCACCCCTCCCTCTCCCTCTATATAAACAGGCCTTCTCCCTTTATGAAAGCTAGCTGAACCTATAACCAAGAAGTTGAACTTGGAGAAGAGATAATATAGTTTAGTAATTGATATTGTGAACGTAGAACCATGGATAATTCTGCAGAGAGAGCCCTGTTTGAATTCCTGATGAGCCTTTGTGAGACGCGCTCCTCTGGAACCCTGTTGGAAGAGACCACAACGTTGAAGCTTGGTTGTACTCTTCCTTTCTTTTATTAATATAGTTAACTATGGTGTTGGTTTGATCATTGTGTTATGTTGATTATTTGATGCAATTGATTTAGTCTTCTTCCACTGACTGATAGTTACGAATGTGAAATAGTATTTTGTACATCGTCATTATTTCTTGTGTGTGTGCAGGTATCCGAGCGTGAAAGCGAGCAGATCATGATCTGTCAAACCAGGAGCGAGAGACAACCACTCTTTCCAACGACCACAATAGCATACAACCTCCGGTAAGTCATATATCGAATATTTGTCCATTCGTTAACTAGGAATCAATATTATAGCTTGTCTTGTTTGTGGCTATACCCACTCTAGATCTAGTGGGATCGCCTCTGTCTGCAGAGGGGATTTACCTCACCAACAAATTGGCGGCTCCACTGGGGATTAGTGCGAGTTTGTCTTTCATCCATTAGGTCTTCTTCTTGGCCTTCACTTGCTTAGCTTGCCTCTTCTGATTATTTCTGCTAAGTCTAAGACCCTTTTTCAGCCCCAGAGGATCAGATCTGACCTCTGTTTTCCAAATTTTCCTTTTACCAGGGTTAACTAGCTTGGCTCATTTTCTGGCCTGAAAGTCGCGCCCACTGGCACTTGTTGCTGGTTTAGCACCCGTGCCATCCACTGATTGGTGCTGGTTACAGCCAAACAGTCGCACCAATTCCTGTAGGTATTAGGGTTTGCCTTTTTTGGAGCTTTTTGGTCAGTACTTGTGTTTCTGGGTGATTTCTTGACATGTTTTGAGTGCTTTGGGATTGTTTGTGATTGTGAATAGCCTCCTTCCTTCAGTTGTTTGTCTGTTTCCTATCAGCATCATAGCCTTAGGGTTTTCTACTGCTTTGGTATGTTGAGCCTCCTGTAGGAGTTTGGGTCTTTTTTTTCATAGTCAACTTATTTCCTTGTTGGATTGCATTCAGCTCCCTTGATCGTTTTGAGTGATTGCATTGGTTGAATGGTTCTTGCCTCTTTCATTGAGTTGTACTTCATGTCACTCCAAGTATAGATTACAGTGCTTGTATGGGTCTGTTTCGACATCTTTCTTCAATTTGAGAGATTGCAACATTGGTTTGAGTTTTGTTTTGTTTTCTTTTGGGTTGATTGAAATTTCTTTCGTTTCAACTCTCGCATTAACATTCTCGAACTAGTGTGTTGGTTTGTTTTTCATGTCATTTAGTGCACTGTTTTCCCTATTACATTGAAAAAAAAATAAAAAAAATTGCTTGCATTCTTGTTTGCATTGTGAAATTGAAAGTCTTTCGCATATCTAGCATTGGGCGTTCTAGGAAAGATTTCTCATTTTCATTAGCTTGCATCAGATATTGTAGTGGATGTTGCTGCATGTTCTCATTATTTTCTATCGTTTGAAAACTCCTAACTTTCTTGTGGATAGCTTTCCACTGAACGAAATGGTATTTTATGGCATGTAGCTTGCATTTAGGGATTTGTGAGATCCAACATTCGGTAGGACCTCGGAATTGAAACATAAATACAAGATCAATTTAAAATTTATTCAATTAACTTAAGGAAACATTGAAACCCAACGAAGCATTTAGTGGTCTATGTTAGAGACGTGTTCAGGCGTCCTTAAACCTAGCAGTTGTCACTCGCCATCTAGCTTTAGACAGCACTAGTACGGACTTGCTCTCCCAGTACCGTCGAGTATATAGAGGGAGACCCCTTTTAGGTTGCCATCCTTTTATCCATAGGAAGCCGAGTCTACCGCCTTGTAACTATGATACATTGAACACAACATTCGGTGATACTACCTACACGCACGTCAATTCCTTGGTCCATTATTATTTCATTTGATTACCAAGGTGTATATGGCAGTTCACAGAAACCTGGTACACCCTTTTACCTAGACTACCTGAGCAGTCATTTTCGATCTTTACTGACTCCATAAATTTGAAAATATCATCGAGCACTTGTCCTTTCATGCTCGTTTCAACCTAAAAGTGATAAAGACACATTTTTCCTATTTCTCAACTCTTACAATATGAAACAATAGAGTTTTGTTTCAATGTATTAAAAATTAACTATCCACAAAATATTCCTAGTTAAAGTTAGTTTCCTTAGGGTGTTGTTTTAAAGTTGTTTCTGATGGCAACATTTCTGGATTTCACTAACCAAGGAATCCCCTCCAAAGGGAATCTTGGTCCTTTTCCTGCTTTTGCGAATGTTGGTGCTCCTTATATGGCAACATTGTCCCTGCCTGGGTTAACAGTTGGGTTTCATGTATGTTTATTTTCAACCTCGGTGGTTCCAAGCACTCCGGCCTCTGTTCGACCATCTCCTCCACCTGAGCAACATCATGTTGATTCTAAGGTGGACCTCTCCCCTTATTCACCTATTTCTTCGTCCTCCTCTTCTACTTCACCTAGTGAAAGTCTGGATTCCAGTAACCAGGTCTCTAAGAATAAGAAGAAGAAGACAAAGAAGAAGAAATCAGATAAGCGAGAGGCTAATACTGCAGCTATTGCACTTAAGAAACCTTCCCTTCATCAACCATCCAAACTTCCACAGAAAGTCAAATTCCCTTGTACGTTGTGCAAAGGCAACCATCTTCTTTGAGACTACCCTGGTATTCCCAAGGTACTTGAAGTATTGTTCAATGGTCGTCTGCCTTTGCCTTTGGCTTCTGGAAGTCATATTGGTGACACATATTCGACTAGTACTAATAAGACTCGTAGGAAACAGGGTAAGATCATGAATCCCTGTAAGTTGTGTGAAGGGAATCATCCCATTCACCTTTTTCCATACATGGATGAAGCCAAGAGAGTGTTGGAAAACTCTACTTTTTATGCACCCAGCCTTCCGACTGGTTACCAGAAGCTTTCTTCGAGTCCTCCGCTAGTTGATTCCATGATCGGTCAAGCATCATCCTTGGTCGATCCTACTCCCCCAAAAATTCAGATTCAAGAATCTATTCCCGACCAACCATTGGATGTGCATTCGATCGACTTGATTCCGCCTATGGCCCATCAGGTTTTTTCCATTGAGAGTGGACCTCATCCCCCCCACGTTCTTTTTATTTCATCATATTCTTTGGACTTGGAGGAAGATTCATCTGTCCCTGTCACTTCAAGAAGTTTCTTCTCCTACTCCCGTGATGGAAGTCTAGGAGAGTGCTCCTCCTGCTCCAGTAATACCAGGGAAAAACCATCTCAGTTCGATGGTGTCCCCTCCAAGTAGTTTAGTCACTTCCTTTGATTGGATTCGATTTGCTAGATACCGCCTTCCGTCTTATGTGCATTTCGAGATGATGGTACAAACTTTTGATTTAGTCGTACCCATGAATATTATAGATGAAGGTGAGTCTATTAGTATTCTGTCTTCAACTACTTGGCAAGATTTTGGTTCTCCATCGCTTGTGCCTATTACCCAGAATCTGTTGGATTTTAACAGAGGAACTAGTCCACCATTAGGGATCCTTCCAAAGTTTCCCATTACTTTGGGAAGGAAAATCATCCATATAGACGTGATGGTTGTTCAAGGCCCCTTACATTTCAATTTACTCTTGGGGAATGACTATATTTATGTCATGGGGCCCGTTGTCTCTTCCCTCTTTTGTGTGATCTATTTTCCACACAAAGGTTAGATCGTGACCATTGATCATCTTTCATTCGTTGGTCCTGACATGAAATCTGGTCCACCATCATCCCTTTTGGGTCTTTATCCACCTGTTTTATTGTTGCCACAGGATAATTATGTGGCTACTTGTCCTGTGCCCGCATTCAGTGATGGTGCCATTGTGCATCGTGCGTTGGGGGCATTGGGTCCTGATTTTCAAGATGTTGTTCTCCCATCATATGCGAACCTCTTGGACTCTATGACCTCTTATTCATTGTAATGAAAGGTTTCAAGGATAGTTCGTTTTCTATGTCAACCTCGTTAAAAATGAATTAGGTTTCAAGGATAGTTTGTCTTCTATGTCAGCCTCATTAAATAATGAATTAGGTTTCGAGGATAGTTCATCTTCTACATCAAACTCACTAAATAATGAATAAGGTTTTGAGGATAGTTCATCTTCTATGTAAACCTCATTAAAAAATGAATTAGGTTTCGAGGATAGTTCGTCTTCTATGTCAACCTCATTAAAAAATGAATTAGGTTTTGAGGATAGTTCTTCTTCTATGTCAACCTCGTTAAAAAATGAATTAGCCCACGAGGATAGTTCTTTTAATGTGTCAACCTCGTTAAAACAATGAAACACGTTCCTGTTCAATTCGATTCTTTGATCTGATCTCGTAAAATCCCAGTTGAGTCTTTCTCTTGATCTTGTAATTTGAACCTTCACTCCATCTGCCTTTCATATGGACTAAATCTTGGGTGGCATGTACACCTTTAATTGATTCACCATACAGGGGGGCATGCATGTTTTTAAAGAATAATTTACTTTTGTTTCAAGGTTGTGTCAACATGAAACCAATCTCAAGCATAGTTTAATTTTGTTTTCGAGCTTGCATAAAAATGAAATATTTTGGCTTTATAGCCTTTGTGAACATTTTCCCCTAATTCTTAGGTCATTAATTATTATGAAAATTATTTAACTCATACATTAGCTAAAAATTGTATTAGGCATTTGCATAATTTGTAAAAGCATCATCACATGTACAAAGATCCGTGTAGGAAAATAGATGTATATATATATTGCATGTTTACAATTGTGTTCATCATAAAAGCCGAAAAAATATATGTGTATGTTTCAGTTACATCACGACAACATGTCTCTAAAAAATGTGCGGAAATAAAAGCCTAAGTGCTTAATCGGCGTGGTTCTCATGATAGCACATCACCACCCATACCAACTAGCTCCGCAAGCGCTGGATATGACTCGGCACCCCTACAGTGTGCCTCTGATAGGCTCGAGGAACATCATCAAAATGAGCATAGTGTGGAATACCACGGGTGATCCCCTCCAGGTTCTGTACTATATCCTTGTCTCTGCCCTCACCATGAGGATTGAAATCGTGAGGAGTTTGCCTTGCTATCAGCGACATACCTGCAGGTCGCTCTGGGCGAACATCTGCATACATATAAGATTAACTGTCAAAACATGCATACATACTAAAAAATCATAAACTCATGAAAACAAAAAATGAGTCTCACCTAGCTCTTCGTCCCAATCCTCTCCCTCCGGAAGCAAGAGGTCTGGATCACCGTGAAGTCCGTTCCAGAATAGGGCCAATCCTTCATGACAATTAGTTGTTGGTGGAGCCAATCAAAAACTCTGGCCTCCAGGACATTTGTTGGCCACCCCTTACTCTAGGCATCAGTGCAACCCATCAGGCCATCCGTGGTTCTCTGGGAGGTGGCATCGGGAAAATGACCTCTTGACGCTGGAATATGGGTAGTCATTCCAAGAAGAGTGACACCAGAATTGATCCATATCCAAACTACTTTAGTTTGGTCTTCTTGCACTTGGTAATTTTCCTCTTGATGTTAGTAGTCATGGCCTCAGCCTAGTTGAAGATAGTCAGGCTCATGCACTCTGAGGCAAGAAGCAGTTGTGTCTTTGTGGCCTCATGCGGTGCTTGTGATCCTGCAACCCACGTGATAGTATGCAGCACTACTTTTAGTGCCAGATCAGGGATGGTTTGGATATCAAACTTTCCACTCGTTGTTCCTTTTCGTGCCCCTCGACACGTATTGTCAGTCACCATTCTCATGCTTTCCCCATAAGGATGGGTACCAGTCAAGATAGTGACTGCACCCCTACATGACAATCTTGTGATATAATACACATCAGGGACTTCAAGTTCAATTTCCTGATCCCGAAGCACAAAATTTTCTTGATCCTCATCAGAAATTTTTATCAAATATTGAAGCAATTTTGTCTAAGCCCAGAGGCACGATCTCAGGAAGAATTTATTTAGGCCATAGTCTCTGAGGGCATTCGTGCATCGTTCATTCTCCATGGAAATTTCATCCTCCTCACTGTGTTCTCTCTCTTTCCACTCAATCACCATATTTTCTACTTGGTACATGCACACATTATTCATATGAGCATTTTTAGTCTCCTTAGGCATCAAAATTTGTAAGCAAATGGTTGCATTTTCTTTAAATTTAGGTGGATTTTTGGGTTGCGTGGTTGGCGCAACTATTTCTCTAACATTCGTGCCAACGGGCATGACCCCTGTGTAAAAAAGGGGCGATTGGTGCGGGTCCATGCCCGAAACCCACGCCAACTGTGATGCCCTCGTTTTGAAAAATCCTCCCCTAAAGGATTCAAAATGAAAAATAAAGGTAATGAAATTTGGCTCAAAATAAGGAAAATGATGTCGGCTCTTACCTAAAACTGATGGAATCAAGATTGGTTCACTAGATCGCTCGCAATCGTCGCCACAAGATTGTTGAGGTATAAAAGGTTTCTTTTTAACTCCTATTTATCCTACATTAATTATCAATCCAGGTACAACTTTTTATCTCAAGAGTGTACTCAGTCTGAGGCTACAATTTAATCTAAGAGTAATGCTCTTCAATGTGCAGTACAGTGTCTTCAATATGAGAGTAAACAAATGCTTGAAAATGAAATCTAGTTACAACAATATGAAACTCAATGTTGTGTAGTTCAAACAATCACTCAAAAATCATCAGTCAAGGATGCAGTAGTGATAACTCTTTCCTCTATCAACTGATATAAATGAAATCAAATATAAA
Organism: Pinus albicaulis; assembly: GCA_034641835.2. NCBI lineage: Eukaryota > Viridiplantae > Streptophyta > Pinopsida > Pinales > Pinaceae > Pinus > Pinus albicaulis. The sequence continues at coordinate 502,617,419 of CM076582.1, forward strand.
CAAGGTAATCAATTTGAGAATGTAGGCAGTAATAACCAGTGTCCTTTATAGTTGATGATCTTGCATTCCACACTAAAGCAATTAAATGGAAATGGTAATTGTGTTAAATCACTAATGCTGCTGGTGAAAATAGACTTAACAAGTTTTTTGTAATAACACTTGTTACACCATTTTTTGGTCATCTAACCTATTATCATTAGATGGACCCAAGTACACCATGTAAGACCAATTTTACCCTAAGTAAAATTGCCTTCACTATGTTAAATAACTTAATAAACCACATTTATTAGGTTGTTTATGGTCTAAACAGGAAACCCCAAAGGAAATATTAAACAAACCTATATTTGTTTGATTTTCCTCATGGAATAATTAATTAAACCATAATTTAATTATTATTCCCAGTCATGTTTAACCCAAAAAACAAAGAAATTAATTAGATAAACCTTTATTTATCTTATTATTTTCTAGGAATAATTATTTAAATCTTATTTAGATAATATTCCTTGTTAATATGACCAAATCACCCACAAATAATTAAATAAATCATTATTTATTTGATTATCTTTCAACCACTTCGTTAAATAATTAAATAAATCATTATTTATTTTATTATCTTCCAACCACTTCCTTAAAAAGATAAATAAATCATTTATTTATTTATTTTTGACTAATCAAAGGATTTGACCCAAGTCAAATACCTTTTCCCTCCAACAAATATAATAAAATATTCCATAAAAGGTGGATCTAGATTTGGTTAACATTATTTTAATCATGCATCAAGATCTAGAATGACCCAATATTTTGTTATAAATAGGAGGGTTTTTTCCATCATTCTTCACCTTTTGTTGCCTATTAGATCACTCTGGATCTATACACTTGGTCCCATTTTTCCATCATTTGCTGTGTGAGCTCCCATTGAGCTCTATTCTTTGCATTGGGTTTTCTACACCAACAAGAGAGAAAAATCTTAGATCTGAAGTGCTGAGGACTTCCAAGAACCCATCCCACTGAGGAGAATTGGATACGCCTTCTTGTTTTCCTCCCAGGTGCCCAATTAATACAAAAATTCTTTCAAAAATTGTTCTTGTCTTGTTTATTGGTATATGGAGCAAACCCTTGTTTTTACTGCTTAATGTCTTTCCATGCATAGATCTGGTGTTTTGCAGCTCTTTTCTTGTCTAACTAACCGCAGATCTGAAGATATTGGCAGCCACTTTTGTTGTTAGGGCTATTAGTTATGCGTAGCTAAAGTGGTCCTTTTTCTTACACTTCCACAAAGGATTCATACTAACAAATGGCGACTCCACATAGGTTTTAAATTACGACCGCTGTAGTTTTTCATATTCCTGCTTATCCAACTACTTCAGACCATAGGGTTTCTTTTTAGCTGAATATTTTCCCTATTTTTATGTTGTTTTTCTCACATAAAACCCTAAAACATTAAAATTTCTAACTTCCGCGTGTTTCTGGCCCTATTGTGCAGGTGACAGACATCAGCCGCAACTGAGACAACATTTTTTTTCTGAAATCTACTGCCGAGAGTGCCGGAAGTGCAGGTCACACTTTTTGGCCCAAAAAATGTGACCTGGAGCTTCAAGTCGCAGAAAACAGCCCCAAAACGGCGACCGGAGCGAAAAACAGGTCAAAAACTGCGACCTGGACTTTTTTCTGCTGTTTTTTCTGAAATTTTTCTAGGTTTTTCTGAAGCTTCTGTCAGGGTTTTCCAGCCTCTGTCTCAGCCCGTTTCGACCTGTTTCTGATCTGCTTTTTCTCATCTAAGTGGGAACCTAGCCCCCTAGGGCTTCAGTACCCTCAACTTTTGGTGGAAGAGTTTTAGCTGTTTCAGGTGTCTGATTTTTCAGAGTTTCAACCTTCCCTTTTTCAGATCTAATACCTCATCCTCAGATCCCTTTAAATCAGTTGTTCTTCCTTTCAAATCACCTCTTGTAGTTTTGTTTGGACCTCCCTTTAGGACCTCCTCCCTGTCCCTTCCTCTTTTTGCTGATTTCCTCCTTTTTCCAGCCACCTTGCCTCTGCCTCTTGGCTGTGATCTGCACCTCTTTTTCGTAGCTTTCTCCTTTAGATCCCTGTCCCTTTTGACCCTAGATATTTTGGCCTCTTTTTAGTGTGTTTTGATTAGATTTTTTCCTTCTTTTAGATTAGTTTTGAGAGACCCGCCTTTTTGGGTTGAATCGATGCAATAGTAGCTGTTATTTTTCTGTTATTTCAGCATTATATACTGTTCTCTGCAGATTTATTTTCAGTTACGTAGCACACTTTTTCTCTTGCTCTCAAAATGAAAAGGGTTTAAAAATTAAAATTAACGCATGCCACACACTCACCCTAAGCGAAGAAGAGCCTGGTTTACACCGCCAGGCAAAGACTTTAAAATCAATTGACACTGCACCTATCTGCCCTTGTTTCGACATTGTAATCACTTGATTCTGCCCCTCCGTGCCCTTGTGGTCGCTCTTCTTCCCCTTGTGTCGTGTTTGTGTTGTCATCATTGCGCCCCCAAGGCGCACTTCCCGGAGACTTCTTGGCCTTCACCCTCAGTTTCTAGTCGATCGACCTGCTCCGTCCTGCCGTCGTCGAGCCAATCCTCCTCCGAGTCCGCACTCCGACTCCTCTTCTGATTCTTTGGGTTCTCCTTTTCCTTCTGGTTCTCCCCCTGTCACCTCCACTATGTCTGGTCCAGGGCCTAACACTAGCGGGAATCCTGGCCCTAATGTCGGGACTACTACTAGCGGAACCACCACAGGAACTACTTCGGCTACACCCTTGCTCCCCTTCTTGGCAGGCCTCATCCTCCTCGATTTGGACCAGTTGATCAACGACCCTATACACCATGACGCTAGTTGGCCTGCTATGCCGACAAAGCTCCCTTTCGACATCCCAAAGTCTGAAGGTCGTGCTGGAGAAGATCCTTCAAATCATGTTCGATCTTTCCACATGTGGTGTTCATCTACCTCCATTACCGATGACTCTGTTCGTCTTAGATTTTTCCAACGCACGCTTACGGGCGAAGCTTCTAAGTGGTATGTTGATCAGCCCACTTCCTCCCATACCACCTTTGCAACTCTTGCCCAGGCTTTTTTATCTTACTTCCAGCTTCCCCTGCGTTATGACACTAGTATCGAACTCTTGACTTCCTTCAAGCAAACCTCTTCGACCCGCCTTTCTACCCATGTCCAGGAATGGCGAAGAAGACAGAGCCTATGTCAATCTCCTACCTTCGAAGACCGTGTCTACATGGACTGGTTCCTTAGATCTCTCTTGTCCCCTATCGAGAAAGATGTCGCATCACATTTTCCTCAAACCGAAGAAGATGCCCTCTAAATGGTGTTAAAATATAACCTGATCTACGCTCAGACAGGTTATGATCATACTGTCCTACCTGATCTCCCCAGACCCGGTGATACCCATACACCGGGGGCCCCTCATGCCACCAACAGTATCGTTGGATCTATCTCTCATCCATCCGCTCAACCTCTCATGAGCTATGGTTTTCGTGGGGGAGGGGGCACCACTTCCTGCACTTCTCCCCCTCCCGGTAGCACGCATCCAGGATACGGCATGCCTCATCCTTTTGCCCAACCTCTTGCTTACCTCAATGTTGCCCAACCTAACCATTACCCTTCTCCGCAGCCTAGTGCGCCAGCTCCTCCAGCATATGCGCTTTCGCCTCCCTTTCCTTCTCAACCCCTGCAACAGCAGTCACCACCCCCTCAAGAGCAGGTGGATGCACAGCAGGGATTCATGGCTACCCAACCACCTGACAGACAGGTGGCCCCTCAACCTTCCCCTTCTGGTTCCTCCAATTACCAGATCCTCATGATGAACTCAGATCCACCTCTAACCGTTGACCTTAACCTTCAAACTCGGTCTCACCAGTACCCCAAGCCTCCTACTCAGTCTGCTCCCGAGCCTCCTTTTTCAGGTTCTACAGAGCCTCTTTTGACATCCAGTGGCCCCTTACATATCCCTCAACCCAAAGTTGAGGTTCATACCAAGATTCCTAAGGGACCATTACGTCGAAACGCTGCTTCCGGTCGAGCTGCTCATTCGTATAGCATAGTAGATGATTTGGCGCAATCTCTTGCTGCCATTTCCACACTGGAACTCCTCCAGTCGTGTCCTTCCCAAAAGAAGGCTCTACTATCTGCCGTGGGCGCTGTAGATCCTGCTGATGACCAAATGATTGTTTTCGATGCCACTCAATCGGACCATCCTCCTCTTCCTCCTTCCGTCGCCTTCCAAATCCCAGTCAAAATCCGGAACGCCAATGTATCCCGGTGTATAATTGATGAGGGGGCATCCACCTGCGTGATGTCCGCTTCGGTTTGGAAGAAACTCGGATCCCCTGAGCTGGCCCCTTCCACGATCACCCTTCGAGCGTGGGACGGTCATGCCTCCCAGCCTATTGGCCTGTTTCGTAACTGTCCCATCACCCTCGCCGGTAAGACTGTTTGCGTTGACGTCGAAGTCATTGACGCCCCACTAGACTACAACATTCTTTTGGGGCGAAGCTACACCTATGCTATGTCTGCTGTCCCATCCGTGGTCTTTCGCAAGATGTCTTTCCCCCATAATGGGAAGATAGTCACCATTGACCAGTTGACATATCATGAGCCAAAATCTCGGACCTCACCTGAGACGACCATCTCTTCTGTAGCCAACAAGCAAACCGTCGACTCCTTGACCAGTGTCTCCCCCGGCGTTTACAAGGATTCCTCCCTGCTTGGAACTTTTCCTAGTTTCCCCCCTCCTCCTATCTCTAACCCCAGCTCATCGAATGTTTGCATGATGCAATCGTCTCGGGCTGCTCTCAAGCAACCTGCTTCGGCTAGTCAGCAACCTTGCCCTCCGCAACCTGCTCCTAGCCCTTCACCTGCAGTTGGTAGTCATGAGCCTCTTTATCCTCCTGGCATGGTTCCTCCAAGCCTTAGCCATTTAGGAGCCGTCCCACCTGGCCATTACCCCTCTGGTCAGATACCGTTCCTAGCTCCCCCACTAGGAGTGTACACGGTACCGGTCATGGCCACCCTCTCTCTTCCTAACTTGACCCTTGGGATTCCCGTCTGGTACCATGATCCTCCAGCCGCAACCCCGCCTGGTCAACCCAAACCTTATATTTCTTTGACCCCGGTTCAACCGGTCCCCATGACTTCTCCCGCTGCAACAGTGCCTCAGTCACCTCAACAGGAACCACCTCTTGTTGCGACCGCTTCGGGTAAGAAGGGAAAAGCTCGCAAGGGGGCATCAAAGGACAAGGCTGCCCCGACAAACCCTGCTCCTCCTCAGCCTCCAAAGCATACCATCCAGTGTGCTTTGTGTGATGTTGTCGGTCATGCCTCCCATACCTATCCTACATTGCTTCATCTCAAGCCCATGGTTAATGTCACGTTCCCTGAGTCCGCAGTCCCAGAAGCCTCTGATCCTTCCGCGACCGCGGCCAAGAACCCCAAGATTATTCACACCAACCATCCCTATGCTTTGTGTGATCTCCATGGCCATTACACCCATATTTTTCCCCGCCTCGATGACTTCCGCACCTCTATCGCCGCGGTCCACCAATTCGAGGCCAAGCGCAACGAGTCCACCTCTCCCCTATTTGCGCATTCTGCTTCAGCAGAACTACCAGATATGACTGCTCCCATTGACATTCCCCCTCCTGATGTCGAGATGACGGAGCCTTCATCCAACATTTTTTACCTATCATCATCCATGAGACCCTCGGGGAACATTCCATCTAAATCCTCCCCTGTTGTTTCGCTTGACCTTCCTTCAGCGATCATCTTGGGCTCAACATCGGTAGATCCTTTATCTACTTACTCTTCGGTCACTCCTTGTGACGATGCGCATGTGAACCTCTCTTCTCATGATGATGATTCAGGTCACTTCTCCACATCAGGTGGTCTTTCTTCCACCAGTCACCCCATCTTCTATCACGATGACGACATTATGGAAAAAATCCCCACCCCTGACGTTATCTATTCCCCCTTACATCGAACCCAGGCATTCACACCACATCCACCTTATGGCCATTACATTGAAACCCAATGTTTGGGTAAGGGGGCACCCACATTTGAGAGACCAAGAGAAGCAATTCTCCACCACTCTCCTAGTGTATCTGGTCATGTTGACTTTAGTCCCAGTATTCTTCCACATTTAGAAGAACCTCTAGAGTCCCATATCACTTCAGATCACTCTAGGGATGATACCCCTTATCGTTCCCTCATCTTACATCAGCAACCCAGTCTCTTAGACATTATTTTTGACCAACCTATAGCTTTTCTATGAGAGCATCAGTTCATTATCTCCAAATCCTCTTTTTGGGATAGTGACACTAGGTATGCCAACTCGGAAACTTAAAGTCCATTTGATCCCTATATGCAGTACGAAAAGAGATTGGTAATCCTCCATTTCCTTTCTCAAACTGCATAACCATAACAAGAACAAATGGCACACCACATCATTAAAATGTGTTTATATTCCCCTTTTTCTAAATACATTTTGGCATGACCACACCATGCTCGGGGGCACCCATACCCCTCAACCATAACCCTCCTCACCTCGTTTTTGGAGAGGATGCTGTCTTACCGATCGAGTGTGAAATCCCTTCCCTTCATCTTGCTGTTGAACTTCTCCTTGACACCTAACCTCTAGAACAATGACATATCCTGCTTGAGCGTGCCTCTGAAGACCACCGTGTTGCATTGCAAACCATAGAAGCGGCCAAGAAACGCACCAAAGCTCAATATGACCGAAAAGTCCAGCCTCGTCCTTTTCACGAAGGCGACCTTGTTCTAGTATATGACCAGGTCCATGATGTCCTTGGTCACGGGAAGTTTGACTCATTATGGCTAGGCCCTTATGTCATCAGTAAGGATCTTGGTAAGGGGGCATACTTTTTAGAGGACTTCGAAGGCAATCCTCTTCCTAATCCTTGCAATGCACTCTATCTTAAGAAATATTACCCTTAGCATTTCCCTTCTGAGATGCGTGTTTTATTTTCTGTTAGATAGTCAGCATCTTTTTTGTACTTTCATCCTTCGCCAAGACCTATTTTGTCCAAGAAGGGCCACTTCACCTCCACTTTAAATCGAATTTCCTCACTTACGACACTTGTACTTGGGGCACCACTTCGCCTCCATACTTGTCCATGTTCGTGTCGATTTTCGTCATGAGTTCCCACCTTGTACTCATGTTTTCATGGTCCCCCATTGGGCCTTTACTGTGTGGCAGCACCATCGAGTCGCCCTTGTTTAGCGCATCCAAGTTGAGTCATCATCGCGTTCATGGAGTCTATCCCGAGTCCCTTTGTACCTCGCCATAGCCCTCCATCCTTCATTGCTTGGTCTCTCTCTTGTGTAGCACATTATGACCTTCATTCCCACTGTCCCCTATCCCTTATGATATTGTGTCAGTATCTGCCATGTCATTCATGCCCTTTATGCTCTAACAAGGGAAGTCGTCCATTCACTACTTAGTCCTTTCCATTTCCCTGTCATCATTAGTGTCAGTCTGTCCGTCGCTCTACTATTTTCTCTCGCGCCTTAGTTGAGGATTTCTCATTGCCTCACCTGTGGCGGACCTCCTTCTGTCGACATCAGCTCATTCATTCCAGAAGCTAGGTCTAGAGGGCGGTGTACCTTGGTTCCAGCTTCCACTCTTGTTCGGTGCCTCGGATCAGGCCAAGGGATCTCTCATTTCCCTTTGACTTGATTGTTTCTCCAGCTCCTTCCAGCATGATCGAGATTCGTATACTTGATGGTCCAGTGATCCAGCAGCAGCTCTTGATGATTCCCGGGTGTGTGTGAGATGTCTCAACCCTCATGAGGGGGTGGCCCTGCAGGTAGCTCCCCACATGCCCGGATGACCTCTTCCTTGCAGCCTTCGATGCAGCTCCAGATATTTGATGATGTTGGCCTTCGCCACTTGCAGCGCCTCTTTGATTTGCATGTATCAGTCAGATTTTGTGAGCCCTTCCCCATTTACAGGGGGCATTTGGGTTTTATTTGTATCTCATGTACTCAGATATTATTGTACAAGTCCTCGCTGTTATCCCAGGCACATCATGTATGTGGGATTCCTCATTGTATTTTTATCTGGCTCATGATTATGCTAGCTGTATGTTATGGTTCGGTCCCTTGTTTACTGGACACACTATTCTTTTGTACTTTGTCTCGGCGGGCACTGATGCCTATTAGAAGATTGACCTGGTACCCTCTCATAAAAGGAGACTTGTTGCACCTATAGGTCTCATCTCCTCAGGGTCTAGTTCTTTAGCACATTAGGCTACCTTACATTTCTCTCTCTGACTTCCCTTTTGATGTCTGGTGATTGAGTTCTTACAAAGTACTTCGGTCATATGATTTGCTCCACGACACTCGCAAGTTTTGAGGCAATACGTACACCATTAGAACTACTTCTAACCTATTATCGTTAGATGGACCCAAGTACACCATGTAAGACCAATTTTACCCTAAGTAAAATTGCCTTCACTATGTTAAATAACTTAATAAACCACATTTATTAGGTTTTTTATGGTCTAAACAGGAAACCCCAAAAGGAAATATTAAACAAACCTATATTTGTCTGATTTTCCTCATGGAATAATTAATTAAACCATACTTTAATTATTATTCCCAGTCATATTTAACCCAAAAACAAAAATTAATTAGATAAACCTTTATTTTATCATTTGAACATTTTAAAGACAGTTTTTAAATCTTATTTAGATAATATTCCTTGTTAATATGACAAATCTGCTCACAAATAATTAAATGACATTATTTATTTGATTATCTTTCAACCACTTCCTTAAAAAATTAAATAAATCATTGTCTGTTTGATTATCTTCTGACCACTTCCTTAAAAAATAAATAAATCATTTTGTTGTTTTTGACTAATGAAAAGTTTGACTTAAAATTAAAATACCTTTTCCCTCAACAAATATAATAAAATATTCCATAAAGGTGGATCTAGATTTGGTTAACATTATTTTAATCATGCACCAAGATCTAGAATGACCCAATATTTTGTTATAAATAGAAGGAGTTTTCATCATTCTTCACCTTTTTTGTTGCCTATTAGATCACTCTAGATCTATACACTTGGTTATTTATACATTATTTGTTGTGTGAGCTCCCATTGAGTTCTATCTTTGTCTGGGTTTTCTACACCAACAAGAGAGAGAGATTCTAGATCTGAAGTGCTGAGGACTTCCAAGAACCCATCCCATTGAGGAGAATTGGAAACATCTTCTTGTTTTCCTCCCAGGTGCCCTTAATATAAAAAATTCTTTCAAAGATTGTTCTTGTCTTGTCTATTGGTATATGGAGCAAACCCTTGTTTTTACTGCTTAATGTCTTTCCATGCATAGATCTGGTGTTTTGCATCTCTTTTCTTGTCTAACTAACCGCAGATCTGAAGATATTGACAACCACTTTTGTTGTTCGGGCTATTATTTATGCGTAGCTATAGTGGTCCTTTTCGGTACACTTCGACAAAGGATTCATACTAACAACACTCCAAAGAAAAACCAAACTCTTGCAAAAAGGAATAAACATTAAAGCTAATTAACAAGAATTAACAGCAAATCTATTAATGGAAATGAACAACAAACTCTCTATGATGGCAATGAACAACAATCTATGAATGGAAATGAAAAACAAACTATTAATGGAAATGAACAATAATCCTGAATAACGAAGCTTTGTATCTGCAAAGCATAACAATACAAAGTATAAATGAATAAATACTCCTGTTGTGTGGAAAGGAACGACAACGTGATTCACTGATGCAACACACCAATTTCATAAATCATTAAACAGTAAGATATAAACTAAGGTAACTGTGAAGAAATGTAGTTTAAAGGAAATGAAAACTAATGCAAACCATCACATGACTGGAATTGGAAAATAAAGGTACAAATAGCAAGTGGATCCACAAGGGCCGGGCCCTTAGCCACTAGTGAAGCACTGCCAAACTACTCTAGTATCAAATAATGGAATGGAAATCGAATTTATGTATTAATCATATGTAGTAGAGTTTACAAGCAATCGTACTCTGTTTTAATTAACGAGAGTTGGTGAACAATCCTAAAATTACAAAAGGAAATCTAAATAATCATAAGATGTCTCCTCCCCAATTTCTACAAGCACTATTCTTTTATAACAGCCAGCGGAGGAAACAAGAAGTACAGATAACTCTGAGCAGCGAACCCTCAAGATCAAGAGATCCTGAGGGGTTCACTCTATCTTCCTTCTTCGGCTATCGTTTTGTCTTTTACATTGGTAGCCGCACTGTTCCTTTCTTTACTTTGACTGTGCACTCTGATATTTATCTTCTTTTCTGGCAACGACCTTTTGTTGAAGGGAGAATAGTTACACCTGCCTTATCTTTTCCTTCCGAACGGTGGATTCCCACTTCATTTAGTTCCTATATAGAAGAAAATACAATCTTTAGTTAATTTCACAAGAAGCACCAATGTCCTCAATTATATTGTAATTCTTCAATATATTATCATTCTAGAATATAAAGGAGTCATGATTAAAGGAAAAAGATAAAGAAATACATGGCAAATGCATACCTTTTCTAATGATCAACAAAGATCACAAGGAAAATGGGTCATTGTTTCTCCACAAGGAGGTAAAAGTGAAAAGTAAATATTTTTTACCGCTTATGGCCTTTTATAACTTTTCAAAATCTTAAATTAGGTTTTAAAACATATTTGTCGATTATTTGTCATATTATTTTTGAGGAATACGTTTTACACACGTCTTTTTTTTCAGCGACAGGTTTTCACATGGTTATGACGAAGAAACAAGTTGTATTTTATACTTTTTCGGACTTGGTAAAAAAACGAAAAAGTCACTACTAGAGTCACCTTTTAGCTCCTTTCCGACTCTCTAAAACTGAAAAGATTGTCGAGATGCTTGTCGTTTTGAACTCATTAAATTGGCTGCGAAATGATGTCTACCAATATACGTTTACCCCTTTTTTGGGTTGGGATAGATTATTTACGAAAAAGGAATACCTTATCCTATCATGACTAAGAGGTTCTCTCAGACATAGTTTTCTACCTTTTCGGATCCATGAGACTACCTACGAAAAGGGACTGCTGGATTTTTCTTTTCTGCCTTCTTTTCAAACTCTCTAAACATGAAAAGGTGTTGAGTTCTCCCTTTGTTAGACTCATTAAAAACTAATGACATCGGACTCCGTCATCATGACGTTACCCGAGTTCCTCCTTCCTAGGGCTCGTAAAATGTATTAGGTTGGATTTGTCTGAAGGAAAAACTTACATCACAATCATATGCTATCCTGTTCAAGTTTGTTTTCAAAAATAATTGGGGTACTCACCAGAAATTTTAGGGGAAAACTGAACCAGATTGTAGTCGTGTTGGTAGTATGTTTCTATTGAACATGGCACTTGTCTCCATTCATGTCAGGTTGGGGACATCTCACTTCGTCATTTGTTTTCCTCCATGGGTTTGGGTAATCTCTTTTGACCACTCATCTGCTCTTTGCCACGTCGCCATGGCCCTAGATCCCTTTATGTCAAAATGCTGCCAAATATAGTGTCGTGCTGCCGATATGTTCAAGAGAAGTTTGCCTCTGAATTTTTCAACCTCTCTCTGATTCTCTATTGGTCTTGATTCACCAAAATCATATTCCTTTGTCTCGTGTCGATGATGTGGGAAATATTATGCCTCACCTTAGATTAGGTCACTTCCTGTCGACTCTAGTTCATTTTCCAGGAAGTTGATCTAGAGACTCCCTTTAGGTACCTTGGAGCCTGCATGCCTCAATGGAAAGTTCTTCGTATTCGACACAAGGTCCACATCATTGGCCTTCGATCGACTGACTCTAAGGGTGCTCAACGTCAGATCATTGTTCACATTCCATGGATTGTACCTTTTGTACGTTGAGAGCCATTGTCATTATTGGTGGTTTCTCTCACGTTTTTTAATGACTTTCATCACTGGCTAGTAATCAGGCAATTTTCTTGCATGTTCGACTTCATCTCACATATTCGCATGCTCGAATTTGTACTTTTTTTGGGTCTAGATGGAGCACAAGACCCTGGATTTTGTCTGATGAAATCCAGGCTTCAGGTTCTTTGTGGATTAATATGACTTGTTACATGACTCTTATGATTGGATGGCTACGACCATACCTGAGTCTGTTTGTTGATCCCTACTGCTAGATGGCTCTGTACATACCTCAGATCTCACTATTTATGTACTCTATTATGGATGGTTGTGCCCATGCCACATGTCATGTATCGGAAGTATCAGTTGTATTTGTACTTGCAGGTTTTTTGACAACAGTGTTTGGGTCAGCCACGTTCTCTTAAAGCATTTCACCCCTCCCTCTCTCTCGGACCTCATGCTTTAGGGGGCATCTGTTACACAGCATTTTTTCACCGTCCCCGCAATCCCTCGCCCCACATATTGGAGGGTCTTTCCCGTGACTTGTGAGCAGTGTCATACTCTGCAAACACCTTCTTTTCATCCTTCTACATAAGGACATCATTTCTCCTGTTGAACATTTCCTCAAAAAGCCCACAAAAACCTATGTTTTGGCCTTGGCGCGGGTAGCCAATTCATCCCTTGCGCCAATGTGGAGGATTTAGACTAGAGCCTGCACCACCTGGCACTCTGCCTTAGTGTTGTGCCCACGCCAGCTGTTTTAGGAATGTTTTTTAACAAAAAGAGGCGGAAGTTTCCTTCTAACCACCTCAGGGATGAGTCATAGGAAGTGGTTAAGTTTATGAGCCACGGATCTCCCTCTTTAGGTACTGGTTTCCTCCTCCCATTGAACACTCCTTGAAGATAGGTCTCCCTTCCATGATTATAGGGATCCTAACCTCTCCCTCTCCCTCTATATAAACAGGCCTTCACACTTTATGAAAGCTAGATAAACTTGGAGAAGAGATACTATAGCTGAGTAATCGCTATTGAGAAGGTAGAACCAAGGAGAATTCCATAGAGAGAGCCCCATCTGAATTCTCGATGAGCTTTTGTGAGACGCGCTCCACTAGAACCTTGTTGGAGGATACCGCAACGTTGAAGCTTGGTTGTACTCTTCCTTTCTCTTATTAATATACTCCACTATGGTGTTGGTTCCATCATTGTGTTATATTGATTATCTGATGCAATTGATTTAGTATTATTCAGATGACTGATAGTTATGAATGTGAAATAGTATGTTGTACATTGTCATTGTTTCTTCTGTGTGTGCAGGTATCCGAGCGTGAAAGCGAGCGGATTGTGATCTGTCAAACCAAGAGTGAGAAGCAACCACTCTTTTTGACGACCACAACAGCGTAGGACCTCAGGTAAGTCATCTATCGAATCTTTGTCCATTCATTAACTAGGAATCAATATTATAGCTTGTCTCGTTTGTGGCTAGACCCACACTAGGGCTAGTGGGATCGCCTCTATCCACAAAGGGGATTTACCTCACCAACAACTGTAGTAAAAATTTGAATAATTGTAAAATAATAGAAAATAGATAGGGACAAGCAACGAAAAAATATACTAGTGATTTCAACCAGAACTGGATAATGACTTTGAAGAAGAAATCTAAATTCTAGGACAAAGTAGTTTGTAGCCAACTACCTAGAAAATAATTATGCTACAAAATAATTCCTATGAGAATATATGGATGCCAACTCAGGTCAAACCAACTGCAGTATGGATGTTGCCTTTACCCCAAATACTCTCTTCCAAAATCCATGCAATAACGCATTTCACAGGCATCTCCATCAAGATATGGATGTGAACGTAGGACCAAGGTAGTATGGATCCTAATTCTTTCCCTTGCACCAAATGGTCTCTTTCATACCTCCTTCATAAAAAGCCTCTACTCTAATTTCTAATGGTAATTTTACAGTTAGTCTTCCCACTTTTTGTAGAAAAGAGGTGCTGTAAACTTTGATTAGTGACACTTATGGGTGAAAATTATAACTAAATATGTGTGGAGTTACAAAAGATTTTATGATGAGAGGGACATCATTTTTATATTTTTGGGTTACTTTGAAAACGTTTACACCATTTTTGGGCCTTGTGGGTGCTTCATGAGATGTGGGGTGCGTAGTGTATGGTTGGCCCATCCTCTTCCATTATGGACTTGGACATTGGAGATGGATTATTGTCTACTGGTAGACCTATTTGGATGTTTGAAAGAAATTCTTCCTCAAAGTGTTGGATAAGTATGGAGCTTGGTGACTTCATGTTTTTGATGCATTATAGTAGTTTCTATGCTTGGAGTAGAGTTGGGTATTTCACTATGACAAAATCTCCCAAAATCAACATGAGCACACAAAATTCCTTGACATGTGAACTCTTGGGTTGAGGGAGTGGATATGTAGTTGTGGGAGTCCTTAAGGTGACACATTACCTTGGATATGCATTGTCCTTAAGGAGACACATGAACTTGGATATGCATTGGAGCTTAGTACCTTTTAAGGATTGTTGGACCTTAGGGAGTAGTGCTCATGTCATGGAGGGATTGCTTGTTAATCACAACCACCTTTGATGCTGACACATGTCCCGTAGAGTAGAGTGCTTCACATGGGTGTACCTACTTGTATCTTGCAAGTTTTCTTGTAGTGGACTAGGCCCACTTGTTATTGTAAAGCCCCTTTACCTCTCATATAAATAGAGGAAGTAGTGAATTCTTATTAGAGTCAACCATGCACTTGTGCATATTGCTTTTCCTACTTTGGTTACGGATGTAATAGCAGTGATACTCTCTCTCTCTCTCTCTCTATCTCTCTCTCTCTCTCGCTCTCTCTCTCTCTCTCTCTCTCTCTCTCTCTCTCTCTCTCTCTCTCTCTCTCTCTCTCTCTCTCTCGTTCAATCTTCTTTTTACTTTATGTGTTTTTATCGTAAGGTGCTAGGATTTCTTGGAGAATTCACCCAAAAACTTCATATATATAAAAAATAAATGATACCCATGAACACAATCACAACCTATCATATAATTCTCCATGATTTTGAAAACCCCAGATATGGGAAACCAAGAGAAACCCTAGCTTCACCAAAGATACTCCAACAATATAAAATAACCATGAGAAAAACCTCTATGTCAGAGTATCTTTGGTGGAGCCACTGTAAACCCTAAGTTATTCTAGAATTGTGTTATTTCATATTTGACTTCCAACTTACCACCACCTTGCATACCTTGTCACTCCCATAAATTATGTTATTTCGAAGATTTTACTTCCATATTTTCATAAATACAATGTCCTCAATAAGGTAGTTGAACACTTCCATATTCATAGTTAGATCATATTCCAAGAATATATACATTTTTTGTACCGATCAACAATTGTCTCAAGAAGACAAATCACGTCTCAAGTAGCAATTGAACTTGGTCAGAGAGGATATTAATGTATCCTCTCAAGTACCTGAGATAGACCAAGCAAAATGTGTATAATCATACTCAATCACTAAGGATTTTTTATAATTTATCTCTTTATTGGACTCAAAATTTTTCAATTAGTAACAAATAATGATTGTTAAAATCCTTAGATACACCCTTCTATCAATGTATTTGTTTGAGTAATAAGAACAGTGAGACGCCAAAGTGTCATTATGAATTTAGTTGTGAATATTTGAGATCACTTGACAAAGGCATCATTTGTTGAGGAACATGCAAATTTAGATAGTGATGATCTACTTTATCTGAAAGAAAAAAATGGAAGGTGAGGAATATGTTTAATGACTTTGCTAGAGGACAGAGAAACGTGTTTTTGCAAGCTTTAAGATATCATTTTTTTATGCATTTCTTGTGTTGGTGAAAAACATGAATTTTATAGTATATTCTATTTTGAGAAAATCATTTTCTTTATCAAAATTCATTATACAAATTAATATGGCTGCCTAGATAGTTTTCCGTCATTGTATTACCTAGTTTCCTAGCATTGTAGTTATGCTTATTTTGAGTTGTAGATTATTGACTTTGTTTTCATAGAGCAACAAGCTTGGCTAATTCTTCTCCTCCAATGCCTCTTCCACTTCGAGTTGAACCAAATCCTAAGAGTGGTAATAGGTACGTTGTATCTCTTTTAGGTTTCATTTATGCTTGAAGTAGTTAGATTGTGGGTTATGTTGGTAAGGGTTTCAACTACTTTTTATTTTAAGAAAGTATAGAATAATTAAATGATTACAAATTTGACCCTCCAAATATGAGACATAGATATTTAAAAGAGATACAGTAATCTAGATTTTCAATGGTCCACCCTTTATGATTATCAACATGAGCTTGACTCTCAAGTGTAACCAATTTCTTAATTTATTGCATTTGGATGAATCCATAATCATGAGAGAAACTATAAATATGGTTCAATTGCATGGAAATTCCAATATGGTTCTATTCACACACACACACACACACACACAGATATATATATATATATATATATATATATATATATATATATATATATATATATATATGACCATTTACAATTACCATGAGTCACTATTAGTGGCTTGCTTGTCATTCCAAGAACTATCATGATTTCACATGCACATAATTACTATCTCATGGACTGTGTTTCCTCTCTTACTATATACTGACAAGGAAAATTTATGGGTTCCAACATATCCCCAGTTTATATTTTCATTGTTTTAATAAAATTCTTATGCCTTCCACATGAAGAAGAGGAGCAACAATCTGACACATACTAAATTTTTTGCCACAATGCTTTGTGATATTTCATTCAACTTGGAGTTGTATTTATCCATGATCGAATTGAATTTTTGACCCAATCACACATCACAATATTCTTATTTCTAAATTTAGGATATTTTGTTACACATTTTCTTACATCTAACATACTCCAATTTTCCAATTGGGCATAGCTGAAGATTTTTGTAGCTCCCATCTTACTTATGAAGGAAACACTCTCATGAACACACAAATGCCACTTTATCTGTTATGCTCTATTTAATTACATGAATTGGAGCAAGCATCAAATGGTTAACCTCAAAAATGTGAATTGAATAAGAGCTAGATTAAAACCGGATAAAAAAATGGGTTGTCCAAAACTACATAAATGATTCGAATTTAGGAAAAAACATATATACTAATGTGCATCCATATGAATCACAACCATTATAAAAAAATGTTTCCATATAACTTGATTTTTCCTGGGCACATATTTGGAGGTTTCCTAACATGAAATTCCTAAAGAATATGTTGTCCTGAAGCCTAGCATGCACCATATCATAGTTAAAATCTAATGTCTTTGGCACCCTTAAACCTAGTACTAGCTTGAGAATCCAATACCATAGGAAGAGAATATTTGTGCTAAGAGAGTTCACCATGCATTTATAGCCACATTTTTTCTTAAGGGTGAAAGTGGTTATGTGTCTCATAACTCTGCTTGAAGGAAAAATGTCCATATCATAAAACAGAGGCTATCTTGAAATGCTTGTTATATAGCTAGAAGTATTTCTATGACAATTTTCACACACCAACACTAAAGATGCAATGTATTGTGTGCATCCTTGGATATGTTTCAGGCTGCAAGCTAACTGTTTAAATAAATGCATGTATAAAACTTATATATCAGAAAAATAACCATCAATATTTTTCTTCTGGTATTTTGATTTGAATTCACAATAGTATGCTAAAAAGTGTCATTTCAATGTCTAGAAATTAGGATATTTAAATGTGAGATATATACTGCACATCTTTGGGTTATCTACTTTTCAAATCTAAGCTTTTTTAGGTTACGACATTGGGTTATCTACTTTTCAAATCTAAGATTTTTTCGTAAATACTCGACATATAGTGGTAAGGAAGTGGTACCATAAATCGTGTTCTTTCAAAGATTGCCAAGGACTTGGTGCAGTGCCTCAACTTACCCACGAACCCTCACCCATCCTCCTACCAATTGGGATGGGTGAAAAAAGTGAGCCCTCACGTTATAGTCTCACAACACTGTGTTGTGAAATTTTCCATTGGTATTTTCTATGACACATTAGTCTGTGATGTTTATTAGTTGGATTGTGCCTATCTCTTGTTTGTTCTTCCTTACCAACAACAATTTCATGCTATCTATAATGTTGAACTTCCATATTTTCACAAAATAAAATGTCCTAAATAAATACTTATCTGTAAATAATCTCTAATTATGTTTATGTTTATATAATTTGTGTTGGATTTTTTCTTTTATGTTTTTCTATAATCATGATGTTGACAAGATTTAATTGAATTTTTTCATTAATTTCTCATAGAATATGAAAAAGGAAATTATTTTCAAAATGTGACAAAAATTATGTTTCTCCTGTTTTCTTTTTTTATTTTTCACGAGAAGATAATCATGTTGCAGGAATGAGTTATCCTACAGTCTGTTTCAATTTGTGGATTTTATTTTCCTACCCTATCATTACATGGATGTAGATTTCATTTTCATGTTGATGGTTTTTGCATGTATCTTATTGAGCCCCAAATGCTGGTAATGGAGCGGATCTTCGGAAGTAGTCATGGACACAGACTTTATCAGAGGTTAATGTTAAAATACCACTTAAACCTGGTACGAGGAAAATTTTAATGGTATGTGCATAAAGAAGACTTATCTAACGACAGGGTTGAAAGGTAAACCTCAAGTCTTAGTTGTAATTCATGTATATGTGTTTATTAGCTATAAGTCATTCTTTTGATTTTGAGCTTTAATAGATCAATTATTTCACTAATCCAATATGCACGAACATTATTTCTCACTTGATGTTAGTTAATTGACATGGTTGATATAACATTCAATTGTAGGCCACTTTTATTTTAATTCAAATGTTATATTGATTAAAATGATGTTCTTATTTTGATTGGTTTATTGAGAGCTTGATTTAAAAAAAATTTGTAAATCCCACGTGGATGTTATTTTTTCTGGGTAAGATCTTTGCACCAGTAAGGTCAGATGAGACCTAGAACATAGGTATACATCAAGCGCATATTTGGACTTTGTTGTATATATGTAACTCTATATATCATTGATGGATGTTTATTGATCGATTTAAAACAAAACATGGAAAGGTCCTCTCAGTTCTCTTGACAAAAAAAAAATCAAATGGAGTGGTAGAATTGTGTTTTAAAGGGTGAGGTAGAAATAAGTACTTAAAAGGTAGAACCTGATAATAGCAAGCTATATGATCTAGATCTAGAGACACGATATAAAGTGGTAAAAAATGATTGTATTGATGAGTCTTCCCCGCTAATCAACTCTAAATGTTAGACCATTTCCCAAATTTTAGTTATTTGCAATTGGAATTGTGACTAGCATTAATATTTGTATGAATAGCGAGTCTGGCCATTGTCCAATTCTTTTCCTATGAATGATATTAATTTTTCAAACTCCAACTAGTTTTTTTTTTAGCTAATTAAAGCTTTGATGACAAAAATATAGTTTTCAAAGCTCTTTTCTAAATCTATTTTCTTGAGAAAATTTGTCTTTTTACTTTATGTACCGTAATTGCTACTATGTGACATATGCTATGATATAGTTTCATGCATAAATAGATAGAAGTGTTGTACAACGTAGTATTTTTTAAATATGAAGAAACATGATTTCCAAATACGAATTTTATTAATTAAGAACATCTTATAGACTTCTTAGCTAAGTTACGATTATATATCGCTAGGGAATTTTGTGTATGTTTATGTTGTGTTTTCTCTTTGTTTTATGTTAGGTAAGAATGGCTAATAAGGAATGTGTTCTTGAGCAGTAGACACACATCTTATTCTACTATTGATAGGGATAACCATGGTTTTCAGGTATGGCAACAGAAACACAAATGTTTTTCTTGTTTAGTAAATGATTTTCGAGACTTTAATTTATTGAAAGTTGTAAAATTTACAATCTATGAAGATTTCAAGATATAATTTTTAAAATTCTAATTTAAAGAGTGCTAGTTCAATGGAAGAGAACCTACTTTACAAGTAGGAGGTTGGTGGTTCAATTCCATCGTGCCCTGATATTCATATGAAATGGCGGTGATCATTTTTTTGTGACAAAGACTATTTTGACCATCACCAATGAGCTTATGGTGACATTTTTTGACCCTCACCAAAATATGAAATGTGAGGGCCAATGAAGGCCACCATATATACGCATCAATAGTGACTACCATGAAAGGTCCCTCACCATAAATCATTGTTGTTGATATGAAATGGTGAGGGTCATTGTTTGTCATTATATTCATATTCGTGATGTACCTTGATGCCACCAATGAGCTTATCATGACACTTTTTGACCCTCACCAAATATGAAATGGTGACTGTCAACGAACGTCGCTATATATATGTACAATAGTGATGGCCATGAAAGTTCCATCACAAAATATCGTTGTTGTTCATATGCAATGGTGATTGTCACTATCTGTCACTATAATTAATATTCGTGATGGACCTTAAATGTCACCACAACACATACTTTCGGTGATGTCACCTTTGGTGAAGTTCAATTTTTTTGTGACAGATGCTATTGTCCATCACCATTTCTCATATGAAATGGTGATGGTCACTATCCGTCATTATCAGTCATTATTGGTGACGGACCTTGAATGTCACGATAACGCCTATACTTTCGGTGATGCCACCTTTGATGACATTCAGTTTTTGGTGACGAAGGATCTTTTTACCGTCACCAATGAGCTTATGGTGACATTTTTCTCCCTTCACCAATGTCTCTTTTTCTTGTAGTAAATAGAAGAATAGTTCTGACTGTTCTTAAATATTGTAAATGACGAACAGATGCTAGAGCAGTTTAAGAAAAATCTAAAAATAGTAGTAGAAGGAGGGATCGAGCATTAGGACTCAATTAACACTAACCTTCTAGAAAATTATATAAAAAGATTGAGAAAAAAAAAAAAAAATGGGGAAGGAATTTCACATAAATGCTCAAGTTGCAGGATTTCAAATTAGAGACACAACATTGGATCTAGGATTAGATGTGAATATTTTTCCTAGAAATACATGGGAAGCATTAAGAAAGTCAAATTTTTCATATTCCCCTATACAGCTGGGAATGGCGAACCAATATTGC
The DNA here is from genome assembly GCA_034641835.2 of Pinus albicaulis. Classification (NCBI taxonomy): domain Eukaryota; kingdom Viridiplantae; phylum Streptophyta; class Pinopsida; order Pinales; family Pinaceae; genus Pinus; species Pinus albicaulis. The sequence goes on from CM076582.1 coordinate 502,638,489, forward strand.
ATTGTACCGGTAAGAAGTTTGGAAGAGGTTGAAGTAGATGTTGAGGAAGTAAAATCTTACACAGATTTTGAAGTGATCGATATTATGGGAGATAAGGATGCATACCAAGACATGTTGGGGATAGACTGGGCATTCAAAAATTATTTAGTTATTAATTTTAAGAAAGAGATTATGATATTTGAAGGCAACGAAGTCAGATTGGTCCAACCATTTGATCCCTATCAGGGACCCCGGTATACATAAACCTTCAAAAATGGGGAAGATGCATAAATTCTCGATAAAATTTACCAAATGAAGGAGAGTAAGAGAGACGATTATATTAACCCTAAAACAAAAGGAAAAATGAGTTTGTGAAATGTTCAAAGTTCCAACGTTGGATCAAAAGCTGCATGGGAGGATTGGCAGCAAGGCGGGTATGAGATCAATACCAAAAGATGTATTTCCATTTGCGAATTTAACTAGATCGACATAGAGATAAGGGGTTACCCCACCCTTACCAACATGCAAACTGTGAATACCTTTATTAGCAAAGTTGAATATAATGTGCCAGAGGAGCATAAATTTCCTCTCATGGATGTGGTGTTGCAATCCACTTCAACAAGATGGTGGGCCAATCATCACAACTCTCTCCATAGATGGGAATAGTTAGCAAAGGCACTGAAATAAATATTTCAAGTCTCTTTAGGACCGCAACTAGAAGAGATATATAGAGAAGTTTCAGATCCCCAAGTACATATTAAAAGCTATGAATAGAAGACGGTGGGAAATAGAGAAATACCCTAAATACCTGTGGGTGCATACATTTATACATTCATTAGATACCATCCTACAAGCTTTGTACATGACAGAAGAAAAGAGGAGGAAAACAGACAGTTTGGAGACAATAGCAGAAAGGTTTACACAGAGTTTCTTGTACAAGCGAGATAGTGAACAGATTACAGAGACCCTGTTCACAATTAAAACAATTCTGTTTTTTTTAGAATTTGCATAAATTGAAGAAACACTTGTACGAGATCAAATTACCAATTCTAACTATCAGGAAGTAATAACATGAATAAAAATAGACAAGGGGATTGATGATGATGATTTCGAAAATCTTCGACATTTTTCATCAGAAGAAAAGGAGGGAGAGCATGAAATATAGGAGGAACCTACCACTCAAGGACTGCACCTGTTACCCCTAAGGACAAAGAAACAGAATGTTGGCAGCCAAGAGAAACCCAAGATAACATCTATAGGGGACTATTGAGATGGTGACCACAATAGAAATCTTTGAATTACTGAAGGAATATGAATATCTATTCCCTTCTTCGGTAGTATAATTAAAAGGCATAAAGGGAGATTTGGGGGAGATGCGAATAATACTAAAACAGGATGCCATACCAGTAAAGAATAGACCTTACTGCCTTAACCCAATGGTGAAATAAAAATTTAAAGAAGAAATAGGCAAGATTTTGAACTCCATATTGGTTTTCCTAGTTGAGGAGGCAGAGTGGGTTAGTCCAATAGTGATACAAAATAAAATGGAGAAATAAGAAATCAGGGTGTGTGTAGACTATATGAGTATAAATAATGCATGTATCCATGATCCTTTCCCAATACCATTCAAAAACGAAGTCTTAGATAAAGTGGTGGGAAATGAAGCATACTCATTCACAGATGGATTCTCTGGCTATCATCAAGTCCAAATAGTAGAGGAGGATAAAATAAAAACCACATTCACTACTGAGTGGGGATCCTACACTTATCATGTGATGTCATTTGGGTTAAATAATGCACCAGTTGTATTTTCCATAATAGTGATAGCAGCTTTTAGAGAGTATATCCACAAGTTTCTAGAAGTATACATCAATGACTGGAGAGTGTACAAATTTTTGAAGAATCACACAAGCCTCCTTTGGATAATGTTTGACTGGTGTAAACAGCTTCAAATCTCATTGAACGTGAAGAACTGCATATTTGCAGTATCGTTCAAAACATTACTGAGACATTTTTTTTGTACACAGGGAGTAAGTGTGGACCCCACCAAGGTGGCAGTAATTATAAATATGGATGCCCCAGATAATTTTAAACAATTGAAATCGTTGCTTGGACACACAAGATACTACAGAAGATTTATCTGCAACTATGCTTAGATAACAGCACCATTGGAGAAGTTGTTGTAGAAGGCATAACTGTTTACATGGAATGAGGAATGCATCAAGGCGTTGGACACACTAAAGGATAAATTAGCAAGTGCAACTATTCTGACTCATCCAAAGTGGGATAAGTAGTTCGATGTGCACATTCATGCTTTAAGTATTGTGTTAGACACTGCACTAGCGTAACTAGGAGAAACCAAAATAGACCATCCGGTATACTTTGCAAGAATAAATATTTCGATGGTAGAGAAGAATTACATGAAAACTGAAAGGGAATCTCTGGCGATGGTCTATTCTATGCAAAAATTCCGCCACTATTTTCTTGGAGGTACTTTTAATTTTTTTACTGTTCACTTGACATTAAAATATTCAGTAAATAAACTTGTTCTAGAAGGAAAAATCTATAGGTGGCTTCTGCTATTCCAAGAGTTTACTTTTGAAGTGATAATAAAGCTAGGGAGACTAAATTTTGGACTAGATCATCTATCAATATTGGAGAATGGTGAAAATGGAGGACCACTTGATGAATAGCTACTAGATGTAGAACTTTTCAGAATAGAAGCCATCCCTAATTATCTGGAGCAAATAGCCATATACCTAACTACAGTACAATGCCAAAAATAATATACAACAACTCAAAGAAGGCATTTGGTTGTCAAAGCAGTTGATTACCAACTCATACTAGGTCAATTATTTAAAATGGAATTGGATCAAATACTGCAAAGATGTGTATTGGATCACGAAAGAGCAGACATTTTGTGGGAATGTCATATTGGAGGGGCGACAGGCCACGTGGGAGAAAATACTACTGCAAGAAAGATATTGTAGTCTAGACTATGGTGGCCTATAATGTACACATACAACAAAGAGTACGTGAAGAAATTCGATGTCTGTCAAAGAACAGGGAAACCTTCCCATCATGATAAACTTCCCCTTTATCCCGTAAGAGAAATGCAAGCAGTTTAAAAATGGGATGTCGAATTTATAGGGCCCATTACACCAGTTGCACGCCACTCATAGGAAAGATACATAATCACTACAACTGAATACCTGACTAGGTGGGCATACGTAGCACCAGTAAAGGATTGTAAATTAGATACAACAACTAGGTTTATCTTCAAAAACATCATTAGCATATTTGGTTGTCCAAGGAGCTTGACAAGTGATCAAGGCACACTTTTTTAATGGGAAACTTCATGATACAACACCATAAGAGTAGCATGTATCACCCATAGGCGAAAAGAATGGTTGAAGCTTTCAATAAAATCTTGGAGAAGGGCTTAACCAATATCTGCAATGCTAATCGCGATGACTATCATGAAATAATACCATCCATGTTATGGGCATACAGGACCACTGTAAAACGATTACACAAATAGATGCCATTTCATCTTGTGTATGGGAAGGAAGCAGTTGTACCAACATAATTTATTGTCCCTGGTATGTTAACTACAAAAAAAACATAAATGACTGAGGAAGAATCCATCTCAACACGTCTTCATGAACTCCATGAATTAGAAGAAGAAATATTTCTTTCATATTTTCATCAATCGGTGCAGAAAAAGAGACAGAAATCCTGGCATGACCACCACATAAAATGAAAGACATTTAAGATTGGTGGAAAAGTACTACTCTATAATAGTAAGTTCTAGAAATTCCTAGGAAAACTCCATATGCATTGGATGGGACCATTCTACATCACAGAGATCTGCGACTCAGGAGCAGTCAAGCTAGTGCAACTGGATGGAGAAATACTACCAGGGTGGGGAATGGCACACGCCTACAGCCTACCATTAATAGACAATTTTTTTTTTAATTTCAATAACTCTCTTGCCCGAGAGGAGTTAGTAGGTTAGATTTCAATAACTCTCTCGCAACCGAGATGAGCTATAGGTTAGGATATTATTCAATTAATAACAATTTCCATTGATAAGTTAGGAGTCCCAATAAAATAAGATGCATGTCACGCAAAGTCAAGCGTCACGTTGTTGTGGCATAGGGACCATGCCACAACCAATTATGGTCGGCGAGGTTACATTGACTATAAGACGAAGCGTGTTAACCATTATTCAGTCATAATAAGCCATCATATAGGTGTCAATCTGTAGGGCTAGCCAAAATTCGAAAAATATTTTCCGTAATTAGTAACACCATTCCGTAATAAAGTTTCAACATTAGACAACAATTATTAGCCATCACGTCTGACCAAATTTCAAACTCACCATCAACAGCGTCAGAGTCCACCTCACCCAAGTAACTAACCACATGATTGTAGCCACAGAAGGAGCTAGGGAAAATTAATTTGTTATGCAGTCACATCAACATCCTTCGTGCCAGAATTCCTACTTAACCTGCATGGAGGAGAAAAAAATCAAAGTGCCAGAGAATTATGAATTACAAGAAAATGAAACTACTATAACGGTTAGCTAAACTATAGCAGTAGGAGCTCAAAATTTTACACCAACATCATTACTGGTATATTGCAGAAGAAGAAATATGACGAAGACAATAGTTTCAGTGATTGAACTAGAATTCGATGGGCGAATTAAAAAATTAGAGCCATTGGTCGGTAGGTATGATAACGTGACACTGATAGACACAGATTTCATTGAATATTTCCCATTTCCAGCTTTAAAGAGGTAGGTATATATTGAGAACCATGTAGAGGAGGGGGGAAGCAAAGTGCCAAGAGTCCACCTGGACTTCCAAGGAATCGAAAGGTCCACAATCCTGCACCTACGGAGCTTACCATTGTTCAGCACGACAGGAGCGGCGATGCCATGCACAAAACTTCTCATCAGCAGGATTTAGAATAGGTCACTTTGGCTCAGAAGGGAGATTCCAATCCATGTGGAGGACATCCATAGGCTTATGGGATTATCAGCAGTAGGAAATGATGTATCAACTGCATTTCAAAATACATCTAAAATAGAAAATAAACTAGGAGATTGTGAATATTACAGGAAATATGAGACAAGAAGAGGGGAAAAGGGGGCAAATATAAATCTTATCAATGTCCCCAGTGTTATATTTACATGTTATTTAATTGCACGGAAGACAATGAGGCACTACACCAAGGGAGAGTGTACCCTCGACACTATATCAGTTGCGGAGCATTGAATATAGGCAACATAATTAAATTGGTGTGCCTTCCTGTTACTAGAACTCGACGAAGTGTGAGAAGATAATTCCAAGAGGGCCACGGGATTCATATATGGGTACTTGATCATGGCTTTGGTTATGTGGAAGTGGAGTTCACCAGGGAGGCATTCCCTTGCGGAGATAACTGAAGATCAATCGATGGATCTCAGGTACACCCCATGGAGAATGTCTAACGACCCTAGCAGCAAGGAGATAAATGAGGAAGCATTTTCAGAATGGTACTAGCAAATGCTAGAAATTGTCAAAATGTAGCAGAGAGTCCGCAAGACTCTGCTAGATAAGTATTTGCATCAAGTATGGTTCGGCGTCTCACAAAACCACACATGGATTAGGCCTAACTGTGTTGCAGCTGATACCTTCCATAAAAAACCATTGAAATTTCAACTGACGGAGGAAGATTTCCATGAGGAGGTCTTATCATGTCTGAAAGCAGCTGTAAAAATCAGAATGAAGAGCCCAGGTAATATTTCACAGCTATGCTTCTAAACCCCCTACTGGGAGAGACTCTAGCAGAAGCAATCAAAAGGATATCCCAATTGCAGCTATAGCCCTTGATACAAAAGCTAGACACTTAGGTACAATCTTTCAATAAGGAAATGGGAAATATAGGAGAAAAACTTATTGCATTTCCTTCATTACTGAATTTCAGACACTTAATTTTGGATCTCCGTCGTTTTACAACCCATGTCCTCACTGTACTCCCTTCCACCACTTTCCATTCACATCCGCAGCTAGCCATCACCCCATTCTGCAAGAGAAAAGAAACCACACCACCCATCCCAACACCAAAATGGAAGAAAGCCATAATTATGAAATCTAATGAGATAGTCGACATCATAGGTGAGGAATAGGGGTAGCAATTGACCACTGGAATCCCAATCACTGAAGAACTAGAGGTAGGCACTCAGACCTCCTCCATTATACCGCAATCCAACCCGTCATCCTCACAGAGTGTACAAGCTTCCTCATCATCGACTACACAAAATTTATCACCACGTACATTGCATACTTCCAAATACCATTTGACCCATACTCCATCCACTTCCACCACTATTTTGGATGCAATACCCACAGGCACCATAATGGTTGTTGACACTGAAGAAGAGGTTAACTCAGGTACAACACAGGTAACCGAGGTTAAATCAACTACAATAGAGCTAAGTACATTTTTAAATTTACTCATCCATACCGATTAACCCATTTTTGATAATACACCCAACGAGACTTCACTCCATTGATTTCATCAATCCATGTTAGTACTACAAGAATTTCTACCCACTCACCTACCATCCACTAGTTACCACATTCCTGAACCATAGACTATCCCACCGATTCAACCCACCTCCCCACAAGGCTAAGCAGAATGCTCCATTTCCAACAGCCAAGTGCTTAGAGAAAGGAATCCTAGTCCCGAGATGAAAAGCAGTGGAGATCTTTAGAGTTGGGGACCTGGCAAACTTTTCAGTTTTATACAAGCAGTAGCGCGATAAGTATAGACCCTCCATAATGACCTTCTTTAGAAGTAGGAACAATAACAACAAGAGGTCATGATGCTCACTGATGAGTGCAATCAGCTTCAGTAAGAGAGGGATAGCCTCCAACATCAACTTAACCAAATCATGGATAACTTCCGGGAGCTGTGGCCGATGATCACTAGTGTAGATGAGGCCACACCAAGAGAAATTTGGGCTTACCCAGTGGTCAAACAGTCCGTTCACATAAAGAAAACATGTGCCAATTTGGTCAATGAAAACCAAGAGCTAAGGTAGGCCCTTTCATCCAGACATGCACTACCAGACCCCTCTACGGTGTACACAGAAAAGGTATCGCAAAGACAGGAGAAAATGCAGAAGCTAAAGGAGACATTAGGAATCATTGTCACAAAAGAATACAACCTTCTCAAGAAAATTCATGGATGCTCAAACTCACTCACTATAAAGGCACAACTCATCTCAAAACAACTTCAGAAACTTGTTTTTGAGATCAAAGGAATAGTTGATCCAACCAACCAAAACCAGCTATATGATTAGGCCAACGCATTGCAGCTATAAATACAGAAAATTGAAGAAAGATCAACGATAACGAAGTAGCTCCTCCGAGGTCTAAGACATCCAGTCAAATAGAAGGCATAGACTATACATCAGTTGGTCTCCGAAGCATACCCCAATTTTAGGGTATCGTTTAATGATCTACCCCAACCAATGGAAGCCACTCATGTCGACAAGGTGGTAAGCGAGACATATTACACAATAAAAACATGGATAGAAGCAAAAACTGAGTTCATGCAGCTTAGGAAAGAAATCCATGAACATGGTTCCAAATTTGGGGCCTTTGTTAGAGTAGGGGGAGTCAAAATAGATGGAGCTAGAGAAGGAGACAGCCAAAGAGAACCAGCCAAAGACAACAGTCGATGGTCAACTGGGGACCACAATAGTGGAAACAAATTGACTCGAGAAGAGTCAAAAACTTGTGGTCAAAGCCTATTGGGGCCTTTGTTTTGACTAACACAATTTTGAGTTGTGAAAGGCCAGGTGGTGAAAAGAACAGGTGGCACAACACCATTATCACAGGAAAGGAACCATTTTGGTTGTGGAGGGTTTACATACAGGTGATGGAGCATAGGCATGCAACAACACAGAAGGAATCCCAGAGGTAGAGCCAACCGGGAAAGGAGACGAGAAGTAGCAGAGCGTGAGGGAAAAACCGAGCAAAGAAGGGGCCAAGATTGAGAGTGCCAATTGACATAAGTAGAGATCTTGGTTGGTGATTAGCAGAGAGAGAAATATTCTAGGGAGAAGATAGAATTTTGTGCCTGGAAGCTCTGCGGAGCCTAAAATGTATTATGGTCTATTCTGTTGAACTCTATAGAGCATAATATGTAATGTGTCGATGATTTAATATAAAAGAGCAATGTCGAGTTGTGGATTGTCATTAGAGGAATTTTGAGGTCTAAAATGGGCCTCTTAAGAAAAATGTACAACCAAAATAAAATTTATAAGAATGAATAGGATTCAAGATGATGATGTCAACCATGGGGGATGATTCACCATTTTTTAATTAAAAGGGTAAAAATATTCAAAATAAAATAATAAAACTACTTTTTCAACTTGTATTTTCAACTTATTCCCAAAATTTTTTACTCTAATTTTGTGTGGGAGTACTGGTTAGATGAAAAATTTAATTCCTTATCTAAGGAGTACCCATGTTGCATACTTTCGATGGACGCTGCTACACAAAAAATCAGAAATACATTAAAAAATGTGATTGCAATCACGTTTTTAGTGTATTTCTATTTTTTCATGTAGTAGGATCCATTGAAAGTATGCAACATGGGTACTCATTGGATGAGGAATTAAATTTTTCATCCAACGAGTACTCCCATTCGAAATTTGAGTAAAAAATTTGGGAGATAAGTTGAAAATACGAGTTGAAAAAGTAGTTTTTTCTTTTTTTCCCTCTAAAATTTGATGATGTAATCAAATCTTATTTTATTATTTCCACTATTATTTTATAATTTCCTTAGGAGTCTCATTTTAGACGTCGAAAATCCCCTAATGATGATGTCTATGACACTTAGATTTTTAGTTTTGTGTTTAACTATTTCAAAATTATTGACATTCATGTTGGTAATTGCTAAATTGTAACCCTTATCTTGATTCATATGTGATGAATGTGATCTAGGTATTGTAATGTCTGGTTAGATGTTAGCAGTAACCCTTCATTATTATTTTTCTAGCTCTCTATCTTAGTAAGGTCACGACACACCTTGGGTGAGACTCTTTTCTCTCTTTAGCAAGGTGAAAATGTCGGTGTTGTCCTTGTTACACGTAAGTCCCAAGTCCCCTCCCCGTAAAGGTTCCTAACTCACTTGCTTCTGGGAGGGAGTACCTATTATAACAAGGCTCTCGGGCTTCTGGCTATGTGAACCAAAGCTCCTGGGATGAACAATACTGAAACACACGAGCCATCGAACCTTGCCCGATGCGGACAAGCGGGTCAACCTCCTTGCTTTTTTTCCCATCTCCATCATTTTCATCCCTGCTGTTTTAGGCTCTGCGGTAAAGAGAGAGAAGAAAGGTTCGGCACAGGTCACTTAAGACCCCTTAAGGTAGGTGTGTTATCATCGGGCATAGGAAGGAATTTTCTTTCTTTTTCATTAAACCCACCCTTTACTTTGATAGCTGAAGGTAATGGGCTAGCCGTCCGTCAACCTTACCTCGTATAGTCATCATTTTGTCACTATCCCTGCAATCCCCAACTCGAACATTAGAGGGTCATTTATGTGACCAATACACAGTGTCATGCTTTGCAAATACCATCCTTGCATCCCTTTTGATGAAATCAACATTCTTCTTGTTGTCATTTCCCTAAGCAGAGCTGTGAAAATCCATATTTTTTCCTTAGCGTGAGTAGCCCGTTACATCCTCACGCTGACCTGGAAATTTAACATTGAGCATGTGCCACTTGGCACTCTGTGCCAGTTAGACACTCGCACCAAGATTTTTATGGAATTAAAAAAAAAAAAGAGGCTGATGTTCTATTCCAACCACCTCGGGGATGATTCATTGGGAGTGGCTGAACTGAAACAACCATGGACTCCTTCCTTTACTTAGTAGTTTCCACCTCCCTTGGAACTCTCATAAAGGATAGGACTCCCTCCCACCTTTGTAGGGATCCCAACCTCCTCTTTTCCCTCTATATAATAAACTATCTCCTTTAGTAGAAGCTAGTTGAACACATTATAGAAAAATGGATGAATAGATGAACTAGAGAATTATACTATAGCTAAGCTGCTAGAGGAGATAGAGAAAGAAAGTGTTGACGGGAAAATTTGTCCGGCCAACAGTAGGGGATCTCCCCGGTAGAAAGTCCCAATTAGACCTTGAACCGTTTGGAGTAGGGATCCCGTCCGGGGTGTGGGTCCGGCGACCACTTAAGACGACTTCCCTTCGGTCTCAAAAGAACCTGTTTGAACCTGTGGACATACACTTATTCACATGATACATAATACAGGATTGATGTATTAAACACGAATCAAACACTACGCGTAGCAAGATTATAGATAAAGCACGTACACCTCAAGAGATGTCATTAGCAACACATCTTTTGGGGGTAATGCTTATAAGGTAGTCTGATCACAAAATAAATAGTTCTTTATGATAAGATACCCCTTTACTTCCTGAAAGATAAAACGAAATGCTAACAAAATAGTTCATTAACATTCATTAATAGAACATATGATAAAATGAACATCATTGATACAACACATATAGCCATAACACATAAATGATGACATGAAAAGTGCAGCTTGATTAATCATAGGATGTTCTGAAACTGTACTAGGAATACACACAGTGTTCGCACAGCAAAACACATCATAACCATAGGGTGTTTTAACAAGAATCTATATTCATATGCTCAAGTGTATAATCTTTCAATACAATGCCATGTAGCTCTTGAGTTTCCAAAAAAAAAAAGCCCCTTTACAAGTTCCCGAAGGAAGTATTTATAATGCAGAAACTGTCCTTCGGGCTTCCTTGATCTTTCATCTTCCTGACCGTTGGGCTACCTTGCGACCTAGTCCTTTTTGCGACCTGTGACTTGAGCCACTGTTGTGACCTGCGACCCGAGCTGCTGTTGCGACCTGCGACCTGAGCCGTTGTTGCGACCTGCGACCTGCCTGGGTCGCGGGGTCGCAAAAGGGAGGGCGACCGAAGAAATGCGACCTTGCGACCTTACGACTATGTCGCTGGGTCGCAGGGTCGCAAAAGGCAGCAAAAACAGAGAGATGCGACCTTGCAACCTTGTGACTAGGTCGCTAGGTCGCGGGGTCGCAAAAGGCGGCAAAAACAGAGAGATGCGACCTTGCGACCTTGCGACTAGGTCGCTGGGTCGCGGGGTCGCAAAAGGGAAAAAATTGAAGATCTGCGACCTGCGACCTTGCGACTAGGTCGCTGGGTCGCAGGGTCGCAAAAGGGAAAAAATAGAAGATCTGCGACTTTGGCAGATGTACGACCTACAACCTCAGTAGATGTGCGACCTGCGACCTATGAAATCTTGCGACCTGTGACCTGAGCAGATGGGCTTCCTTGTCTGGGTCATCGCCACAATCTTCTCATGTTACCTGCGTGTAAGCGTATTAGATTAGCCATTATCTCACCCACATAAACATGTTTATGCATGTTTGAAGAACGATAAAGGTACAATAAAAGAGAATGCAGATGCATAAGAAGTATATTGACAGATAACATTAAGTGGTTTTATCGATTAGCTTGGACCCCTGTATAGTCCTATTCTGAAGGCCATATATGTTTTGAGAAAGAAGCCATCCTAAAGCTGGGTCACATAGTCAGAACTTTCTCCTTGGTCGCAACTTTCCCTGGGCACACCTTTCTGCGACCTTGTGACCTTGGAGGAGTCGCACAGTATGCAGTCCAATTAACAAATGCTTCATTCTCGAATCGAAGGTGTGTTGAGGGAATTGCAGCGCAGCAATTTTGCATTAAACTCTGCCCAACAGGTCCTCGTTAGTCTATTTGCAGAAATTCGCAGCAGCTGCTACTCTATTCTTCGCTTACCCTATGAACTTAAGGTGAATCAATGAATCATGACCGCTACCACACTGCTTCGGCTAGAAACGAATTGGCATACATCTGAAAGGCTTAGAAATGCAATAATGAATGATAGACAGGCCTGGTGGTTCCTTTGAGTCGAGTGCCTGCGGCTTGGATGATTATCACTAAAAGCATGGTGATGGCAAGGATCTCGATAGTGGGATGACCACGGTGCATAGACAAAATATCTCTGACAATGAAATTTAGCCGTGAGAATGATACCTTACCCTGCATGACACAGTACGCCTGTGTGATTGGCTTTTCAGCATCTTTGGACAGGGTAAAAGCAAACACCTTAGGAATTATCCGAAATGAAGCTCCGTGAAGACAGCTCGACGTGGTCGGAGGTGGCATCACCAAAAAATCAGCTTCCAACGAGCATGCAATGATAACGCCTTTCTAAAATGGGACAAGTGCAGCATATTTGAGGAGAGATTCTCTCCCGGAATATTGCCGTCGGAGCTACAGACATCAGATTTTATCCGCTCCTCTGAAAATAGTGCAACATGCCTTTTATGGCGCTGGCTTTTTCAGTCCATGCTTTAGTTGTAACGAATACATTATGGTCTTTTACAACGGTTGCCACGCAGACTTTGAGTCAAACACGTGAAAAATCAATCTATGCAGTTTGGACTGTCAGCACATCAGCTCCATGCTTTTAACGTAAACTTCGATCGAAAACAATATATTTTCTGGATATGTCGATTTGCCAAAAGATAAGATTTGAGCGTGGTTTGTTTCCTGTGGAAGTCATATCAATTGACAACCCGAACATCAAATGCAAGTCTATTTGCTGGATCTTCCGCCACTGGCACTAGCCTTTCATGAGTGAGACATCTTCAGACCTTATCGTATTTACGTTCAATGCAATACCGCAAGTTGAAACCTGCTGTCAAACCTTCGCTTTAAAAACAAGTTTCAATATATCTTCTCAATCATTCACAATGCCGCAATGAGTTAGTTGTAATGTTGCGCTTTCATATATCCACTCCAGCGCTTTACCATATTTTGAAACATCCGTCACTGAAAATTTTGCGTCCAATTGTACGTGTGGACATAGTTTTGCTCTACGTTTTAGTCGAATGGTTTGACTGCCACGTATGCATATAAAATTCATTTGGCTCCATGTAAATATAGCACGTTGGCTCTATGAAATGACTTTGAACGTTGGCTCCGCGCAACGCGTCTTCACATAGTCCTGATCCGCCATTTTAATCATAGAATTGACCACCTGATATATATATACCTCAAAATGTTTTAACACAGGTTTAAAACCTCGACGTGTATGGCTCTTTGACTGTGCTCGAACACAACTACTGCGTACACATGTTTATTTAATCCACGCCATGTTTCCACGTAACTTTGACATCTGCATTTATAAACTGCTCCACAAGTTTTGGCATAAAACATTCGAGCCAATCGGACATTCTTTTCATGCTTTGCTCGAAGACCTTATATGGTTGTGAAATTATATGAGATTTGCACCTCATAAAACGTAGTTACAACGCGCCAGGGTAGTTATAACGTAAACATGGCACGTTGGGCTCCATGCACGACTTTGGACGTTAAATATACATAAATATATCTCCTCTAAAAGTCAAACTCCGCCCCATGCTTTGAATATAGGTTTCGATATTCATATCCGCCATGGAAATATTAAGCTCATGTGTAATGTTGTCCATAGTCTTGACTCACCATTTTATATGGTTTGGAAACCGCATGTTTTTGCGCTTTGGTATTTAACATTACAACATCACCTTTGTCTTTTGAATGTGCGCCCTTAATAATGTTATTATTTAGTTTTGTCCCAGGATATTTTATGGTTTTCGAAACCATATGCTGTCGACCCTTGATCCTTTGCTTTACCTCATCACACGAAGGCTGCTTGTTTTGAAAGATGTTTCTCAAACCACATTGATGGCCCTTTTAACATTGGCCCTTCCTGGCTTGTGGTTCCAAAGACTTTATTTGCATATGCACCAATGTGCCTAGTTACTAAAATGCGTATGCATTTAAACATAACCCTTTAGGTTCAATCTGACATCCTCCATCTCATATGGTCCCACATACACAAACTTTATGGATATGAAAGAGTAAAGGTGACTAGGGTTGTACGGCCATTTTATTGCTCCACGTTGTACTCCTTGCAGCGTAATTAATTCCACACTATGCAGTTTAAGATCCATAAATGTTGCTCCCAAAGGGTGTGCTCACATGTTTGAACCCTGTCATTGGCTTGCCCCAGAAACACGTATGTTTTCGCACTGCTACTTGGTACTAGAACGCCTTGAATGAGATTGTCACTCCTCAGGGAGATCTCCTGATTTGTTTTGTTCACCGAGCTATAATTAAGGCTAGGCTTGTCGAAATGGCGACATATGTTCCTTTGTGTACCGACATCGACATAGAGCTAACATTGTGCAGGATCTCCACAATTCTGGTGTGCACTAATGAAGAAAACTTTTTGCGTTGGTGACATAAAAGGTTCTCTTTCTGATCAACGTGCATCACACAATCTTCCTTTTAACAGTACTGGTCACTTGCTCCTCCTCCTCCCTCGTTCTGCAACTTTGGCCTCGTTGTTGAGCCCAATTTTATTTCCCTCGATGTCACGACATGACTGAGGAGTCTGTTACCCGTGGGGTCAACCTGTGTGAAACATTACGACATCACAATTACTCTTTGATAATGGTGTCTCTAGATAAAACATATAATACTAACAAGCTTAAGATAAGTATTGAAACAACATGCTCAATGACCTATGGCGGGAGGGCTTTTATTCGTCAATACAAAAAAGTTTTACATTCAAACGTATGCATGGCAACCTCGTTACACTTGGCGTGACTGCGACAAGAGTGTTCGGGCGCACGTTGGATGATCCTTCCCACATATGGCGTGATTGCAACGATGACATCGGATCATGATGGCGAGACAACTCCTAAGGGGTTGGAGATACGTCGGCGGGATGTCGTTGACTGCAGGTTAGGTGAAATACTTTTAACGCCTAGGTGAGCAGAGGGGGAACCCGAAATTTTAAATATACCCAAAATTTTGGGTGGTGTTGTAGCGGCTACAACAGAAAGGTAGTGTTGGGAGAGCTTGAGTCGATGAATTCTAAGAGATATAAAGTCTGAATTCCCTGACCGATAGTTGAGACGTGTTTCATTTGAACCTTGCTGGAGGAGATCACGAAATCAAAGCATCGGTTGTACTCTTCCTTTTACTCATTAATATACATGGCTACTGTTTGGTTCCACTATTGTGTTATGATGTTTATTTGATATGATATGTTTAGCCCTCTTTGACTGGCTAATAGTTGTGAATGAAACTACGCTGCTATATTTTGTTATTTTTCTTTGTCCTATGTGAAGGTATCTGGGCATGACAGCGAACGAATCATGACTTGTCAAGGCAAGAGTGAGAGACCATTACTCTTTCTGCAAGATCGACAGCGTTGGATTCAAGGTAGGTCAATCTACCATGTCTTTTGTTCATTCATTAACTAGGAAGTAACACTTTAGCATGTCCTTTTGTTACTAGACCCACCCTAGGGCTAGAGGGATCATCTCTATCCACAGAGAGGATTTACCTTCATAAAAAATTGGCAACTCCACTGGGGATCAGTGCGAGTTTGTCGTGTCAACCTGTTGGGTTAGTTTCCATTCCTGGTTTAGCTATCTATATTTTTCTAATTTTTTTGTTGAGCTTCCATTCTCTATTCAGCTATAGAGAGTCAAGGTTGACTTATGCTCATTGGGTTAGGGTTTTTTTCTCTTTGTCCATAGGTTTCCAGCTTGGCACATTTTTTCTCTGGACAATCGCGCCCATCCCTGTAAGTTTTGGATTGACCCCCCTAATGCATTTTTTTATCATTTTTTCTTGCCTCTCGGCTATTTTTCAGTGTTTTTAAGCCTTTGGAGACTGTGTTGACTACTATAGACTTTTTTTCCTCATTCATTTGTCTGTTTTCCTGTTGGTGTCGTTTAAGACCTTAGGGTTTCTAGGTGTTCTTACACACCGAGCCTTCTGTTCGAGAACAAGTCTCTTTGATTATTATCAGTCTTGTTTTGGGTTTTTAGACTAAGTTTTCTTGATCCTTTTATTTTTTTCATTGAATAGTCTTTTCATTTTTTCGATTAGTATTTCTACTTCAACACTTTGAGCATCAATTGTTTTTCTTGTTTGGATCGTTTTGAGAACCCTCTTTCTCGTTTGAAAGTTTTCTCCATTAGCTTGCATGTTTTTGTGTCTATTTCTATATGGTTGATTCATTCAATTTCACAAATTTACATTCGCAAAACTCAAACTAGTGTTTATTTTGTTTTCCATTGAATTAGTACAATGTGTGCTTCATTTCATTGAAAAAATTAAAAAAAATCTTTGCACTCAATCGTTGCATTGAAAATGAAATGTTCCTTTACATAACTAGCATTTGTCAATCTAGGAAGGAAATTCATTTTCGATTGATTGCATTAAAGGAATTAGAAAGTTTCTTCGCATGTTTTATTTGTTTGGTTGTTTGAAATATTTTTTTCCTTCTTATAACTAGCATTCATCAAATGGAAATGGTGTTCATTTGCATATAGTTTGCATCTAGGAATTTGAGCTATACATTCGATAGGAGCTGGAAATTGAAACATAACTCAAGATAAACTTTAAAATTTACTCAATGAACCTAAGGAAACATTGGAACCTAACACAACATTTCTAGTGGTCTAGGCTAGAGACATGTTTCAGTGTCTTAAAACCTAGTAGCTATTGCTCGCCTCTTGGCTTCAGACAATGCTAGTACGGACTTGTGCTCCCCATACCGTCGCGTATATAAAGGGATACCCCTCTAGGTTGAAATCCTTTATCCATAGGAAGCTGAGTCTACTGCCTTGTAACCATGATGCACCGAACATAGAATTCAGGGAGATCACCTACACATACATTAAGTCCTTGGTCATTTCTTTTTCATTTGATCACCAAGGTGTATATGGTAGTTCTCGGAAACCTGGTATACCCTCTTGCTTAGAATACCTGAGTAGTCATTTTGATCTTTTCATGACTCTTTAAATAAGAGAAGAGATCATTGAGCACTTTTATTTTCACGTTCGTTTCAAATTAAAAGTGACTAGAGTCATCTTTTTCCTGTTTCTTGACTCTTAAAACATGAAACAATGAATTTTGGTTTCAGTTTCATAAAATTAATCACCTACGATTACACGCCCATTAAATTTTTTTACTTGGTCTGATTGATTTCCTTGGTTCTTGATTTTGGCACTTTCGATTGGTTATCTCCTTTCCTTCACGTTCTGATCTACAGTCAAAGTGGCGGAACCTCCAGTTTCATTGTCTTCACTGCCTCCTATTGGTGGTTTGTTTCCAGATGTTTCTTTCGAAACCCCTCAATCCACTAGGTCTGCCATGTTTTCGCAGCCTATTATACTATCTATCCAGCCCCTTGCTACTCGATCTCCACTTGACAAGCCAGTTGAGCTCAATTGGCTTCCTTCAAGTGCTTGGTCTGGTTTTGGGGGCGAAGGAGAAGTTCCTCCTATTATATCTGGATCACCTTTTGTTGCTATTGCGGTACCTCTTATTCCCCATATTCTTTTTGAAGATCTTACAGGAAACTTAGATATGGATTCTTCAAGTCCTATTGGTAGTGACAGAATGCCTATATCCACAGGATAATATCAACTCTTTCCTAAATATCTTTCTCATGCCTCTGTCCAATATTATTTTCCTTCGGTATCACTTCTGGCTGGCTATAGGTCTCTGCATCAGATTATGTCTAGCATTTCATCCATTGCACAATCCAACACAGTAAATCCTCCTCGGAGTTAGGTCCAATCTTCATCAGTACCGTTACCCTCGGCATCAAATCTGTCGGTTACTGTTACATCTGTTCCAGTCCAACTTGCAGTCTATGTGGCTTATAGTTCAGTCTCCAGTACTCCTATGATTCTTGGTGGTTTCACTTTTGAAGAATATTTGTTGGCTATTCAGTAGCAAAATTCTCAGGGTTCTCAATGGCCCCCACCTCCTATAAATCCTCATTTTCATCACTATGATGTTGTTCGTACTCCCATATATGAATATCCGCGTCATTATGATGACCGTGGGAATCCAATTTATATGCTTCCTATAGATCCTTATCAGGTTGTTTACGATCCTTATCAGGCCGGTTATGATCCTTATAATTTTGTTACTCGTTTGGGACCTACGTTTCCTGTGAAACCCTCTGGTTTACAAGGATAACCCTCTCAGGGACAACCTTTAGCTCAGTAGGGCCCTACTTTTGGTCCACAAGATCAACCTTTACAAGGACAACCTTTGGTCCAACATGGACAACCCTCTGGTCTCTCGGGTCAACCTCTGGTTCAACCCGGATCATCTTTTGTCCTAGGGAGAAAGTTTATCCATCATAAGGAAAATCCTATGGTCCTTCTCCGAGTCACCCTAGTCGTCAGGGACATCCTGGACCATCTCAACCATCAGGCCAACCTTTACCACAAGGTCAACCTGGTGGCCCTCAACAACCATTTCACGAACCGGTTCAACCATCTCAGCAGCCATTGCAACCTACCCATCAGTAGATTCCTTCATTTCCACAGACAGTTTTACCTGTTTACCCTGCCCAGCAACCTACTCAACCTACTCTGCAAGGTCAACCTACACAACCGCAGGGCGCTTATAACCCTCAATCTTCACATCAACCGATATACAATGCACCCCATATTCCGTACCCTCAAAACCAACCAATATATAGCGCACCTTAGATTCCTTACCATCAATATCAACTGGTATACCAACAACCTCAATATCAACCTTTGTATCAACAACCTCAAAGTCATGCTTACATTCTGTAGCAAAATCCTTATGCTACTCAACAAGGACCTCAGTGGTTTCCTTTGACTCAATATCCTGGTCCTCAACCCCCCCATCAACCGAATTATCCTGTTTCTAATCCCTATGATCCGAATTCTTCAGGACAGAATGTATGGGGACAAAATCGTATTCAGACTAGGTGGAATGTACATACAGGTCCTTATTAAAGACCTCCAATGACTTTTAACACTCAATTACCATTTCTTGCTACACTAGAATTACCGGATGTGTCGAAGTTGACAAATGATCCTATTCTTCATAATCCATATTGGCTTCTGGTTCTAACCAAGATTCCTGGTGATTGTCCTAAATTTGAGGGTAAACCTGGCGAAGATACCCAAACACATGTGATGACTTACCATTTGTGGTTTTCTTCTAATTCTTCAGTTGACGATTCTATTTGTCTTCGTCTTTTCCAATGAACTCTTATTGGTGCCGCTGCAAAGTGGTACATTGAGCTATCTCGTGGAGTTTTCCAAGATTTCAATTCTTTGGCCATGGCATTCCTTACACATTTTTAGTTATCGATCCGCTATGAGACTAGGACGCACCTCCTCACTTCATTGAAACAAGACTGAGCTACTCATATCTCGGATCATATTCATGAGTGGCGATTTCATCATTGCATGATCAAATTTGAGATACCTGATCAGCTTCTAACTCATTGGTTTACTACCTCCTTTGTCAATTAGATTTCCAAATACATATCTATGGGGGCATGTGTGACCGAGGAACAAGCCATTGCTTACGCCCAGTACCTTGATCTCGTGTATTCTCATTCTGGCGCATTGTGCAATATCTTGCCTGATGCTCCTCGACCTGGAACTTCTAAACCGCCAATGACTCCATCCATCGATGGTATTATTGGTTTCGTATCACAGCCTTCTTAGAAGTCTCCTTCATCCAACTCTGGGTAGAATAAGTCTACTTCTTCCAATAATGTAGCTCCTCAGTCAAATTCGAATTCTGGTACACCCACGAAAGTGAATGTTGTTCAAGCCAATCCTACAGATAACACTTCCAAAGGTAAGAAGAAGGGTAAAGGTAAAGCTAGAGTCGATACCCCGAAACAGGATTCTCCAAAACCTCATTCTGCTGATACTTCTCAACGTAAACCAAAGTATCCTTGTTTGATTTGTGATGATGAGTAATTCACCAAGGATTGTCCTTGATGATCTGAAGTGAGTCGATTGCTCAAAGGCACCCAAGGAACTCCGACCATTCTTAAAGAACCTTTCCCTCAGCAAACTCAAATGGTAGAGAATCCTCAATCCTTTTCTCCATCTGGTTTGCAAGTGTTCACGATGAACATTTCTACACCCATTTCAATTGCCACTCGATCGAAAGATTATTCTAGTTCGCATCAGGCAGCGGGGAAAGAGATCGGTTATGGTCCCCCTCCCCCTCCTATTTCTAGCCCTCTTGAGATTGAATGGACTAGCGCTGAATCTGTTGTATGACCACCCTCCAAAGGTGTGCTCCATAAGTCTTCGTACAATCCCAATGCCCGTGCTGCTAAGCATTATAGTATTGTTGATGTTGGGTGTGGAGCCTAATTATCTTGTTTATTTTGTATCATAGCATTGGACACCTGTACCTTAATGGGGCATCAACGTCGCACATAATTAAACACTGCCTAGGGGGTCCAGAGGGGGCAGCTGAGACTTTATGGAGCCCCCCCCTGGCGAGGGGTTTCAGGGGCAGTGCCCCCGAAGCTAAAAACATATGTAAAATTGCCTTCTAAAAGTATAGTAATTTCTATTCAATCTGGGCCGTTCATTAGGCAGATGATTTGACGGTAAAATTTATGTTTAGTTTAGGGTTTTTTTCCCTAGAAGGCAACCCCTCTCTTTGTATGATGGTATTGTATTGCAGATGTGTATGATGTGTGTATTCTCAGAGCGAGAAACAGATAGGGAGACTGTGAGAGAGAACATACGATATTACAGCGGATCTACTGTAGGTTGCGTCTCTTCATTTTGTTGGATAATAGAAAGGAAGGATTGGTTGTTTGGGATGGACGTAGCTCAAACTGGGTGAACCACGTATATCTGTGTCTCTCTAGTTTTATGTGTTTTGTGTGCTTTTATTTTCTGCATATTTTATGTTTCGCATTTCTCTGTAATATATATAATTTTCTATCACTTGAATATTTGGCTCAGGTGCCGTCTGCAATGTCTGCATTATAATTACTTCATATTTTTCCTTTGCAACAAAAAGCATTGCTATCTGCGATAGGTGGGATTGATCCTTTCGATACTAGCTTGCTCACTTTCGATTTAGAGAATTTCTTCCTATGACTTCCACACCAAATTTCACTTATCATTCAAGTTGGTATTAATGGTTTGAATATTCATCGAGCTGTCGTGGACGAGGGTGCATCTACCTGTGTTATTTCATCTACTTGTTGGAAAGCCATTGGTTCTCCAACTCTTAATTCATCTCCCAATGCCCTTGAAGCATTTGATGCAAGAGAATCTAAACCTCTTGGTGTTCTCGCTAGTTTTCTGATCATGTTAGAAGGGAAGACAGTCAATGTTGAGGTCAAAGTCATTAATGAAAAACTCAATTATAATCTTCTCCTCGGAATCAATTGTACTGAAACCATGTTTTGTGTTCTGTCCACTCTCTTTCATGTTTTTAATTTTCTACATGAAGGAAAGATTATTACTGTTGATCAATTTTATTTTTTCACTTATTCCGAGAACAACGTTGAGGCTATTATTAGTCTCCCCTCTCCTTCCTCATTGCATCAGTTATAGAGTTTACAAGGGAAAGCTAATTTTCTACGTTGTTTTATACCTAACTATGCTGAAGTAGCTAAAGGATTTACACGATTGTTAAAACAGGGCATTCCTTTTTACTGGGATGAGATCGCTTGGAAATATTTCGATGCGTTGAAAACATTATTGGTCAATGCTCCTCTCCTGCGCCCTCCAGATTATCATCATGATTTTTCCCTTTATTTGCCTGCCACTTTCAACATGATTTCCATGGTTTTGGTACAAGACGATGATGATGGTCATGAGCATGCTACTTATTACTTGTCCGTAACCTTCTTGACCCTGAAATGCATTACGCTCATGTCGAGAAGTTAGCGTTGGCCGATGTTCAAGTTGTTCAACTTTTTCATCATTATATCCTTTTGCATACTATGACTTTCATTTACAAATGCAACCCCATGACCTACATATTTTCTCGACAATTGCTGGGGGGAAAATACTCAAAGTGGATTTTCATCCTCCAAGAGTTTGATTTGGAATTTACTGCTGCCAAATCTAAGAAATAATTGGTCTTTGCTGATTTACTTTGTTCTCTCCCTTCCAACTCTGATCCTTCTTATTCTGAGGACTTCATTCCAGACGATTTACTTTTCTTGATTAGCACCCTCTATCCTTAGTATGGTGATATCATCGTCTATCTTCAAACTTCATCTTTTAGATCTGAGTTGACAAAGGGTGCCCGCCGACGCGTCCGCCATCAGTCACAACCTTATCGTATAGTTGGAGATACTCTCTATCGTATTGGAGTTGATTCCATACTCTAACAATGTTTGACCTTTTTGGAATCTGAGAAAGCTATGAATTATTGTCACAGTGGCACTTGTGGTAGTCACATGTCTGGTTATGCTACTGCACAAAAGATTCTTCGTGCTGGTTATTTTTGGCCTTCCATTTTCAAGGACTGTATTGTCGCAGTTTGTAAATGCCATGATTGCCAGATTTATCAACACAAGTTGCATATGCCACCTATTCTTCTTCACCATGTCATTACCGTTGGTCCCTTTGCGAAGTGGGGCATCGATTTTATGACGTGTAACCCCCACTCGGCCGGGGGGCATGCTTATATTATCGTAGTCATGGACTACTTCACCAAATGGCCTGAAGAAATGCCTACACTTGCCACTGACGGTAAGATAGCTGATCAGTTCATCTTCAATCACACTATTACTAGGTTTGGTGTCCCTCAAACCATTGTTACCGATCATGGTTCCCATTTTCAGCATTATATGGTGGAGGAGTTAATTTCTAAGTTGGATCTACGTCACGACAGCTCAACGTCATTCTACCCTCAAGCCAATGGCCAGGTTGAAGTTGTGAACAAATTTCTTGTCACAATGCTTTAGCCTATGATTGGGATCCCCAAATCCAATTTGCATTTCATGTCATTTTCGGCTCTTTGGGCATACCGAACCTCAGTGAAAAACGCAACCGGGTTCACTCCCTTCCAAATAGTTTATGGCCTGGAAGCTACTCTTCTGATTGAATGTGAAAAACCTTTGCTCAAGTTGGATGTTGAATTACTGTTGAATACTTCACCAGAAGAAGAGTGTCTCCTTTATTTAGAAAGGCTAGATGAAACTTGCTGCTTTGCGGCTCTCGTTATCGAAGCACAGAAAAAGTGGGTCAAACGTCATTTTCATCAGTCAGTTTCCCATCATTCTTTCATTGAAGGAGATCTCATCCTCCTGTATGACCAAGCTCGTGATAAGTTGGGGGCAGGTATATTTCAACCTATGTCGCATGGGCCCTACATCATGAAATGTGTGTTGCAGAATGGGGCTGATGAGCTAATTGACTACGAAGGTCATCCTCTTGAACAACCTAGAAATGGGTTGTATCTCAAAAAATATTATGCGTGAGTCATTCATGCGTAATATGTGTACATAGGTGTTGTTTTCATTTTTGTACATGTTTTCTGGTTTGGTGTGATTTGTGAGTGTTTTCCTGCTTATTGGGTCTTCCTTATTGTGTAGATGTCTATTACCCCTTATGTTGGTTTCACGAATGGTGCTTCCTGCAGTACCAAGAATTTGTCTTCGGTAACCTAGGTAATTTATGATCCTGCTGGTGAGTTGATAGATCTGCAATGTATTTGTCTAGGATGAACTACAAACAATGTCGTTGAATATATCACTGTCATTGAGCTATTAACTGAGGCAATCAACCTTGGCATACACGCATTGCTTGTAAATCTAGATTCGCAGCTTGTTGTTCTATAACTCAATAATCATTATTCAGTTAGAAATCTACACATTCTGATATTTTATTTACGTATTCATTTTTTGGAAAGGAATTTTGATTTTATTACTTATCAACATATTCCTAAAAAAATGAACATGTTAACTGATATACTGGCTAACATTGTATTAGATAGACATTTGCATAATTTGTAAAAGCATCGTCATATGTAAAAGATCCATGTAGGGAAATATATGTATATGTATATATATATATATATATATATATATCGCATGTTTGCAACTATGTACATCATAACTTCAAAAAATATGTGTGTGTTTTTGTTACATCGTGAGACATCATGTCTCGCAAAAAATGTAGATAAAATAAAACCTAAGTGTCGAATCAGCATGGTGCTCATGATAACATGTCACGGCCCGTACTAGCTGCCTCAGCAAGCGATGAATTCGGTTGGGCACCCCTACAGTATGTCTCTGGTAGGCGCGAGGAACATCATCAAAATGTGCATAATATGGGACTCCTCGTGTGATCCCCTCCAGGTTGTGCACTATCTCATCTTCCTCCCCACCCTTGCCTTGAGGGTTGAAATCGCGATGGATTTGCCTCTCTATAGATGACATATTGGCAGGTCTCTCTAAGCCATCATTTGCATTTACATGGATTTAATGTCAGAACATGCATAAATAAACAAAAAATCATAATTCATAAAAATTAAAAAATGAGTCTCACCCAAATCTTCATCCCAATATTCTCCCTCCAGGAGTGGGAGGTTCAAATCATCAGTGAAATCTATGCCAGAGTAGTGCTAGTCCTCCATGACAATCAGTTGACGACAGAGCCAATCGAAGAATTCTGGCCTCTAGGACATCTGTTGGCCACCCCCTGCCCTTGGCATCAGAGATGCCCATCGAGCCATCCATGGTTCTCTCGCTGGTGGTGTTGGAAATAAACCTCCTGTCGCTGAAAAATGGGTAATCGTTCCAGGAATAATGATACTAGAATAAATCCATAACCAAATTGTTTTAGTTTCGTCTTCTTTCGTTTGGTTAGTTGGCGCTTCATGTTTATGGTCATGGCCTCTGCCCAATTGTAGATGGTTAGTGCCATGTAGTCTACAACAAGAAGCAACTGTTTCTTTGTTACTTTGTGCGGTGCTTGTGATCCCACAGCTCATGTGATGGTATGCAATACCACGCATAGTGTCAAATCTGGAATAGTTTTTATATCAACTTTCCCACTACCTGAACCTTTCCGCGCTCCTCGACATACCCTGTCTATTACCATGGTCATTTTTTCCATACAGGGCCAAGTGTCGGTTAAAATTGGTTTTTAACCTCTTTGTGATAATCCTATGATGAAGTACATGTCAGAGACATCAATCTCAAGTTCTTGATCCCATAGGATGAACCTCTCTTGATTTTTGTCCCATATACTGATCAGATACTGTAGCAATTTTAGTTGGGCTCGAAGACATGGTGTTAGAAAGAGTTTTTTCAAACCATAGTTTCTAATGGCTTCCATAACTCCTCATTTTCCATGGCTAGCTCATCTTCTTCACTATGTTCCTATTCTTTCCATTCAATGTCCATTTTGCCTCTTTCTACCAGCAAACACATTCATATGAGTGGTATTAGTCAATTTTAACCCATAAATTTGTAAACAATTTGGACATTTGATGCATATTTTTTTTCTAGAAATGGTTTGCACCATTGGCGCGATTATTTCCAAAATAGTCATGCTAATGGGCACACCCTAGTGTTAAAAATCGGGTAGTTGGCGCGGCTCTGTGCCCGAAACCCGCGCCAACCAAGCAGCCATAATTTTTACATTTTCTCCCCAAAATTTGAAATTGACCAATGTAGGAAGCAAGAAATAGCTTAAAATTACAGGAGGGATCTCAGCTCTTACCTGGAGTTGATGGATTTGAAATTGATCTACTGGATTGGCCACTATCATTGCCGCAAGATTGCATAGTAAAATGGGTAACTATTGCTCCATAAGAGGTAAAAAGTGAAAAGTAATTATTTTTACCATTTTTGGCCTTTTATAACTTTCTCACAACCCTAATTAGGTTTTAAGGCATGTTTTTTGATTATTTTATTGTATTATTTTCAAAAAATAGGTTTTACACATGTCTCTTGTGCAACAACAGGTTTTTCATGCGACAATGATGAAGTAATGAGTTATATTTTATACTTTTTCAGACTCGGTAAAAACACGAAAAATTCACTACTGGAGTTATGTTTCAGGTCTTCTCTGACTCTATAAAATTGAAAATATTGCCTATATTCTTGTCGTTTTGAACTCGTTAAATGGCTGCAAAATGATATCTACCCAGGATACATTTAAACCTTTTTCGGGCCGGGATGGATTATTTACAAAAAAGGAATACCTTAGCCTATCGCGACTAAGAGGTTCCAGCAAACATAGTTTTCTACCTTTTAGGATTTGTGAGACTACCTACATAAAGGGACTGCTGGAGTTTTCTTTTCTGCCTTCTTTTCAAACTCTCTAAACATGAAAATATGTCGAGTTCTCCCTTTGTCAGACTCGTTAAACCCTGATGACATCGAACTTCGTCACCATGATGTTATTTCAAGTTCCTTCTTCCTAGGGCTCGTAAAATGTACTAGGATGGATTCGTCTGAAGGAAAAACTTACAGTACAAGCATATGCTATCCCCTTCAAGCTCATTTTCAAAAATAATTTGGGTACTTGCCAGAAATGGTGGGGGAAAGTGGAACCAAGTTTTAGTTATGTTGGCAGTACGTCGTTCTTGAACATGGCACTTGTCTGCATTTGTGTCGGGTTGGGGACATCTCATTTCGTCATTTTTGCCTCCATGGGTTTGGGTAATCTCTTTTGACCTCTCATCTACTCTTTACCATGTCATCATGACCTCAGATCCTTTGATGTCAAATACTACCAAATCCAGTGTCGTGTTGTTGATATGTTCAAGAGAATTTTTCCTCTGCAAGTTATCAACCTTCCTCTGATCTTCTGTTGGTCCTGATCCACTTTCATCATTTTCCTCTATCTCGTGTCAATTATGTGGGAAAAATTATGGTCCTCCTTTGACCAGGTCACTTCCTATCGACTTTAACTCATTATCCAGGAATTTAATCTAAAGACTCCCTTCTGGTACCTTGGAGCCTGCATGCCTCAATGGCAGATTTTTTGCATTCGACGCAAGGTTCACATCATTGGCCTTCAATCGAGTGATTCTGCGGATGTTCGACGTCAAATCACTTTTCACATTCCGTATATTATATCTTCTATACCTTGAGGCTGATCATCATCATTGGTGGTTTCTCTCGCATCTGTTAGCAACTTTCATCATTGGCTGGTAATCAAGCGATTTTCCTGCATGTTCGACTTCAACTCATACATTCGCATTCTTGAAATTGTACTTTTTCAGGTCGATATGGAGCAAAAGGCCCTGAATTTTGTCTGATAAACTCCAGGTTGCAAATTTTTGTGGATTATTATGACTTATTTCATGACTCTTTTGATTAGATGGCTATGACCATACCTAAGTCTATTTATTGATCCTTCCGGATGGCTGTGTCCATACCTTGGATCTCAGTTTTTATATACTCTATTATGGATGGCTGTTCCAATGTCACGAGATTCATATATCATAGGTATCAATTGTATTTTTAATTGCAGGTCTGTCGAAATTTTTTTTTGGTTCGAGCACATTCTCATAAAGCATTTCACCCCTCCCTCTGTCTCGGACTTCATACTTCAGGGGGGCATCTGTTACATAGAATTTTGTCACTGTCCCAGCAATCCCCAACTCGCACATTGGAGCGTCGTTTCTATGACCAATACACAGTGTCATGATTTGCAAATACCATCCTTGCATCCATTTTTATGAAAGAAACATTCTTCTTGTTGACATTTCCCTAAGCAGAGCTGTGAAAATCCCTGTTTTTGCCTTGGCGCGAGTAGCCCGTTACATCCTCACGCTGACCTGGAAATTTAGCATTGAGCCCACACCACTTGGAACTCTATGCCAGTTAGATACCCATGCCAAGCTATTTATGGAATGTTTTTAAAAAATAGAGGTGGAGGTTCTTTTCCAACCACCTCGGGGATGAGTCATTGGGAGTGGTTGAACTGAAACAACCACAGACTCCTTCCTTTAGTTAGTAGTTTCCACCTCCCTTGGAACTCTCCTAAAGGATAGAACTCCCTCCTACCTTTGTAGGGATCCCAACCTCCTCTTTTCCCTCCATATAATAAACTATCTCCTTTAGTAGAAGCTAGCTGAACACATTATAGAAAAATGGTTGAATAGCTGAACTAGAGAATTATACTATAGCTAAGATTCTAGAGGAGATAGAGTAATAAAGGAAGTGTTGAGAGAGCTCAAATTGATGACTTATAAGAGAGCTTGAGTCCGAATTCCTTGACCAATAGTTGAGACGTGTTTCGTCTGAACCCCACTAGAGGAGAGCACGACGTCAAAGCATCAGTTGTACTCTTCCTTCTACTCATTAATATACATGACTAATATTTGGTTCCACTATTGTGTTATGATGTTTATTTGATATTATATGTTTAGCCCTCTTTGACTAACTAATAGCTGTGAATGAAACTATGCTACTATATGTTGTTCTTGTTCTTTGTCCTATGTGCAGGTATTTGGGAATGATAGCGAACGGATCATGACTTGTCAAGGTAGGAGCAAGAGACCACTACTCTTTCTGCAACATCGACAACGTTGGATTCAAGGTAGGTCAATCTACCATGTATTTTTTTCATTCATTAACTAGGAAGCAGCACTTTAGTGTGTGCTTTTGTTAGTAGACCCACCCTAGAGCTAGAGGGATTGTCTATGTCTGCAGAGAGGATTTACCTTCACAACAGTCCTAGAATACAACGGAACCTCGCTGGCCCTGAGCCAGAACCGGTCTTTCTCACAATTCATCCTTTTTCGCCAACATATTTGTACAGTGAATTGAATAAAAGATCATGTTTGATCATAACTTATCATATAAATCACAAAAGGATACCATATTGATCCTCCCTCTCAAGGAGGTACTAACCACAAGCCTAAGCTTGTATCGTACTATTGCAATGTCTCAATATATGAGAGTATCTCAGTCCAAACTATATATATATAAATATAATTCTCTACCAATCAGATCCCACTCTTTGTCATCGCAATGTATCCATGTCATATCCAAATCATGCTTAGACAACTCTCTAAGGAGCTTATTTATCCTGCCTCATAGCTAGCCATGCTAGAAACAACGCACTCAACCTCGGTCCTGCTATGAACCTCTCATCCAAGATATCATGGAAGATATCATATTAAGACAACATCCAAATGTGATCATCAATAATTATCCCAAACATCATTAGTATGTTCATGCATTCACATATTGTAGGATGAATATCTCAGATAATAATTGATCATCTCATGCAAATATCTTGAAGGATGCCCAATGGAAACTCTATGTGAGTGAAGTAGCTCAATCATGAACTGAATCAAGGTTCAAATCATATCACGTATATATATATATCGATGTTAAAAACAAAACATCAATGCATCAATCAACTTTCAGTTGCCAAGTAAAGTTCAACGACATCTTGAAATTCAATCAGAGTGTCCAAGGATTTGTATAAAAAATTTTCAATATATTCATGATATAGATTATCTTTTTCCAACTTTATAAAGTGATTCATCATGCCATGATTTATCATATCGAGCTTCAGAAGACATATCCCTCTTGCTTAGATCATCAAAGGCTCATTACCTATCAATAGTATACCATCAGTATATGAAACCAAAATCAAAATGAAATCCATACCTTGGAACACTTCTAAAGTAGAGGTTTGGATCAATATATCATCCTGACTTCATGAGTTAAATGTTAGCTCAGACATATCTAGATCAGGGAGGTTTCTTCATGCAATGCTTACTATAACCATAACACTTTACAAAACCAACATGACCAATCTATTATAAATCAGTATCTCAGTGTCAATTATTTAGACCAGGTGATAGGTAGAACTCTTATCAAGTCATGACATCATCTATTATCATGCCAACAGGTTGTCATCAACCACAAAATATCAATCCAAAATTCATCAAGTCATTATTATGTTCATAATACATACACCAAGGAAAGTCATGCAGGTTCCATAATATTCAATCACAACTATCAATACTTCAACCATTGTGCTTGGAAAAATGAGGCCAATATAAAATCATTATCGAATACCAATGGTAGTCACTGAAGGTCGCTATTCCCACATAACATTGTCATCAAGGAAAATCAATAATTGTCAAATCAAATCATTAGTCAATAGGTCAAATTCAAATTTTCTATCATAGTGAGATCAACAATGCAAGACATATCTCAATAATAAAGGCAAAGTTGGAATTCATTTTCAAGCATCATGTCAAAACTCTAAACATTGCTCATCTATATCAATTAGAAAAATCATGTCAAAGTCTTGTAGCAGAAACTTAAAAAATAATGACATATATATATCTCTGTCTTGGTCACCTACAAAAACAAGTTCAGTCTTTGTGTTTATATCATAGAAAATATTCAAAATTTCTTTCTCAATGATCTTTCTATAATCTATACCACATATATAGAACTGAAATCCTTAAGGAGAGCATATTATTTCATGCATAAAAATTCATTTTTGTGTCGTGCGAGCATAGTCGCACCCATGGACCTTCCTCAATGTTGATGGGAGACTGCAGTTGCACTCTCCAAGTTGTTATGTGAGCGAATAAGGTCATATCAACCCATAACTTATATTAGTGCCTCAGTAGCATCCTTGATCTTGCATCCATGTTACTGGGAGGCTACATTCATACCTGTAAGCCTGCTTCCATGTGACTAAGGCTTTGATCAACGAAAAAATCTCTTTCCACACATCATAACTATGCTGCAAATCATGAGTTTCAGAAATATATCTCTTCATGCCCGTAAATCATATTTCAACAATAGATATAATGCAAATGAAAGTAGGAGAATTTTTATTATGGATAGGTTCTCCCTCTACATAGAAATCCACTTCATTAATATTCATTCATTTCATAAAATTGTTTATAATATTGTCATGCATCAATAGATCTATTTGATCATAAAGTCACACATGTACCCATCATGGTCATAACATGATAACATTAGTTACTAAATCATCACATCATGACATGAATCTTTCATCAAGGGTTGGAATTGCATGATAGGGACATTTGACAGGTGTGATATCATACTTCAAATAGCATGAAGATAATATCACTTCTATTAAGTCAATCCATCAAGTTAGGGAATTCAGTTTTACCATATGATATAGTTACTAGTCACATCAAAACATAACCATGGTTAATGAAGGGTCTATAATTTCAATCTCATACTTATACTTCTATCATCATGGTTGACATGCTTATTATGATCAATATGATCAAGTCATGCCATTCAATAAAACTTTACCAAAACAATAGGAGTGTCAACCATTTTTCCATACTTTCATCATGCTCATCTCAAGTGTTATCAGTACCATTATATATATAAATCAATGATGTAACCTTCTATATTAGATCCATCATGTCTTGCAATAAAAGATGATGCTAGGTATCAAGTTACGATTTATTAAATCAAGGTGCTAGTCTTCTTCACAGGATCGGGATATCCAAAACAATAGATGTTAGCGAAACATCAAGCATACAATTATATCAAAGATCAACATTAAGTAGCCTCATATAATTTAAGAAGTTCATTATGACTGTGGAAATAAGACTCTTGTTCAATTCCAAGTGCATCATAAGTTCCAAATAATATGTATGCATGAGCCATTAGAGAAAGAGACATTCTCATCATACTTTGGGGCTTACCTTGTAATCCAATATGCAGCTGAAACATACCATCATACATACCTTGTGGTGTTTAGATACCTATGCAACTTCTTATTTTACATAGGAAACTTCAATTTCTTGTCACATTTTCCATAGAGAGCCTCTTTTTTTATGCTAGATATTCTCTTCTTGCACTAGCCATGATCCTCAAGAAGAATCCACTTATCATATCTCATCAAGAAGTCAGGAGCATTCAAATACTCAAATATATATGCAAAAATTATAAGTAATGATCAAAACAATAATCATATCAACAATT
This sequence comes from Pinus albicaulis, assembly GCA_034641835.2. NCBI lineage: Eukaryota > Viridiplantae > Streptophyta > Pinopsida > Pinales > Pinaceae > Pinus > Pinus albicaulis. The sequence goes on from CM076582.1 coordinate 502,670,411, forward strand.
ATAAAAAAAATAAAATACATAAAGAAGCATCATAAGTCAAGAGATACTTATCTTCAATATCTCTTATCTTCAATGATAGGTGATCCACTCCCTCTTGAACCAACCTTCAAGAGCCATCATTTTCAGTTTTCCACATAACAATGTTTCCTTCGATCAACTTTATCAACAACTAGCCCTACTAGAGACTATCCCATCTAGGGCTTCATCAAATTTGTCATAGGTGCTTTAGAATATTTATATTGACCATACTAGTGTTTCTAGAAGTCATATCTGAAGTATTTTCCACAAACTAGGATTTCTCTCAAACCCTAACCATCAAACAATAATGCAAAAATTTCCTAAGTTTTTCTTCAAACACTAGAATTATTTTTGGTCTCCTCCATCTTCTTATTTCTTCCATGAATGGTGTCATCATAGGGTTCTCTGATTTGATAATTCCATTTCTTCATTAACACATTAATTTCATCCCATAACATCATAAAATTATTCAAGTTTACATCATTATTCATCAACATATGAAACTATGTATAAAGAACAATATCATCATCATCAATGAAGCAGAAAATAAATGAACAATAGAAGAAATGAATTTACACATAGAGACACCAGGATTGGTTAGAGGCTAGGGAAAAACTCACTATGGGGAAAACCCTTGCAAATTATTCTTCTTAGGTTGTCATAAAATTATTCAACAAAAGAGAGTACAATTATCATTATCTTCATCTATGCAGTTGACCAACAGAACAACTAGAACATCCATGAAATAAACCCAACAATGTATATACCCAAAAATTTGATTCTGAAGTATCTCCTAAACTATCACTTTCTGAAGTCAATTTCCGAACCCTACGGTCACTAAGTAGAATCATCGGAATGTTAAAAATTAATATTTTAGTTTGTAGTCACATGGAGGAGGAGTCATTCGTGCGACTATAGCTTCCCAGTCACTCAATTAATCCTGAAAAACATCCGAATCGAGTCAAAACTTGAATGTAGACACCATAATCTCCTCGCCGCATACACAAAGTGTTATTCATGCAACTAGAAGGCTCCATTCACACGCATGAGCCAATGTGGGAAGAGACTAGGGTTGAAATATTCCCATTTTGTTTGTGCCTTCAACTGGGGGCCAAATCCATAAATTAGAGATGCAAGCTTCAGAGCTAAAATTAATATAGAGGAGTGTCTCATCATTGTGACCAAATTAGGTAGATGACACTTGTATTTATAGCCTTCCAATGGGTCCACTTTTATTTAGGGTCGACCTGATATAATATTCACATGTGTATAGGGCCGACCTAATCTAGTGTACATGAGTTTGTTCATAAATTCAAAAAAAAAAAAATCTTGTCCAAATGAAGTGATATTTGGGTTGATTTTGGTCCTCTCTAAAATAGGAATTCAATGCAATCATTATCTCTCTCATCTGAGATCTCAAAGCTGGAATTTGACCGTAGTTGCATATTTTTAACAGGGAGTGTTCAACTATAGTGGATTTAGCAATATGGTTATGGTAGGTGTCAACCATATATTCTTTGAGCCGAGCTTTAAAGGATCTACCAATTTTTCCTATGTAAATCTTTCCATAGGATAAAGGGTTTTCATAGACTCCAGGACCAATCATAGGTCATTCTTGTCCTACGTCGATGTGAAGAGTTGGCTAAGGGTTTTTTGGGGTTTGAAAAATGTATTAAAAATAATAAAATGTATTAAATGTCAAGAAGAAAATGTATTAAAAATAATAAAGAGTATTAATTTTTTTCAAAATTTATATATTTATAATTTACAAATATGACTCCATGGGTATGTATAGCTTCATGGAAAACATATTTATCTAGCCTATAGAAAAAAATTTAAAAAAGAGAAGGATATATAAAGTTTCTCAAGAATTTATTTTTTCATCTCTTTGCATCCCAAAAAATAATTTTTTTGATTATGAACCTATATCCAAAGAAAATAAATATTCATTCATGTGATATTTCCATAGGTTAAAGAATAAGTTAAAAAACAAATTTTGCATGCATAACACTAAAAATATACACACGTTTATAGTGGTAAAATTGTACTTGCATCCTATCACTAGGAATCCACATGTCCTCTTGCTGGTGAGAACATGCACACATTCTTGTAGCTAGGAAAATTAACATGTGGAAAATGGTTGAGGTGTAGTTTGGTAGGACATGGGAGAGGGAGTGATAAATGAACCAAGGGAGATATAGAGAGAGGGACAATGAGAGAGAAGGGTGTTGGTTAGAATGAGTAGGTGACTAAGGAGCAAGCATGGGTAATGAGAAATAATGATTTAGATCAAAAATGTGAGAGAGATATAGGAATATGGTGGGGAAGCAAGAGAGGGGGAGATGGGGTTAGAGAGAGAAAGCTACGAGAGATATATGGGGGAAGGAAAAGAAAGAGTTGGAGGGTGGTTGTTGTGGAGGGAGGGATAGAGATAAAGGGAATAGAGAGAGTGTGTGAATGAGTTATAGTTGGGCACGAGAGGGAAAGAGAGAGTGAGGAAGAGAGAGGAAGGGTGATAAACAAAGAGATGGTAAAGTGGGATGGGAAAACAGTGATAGAGGGGAAGGGTGTGATGGAGAGTAAAAGAGTATGATAGTTAGAGGGAGATAGGGATACAACCAAAAGGTAGAGAGAATGGGGGAGGGAGCATGGAGAGGGATTTTTTTGTGAAGGATGGATTAAGGGAAGGAGGGAGGGAAATAGAAATAAAAATGTGGGAGGAAAAGAGAGGGAGAGAGAGAGAGAGAGAGAGAGAGAGAGAGAGAGAGAGCAAGGGGGGAGAGAATGAGAGAGAGACAAGGAGCAGGTAAAATAGAGGGGATAATATACATACATGCATGCGTACATACATACATACATACATATATATTAGGGGGGAAGAGAGAGAGAGATAGACAAAGAGAAAAATAGGGAGAGAGATATAAATTAATATATATGGAGAGAGAGGTATGTTGTGAAATAAAGATAGAAAGACTAAGAGAGGGAGATATATAGAGATAGAGGGGGATGAGAGAGAAAAGAAGGGATTGATAAATAGAGAGGAATAGGTAGTGAAATACTATGTGTGGTGGAGGAAAGATGCAGTGAGATAATGAGGTAATGAGTGAGGGTGAGAGAGAGGCAAAAGGAGAGAGGGATGGAGATAGATACAATGGGACACACACACACACACACACACACAAAGATATAGAGGGGAGAAGAGAAAGACATGCAAAGGAGGGATGGAGGGACAAAAGGGAGAAAGAAGGAGAGAATGGAGATTTAGAAAGATAGGGATATAAGGAGGGAGTGATAAAGTTGGATGGGTTTTTTTTTTAAGGAGGGGGGAGGGAGGGAGAGGAGGGGAGATATAGATGAAGATTGAGATATAAAGAGTGTTATTGTGAGGTGGGGGGTGGGGGGGGGAGGAGGAGAGAGAGAAAAATGGATGGGAATTCAGTGAGTGAGAGAGAGAAATAAGGAGAGAGGTAGAGTAATAGAGATAGATCTAGGGGGTGGAGAGAGAGAAAGGGAGATATTGATCAGGCAGATTGGGAGTGAAGGAGAGATGGAAGGAGATAGAGGTATAGGTGGAGGTGGGAGAGAGAAGGAAATAGGGAGGGAGATAGACACAAATAAGGAGGTGGAGGTGGAATATACAGGGATAGAGAGATAAAGAGGGAGAAATGGAGAGAAGAGGATAGATCCAAGGAGATATGGAAGGATATGGAGTGGGGAGAGAGGAGGAGAGAGAGAGAGAGAGAGATGGAGGTAAAGGAGGGAGAGAGAGAGGGGGATGGGGAGAGAGAGAGAGAGGGACTGGGGGAGATATGGGAGAGGGACGTACTAGAGAGAGAAGGAGAGAGAGAGAGAGGGTAAGAATGGGGTGAGGAAGAAAGAGAGATATAAAAAGTTGAAATGGGATTGTTATGGAGTGAATGAGGGAGTGAGCAAGGAAAAGGAAAAGAGAGGGGGAATGGTAGTTAGGGAGGGAGAGAGGGAGAGAGAGGGAGAGAGAGAGAGAGATATGTTAATTTATAAAGTTGGAAACCTGAAAATTAATTCCTAGTAGACTTGTGTCTAATAAATAAAAGCATAACTGTATAAATCACAATAAATTTAGTATTGCTAATGAAATTGAACTAAAATCAAGAGAAAAAAATGTCTTCTACTATTTTTTGGAAAGGAAAACAAACAATAGAAACAAATTCAATAACATACAACCATAAAAAAGTAAGGAACACAATTACTTTATAGGAAAAACCAACTAGGTAAGACCCCTCTGCTACTTTGCATTAATTCATATCCAAATATGGATCGATTACAATGTCTTTTTCAATCTTGAAGAACACCATGCACTACAATTTTGATCTCCCTCTCACTATATTGCTCTAACCAATATTTAGAAAATTCAAACGTCAACCTTCCTCATATTTCCTTGCACAATCATGGAGGAAATTAGCCCCTAAAAAATAAGAGAATTCCATATTTCTTGCACAAATCTCGAAGGAATTGACCACCTTCTCAATGCAAAAACACTTTACACTCAACTAGTATATAATTGATAATTACAATGTTCCTTTTCCTCCACTCCAACTAGGAAATTTTAATTTCATGCATGAATAGGTATATTTTAAGTAAATTGATTAGTTAGCTGAGAGATCGGTGAGTTAAAATTTCTTATAACTACTCAACTGAACTCCTACTGAATCCACTAAAGACTAGAGCTCAGTTAACTAAGTTTAACTAACAATAACTCCACTATATTTTTAAATTTTAGCAATCAAACCATGCACATCTCTACTTCTAGCATATAAATTGAATTTACTAACTTAACTAGGAGACAATACCATCTCACTCCAGCAAACTTCAATCCAAGATATTGTGTTGAAGTGGAAAATTGAATTTTTCCATTTGACTAAGGAACAAGTCAGATGAATACTTTTCTAGGCACATTTTAACACTCCCTCTTAGAAAGATAAGGGTTTTGCACCAACATATCTTACACCCATTGAACCTGAATTTACCTCTTGAAAATTCCTTTGTCAAAATATCTACATCTTTCTCCTCTGTGGGATTGTACTGCAACATCATGATCCTCCTCTACAAACATTCTCTCAAGTGATGGTACATGATATCAATTTGTTTGTACTTGTAATGAAATACTAGATTTTTAAAGATTTTGATACAACTTTGATTATCACAGTAAATCATAGTAGGATCCATCTCCTAACTAAAAAGACAAAAATTATTTTTCCTCATCCATATAGCCTCACATGTTTCTTGGCTAATATACATGTGACTTGGCCTTTGCTAAGATAAGTGTTACAAACCTCTATTTCCCACCATAAGAGGAAATAGCTATTGACCCAACACTAAAGATAGCTCTTGAAGTGCTCTTCATGTATGATGGACTCCATACCCAATCTTAATATGTGAATCCCTAGAGCTTCACACCATCATTCCTCTTGTACCATAGCCAAAAATATGTTGCTCCTTTAAGGTATCTAAGCACATTTTTTGTTTCTTTCGAGTGTAGCTTGGTCGGATTCACCATAAATTGACTTAACTAATTAACTGCATAACATATGTCGATCTATGTTTTCACTAGATAAATCAAGGACCCCACCAATTGTTTGGATATGGTAGCATCTACTGTCTCTCATGTAAACGTATCCTCCTTCCTCTAGTTGGTAGCTATAGCAGTGTCCATAGGCTTGGAGTACTACATATGGAATCTTTGAAGTATTTCAGAGGTCTGCCTCCATTGACCTAGAAACAACTCTCCATCTCCCTATAACACCTCTAAACCAAGGAAGTAGTGCATGAATCCCATGTTTTTCATCTAAAACTCTCTAGCAAGCTAATCCTTACAAGACTATATCAAATTCTCATCCCCTGTTAGTATCAAGTCATCTACATAAAAGAAAATAAAGAGAAATTTTCCATATATCATAATGTAGTAGAGATTGGCATCTACTTCACTCTTGGTGAATCCCAATCCATTGAGATATGTGTCAATTTAAGTGTACAAAGCACAGGGTGATTTCTTGGGACCATAAAGGGCTTTGTTAAGCCTACACACATGTGAATCCCTATAAAATTTCTAAAATCCCTCAGGATGCTCTATGTAAATCTCGTCCTCAACCACTCCATTGAGGAAGGAAGTATTCACATCCATTTGGTGGATCTTCAACCCCATCTGTGCATTCAATGCTAGAATGGTTATGAATTAGGAGTATCTTTCAATTGGGGAAAATACATCCTCATAATAAACTCCTTGTAGCTGTGAGAAACATTTGGCCACAAATATGGCCTTGTACATCTCAATACACCCATCAAATACATGTTTCACTTTTTATATCCATCTAAAACCAACCACTAACTTGTTTTATGGTCTTGGCACCACCTTCCATACATTTTCTTAACAATGGAGTCATACACTGCGACTATGGAATATACACATACTAGTTGGTAAATTTCCTCCTCAAATGAAGAAGTATCGGAATCAATGAGTTCTTTCATGATTTCCATGTAACTAGTGTATTTTTATAGTGATATCCTCTACTCGTAGAAGGATGTAGGAGCTCCAACATGCTCCTTTGTATACTACACCAACCTATCATCCTCTTTATTCTCTTTCTCCCTCTCTAGAATATTATGGTTGAGTGGGTGTCTCCAATAAACCTCCTTTCTACTCCTCCAAATGTGGCTGCCCCACAACATCTTGAAGCTCTGATAGAAGCTCCTCCTCTAGTGCAATAATCAACTCACTCTTTAGGGAGTTTCTCATAGCCCTCTCCTCATCAAATATGACATCTCTCCTCGTCATTGTCATCCTGAGTGAGGGAAAAAATACTCAATAATTATGAGGTGTCTCTGTGTGTCCTACAACTTTTCCTATCTCAACTATAGGATCTAATATTTTCTTGTTATCCTTGGAGACATGAAAATAGATTGTAGCTCCAAAAATTCGAAAATTGGATAAATTTTTCTTCCTCATAGAGAAATATTCTTTAGGTGTGATCATGTCAAGTATTTTTTTAGGGCTTTGGTTTTACAAATAAAATGTTTTAATGCATGTTTATGCCCACATATATAGTGGAAATCCCTAATCATGCAACATCACTGCTGCAACCCCTATTTTCTTTTTCTTTTTCCTCTCTTCCACCCCATTTTTCTATGGGTTTTGGGGTGTAATCAATTCTCTTCTAATGAATTCATTGAAAAAAAATATTTGAAATAATTAGACATTAATTCTCCTCCATTATCACTTCTCAATGATTTAATTTTTTAACTAGTCTCATTTTCAACCAATGCTTTGAATTCAAAAAATGTTCCAAACACTTCAACTTTATTATCCATATAATAGATCCAACACATGAGGGAAAAATAATCTATGAAAATTACCTAATACATGTGTTTTTCAGCTGAGACTACAGAAAATGGTCCATGCACATTTGAGTGGAATTGCTGCAAGCTAGATCCAACTCTTCTATCACGGCCCTAGAAGGAGGATTTGAAATATTTTCCAAGAGTGTATCCCTTGTAAATATCATGTTGGCTAAGGGTGAATTTTGGATTTCCTGTGGTGATATGCTACATGAATTTAAAATATCTATGGTGTAGGTGACCCATGCGCCTATGTCATAGTTCTCCAACATCTCGAATCTGAACATGTTCTACTTTGTTGCTCAATGTAGCGCATGCATCCACCTCTAGCTTGTAGATATTTTTCACTCTAACACCAATTCGTTTTACTTGTCGAGCAGTATTATGCTTAAAAAATATTTCCCTTTACTGAACACCACATCATAACCTCTATCCTGCAATAGAACTATAGAAATCAATTTTTTCTTTATCCTAGGCACGTACACTACATTTTCCAGGTGATGATGGGAGTCTGACTCCATTTTAAATTTGATAGTAACAATCCCTTCAGTAATATACCACCCATAATCTCCAATTTCTATGAGTAATTTTATGTCCTTCTACTCTAGGCTACTACAGAACTCCTTAGATCATTTCATATGAAATGAGGCTCCATATTCCAAGTACCATACACTTCTTCTTGCAATAATTTACATGCATCTAATGAGGGTTAAATAAAATTCAAATTATGATGTAAGAGCATCAAATCATGCTCCTCCTGCAGGATCCTTTCCTTTATTTCACGTGCAGACACTTGGTTGCATAGTGTTCATAATCATGGAAGTGAAATTTTTTATTTTTTTTGAGGTCCTTGTTCTTCCCTGGTTTTGGATAGATTATGCCTTGCCCTGGGCCTTCTTTCCCTTTCCCACTAAGGAAATTATTTATTCCTACTCACCTTTGTATGTGAAGCCATCTCTAGTGTTTCTTTTGATCCCATCTAACAACAAATCATACCAAAGTGTCTCCTAATATGGTAGCTTGTCTCATCCATTAACTGAATCTTGATAACTGTGTCAGGATTTTGGAAGGAAAAGGAGTGATAAGCTAATAAGTTCAAATTATGTCACATTTTTCATAATCCTACAAGTTCATCTCAAACCTTAATGAATCTAGATAGGTATTGTGTAATGGTTTCAATTTTATGCATTCTAATGCTCCTATGTTTATCTCTCAATGCCAATTTCCTGGCATCACTGCTACTCTCGAATAGATCTATGATATTTTTCCACATTATAAAAGGATTCTCCTTTCCATGCAATTTTTAAAGAACATGATACCTGGTACCCTCTAGAATAATCCCCCTAGCCTTTGTTGTGTATTTCCTCCATTGAGAAAGTTATTGTGCATATGATATTGTTGGTCTCAAAATATCAAATTGTGTTTAATGGCATACTCCATTTTCATCCAGGGAAACTTCCATCCTATATTTCCAAGCACAAAAATTCGAGGTGCCATCCAATGCATAGTCAAGCCTCAATCCTTTGAAAGACCTTTTTTCCTACACTTAAGAGAACCTGCACCAAAAAAACTGCAAATCAAAATTTAACTAGGAGAAGATCTGCAATAAGGTTTCTATGTAGTCTTATTATGCTATGATACCATGTAGAAATTTCAAGAAATTTACTACAACTAATGAAATTGAACTTAAATCAGGAGACAAAAATTTCTTCTACTATCTCGTGGGAAGGAAACTACATGATAGAGACACATCCAATAACATGCAACCATCAAAATCAAGGAAGAAAATGATTTTACATGGGAACTCAACTCGGAAAGAACCCTTCGCTTCTTTGTATTAATTTAGATGAGAATATGGATCAACTAAAATGTCTTACCTCAATCTTGAAGAATTTTATTTTTGATCTCCTACTCACTTACCTGCTATGACCAACACTTACCCAATTTAAGCCTCATCCTTCCTCCTATTTCCTTGCAAAATACTCTAGGAAATTGGCCCCTAAAAATAGGATAATTCACTATTTCCTTGCGCAAATCGTAAAGGAATTGACCACCTGTTAAATGAAAAAACACTATACACTCAACTATTGTACAATTAATCATTACAATGTGCCCTTTCCTCCACTCCAACTAGGTAACTCAAATTCCATGCACGTCTCAGTTTATTTTTAGTAAATTTACCGATTATCTAAGAGGTCAATGAGTTAAAAACTATTATAACTACTCAATTGGACTCCTACTACCTCCACTGAATGCTGAAGGTCAGTTAATTGAGTTAAATTAACAATAAATATACTATATTTTTAATTTGATCTATCAACCCATGCATACCTTTAATTTTAGTGTATAGCTCAAATTTACTGACTTAACTAGGATACAGAGCCATGTCACTCTAGCTAATTGCAATCCAAGTCATCTTGTTGATGTGGAAAATCAAATTTCTCCATTTGACTAGGGCACAAGTCAAATCAATACTTTTGTTGCTACATTATAACAATAACTAATTTATAAACAAAATATTTAGTGGAAGAAGAAAAATAACCAAATTTCACATAAAAATACATACAAAATTTATTTTCTCATAAAAAAATATTCATTTTATTAATTAGAACATATTTGGGCTCCTTACTAGAAAATCGTGCAAATTGAGGAAAAACATACAATAATCTAGATCTGGTCTAGATGAAAAAGCCCTAGACTTGGCTAATGTGGATTGTTTTGTTGCTCCCTTTTCACATTCGTTATACCCAACACACTTGAGTAGAATTCCTTCTCTACTCACAACTAAATTTCCCCTCTCAATGCCTTGTTCCCTTCTATGTTATTGTATCTTCTATATTTTCATAGCCCTTATTTTATAAGCTTCAATTATGATTGAATCCATAAAACTAATATCCAAAGCTATTGATGACTAATATGAGGTCTTTCCTTAGTTGAGAGTGATGGTTGAGATTCATATAGTTTAATAATGAAAGTAACCTTTACATTGGATTATATTAAAATCACTTTTTCCTTGTAAATGAAAATACTTTAATGGATGTTCAGGGGCCGAGAAACTAGGGTTTGGGGGTTGTAAGTCAGAGGGATTCGTGGTCTGTCTGAACGATGTAGCAAGCTATGGCAGATGGCAAGGCCCATCTTGCACAGCTCCTCAGACGCGGTTCAGATCTGGCCAATCATATGAGACGCGGGTAGGCCAATGGGGCCCCGTCATATTAAAAAATGGTACTATAAAATGATAAAGGCGCTAGCGAAGGAGTGCATATTATGGGTTCTCATGATGCCGAAAAGGAAGCAACTGAAATGAAGAAGAAGGATAGCGAGGTCTTCAAGGAGGCGCAAAGTCAAAGGCTGGCAGGTGGAATCAAAATAACGGAAGCAAACAACAAGGTTAAAACTTCCCCCACGAAGGAATATCCTATGACAGCAGAAGGGATAAAGCCTACAATTGACAGTCAAGCCCAACCCTAGGTTGTCTCAGTTCCATCGGGATCTAGTGCAGATGGCAATAAGCCAGTGGAAAATGGGCAATGTAAATCGAAAACTTCGGAAATTCTTTGGGTCATCATTACAAATCTAAAAATGCAGGAATACACGGATCACATGTTTATCTATGCTCTGATCTGTAAATTTATGGGTTTTTGGCCGACAGAAAAATCCCTATGCCAATGGATAAAGAAAAAATGGAAACCCAGAGGAGATGTCTAACTCCACCTAAGAGCGAAGGGGTTTTTTATAGTATTTTTTGCCAACCTGGAAGACAGAGACCATATTTTTTATGGAGGCCCCTATTTTTATGCTTCAGAAGGTCTATACATGAGATCTTGGAAACCCAAATTTGCCCCAGAACAAGAAACATTTACCCATTTTCCAGTATGGATTCATATCTTCTCACTCCCCATCGACTATTGGAGGCCTTCGATGCTTGAATAGATCGGTAACAAACTGGGAAAATTTTTCCAAGCTTTGGAGGCTACCTTGCAAAAGAGGTATACTTCATGTGCAAGAATATGCATTGAAATAGATGTTTCAGGAGTGCTACATGAAGGGTTATGGCTGGAATTCCAAGATGAAGTGTTCTTCCAGGCCATCGACAATGAGCAGATCCCCTTTCAATGTCGTAGATGCCATGAAAATGGACACCTTTTCCAGGAATTCCCTCTTAACAAACAAATAGAAAAGAGTAAGGAAGGAACACTGAAAGAACAGGAAGGTTTTACCCGTCCAAATGGGAGACAAAGAGCTAACAGAAGGAACCACCCTAAAATAGGGACACCCACTAAATGGAATAACAATACCTTTGCATCCTTGGGGGGTAAAAAAGGTAGAGAAGAAGACTCTAATCTATTGGACTCCCAACCAGATATTATGGGAGCTCACAAACAGGAGAACCTAAGCCCTGGAGTGAAAAATATGGAAGAGACCCGTGAAGGAATAGAACACGCTTGCGATGTAGAAGGGGATGCAGAGATGTCAATCAGTGAAGCTATCATAGAGGATCTAGAACTAAGGGACATCCTGGATAGAGAAGGCATGGACACGGTCAGTATGGTTGAACAACGGAAGGAAATAGGTCTAGAACACATCCTGACAGAGGAAATGAACAGGGTAAATTTCTTATTCCTGGCTGAACAAGAGGCAGAGTCCAAGGGATAAAAAAGAGGGCATGGCGCGACCAAAGGTCTGGGAATCAAATTCCAAGGACTGCAGTAGATTAACCCAAAGGCCAAACCTCGAAGAAAAAGGGGGAGATGATTAAACAACGAAGCTCTTCAAGAACTAGGCCAAGTTCTTCTTAACTCAGGTAATATGAAAGCCCTCGAGGCTTTTACTTCCTCCTCCTAACTCCTTATGTTTATCATGAAGATCTTATCTTGGAATGCAAGGGGGCTAAACAGCCTAAGGAAACAATGACTTCTTAAGAAGAAAGTCAAAAAATAAAACCTATATATGATCTTTCTACAAGAAACAAAATGCTCAAGTAAAAAGATGTAGGAAGTAAGTAGGAAAATTGGTAAGAGAATGGAATATCTAGAAGTTGAAGGTAATGGAAATGAAGGAGGATTGGAAACATTTTGGAACGCTAAGTCATTTCACTAAATCAATGCAGAGGCAACAAGATCTTATGTGTCTGTGGAGATGCAAATTATCGAAGAACTAGGAACATACCTCTGTATCAATGTCTATGGGCCTCAAAGACTGGAAGATAAGTTGAAACTATTGGACAACCTATCCCAATTGCAGCATAGGCATAGATGTGTTAAAGGGATCTATGGGGGTGATTTTAATATGATCACCTCGCTAGGGGAAAAGAAAGGCTGGTTGAGGAAGCTAAATCAGGATGCGGAGGCCCTTAGAGACTTCATAAGGACTGCTAGGCTAGTTGATATCCTTCCAAGAAGCAGCATGTTCACCTGGAATAACAGGAGGGGAGGGGATAGAAAAATTTCCTCTAGACGCGACTGCTTCCTCTTAACAGAAGACATCATTTGGCAGGAGTAACAATGGAGACAGATATTATCCCAAGTTGTGGTTCTGACCACTGACCTATCATCTTGGATGCTACAATCTTGGGCTCTCCCAAAAATCACTCTTTCAGGTTTGAAAAATTCTAGCTGGACCATCCTGACTTCAAATAGAAAATTAAACAATGGTGTCAGGAGCCCATGACGATCAGAGGCATGAAGATGTTTCATCTTCAAGCAAGGCTGAAACATATCAAAGCCCGAACCAAAACCTGGATTCACGATTTGTTTGGAAATATCTTCAAGGAGAAGCTAGCCTTGGAGTAAAAAATGGAACGACTGCATAAGGAATGGATACATAAGGAAATGTCTCAGGACTCCATATGTATCGAGCAATATCTCATGAGGAAATGGGACGAAAGATGTCAGCAGGGGGAGATCTTACGGAGAAAAAAATCTCGGGCCCAGTGGCTAAAGGAAGGAGAGAGGAACACTAAATTTTTCCACAAGTCAGTTATGGACTATAGATGGACTAATAAGATCATTATATTAACAAATGAGCGAGGGAGTTCTTTTGAATCCCATAAGTATATCTCTAACCTCCTAGTGAACCACTTTCCTCACATTTCCAAGGAACCAAATATAGATAGGGAAGAGGTCATCTGGGAAGTGGTTGCTTCCATACCTAGGATCCTAACCGAGGATCACAACAGAAATTTGGACTACCCCATCTCCTTGGAAGAAGTGGAAGAAGTAGTTCAGGAGATGCCTAATGGTAAATTGCCCAGTCCAGCTGGCTTTACCATTGATTTTTTCAAAGCTTGTTGGGACATGGTGCAGAAGGATATTTGGGAGGTAGTGGAAGATTCCCATAAAACATCTTCTATCTTGAAATCCATGAATTCTACTTTTATTGCCCTGATTCCTAAGGAAGTGGAGGCCTGCACTCTGGAGAAATTCTGCCCTATAGCCCTGTGCAATTTTCTTTATTATTGGGTGTGGAGCCTGATTATCTTGTTGTTGAGGAGGTAAATCCCCTCTGTGGACAGAGGCGATCCTTACTAGCCCAGCAGGGGTCTAGCAACAATCACGAAATGTTACGACGCAAGTTCCTAGTTACGAAATTAAAAGACCAAAGATGGAGGCCTACCTGGAATCCAATGCTACGATCTGAAGAAGAGAGCGCTCCCGTTCCTCAGCCTCGGCAGATCACGATCCTCTACGATCTCCGTGGATGGATACCTGAACGTGCAAGAAACAAACAGATACAAGCATAAAATCCGGCATACGTAACTCAATATCAGTCAGAAAGGATACTACTCATATTAACATCATTGAAAAAAGAGTGGAACCATAATCGTAATCATTCATTAAATAACGATCGAAAGAGATTACAACCAAAGTTCTGACGTCGTGGTCTCCTTCGGATGGGTCTCCAGTCGTTCACGTCTCGCAAAGCTCGCCAGGGAAAGGGCAAACCTCTCCTGAGTCTCTCGACAATAGTCTCCTCACTTGAGTCGGCCTTAAGGGAAGAAAGAGGGCTCTTACAGCATAAAGGCTCTTGGGAATTTGGAGATTCAAATATTAGGCCCTTCAGGACTAGCTTGCCATGGAATTGAGCAGGCTTTTATAGATGGGGAAGGAGGGAGTTGGGATCCCTATTATTGTGGGATTGGCCCTATAAAAAAGGAAGGTTCCATGGAAGGTGGCAAAACCACTTCCCTTCCATAGAACTCCCGCAACCAAACCTCCCAACTCAAGATAGGCAATGGTTTCTGAGTTTGTTGAAACTCAACTTCCGCCATATTTATTTAAAAAACACTCCTTAAATTGGCTGGCGCGACTACTGCTCTGGGACAGAGCGCCAGTTGGTGTGGCCTCTTTGTAGGATTTTCCCCATTGGCGCGAGTGGTGAACTGTCTGCCCGTGCCAATGCAAAAAGAGATGTTTTATGATTTTTTGCAAGGAGATGTCTTTAAGGAAATTGAAGCTCATGCTTAGAGGAATGCATTGATGATGTTTTAAAGGCATGAAAATGTTCACAGGTCACAAAATGGGTCCTCCATTGTGCGGGACGGGAAATGGTAGGGACGGTGACAAATTACTGTGTAACACTTGTTTATTTTGTATCACACCGTTGGACCCCTGTACCTTAATGGAGGCGGAAACTCCGCCCTTAATTAAACGTTGCCTCGGGGGTCCCGGGGGGGGGGGGGGCACGGTGGCTATGAATTTATGGAGCCCCCCCCTGGAGGGGGGTTTCAAGGGCAGCGCCCCTGAAGCTAAAAACATATGTAAAATTTCCTTGTAAAAGTATAGTAATTTCTAGTCAATTTGGGTCGTTCATTACGCGGATGATCTGACGGTAGAAGTTATGTTTAGTTTACAGTTTTTTTCCCTAGAGGGCAACCCCTCGCTTGTATCAGGGTATTGTATTACAGCTGTGTATTATATATGTATTCTCAGAGCGAGAAACATAGAGGGAGACTGTGAGAGAGAATATAGGATATTACAGCGGATCTGTTGTAGGTTGTGTCTCTTCATTTTGCTGGATAATAGAAAGGAAGGACTGGCTGTTCGGGGTGGACATAGCCCAAACTGGGTGAATGATGTATATATGTGTCTCTCTGGTTTTAGGTGTTTTGTGTGCTTGTGTTTTCTGCATAATTTATGTGTTTCATTGCTTTGTAATATAAATAAAATTCTAACAACTAGTATCAGAGTGGAAGGTCTATTTGGCTGATAAAATCACAGGAAAGAAGGGTTCCTGGTTCGAGTGGGAGCAATGGTGGATGATGGTAAGTTTAGCGTCGAGAAATTTAACGGCCAAAACTTCCCACCGTGGAAGATGCAGATGGAAGATTATCTGTATCAGAAAGATCTGTACCTACCATTGAGTGGAAAAACAAAGAAGCCGATGGCTATGACAAATGCAGAATGGGAGATTCTCGATAGAAATTCACTCGGAACAGTATGGTCGTGCCTTGCGGCGTCAGTAGCCTTCAATATTTCAAAGGAAACAACAATAGAGTGTTTGATTAAGGTTTTAGTGAAATTATGTGAAAAACCCTCGACCTCAAACAAGGTATTTCTCATGAAACGTTTATTTAAATGAAGATGTCAAAAGGTGGATCTGTTGCACACCATTTAAATGATTTTAATACAGTTATCAGTCAGTTAAGTTCTGTAGGGGTAAAATTTGATGATGAAGTTAGGTGTATTTTATTTTTGTGCTCATTGCCAGAAAGTTGGAATGGTTTAGTTATGGCCATTAGTAACTATGTCTCTGGATCTAATACTTTAAAGTTTGATGATGTTGTCGTTGCTATCCTTAGTGACGAAATGCGACAGAAAAGCTTCGGTGAGACATCAGGTAATGCTTTAAGTGCAGAGTCTAGGGGAAGAAGAATGGAAAGAGGAAAGAGCTTAGGATATCACAGTAAATCAAGGAAAGGCAGATCCAAGTCTAGATCATGGATAGTGTGCTAGAAATGTGGAAAGAAAGGACATCTAAAGAAACACTGTAGATCTCGGAAGGGAAATGAAGGAGACGCACAACAAGAAAACAATCATGAAGCAAATGTGATAGGTGATGTGTTACAAGATGCTTTGATTATTTCTTTCGAAAATGTTAATGATTCTTGGGTTGTAGATTCAGGGGCCTCATTCCATTCCACACCTAATAAGAAATATTTTCATGACTATGTTCAAGGAGATTTTGGACAAGTCCTTTTGCGTGATGATAAACCCTATAAAATTGCTGGAATGGGTAAGGTTCTTGTAAAACAACATAATGGAAACCAATGGATATTAAAGGAGATAAGGCATGTTCCATATTTGAAGAAAAACCTGAATTCAACAGGGTAGTTAGGCGGTGAAGGTTATGTGACAACTTTCATAGATAAAACTTGGAAGGTCACCAAAGGAGCCCTGGTAATAGCAAAAGGCGAAAAGGTTGGTACATTGTATTTATGCAATGGTATTTCTAACTCTATTAATTCTTTAACTTCCAAAGGAGCAGATCCAACATCATGGCATCATAGGCTCGAAAACATGAGTGAGAAGGGGATGAAGATTCTTCACTCAAGAAATTTGTTTTCGGGTTTGAAGAATGTTGATTTGGATTTCTGTGATAATTGCATTTATGGAAAATAGAAGAGAGACATATTTCTCAAAGTTGGGAAAGAAAAAAAGAGTGAAAAATTAGAGCTTGTGCATACAGATGTATGGGGACCTGCTCAGGTATCATCTCTTGGTGACTCTCGTTATTATGTTACTTTTATTGATGATGCAACTAGAAAAACTTGGATTTATTGTATTCAGAATAAATCTGATGTATTTGATACTTTCAAGAAATGGAAAGCTTTGGTTGATATTGAGACAAGAAAGAAGTTGAAGTGTCTCAGATCAGACAATGGAGGTGAATATTGCAGCAAAGAGTTTGATAGGTACTGTTCAGAGCATGGAATTCGTAGAGAGAAGACAGTTCCAAGAACACCACAAGAAAATGGTGTGTCAGAAAGGATGAACAGAACAATCATGGAGCGTGCAAGGTGCATGAGATTGCATGCGGGATTGCCTTTACAATTTTGGGTAGATGTTGTAGATACTGCTGTTTATCTAATAAATAGAGGGCCTTCAAGTTCCTTGGATGGTGGTATTCCAGAGGAAGCATGGACAGGTAAAAAGGTAAACTACTCTTTTTTAAAGCCTTTTGGTTGTGAGGCCTTTATCCATATTAATAAAGAAAATAGAACAAAGCTTGAGGAAAAATCAAAGAAATGTACCTTTATTGGATATGGTGTTAATGATTTTGGTTATCACTTATATGATTATGAAAATCAAAAAATCATTAGGAGCAGAGATGTAATATTCAATGAAAAGGTATTGTATAAGAATTAGTTGCAGGAAAAGAAACAGGAAAAAGAAAACAAAGAATACACAGTTCTTGATGAGATCACATAAAAGGTAATGGTGCCTGATAATAATAATAATCAAGAGCCACACCAAAAACAACCACCACAACAACAATAGGCACCTCAAACACCTAAAAGTGGTGTTAGAAGATCTACCAAGATAAGTAGACCTCGTGAACGATACTCTCCTTCATTATATTATTTATTGTTGACTGATTTTGGTGAACCTTAATGTTATGAAGAAGCAATGCAAGTTGAAAGCAGGAAGAAGTGGGAGCTAGCCATGGAAGAAGAGATGGACTCCTTAATGAATAAGTAGACTTGGGACTTATTCAGGTTTCCTGCAGGTAAAACTAAATTGCAGAATAAATGGGTTTATAGGCTGAAGGAAGAATATGGAAGAAAACAAAGGTACAAAGCTAGACTTGTGGTGAAGGGGTTTGCATAGAAGAAAGGTATTTATTTTGATGAAATATTTTCTCCCGTTGTTAAGATGAATTCAATTAGAACTATTTTAAGTCTTGTAGCAGCGGAAGATTTACATCTTGAACAGTTAGATGTAAAGACAACATTTCTCCATGGATATTTGGAGGAAGAGATCTATATGGAGCAACCAGAACGATATGAGGTCAAAGGGAAAGAAAAATTAGTGTGTAGGTTAAAGAAGAGCTTGTATGGCTTAAAATAGGATCCAAGGTAGTGGTATCTAAAATTTGACAAGTTTATGTCTGAACAAGGCTATACTATATGTCACTCTAATCATTGTGTTTCTCTTAAAAAGGAAAAATGGTGGCAGCTATATTATATTATTATTGTATGTATATGACATGCTTGTTGCAGGTTCTAACATGCAGGAAATAAATGTGCTCAAAATAAAATTGGCAAATTCATTTGCAATGAAGGATTTGGGAGCTACAAAACAAATCCTTAGTATGAGAATAACTAGAGACAAGAAAAATCGCAAATTAACACTGTCTCAGAAAGAGTACATACAAAAGGTGTTGAAAATATTTAATATGCAGAATGAAAAACTAGTTAGTACACCTTTTGGTAGCCATTTCAAACTTAGTAAGGAGATGTTCCCCAAGACCCAAGAAGAAATGGACTATATGTCTAAAGTTCCATATGCATCAGCAATTGGAAGCTTAATATATGCAATGGTCTGCACAAGGCCTGATATTACACATGTAGTGGGAGTTGTAAGTAGGTACATGAACAATATAGGAAAAGAACATTAGATGGCAGTAAAATGGATTCTCAGATATTTGAGAGGTACCACAAATCAAGCATTATGCTTTGGTGGTTCAAACATTGATCAACAGGGATATGTTGATGCAAATATGGTAGGTGACAAGGATAACATGAGGAGAACTACAGGATATGTATTTACTGTAGGTGGAATAGCTATTAGTTCGGTTTCAAAAATCCAAAGCATTGTTGCACTTTCAATAATAGAAGCAGAATATGTTGTTGCTACAGAGGCTAGTAAAGAAATGATTTGGTTACAAAGGTTTATGGATGAATTGGGTAAGAAGCATTATATGGGCACATTATATAGTGATAGCTAAAGTGCCATTCATATTGCAAAGAACTCAGCATTTCATTCTAGGACTAAACACATACATCTCAAGTACCATTTCATACGGTTAGTATTGGAAGATGGATAGTTGAAGCTGGAAAAGATACACACTAGCCAGAATCCTATAGATATGCTAACAAAAGTTGTAACCAGAGAGAAAATGAGAATATGCTCAGTTTCAATTGGTCTTCAAGGATGACGTTGAAGATGAGAAATATTCAATTCCAAAGAGGATTCATTGTCCAACAAATGAAGCAGTGGTGGAGTTGCTACAACCAGTCTCCAAGTGGGAGATTGTTGGGTGTGGAGCCTGACTATCTTGTTTATTTTATATCACAGCGTTGGCCCCTCTACCTTAATGGGGGTGGAAATGCCACCCATAATTAAACACTTCCTGGGGGGTCCAAGGGGGGTGGCTGCGACTTTATGGAGCCCCCCACCCTGGTGGGGGGTTTTGGGGGTAGCGCCCCCGAAGCTAAAAACATATGTAAAATTGCCTTGTAAAAGTATAGTAATTTCTAGTCAATCTGGGTCGTTCATTAGGCAGATGATCTGATGCTAGAAGTTATGTTTAGTTTAGGGTTTTTTTCCCTAGAAGGAAACCCCTCGCTTATATGAGGGTATTGTGTTGCGGCTGTGTATTGTATGTGTATTCTCTAAGCGAGAAACATAGAGGGAGACTGTGAGAGAGAACATTGGATATTACAACAGATCTGTTGTAGGTTGTGTCTCTTCATTTTGCTTGATAATAGAAAGGAAGGACTAGTTGTTCGGGGTGGACGTAGCCAAAACCGGGTGAACCACACATATCTTTGTCTCTCTAGTTTTATGTGTTTTGTGTGCTTGTGTTTTCCGCATAATTTATGTTTTTCATTGCTCTGTAATATAAATAAAATTATAACATTTATAAAATCATTTTTAAGGTGATGGCTAACAGATTAAAGACTATCCTTCCTTTAATTATCTCAGAGTATCAATCCATATTTATTGAAGGTAGACAGATAATGGATAACATCCTTCTGGCGGATGAGATGATTCACTTTTTACAGTCCCATAAAAAAATTGGTATGATAATCCATCTTGATCTATCGAAATCCTATGATAAAGTTAGCTGGAGATACATGGAGGTAGTGTTAGCAGTGTTTGGGTTTGGCCAACGATGGATTACTTGGGTGATGGCTTTGGTGAAGTCCCCGATTTTTTCTATCTTGGTGAATGGGGCCCCTCCTAACCCCTTCACTTCCTCAAGGGGGGTCAGACAAGGATATCCAATCTCTCCTTTTCTTTTTATCATTCTTATGGAAGGGCTAAGCCGCATCATCAAAATAGCTAAGGCAAAATAGGACATTGTCGGCTTTAAACCTCTTCAATCAAGCCCTATGACTACCCATCAACAATTTTTTGATGATAAGATGCTCCATGGGATTCCTACTATTCAAGAGGCCCATGGATTTAAGGCTATTCTATACCTCTTCGGTTGAGCTTCAGGTATGGACTTAAATTTAGAAAAATTAATGATTTTTTTCTTAAACACGCATGTATCCATTCAGAGGAACTTCATAGACATTCTTGGCTTTCAAAGGAAAAGCCTCTCCTCTAAATACCTAGGGATTCCCCTAAAGAATAAACCATGGTAGAAGATTCACTAGGAAAAACTACTTTCTTCCTTGTAAGAATGTGGTAATTACTGGACAAATAGGTCTTTGAATTTCATTGGTCGATTGGTCATAACAAAGGTAGTGCTACAAGCTATCCTGCACTATATGCTTTCCATTCTGCCAGCACCTAAGGGGGTGATCCAGAAAATTAGAGACATCTAATGGAATTTCCTTTGGTCAGGAAAAGCTGAAAATAAGAAGTGGGCCCTGGTGGCTTCGAGGAAGATTTGTAAACCTAAGATCCTAGGAGGTATGGGTCTTCAAGACCTTGAAACTATGAATAAATTTTGTGGGGCCAAGATCTGGTGGAGATGGCTTCAGGAACCCAATGTTCCATGGGCAGTGCTATGGAAGGAAAAATACACAAAGGATTGGTACCCCCCCCCGATTTAGTCAGATTGATAGGGGAAATCATAGGATCCCCTATTTGGAACTTAGCTTGGGCTAATAAAGACATCATCTAGGAACATTGTTTTTGGGAAATTTGGAATGGCCAAACGACATTATTCTGGGAAGATGCCTGGAAAAAATTGCCCAAGTTTGGTAGTCTCGAGTATCAAATTACGCACCAAAGTTTTAAAATATTGAGCATACTGAAGGTTTATTAGTATTGAACCAATGATCATTCGACCCCCAAGTGGCAGCAATGGACACTGGACCTTCCCTCCCAAGATGAAAGGGTCCTGAACCAGTTGACCCCTCTGCGTCCGAGGGTGGAGAAAAAAAAGGTGAAAAGCTCAGAGGAGGTCGATCACCTCTAGTGGGGTAGAATAGAGGGAGGGGATTTTAACCTAAAAGTGGAGAAAGCCTACCTAGAAAACAGGGATTTATAAGAAAAAGTTCACTCAGACGACAATGTCTGGGATTCCATATACTGGCCCAAGATTAAAGCTTTCCTTTGGCTCCTAATGAATAGGAAAATCCTCTCCTAGGAGAATCTAATAAAAAAAGGGTTCATAGGGTGGTCATGATGCTATCTATGTGAGGCAGAGAAGGAAACGATGAATCACCTCCTTAATTCTTACAACTGGACCGCAAATTTATGGGATTGGATGTCGGAGATTTTCCAGAAATCAGATAGAAGTAGAGATTCCATCCAAGACACTATTGCTAGGTGGAGGACTAAGTATGTTGAACATGAAACTATTAACCTCTTATGGCGTCTCAGCCCTGGGTTCCTCGTGTGGTCAGTTTGGAAGGAAAGAAATAGGCGAATATTCTAGGATGAAGGACACAAAATTAACCAAATTAAAATTGAGATCATGAAAGATATGACAGAAACGACTCTTACCCAGGTTAAAGGGGATCAGAATGACAGGAATACGGCGTGAGAATAGTGCATTCTAGCTCTGTTTGGGCTTGTCAGTGCTAGTGGTTAGGGTCTTCCCACTCGCCCTCCAGTGCTTCCTCCCTCCCTTCAAAATTGGGAGCTCCCTTTCCCTGGTTACTATAAGCTGAACTTTGACGGTGCTTCGCGAGGAAATCCGGGTTTGGCACGGTTTGGAGGGGTTATTAGAGATGATAAAGGTGTGATCCTACAAATATATAGTAGCTCGCTTGGTGAAGCAACTAATAATGAAGAATAATTTGCTGCACTACAAAAGGGTCTTAGGATTCTGGTCTGTTTGAAAAGCGGAAACGCCATTGTTGAAGGGGACTCTATGCTAGCGATTAATGCTACGAAACATTTGTAGAATGGGACAAAGCCAAGTAAGGTCACCAAAAATTGGTGCCTCTCACAAGCCACGATGCTTATCTTGGCCCACATTCTATGCTAAAGGGTATTTTGTTTCGAGTTGTCCAATGCTCAGCAAACTTAATGGCAGATATTTTTGCTAATCATGTGGTGGAAAACCCTAAGATCATTCTGGATGCCTGTTGGCAAGATGTGACACTTGAAAGCTTACGGAAGGACTGTGAACAAATTTCCATCAAGGATTTGACTGGATCGTCAGATGGCGAGGATAGTTCTCACGAAATTAGTCATTAAGGTAGTATGCGGTTCCCCATATTATTTAAGCCGATGCAACGTTATCAGTGCCCTCTGTCCTGTGGGAAGCATGGGAGACATTTGGATAGTTATATTAGGGATCAGGCTAGGTACACCATGACTTATAATCCTATGATGTGGAAAATAAATATAATAAGAGTGTGTGACAATCCTTCCAAGGGGGATCACACGAGGTTGGGAGATCTCCCTCACTTGATGAACGATCAGATTGAAAGGAGAAATGATTGCACAGGTTGGACGTCTCAATCCCGGTTTCTAAATAACTTCTTCGAGATTGTAAATACTAGGAAGGGTTGTAATGGTGCGGTTATCAAAATTGTGTTGATATTCCTTCCTCTCAATCTCGAGTTTCTCTATTTTCTAATTCCATTTAGTATGCCTAGTGAGAAGAAGTGGGGGCATAAGATGGCGAAACGTCACCTACACAGCTCTAAGGCTATCTCTGAGGTTCAAGAGGTAGAGGATGGTTTCAACTAATCTTTCTCTCGGAAAGGAAAGAAAACCATGGAGTCATTGCAGGCCGAAGTGGCGAAAGTTAGAGAAACTGTAGATGATAAGGCCATTCAAGAGGAGGTCGATTGGATTACCGACCCTAGTACCCCTACCACCAGGTCCATGTAATTCTTGTGTACCCAAGCTATGGTCTGGCATATGAAAACCCTATTGGCTAAATCGATAAACATGCAGGAGGCTTCGAACTGGGCAACATTCCATATGAGTACCTTAGGGTTGGCTAGAAATTCGTCCTGGTTGGACAATTTTGAAGTGACACTAAAGTCCTTGGTAGATGAAATGAAAACATAGTCCCGATGACTCAAAGGTTTTGTGAAGCTGTTTGAGACCTACCTGAAGTATGTGGTGAATATCTCTATCAAAATGCTTGATAAGAACAACAAGACCACCATGATCTGTCGGTTCAAACCCTGGACTGCGCCAAACCAGCAGGAGACTACTGGCCCAAGCTTGGTTATTAGAAAAGAGGATGCAGCCATTAGGAGCAAGGATTAATTTCCTATTTTTTCCCTCTGTCTTTCAATGTGTTGTTGGTTTCCTATTTTTCTTTCTGTGGCCTCTTTTTGGGGATGGTCTTTCGTCATAGGTTTCCTTTCTGGGAGGAGGACCAAGTTTTTTAATTTGCAACTAGGGTTTTTTAAGCCTTCGAATTTGAAACAAAGTGCTCGGTTTGGGATTTGTGTTGTATTTTTTTGGCATGCCTGGTTAATAGGGTCCTTTTTTTGTACCGTTACCAGCATGGCCTTTTTTGTAATTCTATGTACATTATCTTCCTTCTAATACAAACAACTGATTTACACAAAACAAAAAACTTTAATTATTCATTTAATTACTAAGGTTAAAGGGTTCATTAGGTGAATTATTGATTCCAAAAAAATTAGGCCTATTTTTGGGCTGAGAAGAAGGTACGTTTCACCCCATACTTACCATGATATGTTATGTACTTTTATGAGTTTTCCCCTCATCTTAGAAATAAAGTAAAGGGAAAAAACATAAAGCCAACGTAGAGTGAACTAATGATAAAAGGACTATTTAATAACATAAGAACTAAGTTTTTCATATCTTTATTGATAGCGAAGCAAGGCAACTGAACTGCAGATGACCAAAAGACAACTGACAAGGGAGGAAAATGGGATCATAATGGCTCCTATGGATCAACGGAAGATGGAGAGGCAAATCCATGCTTAAAGTACTCAAATGAAAGCCACGAAGCAGTAGGGTCCCATATGGAAAGAATCCGTTACTAATTTTGAATCTGCCTTTAAAAGGAAAAATATGAATAAGATAGAGATATAGATCTATATGGATTTTTCTCTGTAATAAACGTATCGGGACAAAATTGTCAAATTTTATTAATGTATTACTTTGCAACTTAATAAAGAATCTGACGTTTTTGGAATAGGTAATCTCTGAGTATTCCTTAGTAGTAGGCTTTTGTGGCATTGGGCCCAGCCCTGGGAGCTTCGCTGCTATTTCTGTGCTATATTTTTATTTACAAAATTTGTGTTTCTAGTTATTTAATGTGTTTCATAAGATATCATTTAATTGGTTGATTTTGAATGTAATATGCTACAACTTCCTCTTTCATTAGACTAGTTCACTATTCATGTCTTCTTTCTTAAAATCCCTGCTTTCATAATTGTTTAAATGCTTTCATCATTATTCAATGCTTTTGTAATTGTTTGATTATTTTTAACATGATAATTGTTCAATTCTTCATGTAGTTAATGTTGGATCTTTTCATTATCATTATGAGCATTTGGTTGATGTTTAATTCAGAAGGTTGTCATTAGTTGATTAAAAGAGAGTTCCATTACAAAATTTAGAATAATCAATTGATGTTCAATTTATTAGAGTTGTTGTTCAATTCATTATGATTGTTGTTCAACTCATCAAAGTGCATTTTTCAATTGTAGTTTATTCTTTTTAGTCTAGAGTAGCTATTTCTACATTAGCTAGAACAGAGTTAGCTCCCTTGAATAGTCAAAAGCATTCTATAACTCACTTCCAAATTGATTTGATTGAAATTTGAGCATTAGAAAGTCTTCCTTATGATAATTTGAAGTAGTTGTCCTCTGATGTTACTTGCATATGATGTGCTTACACTCTTGAAATTACAAGACTTGCCCTAGGTTGAAAATTAAATGAGAAGCATTCAGGTTACCTGTAACAGTCATCTTTATGACCCAACATTTTTTACATCATTTCCGGGGAGAGTGTTTAAGAGTGATGTCCTTTATTTCTTTTTCCTTTTTCTATGAAAGAATTACGTATTGAAAATGAGAGGTAAGAAGCCTACGTACTAGCAAGAAAAATGCTTTCTCTCCAACCTTCTTTTCAACAATTGTGCAGAGGTTACTAGGATAGGTGCTCTTATTTTATGACTAGGAAGAAAAGTATAGAAACAAATCAAAATCCCCCACTTAAATCCAAAAAAACCAAAGGAGCGGTCATCCTTGGCAGAAAAACATATATAGATGAAATCATTAAGAAGGTTGAATCCCAAGCATTCGTAGGACCCAAAACCATTCCTACTCAGAGTCCTACTACACTCCCTCAGGCAACAACCTCCCCATCTACAGCCCACACCGAGATTCACAGTGAAACAGAAGGGTCTGAACAAAGCCATCAGACTACTAATCATGTAAGTCCTGGCCCTTCAAGAGAGGGATGTTCTTGCAACTTTCATGAAGGACAGGGATAAACCAACAGTGTAGTATAGTTAAAATTTACAAAGCCTGGATCCTCTTAGAGAGTGGTTTAGATAGGGACACCCAACATCCCAGATCAGGGAAGTGTTGTAAGGCTTCCTCCACATCCACTTCCTAATTCCACTGAGATTATTCCTCCAAAAGAAGAAATCCCCGAATATTATTGGCATATCTTTGATCAAATGGCAAACAACCAAAAACAAAGGCAGACATTAACATTGGAGTATCCTATTTTCGATCCAGCTGCAAATTCCCCTATGAAAGCCATTCCATTACAAAACATCCCCACCTTCCATGGGCTGACCTCGAAAGATCCAAATGCATTATTATTTGAATTTGATGTCTTATGTAGGGGATATGACTACACCACTAATCCTCAGAAACTAAAATTATTCCTCTCTACCTTGAAGGGAACAACATTACGTTGGTTTATGGGGCTTGGTGGAGGAACCATTAATAGCTGGGATCAGATGAAAAAATATTCTTAATAAATATCAAGACTATTGTCGGACTCGAGAACTAAAATATGAAATCTTCAATATGTCTACAAAGGACAATGAGACATTAGAAGAATACGTCAAAATTTTTCAATACAACTTGGAAAGGTCTCCATATACTACACTGTCTAAAGATATTTTAAAAGCGACGATGATTAAAGGAATGAAAGAATAATGGGTCGAAACACTTAACATAATGGGAAAAGGGGACATCTATCAAGAAGGATATGATGACATTATTTCACTATGTATCAGGTGTTCTCGGGGTAGTACACGAGGTAGGCCAACTAGGGGGGACTCAGCTACAAGGAATCCTAAGCAGTACGGTGGCAATGTGACCAGAGCAGAATTTGGTAATATTTTAGAACATTTTAAAGTTGATATCTTAGGCACCCTAACAACGCAGCTAAATGTCCTACAAGCCAAACAGAAGCAAGCTATAGCAGAACAAAACTTGGCTGTCTATTGTCGACGCTGTCGGAAGAAGCACAACCAACGGGAATGTCCATTAGACATGGTCCAGACATGTGCTATTTGTACCAAGGACCATGCCACTAACCATTTCCCTTCACTTCTGTGGCTAAAATCAGTTTTTAAAGAAGCAGAAGAAGAGATAGAACTAGTCTATCTAATTAACTAGCGTCGACAGTGGCAAGCACGAACAGGTATGCCAGAAGACCTACCTCAGTTCTTTTCTTCTCCACAGTTTAACTAGAAGAACCCTACAACAGCTTAGAAGAACCAATCACCTTTTTCTACTTGGCCATCTCTATCATTTCCTATGCCTCCTTGGCCAACAAAACCCTCTTCAGGTATCAATTGGCCAAGTCTTCCGTGTTCTCCCCCTTACTGCCAAAACAATCCCTACCAGTCCCAGTGGCATACCTCCCCTTCACAGACCATAATTTTGTCTCAAAACTAGCAGTGACCTTTTAAAATGGAAAATATACCGATGGGGACAAGGGTTCAAAATCAAACTAAATTACCGGCACCATACCCAGTCCAACACAATCCTCAGCCTATCATGCATCCTCAACTATCAGCTCAACCCAATCCTAATCTTAACAACAGGCTGGTTCAGCTAATTGAGATTGTTGAAAACCCAAACCCCGAAAATTAATAGAAGCAATGCAATGACATTAAGCTGAGATCAGGATGCATTATTTCACCAAAAGAAGATACGACCCTGCCACAACTTGAATCTGAAATTATGATAGCACCTAGAAAAAAAACTATGACTGAAGCAGAGGTAAAGTAGGGAAAGGACACAGTTGACCAATGGAAACCTGAAAACCTTATGATGCCCCCCCTGCCCCCCTCCATTCCTTGAAATATTAGCATTACCTAGACTGATAGTCTCCCCAGATTTTGATATCCTAGGGGAATTAAAAAATATTTGGATCAAAATTCCTCTTCTACAGGCTATACAAGACATTCCTATCTATGCCAAGACAATTAAAGAGATGTGCGGAAATAAATAGGTAAGTAAAGAAAAGACTGCACCCACTGTTCATGTGGTAGGGGAACTATCATACTTACTATTGGGTAAAGAAACACTATAAAATATGAGGGTCCAGGGAACCCCATAGTAACTGTAAAAATCTCTGGCCACTCCTTTCCAAACACATTGGTTGACTTAGGGGCAGCCATCAACATCCTAACTATAGAAACCTACAGGAAGTTAAGAATAACAGGGTTAGAACCCACGTCTACCTTGTTGGAACTTGTTGGCAGATATGTTATCAAAACAGAAGGAATATTACAAGACATACTAGTTTTTGTGGACTCATGGGTGTATCCAAATGAATTTTTAGTTATTAACCCAAAAAGTAGGATCGATGGACACCCCGTAATACTGGGTCGACCTTGGTTAGCAAAAACATAGGCTTACATAGGTTTTCGGATAGGTAGCATGACCATTCCTAGAGGTGATGCCATAGAAAATATTGTCATTTACCCGCCTGCCAAACCAAGTCTACCCATTGTAAATTTTCACAGGCATCCACATACATACTGGGAACAAAACATCCATTCACCACTGACAATAGTTGAAGCTCTTTAATTCAAATATGAAACTGAAGATGATGTAATCATTAACTTCATGAATCAGTTGTCTGCGTCTGAAAACTTAAAATTCCAAATGTTAAAAGAAGTCCTTGTTGATGAAACAAAAGAATACTCCTTGGTAGACATTGATAATCACCACATACCCGCGACTGCTTTTAACAACAGCATACGAACTGAAATTGAGCCAAGAAAGGTTTTAAATATCAATTGTAGTCTCGATAGTAACGAAAAGAAAAATATCATTAAGGTTTTACAGAAATATCAGGGAGAATTTTCTTGGGACTACCCAGACATCGAGGGTATAGATCTTCAGCTATGCACACATCACATTTATACTGACAAGGAGGCTCGGCTTATTCGGTAACCTTAGTAGAGGCTAAACCCACATCTGAAATACATTATAAAAGATGAGTTGCAAAATTTACTTGATGTAAACTTCATTTACCCTATCTCAGACAACAAATGGGTCTCTCCTTTAGTAGTCGTTCCTAAGAAAAATGGGAAGTGGAGAATCTGTGTGGATTACAGAGAAATGAATAATGAAACACTAAAAGACCACTTCCCCCTCTCTTTTATAGACCAAGTCCTTGATATATTGGTAGGTAAGCAGTTGTTTTCCTTCCTTGATGGGTTCGACGGTTACAATTAAATCCAGATAGCCCCCGAAGACTAGGATAAAACAACCTTTACCTACCCATGGGGTATGTTGTCATTCCTAAAGATAGCCCTGAGTTGTGAAAGACCAGTGCCTAGGACATCTTATATAGCAAGGAGCGTATGATATAACATGGAAAGTTATTCAAAGAAAATTCTCTCATGCTATCATGTGTAAATAGGAAGGTTTAATTAATATGGAACCAAAATACTCAAAACTTCAACACAAAGAAAGCAATACTATAGAGGCAAAGTGTGAAGTTCTAATAGAAATGTATCAGGCAATTCAAACACAGCTTTTTCTAAAGAGGGATGGATTCTAAAACACTTCAGAGAGATTTATAATCAGAGGGTGGTTATTGTGTATGAAATGTAGGAATACTATTTGTCACCGAGATGAAATCCAGAAACGAATATCAACATGTAATGGGCTTATAATAACAAGAATCCAAACATGACAATAACTTTAAAGACAACATCACATCACAGCTAAAATTAGAAGAAGTATGTTTGAAGTGAAAAATGAAACATCATATCATTCCTGAGCCATATTTAAAGTGCTAGACAAGTTTTAGCATCAGTATCAACTACGATAAATTCATACCAAGACAAGTGAGCCACTCGTATTCCAGAACAAGATATAAGAGAAATCGATGTAAACGAAATGAACATTTAAGCTATAACACATAAAGGAGTGTTACAGACTGTAAAGTATAAATGATAGAATCCTCATTAAAGATGAAACTCCTCATCACTGAGACCCAACGGGCTCTTCACATTTATATCAAAATTTCAACAAGATGCATACATAATTCTTTCTCAGCATATTCTTATGAAAATCTGGAACATTTTTTATATCTCAGTTTGCTGCTTATATAGAGTTTACAATCACATATGTGGGAAGATATTTTGGGAAAATATCTTCCCCACGTGTTGGTAAGTAGTTTCAAGTCCTTATCAAAATAAGAAAATTTATGATGAGGGAGAACACTTCTCATCATTTACAATTAGGCTCGTGGCCGTTTCAAAACCAAAAGTTAGAACTGTTCTTTAACAAAAGGTGAATCCAAGAGTGGGATATGAATTCCACTTGGAACTTTAAAGTAAAAGTAAAAGTAAAAGTAAAAGGCACTAAGGTCGAATCATGAGTTAAACATTCTTACTGGTGCGAAGGAGTTGAGGCTTTTGCTGAAGCAAGTGGTGGAACGTTTGCTGAGGAGCTAGCTAACAAGCTGGCATACTTGATGCATCTCTGCCAACTGGCTACTGTAGGTTCGGGCATCGATATGAAGCCTTTAGTTCTGATGTATGCCTCTATGATTTCATCATAGCTCACCTCGTCTGGAATTCTGTGCTATACTAGGTGTAGGAGTGCAAACTCTTTTCCAAGGACAAAGATTATGGTTTCTAGTTTAAGCCTTGCGGATTTTTCAAAGGGGATGTCTGTTCGGTTCATTTCCCCTTTTAGAACAGCCTCATATGCTGGCAATGGCTGTAGGACAGAATGAGAAGGATCCCAGCATGATGGTAGTCCTGCGAGTGTTATTTCGGCCCAGTCTGCATCGAACCTCTCAAGGCTGGTTGCAACTTTCGCCAAAGCGTCCGCGGAAAACTTTCTAGTTGCATCTTTTTTACTGCTTTCTGTCATTCTGAAGCTTCCATGAACCTGCACTCTATACCATGTTTCCTTACCTCTTCTATTTTTAGCTCTTTTAGGAAGGAGACATACTTTTTTGAATTCTGGACATTGTTAGGAGCCTCAGTGCCTCCCTTATGGAGCTTTCTTCTGAGAAGGGGCACAACTGACTTCATTTCCTCAATGACGTTTAAGAACGGCCAGCGCCTCTTAACTTCTGCAATAATGTCTACCCATATCAGTCACCTGGCTTCGAGGATGGTGACATTTCCTTTCAAACAGGTGTTGAGATCATTGATGATCTTTTCACACCATTCCTTTTCTTTTTTCTCCTTCTCCGTCTCTTTCTTCATTTCATCAATATTTTTGACATTCTCAACATGGAGGGCCTCCAATTCACTGATCCTTTGTTGCACCGTCGAAACCTGTTTGTCTAGTGTTGCAGTTGTAGCCAATGCCATGGTTAGCTATTTAGATAGTGAAATAGTCTCTGGTAGGTAAAGTGGCACACATGTATGTGTGTCCCAAGTTGTATGTAATGCATTCATTCTGTCTTGAAGAGCAGCCATATCTCGTGAGATATTTTTTTTTCCTCCTCTTTTGCAAGAGAATCAGCCAAGTCTATGTTTTCCTTTTCATCCTGGGCTAACTTAGCAGTTTGCACATGATGGTAGCCCAGTATATTAACCTCACTTTTCAAAGCTGCAACTTTCTTCTGTAACTACTCAATAAGGTAACCCTGGGGGTTGGCTTCACTTGTTTCTTTTCCTTTAATCACATCTTGGAGAGAGCGTATATCATTCGTGAGGGCACGGGAATTGGCCTTTTCCTTTCTGAGATTCCCCACCACTTGGGCATACTTGTTCTACAACTTCCTCAGAGTGATTGAAAGCCACATCACTTCATCCTTAAGCATATCCCCGAAGACCTGGAATAAGTTGCATTTATCAATTTCTAGAACTTGTGACATGTCAATTGCAACCTCTAACACCCTGTAGCTAGTAATAC
This sequence comes from Pinus albicaulis, assembly GCA_034641835.2. Classification (NCBI taxonomy): domain Eukaryota; kingdom Viridiplantae; phylum Streptophyta; class Pinopsida; order Pinales; family Pinaceae; genus Pinus; species Pinus albicaulis. The sequence goes on from CM076582.1 coordinate 502,702,515, forward strand.
TAGCTTCTGGGTCCATAACGGCCTGGGCCATGGCCAATATTAAATTTTCAGTGTTCGGATTCATTACAGCTAACAATCTGGTGTGGTATTTCTCAACATACCCCTCCAGCTCAGCCTGGTACTTATCTCTAATTTCTCTAGCCTTCAAACTGATTTTGGTTGCCACTTGAGAACTGCCTATTATGATAGCTTGTGAGACTTCTGAGAAATCAAAAGAGGTCGTACTATCCCTTATCACCTTGATTCCTGTTTTTCCCCTGTCGGGCTTCCCATATGGTATTTCCTCTTCGAGCAACTGTTCCTCCCCAATAACTTCTGCTTCACTGGTCCTTGTTTTTTTCCTTTTGAAAGGGGGAGAATGCACTTCTAATCCACCTTCCTCCTCCACTTCTTCTTTACTAGCTTCTCTTGTTGAAGCAACATCTGTCTTTTCCCCTGTCGCAGATGAATCGGCCTCCATCTACGAAAGAAAAGGCCAGTTTTCAAGATTAGCTCTCCACTCTATGAAAGGCCTTGTTTCATGCATATGTGGGGTTGATTTGTTCCTCCTCCTTCTGTTTGAGATAATGCCCTTCAGATCATAGAGCCAAGCCTTCCCTTGTCTCAAATCCATATCTTGAAGCAGCTTTTCCACCATAGGAAGGGCATGCCTTGAATTGACAACAAAAGGGCCAATGGTTGTGGGGAGTTTGAGGATAAACCCCATTTCTACAGGGAGAAAGTGAAGTTGGTCAGATTTCAGGGTCTGCCGGATGTATTCCAAAGCATAAATCCTTCGGGCAGGAAATATGAGCAACTAGTAGGGGGAAACTTTGGCTCCATAAACTTGGATTTCAGTGTAGTTATCAAAAAGGTACCAATCCCCAGTGCCTTGGGCTTCACTATACAATAACCATCTCTTCATTTCAGGAAAAACCCTAAGCGGAGGAGAGTCATGGATGATAGTGTAGGAAATAGGCATGAAATTGTTTAGGAACCTTGAATAGCCGACCATGTTTGTTAACTGATGTGTTGCAAGATTCCAATCAAAAACTAGTCTGGGCTGAGAATTTGTCTTGTACAGCTTGTCTAGACCCAAACCCTCGAATTTTTCAGCATGCTAAAAAAGGAAGAGGTAAAATACCATAGAACAAAAGCGAAAGCGACCCATGTCTGGGAGTTCCTGTAACTGGGTCTGAATGGTTGAAGCCAGGAAACCAAGAATGTCCAAAAGAACCCTATTTTGAGACATTAACCATAAGAAAGCAATACATGCCCTTGAGGCTTGCCCGAAACCTTCCACACCTAGTAAACCAGTGATGAGAGCAAGGATAGGCTAGACTTCTTCTTTGAATAGGCTCAGGGGGACTAACTCTGCAGAAGGGAGGGACATGAACTGAGAGTCAGTTATGGAGGCATTGAAATTTCTTTGCTTCTCCCATGGTAGCTTTTAAAATTGAGGGATCAGAGTTACTTCACTGAAACTGATGCATTTTGAACTGGTAGGAAAATGGAGGGATTTTCTGATGATATCGGGGGAAAGGGTGAATATTCTATTCCCTTCAGCAGAAAGGAACATGCTCCGACGTTCGTTGTAAGCATCATGTAGCCAATAGATAAACTCAACCACTGGATAAAATGGGGGGGGTAAATTGGTGATACAGACCTAACAGAACAACTCGATACCTATCTTTTTTTTGACATGTCTCCTAAAAATTTCAGGCTTGACACTGCTAATGGGGAATGGGTACTGTGGGTCATGTTAGCCACCTATAAAATTTGTTATATCAAAAGGTGGCTAAATCATTTTGGAGCCTTCAAGAAACAAGTTTTGTTGCTAAAAATGTTATCTCTTGAAGACTCATGAAGACATCATGCCCTTTGTTTAAATATTCATTGCTGTTTCCCTTTCAAACTTAGAAATTTTGCTATTTTCATAGAGAAAAGACTACTGCAAAATCTCATTTTTCCCCTCCTCCACTCAAAACTAACCTTCATTTTATTCCCCTTTTTCCCCTATTAAATTCCTCTATTTTCCATTTATTCCCCTTTCCCCTTCATGAAAATCCTTTTACAAGGTTTAAAACTCATTTTTGAGACTTGCCGAAACCCCCGATTCCATGAAAAACCTTGAAAATTTTCATAAAAAATAAGTTTTTTGACTATGGGCTTAAGCCCCTTTGGTCTAAGTCCTAACCACTTCCCCACCATATGCCTTGGTGCTAGAGCCAAGCGCTCTAACCAAAAAGCGCTTATCACATCGGAAGCAATCGGCGAGAATAATTTTTTGGCTTTTATACAACTTCCGATGCGATTAGCCATCTTATACATATGCCCTGGTTCCTTATAATTCTCATATATCCTAAGGCCCCGCAACCGGGCACCAAGAATTTTATAATAAACCTCCCCCAATTCATTTTCCTTTTTATTTTGTTAAAAAATTCATTTTTCGTAAATATAAAGGGGCCCGTCGTTCATTGATCAAAGTCGTTCTCGACCGTTGATCTTGAACCAGATCAATAGCCTGCGCAATATCGCATAGCAGAAAATCATTGGGCGCATTTCAAATTGTATTTAACAACTCCCAATTGACAGCCTCCCAATAAAATATTAGTTGTTGATCTCTTCCCCTCTTCCTAGATCCAACGGTTGCCATTGCTCCCGCTCAAAGCTCTCTCCCCATTGAAGAACTCCTCTGATTCATCCTCCACCATCGATCTAATCTACAGATTGATGACCCAAAGCCAATCACATCGGCACCATTTAGTTTTTCCCCCCACCGATCACAAATCCTTGATTGCATCTGGGCCATCCACGTGTCAACATCCGACGGTCCAGATATTTCCTCCCGACCTTGGCTAAAATCATATACCCCTCTCTGTAATGTTTTGCGGCCAATCACAGCCATTGATCTCTACAGATCAACGGCCCGTATTTAACCTTTCTCCGCCTCTTTTACTTTTCCATTCAGCCCCAGATTCAATCTCCACTATTGATCCTTACATCTGACGACCCATATCAATCCCGACAGGCCTGATTCCTGTGGGTCCTGCCTTCCTTCAGATCTGATCTCAGTCGTCCAATCCTTGATCTAACGGTTCAGATCCAAACTACCCTACCTGCTATTTTCCCGCGCATCTTGCAGATATCGCGCTTGCTCCCCACCGTCTGATCTAAGACCTCAGATCCAATGGCCAACGCGCATTTTCACACAGATTCAAGCATGAACGTTAATTCTCAGAGGGCTACGCGATATGGGCAGCATTCAATTTCCACGTGTCACCTTCTAACGCATATCGCGTTCAGAAAGGTGAAACCACCTTTCTCCCTTTTGGCCGTTTGAAACCAGCTATTTTTCCCTCCGAAACTGCTTTCCCTTCATTCTATTATTTTTTATCATGTGCGCTCCCCACCGTTGATCTATGCAGATCAACGGTTCAGATCTACTCTCCCATTACATTATTGCCCCCCACCTTTTCCAAAGTGCTTTCATAGATCAATCTTAATCGTCGATCTGTAGGGCAAAATTTGATCCGACGGCCTGCGATCATTTGGAAACCCCAATCTCATTTCTTATGCTTTTTCCTCCACCTAAAGGGATTTTCATTCCTTTCCTTTGTATTTCTTCTATTTTTCCATAATCTGACTCCGTCGCGTTATATTATTATATTTGCTCCTGACCAATGATCTCTGCAAGATCAATGACCCTAACTTAAAATCTCCACCATTTACTCCCACCGCCTCCTTTGACCCTCAGCACGCAATCTCCAACGTTGGATGTTGTCATCTAATGGCCACGCTCTTAACCGAAGCCTCCTAAGCATTTTTTCCCCAATACATAGGATTTTCTAATTTTTATTGTATTGTGCAGGATTTAAAAGGTTTTCAAATGTTTTAAAAGAAAATAAAAGCTGAGGATGACGATCCTCTAGGCTTTTTTTTATTAAAGAGTATCTGTTCACAGGGTCGCAACACCACATTTACCAGTGTCTCATGAACACTGGCAGCTCTGTAAAGCCCCTGCGCACCTACATGTCAACAAGACACATAGAATTAAAACAAAAACAAAGAGTATTAGTGTCGAAGACCTAACCACATCAGAACTGAATAATTAAAGATTAATTACATAGATTGGGTGGATTACGGCTAAGATCGAAAATCAAAAGCCTAATCCACTAAATTAAACACATTTAAAGGCAAATCAAAAATATTTATCAAACAGAGGATGCCTCCACTGCCACATCAGAGGCTAATTGATTCCTCTCAGCTACCATATTTCCACTTGTAGCCTCAAAGCATTCAATAGAGGCCGAGTAATGACCAAAATAGAGGATATTTGCCTCAGAACAACCGAACAATTAATTCAATCCAAAGGAACTTATTGCAAAATATCAGCAGAGTTATTACAAGATGACATAGAGCCTTAAAGTCAACAAAATCTCCCCACCGAGCTTAATTCTTAATGTAGAACAATTAATACAGAGGAAATATCTGTAAAACTTCTCCATTGAGCCCCTCAAAGACCGAGAAGCATTTATCTGTATTAATTGAACCTTGAAGATCTTTTATCCCATCCCACCTCCTCATTTCTTCTATAAATACTTCTGTAGAAGATAAAACAATGTTGGTTGCAGAACTTTGAAATATACTTGTGCTCGAAACTTCTACTTGTAAATAGTATTCAAAGGCTCTTGAAGCTCTATTTGTGATTAAATAAGTTAGGCTGAGAAGTGAAGATGATTTTTGAACTAAAACATTGGACTTGAAAAATGTAACTGGTTTGAATTCAATATACAAGCTATTTCTTGGGATCTTGGTCTATGTCACTGGTGAAGTGCTTCTTTCTTTGTTATTTGTTTCTCCTTTCATGTATTCCATATTGTCCATTATTCTCTGATAAAGAACAACAAGCATAGAGTTAGGATTTACTTTTTACAGTACCCCTCTCTGACTGATAAGCTTTATCTCAATGTTTTCCTCTAAATTGTTTATTTAAGAATGATTCAATATATTTTAAGCAGTTAGGAATGCTGGCGTTCCCTTGCCCTACTATTTTCTTTAAACATTGTTCTTGAATGTTATTTTCATTATTTTCTTATTAAATTTAGACTAGAAAAGTGATGGTGTGCCCTATTCTCTAGCTTCTTCCTCCAAAGTTAGATTCTGAAAGTTTCCCTAAGTGTTTACTGAAAGCAGGCTAGGTTTAAAAGTACCTTATCTAATCTTAATTTGCATTTTGTTTCTCTTATGTGTTTTCATCCTTTCTGAAAGTAATTATGCATATTACTGGATTGTTTGTCTCTTGAGTTATCTTTAATATGAGCTTGTCCAAAGAGGTTTATGGTGAGCCCTGCCCTTTGGTTGGTTTTAAACAGTTGCTTAAAAGTATTTTCTTGTTTGGACAGACTATAAATCCTAGTTGAAATTATTATCTGTTTCCACCCCTCCAACACTTTTATTGTTTCCATTCCATCATTTAATCTCAATGATCTTTTGATATAGATGACTTTCCCGTTGGACAACTCTTGAAATTGTTGCTCAATTAAAGCCCTATTATGTCTCCATATCCCAATGGACTAAAAACTAGCGTTATATCTATCTTTTTAGCCAAAGCTTGTTATGATTTCTTGCAGCTTCACACCTTTGAAACTATTTTCATTTAGGACTTTCCACTCAACTAATAATCATGCTCAACCATCCAAAACAAAACAAAACCCTCGGTCTTCATAACTAGCCTAATATCATTACCCAAACCCTTTAAATATAAATCAATATTTGCACTGTATTGGAGAGATCCCTCTCCGGATTCAGGAGCGCTAGATCATAGAATCCCAAAGTGGTTCAAGTGTTCTCGCTATAGTTTGACTTTGCCAATCTTGCAAATTACAGGGAGCTAACATTTCTGGTGACTCCACTGGGTAATTTGAGTGTTTTTTTTTTCTAGGTACCTTTAAGACCTCAGGAAACCCTTGATTCAAGAAAATTGTGTAGTGAGTAAAAGCAGCCTCTTCAAGCACTACCAAGCAAACAGTAATCATGATAAAACTTGTTTGAATTAGTGAAAAACTAAGGAAACCTTAGAGATTCTCATAAGACCTTATCAAACCTTGAAGGATCAGCTAGCTTAGCTATAAGAGTAGGTTTTATTTGCCTCATAACCGTAGCTAAGTTTTGAAACAGATTTAGAACACTCTTAGAACCCATAGGACTGAAAAATAACTCAGAAAACCCAAAATATTTCAGATTGGTATCTAATAAACATGGTGGTGGACCATAAAACATTTTACCTCCTTAGGAGCTAAAAATTTTCCACCTGGCGTCTCCACACTCTGAAATTCCAAAAATACCAAATGACTCCACTGATAGAAGACCTTGAACTGGTTAAACAAACACAGTGACCTATTTTATGATTTATAAACATGGATTTATATATAGACCCAGAAGACAAACATATGCTCATGATGGAAAATTTGATGTACATACTTGGAAGAATGGTGGATAGGTTTATGGCTAATTTGAACATTGGTGATCCAGAGCAACATATGCCTTTTCCTGTCCAAACACAAACTCTACCCCGACAAGATATGTACGACGATCAAGATTATAAAGAAAATAAACAAGAAATCATGATGGAAAAGATGATGTACATGCTTGGAAAGAGAATGGATAGGTTGATGGCTAATATGAATATTGATGATCTAGAGCAAGCTATGCTCTCCCCTAATCAAACACAAGCCCAATCACCTCAAGACCAAGACACTCATCAAGAAATGTATTATGATCAACACTTTATAGAAAATGATGAGAAAACTTACAAAGAAAGCAATGAAGAAGGTTGTCAAGAGATGCTTGATTACCTACCTATGTCTTGTACTATGCTGATAAGAGAATTTCATGACCAAAATGCGAATACTAATAGTGATCAGTGCTTCGAGGAAACAAGTAGCCATTTGGAAAACATGAAATCTGAAATTGAGGAGACACAAACACATATCGAAACCCTTCCTCTATGTTATAACTCAATTCAGATTATACAACAGGAAAGGCATCCTGATAATGAGGAGAAAATAACTCATGAACCCAATTTACAAACTGAGTATCATAACAATCATGAGAAATTTTTTGAAACACAAGAAAATTAGGAAACAATAGAAAATCCTCAAAGTTTCACTGCAAGAACAAATGAAGTTCCCCTAGAAGAGGCTTAAGAAGACATCCAGCCTCAAAATCAGCCTTTACAAGATAAAGAGGATTGTTGTACTTATGTTCTAAGCAAAAAGAAAACTACTTCTCTCTTGACAGAGGAAGAGATTGATTTAGTATTGAACAGACTGCCAGCCTCTAAAACTTCATCTGAACTAAATGCTTCTACTCATCTACATACTCCATATTGTTGTCTTGATACAAACAACTAACTTGTAGATCAACTAAAAGAAGAGAGAACTGATGACCCAATATCTTTTACTGATGAAATTTATTATTCTGGTAATTTTCCAAATTTTAATCAGTCTAATGATGATGATGAGTTTCAAGCATAAACTAATCATGCAGGGCAGCTAGCATTCAATTGGTGTTATGAGTTTCACCATCGTCAACTTGAAAGCATAAATCACCCATATCAATCCATCACAAATAACTTTCACACAATTGGAAATCAATAGTATTTCAACTCAAAGGGTTAAGAGAAGAGCAATAAAGAAATTTTTGAGGAATAGGAGCCTTCTCTTGAAAAAGAGGAAACCTTTGAAGACACCCTTGCTCAAGAATATAATAACCTCTTCACAGAGTTCATTCCACTAAATCCAAGCATACCAGGGCTACAAGAGGACAACACTGCCAGATATGATGAATCCTCCAATTCAGATGATGAAGAAGATGAAGGAGAAAAACAAATAGAAGACTATCCTACTATGGATATACCATCTTTTCAAGAAGAAACGTCTCCCATCACTGTTATCAATCTATCATTCAAGGAACCTGAATTTATATCAGAAGCAGGCATAGTTTTAGAGATAGAAGAAATTTCACTACTTGTTGTTTTGTAGGTCAAGGATGGTGATACTTCCAAGCATCGTTCTGAAGAGATATTCCTTAAAGCTGAAGTCTTGGAAGTAGATAATCTACCAGACATGGAGGGCCAAAAAGAAGAGAATATTCATCTTTTCTTTGTTGATCCTTTGGAAGAGTGTGTAGAAATCCCAACTGGCTCAAATTATCAAGCATGGATCATTTGCAAAAGCCAGATGCATGAAAAGCTGTCACCCTCTATGATAGTCTTGGTTTTGAAGATTAATCTTAAAAATGTACTATGGATACCCTTGACAAGAAGCTATAGTTTCTTCTTCTTCTTAACACTACTCAACTGGCTACATTGGCACTTTTGTATCATATGAGAATGTAAAGGCTCCAAGTTAAACTAGGTTAGATAGGAATGTCAATATAGTTTAGTTTTGAACAATTAGATAGTTGTTGATTTTTGTCTCCGAAGAAAAATAAAAAATACAAAAATACAAAAACAATAGAAGAAAGAAAAGAGGGAAAATTGTAAAAACGATAAAGGTACAAACCCATACCAAAAAAAGAGAAACAAAGTCTGAAAGTGTGCAAACTTAAAAGCCACTCCTAAAAAACACACTTCTAGTTAGTCATACAGCCTAATCATGACTAATTAGTTTTAAATTGACTACTGATAGGTTAATGAATTTGATTTTCCAAACAACTTAATCTTGGCTTATCGGTAGGTAGATTAGGCTAGAAATTAAAGGTTCAAACATGCTCAAAATCTGAACCTGAGTATCCAAAAGAAAGAATGACTCGTATCGGTTTTAAATTTCTGAGTCAAAATAGAGGTAAAACTGGTTCTAATCAACTTAAAATCTGAACCAGTTGGTAAAGGAAAAACAGCTCAAACAAAAGTAAAAACAGAGCTGGAAAAAGAAAAGGTCGTTCTTTGAACTTTCAGATCTTAAGCCTTCCATTTTGATTTAATTTTTTGTAAAATAATGTCTATGTGCAGCTTGTTGTTTTATGCCATATATTAGAAACAAGTTAGACTGTTCAATCCTAACTTGTATGCATTTAAATTTTTGTTTAGAAACTAGTGAATAAAAATATGTTAGACTATTTAATCCTAACAGATTAGTATATTAGGTAGAGAAGCATATGAACTCAACTGTTTAATCTGATTTCATGGAGAAATAAGAAGTAGAATTATATTATTTTCTTTCTTTCAAAAGAATAAAATGTTGTAAGAGATTTTTCCAATCCAAGTGCACTCTAAAGAAGAAATTTTTTTAGATTAGTAGGATTGGGTAGGTAGAAAGCTTGTGTTGATGAAGTTCTATTGCTTTTCATGGTTTCTGATATTTTCAGAGAAAAAGAAGATCATCCAAGTAAATAAATTTGTAGCCCAATGGATAAGGCACTGATCAGCCTCCCAGAGAATGCAAGTCTGAAATTCTTGATGCCTTCAAGAAGGCACCATCCCCAAGTGGAGCCACTATTAGCCACCTATAAAATTTGTTATATCAAAAGGTGGCTAAATCATTTTAGAGCCTTCAAGAAACAAGTTTTATTGCTAAAAAATTTATATCTTGAAGACTCATGAAGACATCATGCCCTTTGTTTAAATCTTCACTATTATTTCTCTTTCGAACTCAGAAATTCTGCTATTTTCATAGAGAAAAGACTACTGCAAAATCTGATTTTTCCCCTCCTCCACTCAAAACTAACCTTCTTTTTATTCCCTTCACCCCCCCATGAAATTCCTCTATTTTCCATTTATTCCCCTTTCCCCTTCATGAAAATCCTTTTACAAGGTTTAAAACTCATTTTTGAGCCTTGCGGAAACCCCCAAATCCATCAAAAACCTTGAAAAAATTCATAAAAAATAAGTTTTTTGAGTATGGGATTAAACCCCTTTGGGCTAAGTCCTAACCACTTCCCCACCATATGCCTTGGTGCCAGAGCCAAGCGCTATGACAAAAAAGCGCTTATCTCATCGGAAGCAATGGACAAGCGCAAGTCTTTGGCTTTTAAACAACTTCCGATGTGATTAGCCCTCTTATACATAAGCCCCGGTTCCTTATCATTCTCATATATCCTAAGGCCCCGCAACAGGGTGCCAAGCCTTTTATAATAAACCTCCCCCAATGCATTTTCCTTTGTATTTCGTTAAAAAAATCATTTTTCGTAAATATAAAGGGGCCCGTCATTCATTGATCAAAGCCATTCTCGACCGCTGATCTTGAACCAGATCAACGGCCTGCACAATCTCGCATCACAGAAAATCATTGGGCGCATTTCAAATTGTATTTAACCACTCCCGATTGGTAGCCTCGCAATGAAATACTAGTTGTTGATCTCTTCCCCTATTCCCAGATCCAACGGTTGCCATTGCTCCCGCTCAAAGCCCTCTCCCTGCTGAAGAACTCCTCCAATTCATCCTCCACCATCGATCTAATCTGCAGATCAATGTCCCAAAGCCAATCGCATCAGCGCCATTCAGTTTTGCCCCCCGCTGATCACAAAGCCTCGATTGCATCTGGGCCATCCACATGTCAACATCTGATGGTCCAGATCTTTCCTCTCAACCTTGGCTAAAATCATATACCCCTGTCTATAATGTTTTGTGGCCAATCACAGACGTTGATATCTGCAGATCAATGACCCATATTTAACCTTTCTCCGCCTCGTTTACTTTTCCATTCAGCACTAGATTCAACCTCCATCGTTGATCCTTACATCTGATGGCCCATATCAATCCTGACAGGCCTAACTCCTGTGGGTCCTTCCTTCCTTCAGATTTGATCCCAGCCGTGCAATCCTTGATCTATCGACTCAGATCAAAACCACCCTACCTTCCATCTGCTCGCGCATCTTGCAAATATCGTGCTCGCTCCCCACCGTCTAATCTAAGACCTCAGATCCAAAGGCGAGCGCGCATTTTCGCGTAGATTCAAGCACGAATGTTAATTCTTAGAAGGCTACGCGATATGGGCGGTATTCAATTTCCACGTGTCACCTTCTAATGCATATCGAGTTCAAAAAGGTGAAACCACCTTTCTCCATTTTGGCCACGCGAAACCAACTGTTTTTCCCTCCGAAACTGCTTTCCCTTGGTTCTATTATGTTTTATCATGTGTGCTCCCCTCCGCTGATCTCTGCGGATCAACGGTTCAAATCTAATCTCCCATTACATTATCACCCCCCCCCCCTTTTCCAAAGGGCTTTCATAGATCAATCTTAACCGTTGATCTCCAGGGCCAAATTTGATCTAACATCCTGCGATCATTTGGAAACCCCAATCTCATTTCTTATGCTTTTTCCTCTGCCCAAATGGATTTTCATTCATTTCCTTTGTATTTCTTCTATTTTGCCATAATGTGACTCCGTCGTGTTATATTATTATATTTTCTCCCGACTGATGATCTCTGCAAGATCAAAGACCCTAACTTAAAATCTCCACCATTTACTCCCACCGCCTCCTTTGACCCTTAGCACGCAATCTCCGTCATTGGATGTTGTCATCCAATGGCCATGCTCTTAACTGAAGCCTCCTAAGAATTTTTACCCCAATACACGAGATTTTCTAATTTTTATTGTATTGTGCAGGATTTGAAAGATTTTCAAATGTTTTAAAAGAAAATAAAAGCTGAGGATGACGATCCTCCAAGATTTTTTTTATTAAAGAGTATCCGTTCACAGGGTCGCAACACCACGTTTGCCGGTGTCTCATGAACACTAGTAGCTCTATAAAGCCCCTGCGCACCTGCACATCAACAAGACATAGAGAATTAAAAAAAAAACAAAGAGTATCAGTGTTGAGGACCTAACCACAATAGAACTGAAGAATTAAAGATTAATTACACAGATTGGGTGGATTACGGCTAAGATCGAAAATCAAAAGCCTAATCCACTGAATTAAACACAGTTAAAGGTAAATCCAAAATATTTAACAGACAGAGGATGCCTCCACTGCCACATTAGAGGCTAATTGATTCCTCTAAGCTACTATATTGCCACCTGTAGCTTGAAATCATTCAATAGAGGCCGAGTAATGACCAGAACAAAGGATATTTGCCTCACGATAGCCAAACAGTTAATTCAATCCAAAGGAACTTATTGCAAAATATCATCAGAGTTATTACAAGATGACACAGAGCCTTAAAGTCAACAAAAGCTCCCCACCGAGCTTAATTCTTAATGTAAAATAATTAATACAAAGGAAATATCTATAAAAATTCTCCATCGAGCCCCTAAAAGGCTGAGAATAATTTATCTGTATTAATTGAACCTTCAAGATCTTTTATCCCATCCCACCTCCTCATTTCTTCTATAAATACTTATGTAGAAGATAAAACAATGTTGGTTGCAGAACTTTGAAATATACTTGTGATCGAAACTTCTACTTGTAAATAGTGTTCAAAAGCTCTTGAAGCTTTGTTTGTGATTAAATAAGTTAGGCTGAGAAGTGAAGATTATTTTTAAATTTAAACATTGGACTTGAATAATGTAACTAATTTGACTTCAATATACAAGCTATTTCTTGGGATCCTGGTCTATGTCACTGGTGAAGTGCTTCTTTCTTTGTTATTTGTTTCTCCTTTCATGTATTCCATATTGTCCATTATTCTCTGATAAAGAAAAACAAGCATAGAGTTAGGATTTACTTTTTACAGTACCCCTCTCTGACTAATAAGCTTTATCTCAATGTTTTCCTCTAAATTGTTTATTTAAGAATGATTGAATATAGTTTAAGCAGTTAGGAATGCTGGCGTTCCCTTGTCCTACTATTTTCTTTAAACATTGTTCTTGAATGTTATTTTCATTATTTTCTTATTAAAGTTAGACTATAAAAGTGATGGTGTGCCCTATTCTCTAGCTTCTTCCTCCAAAGTTAGATTCTGAAAATTTCCCTAAGTGTTTGCTGAAAGCGGGCTAGGTTTAAAAGTACCTTATCTGATCTTAATTTGCATTTTGTTTCTCTTATGTGTTTTCATCCTTTCTGAAAGTAATTATGCAGATTACTGGATTGTTTGTCTCTTGAGTTATCTTTAATATGAGCTTGTCCAAAGAGGTTTATGGTGAGCCTTGCCCTTTGGTTGGTTTTAAACAGTTGCTTAAAAGTATTTTCTTGTTTGGACAAACTATAAATCCTAGTTGAAATTATTATGTATTTCCACCGCTCCAACACTTTTATTGTTTCCATTCCATCATTTAATCTCAATGATCTTGTGATATAGATGACTTGCCCCTTGGACCACTATTGAAATTTTTGCTCAATTAAAGCCCTATTATGACTCCATAGCCCAATGGACTAAAAACCAGCATTATATCTATCTTTTTATCCAAAGCTTGATCTGATTGCTTGCAGCTTCGCACCTTTGAAACTATTTTCATTTAGGACTTTCCACTCAACTAATAATCATGCTCAACCATCCAAAACAAAACAAAACCCTCGGTCTTCATAACTAGCCTAATATCATTACCCAAAACCTTTAAAGATAAATCAATCTTTGCACTATATTGGAGAGATCTCTCTCTAGATTCAGGAGGGCTAGATCCTAGAATCCCAAAGTGGTTCGAGTGTTCTCTCTACAGTTTGAATTTTCCAATATTGTAAATTACAGGGACCTAACAGGTTGCAGATGTCGGCTTGCTGGTCTATGAAAGATTCAAACCCTGGAGGATTTCTGATTTCACAGACTTGGGGAGTCTCCAGCTCTGACTTGTTGGTTGTGACTTTACCAATGAGCAACATGAAAATTTAAAAACAAAAGGAAACCGGAGGGAATGTGAGGGATCGAATACCTGCGAAGTAGTAAATTGCTTGGGAAAATGATGCGGGGGTACTGACAATGACTGGGTGGACTTGGTACTAGGCTCCCACCTTTTTTTATACAATAGTCGAAAACCTGAGAATTTTACCACAGTAAAAGGAAGAAGACCGTTATATAGGACTGAGGCTTTTCGAGAAAAGATGGTGTGGTGAATTGAATGAGGTAAGCGTCATAAGGACACAAACAGTGAGACATGCGACGTGTAGGAATTGGGTGTTAGAGCTCAAGTAGGTAAACACTGCGTGTCGGGTTAAATACCAGTATGGGCCTCAGTACCGGGTATCCTAAAGACTTACCTTACCTTTATGTCGTGGTGGCAGCTCTACTTCAGAACATAGCCCTCGTGGGACGCGAAGTGCATATTATGAAAAATTTTAAACCCGTGCTTTATTTTCCATATAACAATTGCCCCATGTCGAGCCTCTTGACATGTCATCAAAATTCCGGGGGTGTAAGGCTCTGCCTTACCCCTCCACTTCATGACCCCCCCATAATTTCACTTCCGGACTCCTTCTCCAGCGTGTATAAAGTGTAGGTGGGCCCTGTTTTATATTCTTTTCTTTTGCGCTTTTTATATCTTTGCTCGGCTAATGTTTGGAGACTTCATATATTTCCACTATGTTATAGAAATGTGCTTATCCTTTTCTCGCATGTGACTTAGCTTAGCGCTATTTCTTCTTAGCCACCTTCAAAACTTTAGCCATGAATAATGCTATTGGGTGATCTGATCCACGTGACTTTAATTAAAGTATTAAGGGTGAACTATATAATCAACATTGGCTCTACCTGGGGATGGCACGTTAATCCTTGGGCGTGTCGAGAACTTCACAGACCACTTGTTAACCCTTCTTGTGGACACCACTCCTCTGCAATTTCTCTTTTTCTCTTCATGATTCTTCACAACAAACGACATTAAAAAAAAAGATAAAAGTAGATAACTAGTGTATAGTATAATACATCAGGATCTCTTAGCCTGAATCAGAACTGGAAGTAAGGTTTCAGGAACTAACCATTTACAGGGGCGTCAAGCAAGTCTCCCTGTAAATTCTCCAACTTGAATGTGTTGTTGCCCCCTTTCTCCACAATCTTAAAGGGGCCGAACCACAATGGGTCAAATTTACCATGTTTCCCCTTCTATGCTCTTCTAATATCCCATCTGAGCATTAAATCCCCAACCTGCATCTTCTTTTTCATAGTGTGTTGTTCAAATAGATATTTCATCTTATCCTGATATTTGGTTAACCTCTGACTCACCTGATTTCGTGTTTCTTCCAACTCCACGAGATGATTGATTATCCTGGTAATATCATTAGGCTCTTATTGACATTCCTACATGAATCTAGCTACTAGTAATGCCAACTGTGTGGGAAAAACTGCTACTCTCCCATATACCAATTCATATGGGGACTTCCCCGTTTATCTCTTTCTGGTAATCTTGCTTGATCATAAAGCAAATTTTAGCTGAGAGTCCCAATTTTTCTGATTGTCGTTGATAGCTTTATTCAGTGCTCTCACCAGGGTTCTATTTGAAGACTCTACTAAGCCATTTCCTTATGGGTAATAGGCTGTGGAGTGACCCAATCCAATGTTATACTACTGGCAAAAGCTGACAAACTTAGCAGATTTAAAGGCCTGCGCGTTGTCAGTCACTATCTTGGCAGGGCAGCAAAATCTGGATATAATTATTTCTTCCATAAAATTTATCACTACAGTATCTGTTGCATTCCTCGCAGGTATTTCCTCCACCCATTTTGTGAAATAATATGTAGTAGTTAGTATCCACTTGTGTTGTCCACTCAATGTAGGGTGAATCTCACCAATAAAGTCGATCCCCCATTGCTGGAATGGTTCATCCACATGTACATGGATCATGGGTAGGGGTGCAAACTTCTGTCTCTCCGCAAATTTTTGGATTTTTTCACAAGCTCTAACCCAAGCAAAAACATATCCAAAGAGTTTGGGCCAGATGAAACCAGTTTTCAAGATTTTTTGAGCAGTAGCTCTCTAGCTATAGTGACCCCCACAGATACCTTCATGAAATTCAGCCATTATATTTTCCACCTCACTTTCTGTAAGGCACAGAAGCAGGATACCTGAAGGATCTCACCAGTAAAGCCAACCATTGGCAACAACAAATTTCTGTGACTTCAACCTTAGTGTTTTGTATTTAGCTTTATCATAGCTAGGGTGGCATCTGAGAGTTAGAAGGTACTCCACAATCTCCTTATACCACGGGCTGATAAGATACTTCATATGAGTCTTCTGAGTAGCTGTCTCTATCCCTTGTTGTTCTTCCACCTTCTCGGACTCCTCATTAGCTATCACAGACAGATTTATGCCCAGAGCCTGACAGTTTGATTCCAACAAGATTTTGGCTAATCCTTGTCCTTTAATCAACTTGGTAGGGCAAATATCCAGCTCATATTCTTGTATTTTGGCAATCCATTTCCCCCTTTTTCCCTCGCTATCTCCTTGGATGAGGATGTCCTTCACGGCTGCTGTGGGCACAAATGCAGTGATGTGTGATTGCAGGACATAAATTCGGAATGCCTTGAGATACTTCACCAGGGCATAAGCTTGCTTTTCTAGTATGTTGTATTTCAATTCTGCATCATGGAGCACCTGGATGAAGAAAGGAATAGGCTGCTCATACCCCTCCTCATTCTTTTGCAATAAAACTCCTGCCACTGTATGAGGTGATGCAAATGAAAAAATCATAAAAGGTTTACTGTAGTCTAGTCCAGCCAGCACTGGGGCTTCTACTAAGGCATTTTTTATTCTGGTAAAGGCCTCTCATGATTCCTGGGACCACTTCACCTTGTTATTCTTCTTGAGCATGTCGGTTATATGCCTAACTATCTCTACATAGTTAGGGATAAACCTTCTCAGAAAGTTAATGCGCCTGAGGAACACCTGCACCTCCTTTTTATTTCTGGGGAGAGAAATTCCATTTATAACTTCTACTCTCTTAGGATCAATTTTTACCCCATATTTTGTCACAATATGTCCCAAAATCTTACCCTCTTCCAATGCAAAAAATGACTTCTGTGGATTGACAGAGAGACCATACCTTCTGCACTTCTCGAAAGTTATACGCAAGTGTTCAATGTTCTTTGCATCATCCTTTGAAAACAAAGTGATATCATCAAGATAGACCACCACGAACTTATCTTTCTCCCAAACAAAGGAAATGTCCATGGCCCTTTGGAAAGTGGCCCCTGCATTGATCAACCCGAAAGGCATCCTGGCATACATAAATGTACCCCATGGTGTGGTGAAGGCAGTCTTCTTTTGATCTTCTAGAGGTAAAGCCACCTGATTGTAACCAGAGAAACCATCCATCATCGACATCCATGAAGCTCCCACTACTTTCTGCAGAATATGATCCATCTTGGGCAGTGGGTAATTATCCTTTAAGGATGCTCGATTTAGATTCCGAAAATCAACACACAGCCTTATTTCTCCATTATTTTTCTGGACAGGGACTAGATTTGCCACCCAATCAGAGTACCTCAATGGCACAATGATTTTGGCCTTCAATAACTTCTTAATCTCTTTCTCTATGGAGGCGAGCAACAAAAGGTTAATCTGTCTAAGCTTCTGTTTATGCGGCTTCACATCTCCTTTTAGAGGAATTTTATGTTGCATGATGCTGATGTCAAAGTTTTTCAGGTCCTGATAAGACCATGCAAACACATATTTGTATGACTGAAATAATTTTTGGCAGAGCTCTTTATATTCTTCTGGGACTTTTTTGGACAACTTCACAATTTTGGGATCAGCACTGGTACCAATATTCAGGTCTTATACCTGATTTTATTCTACCGCTTTGTTTGGCTGCACTGGGACATTGTTTTTGTCAAAAAACCTTTCTAGAGGCACTAGCCCTCTAGGTATAACGTTTCCCTTCAATTGCAACACTTTATGGCTAGCCACCTTTTCCTCCCATTTGTTTTTTGAAAGGTATTCAGCTTCTTCTTCTTCACAAGCATCTATCTCCATGTTTGAGAATTCCCCAATTGTTTCCATAAATATTTTTACTTGGTCGTCATCTTCAAACACCTGCCAATGCTTGATATTATCTGGAATTGAAGGTCGATAACGAACTTCAATTTCATATCTCAAAAGAGGGTTTTGAGGTGGAAGAAATGTACTAGCAGCCACTGCAAGGGAATCTACTATCCTATTTTTCTCTCTGGGCATAAAATGAATATTAAATGCCAGGAAAAAAATTTCCACCAGATCCCATACCTCATTCCTATAGGCCCTCAGCCTCAAATGTTTGGTTTGATACTGATTCTTCACTTGTCTTACTACCAGTTCTGAGTCTCCCAGAGCTTTTAGACTCTGGATGTTCATACTTATGGCTATTTTTAACTCTAATAGAAGTTTTTCATATTCGGCCACATTATTGGTAGCTTCATATTCTAACTTGAAAAAAAAAGGGACCCATTTTCCTATAGGAGAAATCAGTAGTACTCCAGCCCCATTAGCTTCTCTGGAATTTGTTCCATCAAAGTGAAGCATCCAGACTCCTAGTTCCTGACACTCTGAGGATTGTTCAGTCGTAATCTAGTAGAATGATGGTTCTTGAGCATAATCTTGGTCTTCCTCCAACATTAGACATGAGAAATCCCTTTCTTTACTATACACTGGTGAATTAAGCTAGTTGTCAGCCTTAGTAACCATCTTAAAAAATCTTGTTTCCCTGTACAACCTTCCTTCCTGGCCTCCAAATATCGGAATAGTAGCATAAGTTAAATCCAATTTAATTGACCCACCGATTTTGGTTCCCTAGGACCTTGACAGCAACATGCTGAAGTGAGCTGGGATGTCAGCCACCACTATGTCCATCACCACACTTTTGGCTGGGATCTAGGCCAAATTTACCACCAAGTCCTTCATCATACCTAGACACTTGACTCTTTTAGAATCAAATGAATAGAGGTCCTCGTATGGATGGGTGATTTGAAATCCTAGCTGCTCCATGACTGAAAAGGGAAATATATTATGGGAAGCTCCCAAATCTAACATACAATTATGTAATAGCAGGTCATGAATCGCTAAAGACACATAAAAAGGTGGAGTAGAGGCATCTAATTCCTCGACATGGGGGCCAAACAAAACCATGGGTCTTTCTTCTTGAAGGTTTAGACTATCTAGGATATGAGCTGTATCTGGAGGGAGCATGAAAGAGGTGACGTGAGACTAATATGCAGGTTGCTTCAACAGTTCAGTCAAGGGAACTGGGATTTTGACCTTCTCAAGTTCCTTTTGTAAACTAAATGTAGAAGAGGACTTTTTTGTTATAATATCCTTTGACTCTCTGTTTTCGACCAAGGGTTTGACTTCTTTCGACACAGACTTGGTATTAGGGGGAGTGACTACTTTTGAAGAGGAAGGAATTTGATCATTAGACTGCAAATATTCATTTAGAGGCCTCTTACCTTTATCTGTGACCCTTTACGTTGTTGTCTCATTCTGAGCAAATGCTTCCTTTTGGGGCAGCTCTTCTTCCTGATCTTGAGTACGAGTTATTTTCCTAGAATATCTGAGGTCATATCTTCTATTGAACTATTCTTGCATGAAATCAACAAAATGCTTGCAATAGTCATCGATCTCTGGATCTTCGATGCCTTTAGCCTTCTCTTCTTCTTGTAACGAAATCTCCATTCCATAACTTTCTTGCAAGGGACATTCTACTTCATCACTATTTGAATAAGCAAGATATGGATCATCCTGCTCATAGGCGGTGTCTTTAGTAGGACCATCTACCTTACCTTCCAAGTACAACGGGTGTAGTACTTGATCTTGTTGCTCTTTCGGTTCCCTTTGTAGTATTTGCAGGGGTGGTTTTCTGTACTGAGGACTGTAACCCCTATTTGGGGAATTCTGGAAATTCTTGGAGGATGAATACTTGGCCTCGAGCTCAAGTTTGACCAACTTACTTGAAAGATTCTTAATCATTTTGTTCATTTCTTCAATTTTGTTATCATTCGACTCTCTGTCTTGGCCAGAAGTAGATACCTCTTCTTTGCCCCTTCTTCTAGCATCTTGATATGAGTTTCCCTTTGATTTCCTATTTGTAACAAAATTAGCCTGCAATTCAAGTGCGTCCGTCTAAGCATTTTCTAGTGAGGCTTCCTTTCTCTCAGAGAGAAACCAAACTCAGAATCAAAGGCTGCCACAAACACCACCTTAGCTATAGTCTGATGAGGTTTCATTTCGGCTGGAAGGCTTGAGTAGAGCTTGTTGAACCTCTTAATAAACTCTGGTACTCCCTCATTGTGATTTTTCTTGATGGCATTAAATTCAGTGAGGCAGTATCCATGATCTTTCTTTTCCCCCGATTTTCTGAGAAAATTATCTTCCATCCCTTTCCAAGTAGTGATGGAACGGTCTCCCAATGCATTAAACCATTTTTTGGTTTCTCCATCAAGATATTGAAAAAATAATCTTAATACTACATCTAGATGTTCCACATTAAAGTTCTTTGCATAAGAGCAGAAGACTTCAAGATGCTTTTGAGCTTCAATCTCATTTTCCCCATTGAAACGGGGTAAGATTTTTAGATATTCCTGAGGCATATCATTCAAGACTTGAGGTAATGCTAGGGGGCATATTTTTTCAGCAAGAAACCTGGAACATTAGCCATTGGGGGTGGTGGATGTAGTGTAAGAGTTTGATGCATAAGAGGAGGAGGTGGAAGCGAAGTGTGAATGACAATGGGAATGTATTAGACAGAGGCTTGGGGTGCTAATGGAGAAGACAAACTATTAATACCAGATACATCGGTGACTTCTTTGACCTCTTCAGCCTCAGGAGTGGGATAAAGAATGTAGTGGGTGGTATCTATTGATTCAGCTTCGCCTTTGACTTGGATATTTCCCATAAGAGGACTATCTGAGAAGTAATCGGTATCTCCCAAAGTGGCGTCGAGACCTTGCACTTGGGCTACTTGAGAGGAGGAGGATGGAAAATCTTCTAAAAAGAATTCAGGGATCTCTGTGTGAACTAATTGTCTTTCCCTCCAGCCTCTCCTATGTAAGATCCTCTCTGGGTCAGACACTGAAGGTGTCTTTGGCTGAGATGTATCTAACCTCAGGTGCGGTTTTAGAGGAGCCAGGACTACAAGTAAGTTTATCTGATAATTGACTGTGGAGTCGCCAAGGTGAGGAATCTACAACTCTCAACTCTTCATGCTCACCTTTTTGAAGAGTGAATAGAGATTTTGTCGAGGCCCAGGGATTTAACTTTTCTCAACTTCGTATCCCCGGCAGTGGCGCCAAAAAGATGTTGTCATTCCTAGAGACAGCGTTGAGTTGTGAAAGACCAGTGCCTAGGACATCTTATATAGCAAGGAGCATATGATATAATATGGAAAGTTATTCAAATAAATGGCTCTCATGCTATCATGTGCAAATAGGAATGTTTAATTAAGATGGAACCAAAATCCTCAAAACTTTAGCACAAAGAAAGCAATACTGCAGAGGCAAAGTGTGAAGTTCTAATAGAAATGTATCATACAATTCAAAGATAGCTTTCTGTAAAGAGGGATGGATTCTAAAACACTTCACAGATATATATAATCAGAGGGTGGTTACTTTGTATGAAATGTAGAGAGAATACTAGCTATCACCGAGATGAAATCCAGAAACAAATATCAACATGTAATGGGCTTATAATAACAAGAATCCACACATGAAAATAACTTTAAAGACAACATCTCATCACAACTAATATTAGAATAAGTATGGTTGAAGTGAAAAATGAAACATCATATCATGCCTAAGCCATGTTTAAAGTGCTAGACATGTTTTAGCATGAGTATCAACTACGATAAATTCATACCAAGACAAGTGAGCCACTCGCATTCTAGAACAAGATATAAGAGAAACAGATGTAAATGAAATGACCGTTTAAGCTATAACACATAAAGGAGAGTTACAAAATGTAAAGTATAAAGGCCATAATCCTCATTAAAGATGAAACTCCTCATCACTGATACCCAATGGGATCTTCACATTTATATCAAAATTTCAACAAGATGCATACATAATTCTTTCTCCACGTATTCTTTTGAAAATCTGGAACCTTTTTTCTATCTCAGTTTGCTGCTTATATAGAGTTTACAATCACATATGCGGGAATATATTTTGGGAAAATATCTTCCCTGCATGCTGGTAAGCAGTTTCAAGTCCTTATCAAAATAATAAAATTTATGATGAGAGAGAATTCTTCTCATGATTTACAATTAGGCTCATGGCCGTTTCAAAACCAAAAGTTAAAATTTTTCTTTAACAAAAAGTAAATGCAAGAGTGGGATATGAATTCGACTCGAAACTTGAAAGTAAAAGTAAAACTAAAACTAAAAGGCCATTAAGGCTGAATCATGAGTTAAACATTTTTACTAGTGCAAAGGAGTTGAGGCCATTGCTGAAGCAGGTGGTGGAACGTTTGCTGAGGAGCTGGCTAACAGGCTGGCATACTTGATGCATCTCTGCCAATTGGCTGCTACAGGTTTGAGCATCAATATGAAACCTTCAGTTCTGATGTACGCCTCCATGAGTTCATCATAGCTCGCCTCGTCTGGAATTCTGTGCTTTACTAGGTGTAGGAGCGTGAACTCTTTTCCAAGGAAAAATATTATTGTTTCTGGTTTAAGCCTTGCCGATTTTTCAGAGGGGATGTCTGTTCGATTCATTTTCCCTTTTACAATAGCCTCATATGCTATTAACACCTGTAGGACAGCACGAGTGAGATCCCAGCATGATGGTAGCCCTGCAAGTTTTATTTCAGCCCAATCTACATCAAACCTCTCTAGGTTGATCGCAACTTTCTCCAAAGCGTTCGTGGCCAGCTTTCTAGCTGCTTATTTTTCTACAACTTTCTAGCATTCTAAGGCTTCCATGAACCTGCTCTCTATACCATGTTTCCTTACTTCTTCTGGCTTTAGCTCCTTTAGGAAGGAGATGTGCTTTTTTTCATTTTGGACGTTGTTAGGAGCCTGAGTGCCTCCCTCATGGAGCTTTCTTCTGAGAAGGGGCACGACCGACTTCATTTCTTTGATGACGTTTAAGAATGGCCAACACCTCTCAACTTCTGCAATAATGTCTGCCCAGATCAGTCGCCTGGCTTCTAGGAGGGTGACATTTCCTTTCAAACGGGTGTTGAGATCATTGATGGTCTTTTCACACCGTGCCTTTTCTTGCTTCTCCTTCTCCATCTCTTTCTTCATTTCATCAATCTTTTTGACATTCTCAGCATGGAGGGCCTCCAATTCACTGATCCTTTGTCGCGCCGTCGAAACCTGTTTGTCTCGTGTTGCAGTTGTAGCCAATGCCATGGTCGGTTGTTTAGCCAATGAAATAGTCTCTCGTAGGGCAGGTGGTGTACATGTATGTGTGTTCCAAGTTGTCTGTAATGCATTCATTCTGTCTTGAAGAGCAGTCATCTCTACTACGATATTTTCTTTTCCCTCCTCTTTTGCAAGAGAATCAGCCAAGTCTACATTTTCCTTTTCAGCTCAGGCTAACTCAGCAGTTTGCACATGATGGGAGCCCGATATATTAACCTTGCTTTTCAAAGCTGCAACTTGCTTCTGTAACTACTCAATAAGGTAACCCTGGGGGTTGGCTTCACCTGTTTCTTTTCCTTTAATCACATCCTAGAGAGAGCATATATCATTCGTGAGGGCGCGGGAATTGGCCTTTTCCTTTCTGAGATTCCCCACCATTTGGGCATACTTTTTCTACAACTTCCTCAGAGTGATTGAAAGCTGCATCACTTCATCCTTAAGCATATCCCAGAAGACCTGGAATAAGTTGCATTTATCAATTTCTGGCACTTGTGACATGTCGATTGCAACCTCTAACACCCTGTAGGTAGTAGTACTGGATTCTGGGTCCAGAATAGCCTAGGCCATGGCCAATATTAAATGTTCAGTGTCTAGATTCATTACGGCTGACAATCTGGTGTGGTATTTCTCAACATACCCCTCCAGCTCAGCCTGTTACTTATCTCTGATTGCTCTAGCCTTCAAACTTATTTTGGTTTCCACTTGAGAACTGCTTGATGTGATAGCTTGTGAGAATTTTGAGAAATCAGAAGAGGTAGTACTATCCCTTATCACCTTGATTCCTGTTTTTCCCCTATTGGGCTTCCCATATGGTATTTCCTCTTCGAGCAACTGTTCCTCCCCAATAACTTCTAATTCACTGGTCCCTATTTTTTTCTTTTGAAAGGGGGAGAATGCACTACTGATCCACCTACCTCCTCTACTTTCTCTTTACCAACTTCTCTTGTTGAAGCGGAATCTGTATTTTCCCCTGTCATAGATGAATCGGTCTCCATCTATGAAAGCAAAGGCCAGTTTTCAAGATTAGCTCTCCACTCTATGAAAGGCCTTGTTTCATGCATATATGGGGTTGATTTATTCCTCCTCCTTCTATTTGAGATAATGCCCTTCGGATCATAGGGCCAAGCCTTCCCTTATCTCAAATCCATATCTTGAAGTAGCTTTTCCACCATAGGAAGGGCATGCCCTGAATTGACAACAAAAGGGCCAATGGTTGTGGGGAGTTTGAGGATAAACCCCTTTTTTGCAGGGAGGAAGTGAAGCTGGTCAGATTTTAGGGTCTGTCGGATGTATTCCAAAGCATAAATCCGCCGGGCAGGAAACATGGGCAACTGGTAGGGGGGAACTTCGGCTCCATAAAATCAGATTTCAGTGTAGTTATCAAACAGCTGCCAATCCCCAGTTCTTTGGCCTTTACTACACTGTAACCATCTCTTCATCTCAGGAAAAACCCTAGGCGGAGGAGAGTCGTGGATGATAGTGTAGGAAATAGGCATGAAATCATTTAGTAACCTTGAATAGCCCACCCCGTTTGCTAACTGATGTTTTGCAAGATTCCAATCAAAAAATGGCCTGGGCTGAGAATTTGTCTTGTACATCTTGTCTAGACCCAAACCCTCGAATTTTTTAGCATGCTGAAAAAGGAAGAGGTAAAATACCATAGAACAAAAGTGGAAGCGACCCGTGTCTCGGAGTTCCTGGAATTGGGTCTGAATGGTTGAAGCCAGGAAACTAGGAATGTCTAGAACACCCCATTTTAAGACATTAACCATAAGAAAACAATACATGCCCTAGAGGCTTGCCTGAAACCTTCCACACCTAGTAAACCAACGATGAGAGCAAGGATAGGCTAGACTTCTTCTTTGAATAGGCTCAAGGGGACTAACTCTACGGAAGGGAGGGAATTGAACTGAGAGTTTGTTATGGACGTGATGAAATTTCTCTGCTACTCCCATGGCAGCTTTGCAAATTGAGGGGTCATAGTTACTTCATTGAAACTAATGCATTTTGAACTGGTAGGAAAACGAAGGGCTTTTCTGATGATATCGGGGGAAATGGTGAATATTCTATTCCCTTGAGCAGAAAGGAACATGCTCTGACATTCATCGTAAGCATCCCGTAGCCAACAGATAAACTCAACCACTAGATAAACTGGGGGGGGGGGGTAATTTGGTGATACAGACTTGACAGAACAACCTGATACCTATCTTTGTTTTTGAAATTTCTCCTAAAAATTTTAGGCTTGACACTGCTAATGGGGAATGGGTACCGTGGGTCACAGATGTCGGCTTGCCGGTCTATGAAATATTCAAACCTTGGAGGATTTCTTGTTTCACGGACTTGGGGAGTCTCCGACTCTGACTTCTTGGTTGTGACTTTACCCATGATCAACATGAAAATTTAAAAACAAAAGGAAACCAGAGGGAATGTGAGGGATGGAATACCTACGCAGTAGGAAATTGCTCAGGAAAACAATGAGGGGGTACTAACAATTACTAGGCAGACCTGGTACTACGCTCCCACCTTTATTTCTACAATAGTCAAAAACCTAAGAATTTTACCACAGTAAAAGGCAGAAGACCATTATATAGGACTGAAGCTTTTTGAGAAAAGATGGTGTGGTGAAGCGAATGGGGTAAGCATCGTAAGGACACTGATAGTGAGACACGCAGCGTGTAGGAATTTGGTGTTAAAGCTTGAGTAGGTAAACACTGTGTGTCGGGTTAAATACCTGTACAGGCCTAAGTACAGGGTATCCTAAAGACTTACCTTACCCTTATGTCGTGGTGGTAGCTCTACTTCAGAAAATATCCCTCATGGGACGTGAAGTGCATATTATGACAAATTTTAAACCCATTGCTTTATTCTCCGTATAACAATCGCCCCATGTCGATCCTCTTGACATGTCATCAAAATTCCCAGGGGGTAAGGCTCTGCTTTGCCCCTCCGCTTCATGACCCCACTGGAATTTCACTTGCGGACTTCTTCTCTAGCATGTATAAAGTGTAGGTGGGCCCCGTATTATATTCTTTTCTTTTGTGCTTTTTAAATCTTTGCTCAGCTAATGTTTGGAGTCCTCATATATTTCCGCTATGTTATAGAAACGCGCTTATCCTTTTCTCACACGTGACTTAGCTTAGCACTATTTCTTCTTAGCCAGCTTCAAAACTTTAGCCATGAGTAATGATATCGGGTGATTTGCTCCACGTAACTTTAATTAAAGTATTAAGGGTGAACTATATAATCAAAAGGGTACATTTTCCTACAGGGTATTACCATTTGGATTATGCAATGCCCCAACAACATTTCAAAGAGTCATACTTATATTTTTTTCTGATTTAATAAATGAAGGGCTTGAAATTTACATGGACGACTTTACCCCATATGGAAATGATTTTGATCAAGCACTGGAAACACTAGAAAAGGTATTGGAATGATGTATTGATACCATATTGTGTTTGAGAAATGAAAAATGTCACATGATGATGACCCAAGGAGTAATCCTAGGACACTCCATCTCTACAACTGGAATATAGGTAGATTTGAAAAAGATAGAGGTAATCCTTTTATTAGCCACACCTTGTACGCAGACAGAGGTACATAGTTTCCTTGGATATGCAGGGTACTATCACATGTTTATAAATAATTTCTCACAAATTATTGCTCCCTTTTATGCATTAACTGGAAATGTTGAATTCCATTGGTTTGATAAATGTCACACTGCTTTCTCAGATTTAAAGAAACTGCTCTCGACAACACCAATATTGCGTGGCCCTAACTGGGAGCTACCCTTTCACATTTCCTCGGATGCATCCAACACAACAATAGGGGCAATGCTCAATCAAGAAGAAGATAAAAAGCCCTATGTTATTTATTATATCAGCAAGAATCTCACTCCTGCCGAATTAAACTATACAGTGACTGAAAAGGAATTCTTGGCTATCATTTATGCTATCAATAAATTTATACATTATATAACTAGCTATTAAGTAATCTTGTATACTGATCACTCTGCCATTATATATCTAACCAATAAACCTATTACAAATAGGAGAGTGACTCGTTGGTTGTTGATTTTATAGGAGTTTGACATAACTACAAAGACTGTCCAGGGAAGGAGAATGTAGTTGCAGATTTCCTATCTAGAGTTCCAAAGTCAGATGACACACTAGCAGTGGAAAATCAGTTCTCCGACAAACATCTATTCACTATGGTAGTAAAAACACCATGGTACGCAGATGTAGCGAACTACCTGGTAGTAGGGAAGTTGCCAAGACACTTGACATCAAAGGAATGGAAATTGATTATTCAACGTAGTGCTAGATTCTCTTGGATCAGTGGATATATTTTTCATATAGGAGCTGATATGAATATACGTAGATGCATCTGAGACGATGAGATTTATGACATCTTACGGGCTTGTCATGATGAACTATGTGGTGGCCATTTTTCAGATCCCAAGACGAGGCACAAAGTATTGCAAATCGATTATTATTGGCCTACATTTTTTAAATATGCCAAGAAATATTTCCAAGCCTGTGATAGTTGCCAAAGAATGGGTTGCCTAGGCCAAGATGATGAAATTCCATTACAACCACAATTGGTAGTGGAACCGTTCGAACAGTGGGAACTGGACTTCATTGGAAAATTCAACTCGCCATCAAACCAGAATATTTACATACTGGTTGCCACATATTACGTGACGAAGTGGGTAGAAACAATGGCTTTATCAAGAGCTATGGAAGAATCTGTGATCAATTTTATTTTTGAGCTATTTGTGCAATATGGTTTACCTCAGGAAATGGTAACTGGTGGAGGGGCATATTTGTGTGATACGGCCACTCTGAAAAACCACCATATCATCCATAGAGTCACATCTCACTACCACCTACACGAAAATGCGCAGGTTGAAAGCACCAACAAAGTCCTCGAGGAAATTCTCGATAAAACAATGTCAACACATCATCGGGATTGGGCTACTAGACTACCAGAGGCCTTGTAGGCTTACTGTACAACATGGCGAAACACCACTGGATATTCTCTGTACCATCTGGTATTTGGAAGAGAACCAATTTTTCCTATCGAATTCAAAATAAAGAATCTAAGGACAGAATAGGAGGTGGGGCTGGGTTTGACGGAGGCCCAAATTAGAAGACTCCCACAAACAAAGGAATTGGATGAAACATGGCTACTGGATCTGCAACACACTACAATTATTCAGCAACAACAAGCTAAGTGGCATGACAACCTCGTAAAAAATATGACATTCCAGAAAGGAGATTGGGCACTTCTCTACAACTCTAGGTTCCAAGACTTCCCGGGTAAGTTATAAACAAGGTGGCTTGATCCATACGAAATTCAGGAAGTACACAACAATGGTACCCTCAACTTGACTACCATAGATGGATCTTGTTATACATTCTGAGTCAACAGACATAGAGTGTGCCTCTATTAGAAATCACTTAAAATGGTGTCTTTTTTCCAGCAGGTGCGCGACGATCCCATCATCCAAATTTTAACTGCAGCGGGTGATGGCTCCTCAACTTTAAATTCATGAAAACCTGGTACTTTCTCTTGTAAATATTGTATATAGGTCCCCTGCAATTTATAGTTTTTATCATTTTTTGTACATTCTTCATACTCATAGTTTTATTCTTTTCCTTTCTTTTGTGTGTTTATTATTGTTTTTCAAACCTTTGAACAGCTACTGTTCAATCTAGTTGAACAACTGTTGTTCAATCGGATTAAACAACCGTATGTTTGCATCTTTATTTTTTGTTGTTCAAAACTTTGAACAACTGCTATTCAATCTAATTAAATAGTTGTTGTTCAATCAGATTGAACAACCATATTCTTGTGTGTTTATTTTTATATTCAAACCTTTGAACAACTACTGTTCAATCGGATTAAACAGTTGTATGTTTACGTGTTTATTTTTTGTTGTTCAAACCTTTGAACGTTTGTTGTTCAATCTAATTGAACAATTGTTGTTCAATCAGATTGAAAAGCTGTATGTTTGTGTGTTTATTTTTTGTTGTTTAAACCTTTGGATGACTGTTGTTCAATATAATTGAATAGTTGTTGCGTGTTTATTTTTGTTGTTAAAACCTTTGAACAACTGTTGTTCAATCTAATTGAAAAACTATTGTTCAATTGAATTGAACAGTTTTATGTTTGTGTGTTTATTTTTGTTGTTCAAACCTTTAAACGGCTACTGTTCAATCTAATTGAACAATTTTCGTTCAATCAGATTGAACAACCATATTTTTTTGTGTTTATTTTTTGTTGTTCAAACATTTGAATGGTTGTTGTTCAATCTAATTGAACAGCTGCTATTCAATTGAATTGAACAAACATATGTTTCCATGTTTATTTTTTTTTTGTTCAAACCTTTGAAAGGTTGTTGTTCAATTTAATTTAACAACTATTATTCAATCGTATTGAACAGTCGTACGTTTGTGTGTTTTTTTTATGTTCAAACCTTTGAACGAATGCTCTTCAATCCAATTGAACATTTGTTGTCCAATCGAATGGAACAACTGATTTTTTTTCTTCTTTCTAAGCATATTTTTTTTTTTTCTTTTTTGATGATCTCTTTTTGAATATCCACTCCTGATCACACATCCTAGTCATAAAATTTATTTTTGAGCAGGAAGTGTGTAATATTCCTAAAATGTAGCTTTTAGTTAAATGGAATATTATAGATTATTTTGTCAATAAGTAGGTGAATAAATGAGTGGGGAGGCCCATAAATCCCCTTAGCAGCAATAAAAACACTTCAAGTGTGAAAGGAGACCTTCTAAGAAGCTAAATAAAGCACATTTGAGTATGAACAGGGGTTGGTTCATGTTGAACAGGTCAACTTTGACCAATTCAACAACACTGTTATGGAAGATTGGACATTAAATGAGGAATAACATAGTTTTTGAGGGAGATTGATTGCATGGAGGAAATGACCTAATTGAGTGGGGCCAAGGGCAAGGAAGCTCATAACCTATATAAGGAAGAGGATGGCAACCATATGGGATATGTTTAGATTATTATTTTTTATGTGGTTTTTTTAGACTTCTTGCATTCTTCAACTATTTAGTTGAGATTTTTGTGATGTTTAGAATCAGGTGTTCCCGAACGGGAATCCCACCTCTTTCCTTGAGAGGCCTCTTGGAAGAGCATTTCATTTCATTTCCACATTTAGGCTTAAGGCCAAGCTACATCTTTCCTCATCAGCGCAATTTCTACAGGATATTATGCTGTGTTATAGGGTGCAGCAATGGAGAATTAGATTGGGTGTCTTCAGAGCTAGCTTTGTAGTGGAGGAAGGTTTTGATCCATTGAAAGGCCTGTAAAGAAGCCCCTTGAGATTTATTGACACATTTAGCAATAGGATGAGGAGAATTTATCCCCTACAGTGCAGTTTCAACATAGATCTATGCTATTTTAGGGAGGAATTGCAGGGGTAGTTGCAGTGGTTGTTTGGGAGGTAACTTGTTCAGTGGAGGAGCCATTCTTTCATCCGAAGGATCTATTGGAGAAAAGCTATAGGTTTCTACATCAGCTTCATCCATATCTTCTAATTTATGTTGTTGCAGCATATCCTCAGCCCTAGGGCTACAACTTACATTGTCACATTGTGTGCGCTTTTCTGGAAACCATCTTCGGTTGTCTTGGGAAGCTGATCTAGAGCCCAGATCTATTTGTTTACATTCTATTGGGGCATATATTATTACTTTTACATCATTGTATCATCTCCAACTATATTTATACCCAATATGACTGCGCTGTAGTTTCTCTCTAGCATTTTATTTGTGAAAACAAATCATATTTGAGAGTGATTTCTTATGGGAGACTGGTTTCCTCATTGTATATGATCTATGCCTCACTATTTTGTGTTGATTTTCTATTCTAAATACATAATTTTATGACTCCATATTGGTCTCATGGTTTCATGTGTTAAATAATTGTTGCTGCTTTCATTTTATGAGCTATATTTCTGCATTTCCCATTCGTGAATATTACAGTGTTATCAAAGCATAATCTTGGCTCATCCTGTGCATTAATCCAATATGTCACCATAAGGAGAATCTTCTCACAAGTAGAGGAGATTTACAAAAGTGACAAAGACAAGACTCCAGATTTTGGAGGAAGAGAAGAAGGGTAGCTCTCAAAGCTTCTTTTGCAAAGTATGCAGAGCATCAAGGGAGATATCAAGAAGATGAGAAAGGAGATGTGTAGATGTAACGTTCCAAATTTTTGTAAATAAGTTGGAACATTAATTTTTTCTCATATCATCTAGGAGATAAATAAAATGGGTGAGGAGACCCATTTTCATAAATAAAATTCCACATAAAGTGAGAAGGGATCTATGGAGTAGCCAATTTTGCACATCCTAGTGTAAAAACGGGGCAAACACATGAGGATGAAGTCATGTTGACCAAGTCAACAACGCAGCACAAGAGGGTGTAGCTTGCTTGGGAAGCCAACACAATTAGAAAGGGAGGAAACTTCTAGAGAAATGAAACCCTAATAGGGTGGGGTCCATGGCATAGAGACATCATTTGCATATAACGACGATGAGGCAGCCATAGAGAGCATGATTGAAGATTTGGACTTAGAGCCTATTTGCAGTCTCCAGCTATTTAGCTGCATTGCAGTGCCTTTGGCACAAGGGATTCCTATTTAGGAGTTCCTCTCCTCTCTTGAGCAGCTCAAGGAGGATTTCTCTTCATTTCTCCATATTCAGGCATTTGGCCATAGCCAATTCTTCATCTACAACACAGTCACTGGGTTGTGTTGCAGGTGTTGTTGTGAAGGATATTCCACAACACAATCCTTGGATCATTTCTCATAGGAAGGAGTTCCTATTCTTTGGGAGGATCAGCGAGGAGGGTTTCTAGAGATGATTTGCATATTTTGGCAGAAGGCCCAACTTATCCCACCTTCATCAGCGCATTCCCTTCCATAGACTATGTTATCTCAGAGTTTGTTTGCAGTGGGGGTTTGCTCCACCATTTTGGAGGTAGAGATTTCTTGTGCCAGGATCAGCCTTGCACTCAAGGAATCAATTGGAGGAGGTTGTTTCAGTTTGCTGGCCATATTCATTTTCCTCCTTCTATTGTATATTTTGAGTTTCTACAGCTACCCAGCAACTCTAGCATTATTGTATTTTCATATTTTGTACATGTATTGCAACTAATCCTTCTAAGTATTGTGTATTAGTGTTATAGTAGTGTTTTTAGGGGTTGAGAGCATGCTCCCCCTCATTTCTTGAGATATTATTGTAATATAATTTTATTATCAGTTTACATGTTGCAGTGTCTCCATATGACTGCGCAGTCATAGCTAGGGTTCACATGTGTAGCAGTGTTCTATTGTAATTTTTCCTTGAGGATTGGTATTGTTCATCTTGAGCATCATTACCCTCAAGATTTTGTATACATTTGCAGCTGCTATTATTATAATGAGATGGCTATGAGTTCTCTAAAATTTTCATAAGTTTGAGCAAGTTACTCTTCATGCTTATGTCTTGTATATTGCTATAGCTCATTCCCTTGAGAAAAATCTTCCTGAAGGAAGAAATATTGACATAGCTATAGGCATAGTTTGATTAAGGGCCAGGAAGCCTCCAATTCTCATCCTCTTTTTAGAGGTGAAATAACTGGTAAAATCTCTCTCATTCCATCTCTAAAATAGCCTTGTTAATATTTCCGACAAAGGAACATTTTAGTGGTGAAAAAGATATTGATTTCCATTTCGGAACATTATAGTGGTATCAGAGCATATTTCTTGGCTTAGCCTGTGGCCTTCAAGCCAAAGAAACAAGAAATCAAGATGATGAAGAGGATGAGATTTTTATCATCAGTTTTTAGATCTGAAAAGAACCTCTCCAAAGGGGTTGAGGAGAAAGAAGAAAGAGAGGAGGAAGGACCCTGCACTTCCCATTCTCATCAAGAAGGAGACAAAATTTTAAGCAGGAATAAGACTCCATTTTCTGATGGAGGAAAGGGGGATAAGCTTATAATGCTTCTTCCTAAATCTGCACCAAGCATTCATGGAGATCTCAAGGAGATTAGGAGGGAGACAAATGAAGAATCCCCAAGAGGGTTTGATCTTAGAGCAAACTCTATATTTGTACATAGTGGGTGTGAGCATTCAGCCACGCACTATGAGGGTCAGCGCATCCATAGTCCAAGCAGTCCCATGAGGGAGATGGAAGAAGAAGGAGGAGTGACCAAGGAGAGAAGGCAGCATGGT
This sequence comes from Pinus albicaulis, assembly GCA_034641835.2. Lineage (NCBI taxonomy): Eukaryota > Viridiplantae > Streptophyta > Pinopsida > Pinales > Pinaceae > Pinus > Pinus albicaulis. Next base: position 502,735,944 of record CM076582.1, read on the forward strand.
AGATCTTATCTATCATATTTTGATGGTTCACTTGCCAGTTCAGCCAAAGCTTGGGTGGAGGAATTAGACACCTTTTTGCAACAGCACCAAATTTCAGAAAGTCAAGCTACCAGATTTGCAGTGCTACATATGAGAGGTAAGGCCTATGATTGGTGGATCTTTGAAAATTTTCCCTTGAATAATAATGGCATTACATCTTATGAAAATTTCACTAAGGAATTAGTGAATAGATTTGATGGGAGGATTCTTGAGACACACATGATGGGTTTGCACAAAGAAGGCCAAACAAAACCCTTACATGAAAATGCAATGCCTCTTCATAAAACAATGGAGAAGGCCAAAAATCTGAACCAAAACTTGCTGGAGAAGGAACTTTCATCTCACATCTTGAAGCAAGGGAGTATGGGGATCTCTTTCCCAAAGGAGGATCCAATCATTGAGAGGTTTCCCACTCACGTTGCAGATATTGAGGGCAACAACACTGTTAGATCTAGAGTTTATCTAGCACCTCATGCAGATGGAAGAGGAGCTTTTGCTCCACATAGAAGGATGCTTGCGTCTTTGCAAGGAAGTCCCCAGGATCTCATGTATGGAGATCAAGGCACATCTCATGTTTTACCTATGCCATTGTTGAGGAGGTGTGGAACCTTGGAGACACAAGGAGCGAGTAGGGAGAAGGCCCAACATCATGAGATGAGGAGTACACATCCTTATTCATCTATGGAGATTGATGCACCTAAGGAGGTGATTGGATTGCGCAGTGGAAACATGGAGGGTTATCTCCATTCATCTATTCAGTCGTATCATGATAATGATGTCTCATTGCATTGAGACATTTTGTAGGAAGATCCTCAGGATCTCATGTGTGGAGATCCAGGCACAATTCATGTGCCATTATTGGAGAGGTGTGAAGCCATGGAGTCAGAAGGAGGAGATGGGGAGAAGAACCAACAGCGTGAGTTGAGGAGTACTCACCCATATCCATTTTTGGAGGTTATTGCACTAAGGAGGGAGGCTAGATTGTGCAGTTGGGGCATGGACATAAGTGTTCATCCATATGTTCAGTCTTCTCTTGATAGAGATGTCTAACCACATGGAGGAATTCCACCCAGGGGGGCACTAGTTCAGCAGAGGAGGATGGTTTCTTCACACTTAGAGGCACCACTCATTGATTCTATAGAGGAGGGGACCTTGGGAGAGCTTGAGACAGTAGTGGGAGCTTTGGATGGATTCATGATGGAGGGAGACATCTCCTCAACCTCATCTACACCTAATCTCATTGCATATTTTGTGTTGTGGCAAAAGCATCCTAGGAAGGATAGCAACCTTCCAATTTGTGACTTGGGCATAAGAGATGTGAAGGAGGAGGAAAACCATATGACAGATGTTCTTCATGAGGAACTACCAGCACTGTCATTATGGAGGATAGATCTGCATTGGAAATCCCAGCTATTGGTGGGATATTCCAATGATCCTTTCACTTGCAGGACATTCGATGATCAGCATAGGAGGAGATGCACCAACCATATGGATATGGGGGAATCAGCACAGCCACCCCTTTTTCCTTTATGTATGAGAGGAGATTCATCTATGAGTCCCTCAATTGATGTGAGCAGAGAACATGGTAAGGGTGTACATTGTTTTTCACATGCACATCTATATGATACATATATGTGTCCCTTGACCATACATATGCAGGAGAATACTCCGAGGAGGAGCATACATTTTGCTAGACCTCATGGTTTAGTGGGGGCCATAAGCATGTCTAATGGCCATCATCTTGGAGTACTTGGGGAGGATAGAGACCATGGAAGACATGATCAATTTTTCAGAAAGCATCATTTACCTTCCCCAAGCTTGTGAGGAGATTGATGCAACACACCGTTGGTTGAGAAGCCACAATTTATATCAGTCTCTATGGCAATGGAGCACTAAGTTGCAATGGTTACACTTGAGGGACCATTTTCCTTCCCATTTTTTACACATGGCAGCAAGCATGATGCTCCTATTTTCTCCCTATGATTCTATTGTTCATGCTTTTATGAGGAGCAGTTTTGAGGAGGAGACACATAGGATGGATGTGTCCATTGAGGGAGGAGTCCCTCACATCTTTTGCATTGCATGTTCTAATGGGAACATGAGAAATGATATGGCCACTACAATAGCAACAATGTTTTATTATGAGGTGAGACATATGAGAGGTATGAGACCATATGAGGATGATTCCTAACTCATCACATATGAGGATGTTTGGGCCAACATGTCTTGCAGCGTTGGGGGAGAGACCTTGGGAGGTCCAGCCTTCTTCTTGCCACTTGATGGCAACATTATTGTAGCCAAGGATCAGTAGAAACTCTACACTTATCTTAACTGGAGAGATGGACAACGTGGGGTAGACTATATTATCTACCATGTGCAGGTTTTCAACCCAACTTCTTTGCTGGAGCCAAAGGTGGATGACAGTTTTTCTCAGTTGCCTAGTTGGGAGGTGACTCAATTTTCATGGCACATAGCTTGGGGATGGATGGCCATATGGGGGAGATAATTACCATTAGATTTTAGACTCCATTCCTCAAGGAGGGACCTCTAGACACCACTTGCTATCTTCTTAAGCATTATACCTTGCATGATGATGGCTTGACAACTACTTGCATGCTAATGAGGAGCATTGTGGAGGATTGGATTGATGAGATAGCATCACTACACTTGGAGGGGATCATCATACAGGGATGCTACATGTAGAGGAGAAGAAGACATAGTCTATCCTTTCACTTGCTTGAGGGCAAGCAATCTTTGGGAGGGGAGGACTATAATGTTCCAAATTTTTGTAAATAATTTGGAACATTAATTTTTTCTCATATCATCTAGGAGATAAATAAAATGGGTGAGGAGACCCATTTTCATAAATAAAATTCCACATAAAGTGAGAAGGGATCTATGGAGTAGCCAATTTTTCACCTCCTAGTGTAAAAAGGGGGCAAACACATGAGGATGAAGTCATGTTGACCAAGTCAATAGCACAGCACAAGAGGGTGTAGCTTGCTTGGGAAGCCAGCGCAGTTAGAAAGGGAGGAAAATTCTAGAGAAATGAAACCCTAATAGGGTGGGTTCCATCGCATAGAGACATCATTTGCATATAAGGAGGATGAGGCATCCATAGAGAGCATGATTGAAGATTTGGACTTAGATTCTATTTGCAATCTCCAGTTGTTTAGCTAAATTGCAGTGCCTTTCGCACGAGGGATTCTTGTTTAGGAGTTCCTCTCCTCTCTTGAGTAGCTCAAGGGGGATTGCTCTTCATTTCTCCATATTCAGGCATTTTGGCATAGCTACTTCTTCATCTACAACGCAGTCACTGGGTTGTGTTGTAGGTGTGGCTATGGAGGAGATTCCACAAACCCATTCCTTGGATCATTTCTCATAGGAAGGAGTTCCTATTCTTTGGGAGGATCAGCAAGGAGGGTTTCTAGAGCTGATTTTCATATTTTGGTAGAAGGCCAAGCTTCTCCCATCATCATTAGCATAGTCCCTTCCATAGACTGTGTTATCTCAGAGTTTTTTGTAGTGGGGGTTTGCTCCACCATTTTGGAGGTAGATATTTCTTGTGCTGGGATCAGCCTTGCACTCAAGGAATCCATTGGAGGAGGTTGTTTCAGTTTGCCGGCCATATTCATTCTCCTCCTTCTATTGTATATTTTGAGTTGATGCAGCTACCTAGCAACTCTGACATTATTGTATTTTCATATTTTGTACATGTATTGTAAACAATCCTTTTAAGGATTGTGTATTAGTTTTATAGTAGTGTTTTCAGGGGTTGAGAGCATGCTCCCCCTCATTTCTTGAGCTATTATTGTAATATCATTTTATTATTATTTTACATGTTGCAGTGTCTCCATACGACTGCACAGTCATATCTAGGGTTCACATGTGTAGCAGTGTTCTATTGTACTTTTTCCTTGAGGATTGGTATTGTTCATATTGAGCATCATTCCCCTCAATATTTTGTATACATTTGCAGCTGCTATTATTATAATGATATGGCTATGAGTTCTCTGGCATTCAGAAGTTTGAGCAAGCTACTCTTCATGCTTATGTCTTGTATATTGCTGTAGCTCATTACCTTGAGCAAAATCTTCCTGAAGGAAGAAATATTTACATAGCTCTAGGAAAAGTCTGAGTAAGGGCCAGGAAGCCTCTGGTTCTCATCCTCTCTTTAGAGGTGAAATAACTGGTAAAATCCCTCTCAGTCGATCTCTGACATAGCCTTGTTAATATTTCCAACAAAGGAACATTTCAGCATTGAAAATGCTGCTAATTTCCATTTCAGAACATTACAGTAGAGAATCTCCAAGGGGGTTTGAGTATGAAGAAAGCCCTAGGTTTCTACATGATGGTTGTGAGCATGCAGCCACACAACATGATCCAAATTGTAGTTTTATACCCAGATTCACTGCAAGAGAGATGGAGGAAGAATATTCACCAAAGGAGGAGACTTTGGGTGACTATCTTCATGAGTATGAATATCAATCTTGGGGATTCAAGGAGCACTTGAAATTCCAAGAGTTTTGCCAACTCAAAGAGGAAAGAAGACCCGACAATCACAACAGAAGTAGAAGAGGTAGATTCTTTCTACCAAATTTTGATGGGTCGTCAACATGCACAGCCAAGGATTGTATAAAGCAACTAGACTCATACTTGCAGCTACATCAAGTCTCAGAAAAGGAATCCCTTAGGATAGCAGTGCTGCATCTTAAAGGTAAGGCTTATACTTGGTGGTTTTATGAATCTTCTTCATTTAATCATATAGCTACTTATGCAAGAATCACTAAGAGATTAGTGAAGAGATTTGATGGAAAACAATCTAAAACATATTTGATTGAGCTAGCAAAATATAAACACTCAAAACTTTTTCATGAGTTGGATAGATCCATTACAAAAACTCCACTTCATATTTCTATGAAGGGGGATACAAAATTGTATGATACCTTGACAAGGGAAAGATACCCATTGCAGGAAGAGCTTCCTTCTCAAAAATAAGGCATAGAGATTCCTCCTTCAAGGGAAGACCAAGATCTAGGGTCTCACATTGTTGATGAGGTATTTTCAAATATTGATGAGGAGAAATAGCAAAGAGAAAGTAACAGTGTTGTCACTTTAGGTGGAGGACCATCACCTCATGAGGGTGCACATGAAGCTATTTCTTCAATTAGAGGAGCTTTTTCATATTTGAAAAAGGGTCCCAAGGAGAAGCATGTGATAGTAGTAATGGGCAGTAAGACCATGATGGAAGGAGGAGAAGAAAAGGCGGGTCAACATGAAAGGATGGAAATCATGCACCCTTGTTTATTTGAAGGGGTCTATATACAAAAGAAGGAGACTAGTTTGCGCAGTAAAATGAAGGAAAAATCTGTCCACTCACCCATACATTCTACTTTAGACTTTTATGTCTAATATCATGGAGGCATTCCACCAGGGAGACCACCAGATCAGGAGATGAGAGACATCTCACCACTCATTTATCCAAGATGGGTGAGAAGCTTGGGAGGATTTGGCAGAATGCAGAGAGTCTTGGGTAGGCTCAAGGAGGAGGGATAAATTCTCCCAATATCACCATTACCCACTCTCATCAGCTATTCTGCACTGGGAGAAGATGTTTCTGAGATGGAGGATGGCACCATCATGGTGCAAGGAGACCACTCCATGGTAGTGGAGAACAGGAGGATACTTCCACATAGGGAGGAATATTTCCCATTTTGTACAGGAGGGTGGCAACTCGTGCATGCATTGGCAAGACTTAGGAGATTTTCTAGAGGTGATAGCTTCCTATGGAAGACTAACCTCCAAAATCTTCCACCCCACTTGAGCATGAGCAGCTACAGGAGATGCAGTAGGAACATGTTAGCAGCATACCGGTTCTTGAATTTGGCATAAAATATGTCAAGGAAGAAGGAAACCATATGGTAGGGGCTGCATAGTAGATATTAGCATATTTGTCATTAGAGAGTTTAGAGCCTTATTGGAGATCAGAGCTATTGGTGGAATACTCCAAGGATCTCTTTACATGCAGGATACTTGATGAATAGTTACCAGATGGAGGATACACAAGGAGAGATGGGGTCATATTTTATCAGGATAGGATCTACTTGGCTAGAGCCTCAAAGCTCAAGGACAAACTACTACATGCAGTATATGATATATTTCTTTCCAATCCCACTGGTTTCATCAGAGCATGCCATACTATCTTGGAGGGATTCATGTGGGAAGGCTTCACAAAGGAGATGCAATATCATATGAGGAAGTGCATGGATTTTTTGTAGGGTGAGGAGAAACCTAACTCTTGGAAAGAGTCATCATCACCACCTCCTTACTCATTGGGTGTGAGAGGGAGCTCATCCATGAGCTACCTCACTAGCTTGAACCAAGTGTATGGTAAGGATTTTATTTCTGAGCATCATGTTATACTTACTATATACTTGCATTTTCCTGACACTCATGTACAGGGCATTGATCCAAGAGGGGACACTCTTTCTTATTGTCTTCATGGGCTACTTGGGGCCATGAGCAATGATGATGTTCACCATTCCATAGAATATTTTGGGGAGGTGATGTATTCTTCATGGTATGATTCATTAACACCAACCATCATACACCTTCTCCAAGCATACAAGAAGAATGGGGCATCAAACAAGTGGTGGGGGAAACACTTGTTCTATAATATTCTATGGCTGTTAGGAGAAAAACTGTACTGGTTTCACTTGAGGGACCATTTTCCTTCTCCCTGACTACATATGGCAGCTAGCATGACCTTAATTATGATTCCATATGCTGATGATGTTCTTACCTTTGTTGGGAACATGGTTGGAGGAGAGACACATTGGTTGGATGTGTCCATGGGGAATGAAAATTCCCACACCTTTTATGCTTCATGCTTTAAGAGGAGCATGGGAGATGATATGGAAACTATAGTAGATCACTTGTTTCTTTATGAGGTGGGCCATATGATTGTTTGGAGAACTTGGGATATGCCTCTCATGAACAATTGGGAGGAACTTCTCTATGAATTACCATGTTGGAAGGTGATAAATTTCATTTGGATGATAGCATGGAGATGGGAGTCCCTCATTGGGAATGAGATCCCCTATTCTTGTCATCACTCCTACCTTGAGGAGGCCATTAGACAGCAAGAAGGATTCCTTATAGACCTTCCATTTTCTCATGATGAGATCCATTTGGTTTATCCACCAAAGGCTAACTTGCACATATGGGAGGAACCATTGGGAGGCAGAATTGTTGTAGAATATTTGAAGAAATGGTGGAGACTATTTGATGACGAGGCCAAAAGAGGAGGAGGGGATAATTTTTCTCCACTTTTACATTTTCTTGAGGACAAGCAACATTTTGGAGGGGAGGACTATAATATTCCTAAAATTTAACTTTTATCTAAATGGAATATTATAGATTATTTTGTCACTAGGTAGCTGAATAAATGGGTGGGGAGGCCCATAAATCTCCTTAGCAGCAATAAAAACACTTGAAGTGTGAAAGGAGACCTTCTAAGAAGCTAAATAAAGCACCTTTGAGTATGAAGAGGGGTTGGTTCGTGTTGAATAGGCCAACTTTGACCAAGTCAACAACGCTATTATTGAGGAGTGGACATTAAATGAGGAATAACGCAGTTTTGGAGGGAGATTGATTGCATGGAGGAAATGACCCAATTGAATGGGGCCAAGGGCAAGGAACCTCATAATCTATATAAGGAAGAGGATGGCATCCATATGGGTTATGTTTAGATTATTATTTTGTATGTGGTCTGTTTAGACTTCTTACATTCTTCAACTATTTAGTTGAGATTTATGTGCTGTTAAGCACCGAGTGTTCCTGAGAGGGAATCCCACCTCTTTCCTTGATAGGCCTCTTGGAAGAGAATTTCATTTCATTTCCACATTCAGGCCTAAGGCCATGCTACAAATTTCTTCATTGGTGCAATTTTTGTAGGATATTGTGCTGTGTTGTAGGGTGCAACAGTGGAGAATTAGATTGGGTGTCTCCAAAAATATTTTTTCAATGGAGGAAGGTTTCCATCCATTGGAAGGCCTGTAAAGAAGCCCCTTGAGCTTTACTAACACATTTAGCAGTGGAATAAGGAGCATTTATCCCCTGCAGTGTAGTTTCAGCCCAGATCTACATTATTTTAGGGAGGAGTTGCAGGGGTAGTTGTAGTGGTTGTTTGGGAGGTGATTTCTTCAGTGGAGGAGCCATTCTTTCATCTGGAGGATATATTAGAGAAGAGCTCTATTTTTCTACGTCAAATTCAGCCATATCTTCTCATTTATTTTGTTGCAACATATCTTCGTCCCTAGGGCTACAACTTACACTGGCACATTGTGTGCAATTTTCTGGAAACCCTCTTGGGTTGTCTTGGAAAGCTGATCTAGTGCATGTATCTGTATGTTTAGATTCTATTGGGGCCTATATTAGTATTTTTACATCATTTTATCATCTCGATCTATAGTTATACCCAATATTACCGTGTTGTAGTTACTCTCCGGCATTTTGTTTTTTACAACAATTCATATTTGAGAGTGATTTCTTATGGGAGGTTGGTTTCCTCATTGTATATGATCTATGCCACACTATTTTGCGTTGATTTTTTGTTCTAAATACATAATTTTATGACTCCATATTGGTCTCATGGTTTCATGTGTTAAATAATTGTTGCTACTTTCATTTTATGAGCTATATTGTTTCATTTCCCATTCGGGAATATTACAAATTGGCACCTGAAAAGGAGAAAAGTAGTGATACTACTAATATGATGATCCTTTGAAACTTTGATGGAAATATATACTCTGGAAGCTAACATGGTCTATCTATGTAATGAAGGGCTAGAAAACTCATGTTCAAACACATTATCGCACAATTCATTTATAGTCTTATGATGGTATATCTTTCTACACTCTCGAGTAGTATCTTCCCTTGACATAAGGATATAGGAATAAAGAGTATTAATTGTATTGGCATTCCTTTTAATTCTCACACCATCCCTAAATCTTAAGGAGTTAATGAGCCTCCCTTCATGTATAAAGAACAAGAAAATATTATGTTTATATGAAAATTTTTAAGAGAGAATAGGGGGTCTCATCACGAGCCAACGTACCATGATCATATGGATTTAATAGGTGACATGCCAACAATGACCAACACACCAGGGTAATTACCTTCTCTACAACTTAAATTTCTTGAATGGAAGGAGGTCTTATCACGATCCGACCTGATCACTCTGTTACAATTCTAGTGAGTGGCATTGTGACCATCTGGCCACCATACCAGCACAGTGGTCTCTCCATAAAACAAGAAAAGTTCCTACTTTTCAAAAAGAAATACTATGTTTATATGTAAATTTTTAAGAGAGAATAGGGGGTCTCATCACAAACCATCCTACCATGAACATAGGGGTTTAACAAGTTACATGCCCAAAATGGCTAACACACCAGTGTAGTGACCTTCTCGATAGCTCAAATTGCTTGGAGGACAAGAGGTATCATCACGAGCTGACATGATCACTTTGTTACAACCCCAGTGAGTGGCACCTTAGCTATCTAGGCACCTCAACAGCACGGTGATCTCTCCATAAAATTGTAAAAATATCTAGTTTTACATAAGAGGATTCTGGCTCATTTTCGAGTTAAAATAGCAGCCTTGTCGAGGCTATGAATGCTTGCTGGCAGTAGTGGATCTACTTGTGGTATGGGAGTATTTTTCTAACAATAGACAATTACTTTTATAAGCCTTATTTCCTATTTTATCCATTCTCGAGATAAATGCACTACTCAAATAAGTGTTAACACTATCTACCCGCATAATTAACTATGAATGAATTATCCTTTCATGTTTGAGTTAAGGATTATGAATTATCCAATCATAATCCATCACTTTCATGCTTCCGTCATGCTACACCATCAAAATAAGGACATCCTATCATAATAATTGCAATACCATTTTTCTCCCTTCCTTCGGTCATTTCCACCTAATGTACACTTGTGATAATTACTAATTGTGACCTTTTCATCGCATGCATTCATGATTGTTGCAATCTCTCCTCTTTTCTTGAGCTCCAAGACCACGAATTCCCTTCTCTCATACAACTATGATTACTTATTTTTGACCTTTCCCTCGTATGCATTCATGATTGCTGCAATCTCTCTTCTACTTAAGGACATGGATGCCCCTCTCCTGAGAGAAGGGGTGTAAATATCCATAATGAATAAGCATGTGAATTCCCCCACAAATTCCTTTGGATACAATGATGGGACTAAAAAATCATTGCATTTACGATATGAGGTTACATGCATTTATGACATAAGGTTGCAATTTTTTTCTCTCGCATGTAGTGTTTGTTTTAATCAACAGGGCTAGAAGAAATGCAGACATAAGGAGAAATTAGTTCATATAAAACATCAGCCATGGGAGGGAATTCTCTCTAAAATGAACCCACAACCTTCTAAATCTCAGAAGTAGCTCGCACCATTCTCCAGCAAGTTGGTTGGTTTCCATATCTACACAAAATGCAAGGGTTTGACACAAAAATGGTAGTTGAATTCCTGCAAAACCTAAGGGATGGACATACTAAACTCAGAGGAAGGATTATACTGGTCACAGAGGATATCATTGCTGAGGTCTCTGAGCTATCAATAGAGGGAGAGAGATGGACCGAAAAACACATTCTTCTATGAGAACCAATCTCAGCATACCAGGACCTAGGAGAACCATTGGAACGGAAAGGAAAGGGGATTAACCATGCATCCTTACAACAACCTTGGCAAGAATTGGTAGCGCTCATTCAAAGATACATCACATGCAATGGACGCCAAGACATGTTAAAACCCCTCCAAATTAAAATGTCAGTTGTTTTCAAATGAAAAAATTCAATTAATCTACCTTCTTTCTTGAATTCTGTATTTCACAATACTGGTGTTCGAATTAGAAAAGAAAAACCCCCCAAGTAGTCGTTAGCCACCATGGCTTGATCAAATTAATCATCATTCATGAGTTAGACAAACAACAGACATCTTGGGACATCTTTGTTAATCCTGCCCTACATGCCCCTAAGGAAAACCCTATCAAAAAATAAATTGAACTTCCTAGAATAAACATACCCGGGAGAGAAAGAGGGAAAAGGGCCCATGTTTTGACCTCAGATCGAGGGAAATGAAGACGACCCAAAAGGCTGCAATTATGGCAAGACACCTATGAATTACCAAATGAGGCAGAACCATCCCATAAACCACCTTCAAGCCCTTAAAATATTCCCTTACAAGACTATGAAGAAGAAATGGCTCGAGTTCTAGAGAAAATGAGGGCATCTCGTGAAATTAGAAGCCCCTCTAAACAAGATGAGGAGTAGAGGGGGCTAGTTGAATTAATCTACCACCACTAGTAGCTTTGGCCACATTGAAATATTACCCCAACATGATTAATTATAGGTTTTAAGGGTTTTATCTCCCCTCGAGAGTGAATGGGTGATTAGGGAAGACCGGACAGAAGGGATATCCGAATCTATAAATTAGTCGGGAGACACCATCCCATTAGAACAAAACACAAGCATGGAGACAGTCCCCCTAACACCTGAAGGGAAAATTCTCTCACGCAGTCAGGACGTTAATAAAGAAATAAACTCTCGAGGACAGGAAGGAAATATCATCATCGATAACCTTAGAGCTAGCACCACCATTCCTGAAATTGAGGCCACTGCTCCTTCTTCCCTTGCGAAAACCTTTCTAGAAGAGAAATCAACAAAAAATAAGTTAAGGAAAATGAGTAGGAATTGCAAGAGGCTGAGAAAGATGATCAAACAACTGAAGAAACAGTTTCAGGAGGCGAGCAAGGCTCAAAAACCTAAGAAGGAATCGGCTACCATGGAAACCCAAATAGATTTTGCTACCCTATTGGTACAAACTACTGAGATTTCTATACAAAATGACCTAGCAGACACTACTGAAGCTTCCATGCAGACTAGTCTAGAACTTATAGAAGAGAAGGAAACTCAAATGGAGGAGACACCTGCCTACACTCCCCTAGTAGAAAAGGTTGCCAATAAGAAATTGCATAGTGAATTACTTCAAATCCGACATGAATTGGCCCAGTGCAGAAAGGAAGCAGTGCCCTTACATTAAAATCAGGCACTACTAAATAAATTTAAAGTCCTTTCTGCAACTGAGGATGAAACATTTTCGCAACTCAGGGAAGAAAGGATGAAATTAAGGAAAGCAAACGATCAGAAGGAACAAGTTAAGAAGAAAACTAGTATGGTTTTCTCTCTTTACTCTGATGTAATAAATTGCAGGGCACCAACTACCAAATATGCTCTATTCTTAGTAGAATGGTATTTATTATTGAAATTCAAGGCTGTCAGGGTAGGGAAGCCCACCAGTTTTAAAATTGTTGAGGAAATTTTCTAGTGTTGCAATGAGCAGGATGAGAAGGTGGAACAAGTTAAGAAGAAAACTAGTATGGTTTGCTCTCTTTACTCTGATGTAATAACTTGCAGGGCACCAGCTACCAACTATGCTCTATTCTTAGTAGAATGGTATTTATTGTTGAATGTCAAGGCTGTCAGGGCAGGGAAGCCCACCAGTTTTAAAATTGTTGAGGAATTTTTCCAGTGTTGCAATGAGCAGGATGGGAAGGTCCAACATCTTTTGTGTGAGTTATATTTTCACAATTTATTTCTAGAAGAGGATAGGGACAATAATCCCAACCCCTTCATAGGGGAAATTCAGTTCCAAGCCTTCCTATCTTTTGCCAAGAACCAGAATCAGTGGGCTAAAGCCTACAACACCTTTCAGAAGAGAGAGCATGGCCTAGACCTATGGGTTAGGGGGGAACCTACTAAACCCCTATACCTATTCACCCAGCATAAGAAATTCATATAGGGGAAAGGAGTGATATCCAAACTGGGACCTATCCATAAGGATATAGTGTAGCATGGGTAGAATTACTTCGAGAAAAGTCAGGAAGAAGCATTAGTAGCAGCCAAATAGAGATGGTTGGCCTCTACAAACAATGTGAAGAATAGAGAGCCATTTGGATACATGAACTTCAAAGTTGCTGCTTCTAGGTTCCTTGAACATGGGCCCTACATAGATACGGTTCATATATAGGTGCCCCCTCATCTGGTACCCCCTTGAGGACTATCATCATGATTATGAGTTTCCAGAGGGTCACACGAACTCATCCTTTGAAAATATCGGACAAAGACATGGTTTGAGACTCTATAAAGAGGAGGTATACCCTGCATATTCTCTAACCCAGTTACACCTCAACCATTTCTTTTCACAAGGACCTGCAAAAAGGTAAGCAAGGGAGTATGTTGCACCAAGGAGAAGGTACGTTTCACCCCATCTTTACCACGATTTGTTATTTACTTTTATGAATTCTCCCTTCATCTTAGCAATAAATTAAAGGGAAATAACATAAAGCCAAGGTAGAGTGAACTAATGATAAAAGGACTATTTAATAACATAATAAATGACTTGTCGTGTATTTATTGATAGGGAACCAAGGAAGTTGAAATGCATATGACAAGGGAGGTAAATAGGGTCATAATGGCTCCTATAGATCGGCAGAAGATGGAGAGGCAAATCAACACTTAAAGTACTCAAACGATAGCCACAAAGCAGCAAGGTCCCATATGGAAAGAATCTGTTACTACTTTCGAATCCGCCTTTAAAAGGTCAAAGATGAACAAGATAGAGATATATATCTATATCGATTTTTCTCTGTGATAGATGTACTGGGACAAAATCATCAAATTGTATTAATGTATTACTCTGCAGCTTAATAAAGAATCTGGCATTTTTTGAATAGATAATCTCTGAGAATTCCTTAGCAGTAGGATTCTATGGCTTTGGGCCCAAGCCTACGACCTTCACTGTTATCTCTATGTTATACGTTTATTTACAAAATTTTTGTTTCTAGTTATTTAATGCATTTCATAAGATATCATTTAATTGGTTAATTGTGAACGTAATATGCTACAACTTCCTCTTTCATTAGACTAGTTCACTATTCATGTCTTCTTGCTTAAAATCCCTGCTCTCATAATTATTTAAATGCTTTCATCATTATTCAATGATTTTGTAATGGTTTGATTAGTTTTAACATGATTTCTATTCAATTCTGCATGTAGTTAATGTTGGATCTTTTCATTATCATTATGAGTGTTTGTTTGTTGTTTCATTTAGAAGGTTTTCATTAGTTGATTAAAAGAGAATTCCATTGCAAAATTTATAATAATCAATTGTTGTTCAATTTATTCGAGTTGTTGTTCAATTCATTATGATTGTTGTTCAATTCATTAAGGTACGTTGTTCAATTGTAGTCTATTATTTTCAGTCTGGAGTAGCTATTTTTGCATAGGGTAGAACAGAGTTAGCTCCCTTGAATATTCAAAAGAATTATATAACTCACTTCCAAATCGACTTGATTTAACTTCGAGAATTAGATAGTATTCCTTATGATAATTTAGAGTAGTTGTCCTCCGATGTCACTTGCATATACTATGCTTCCACACTTGAAATAACAAGACTTACCTTGGGTTGATAATTAAATATGAATCATTGAGGTTACCTGTAACAGTCACCTTTATGACCCAACACCTATGCATAAGTATATGCCCAAAATACAAACATAAAAACCCCTCTTAGTGAAGGCAGTACTTTTACCACCTGGAACTAGCTTCAATCCAAGATTAGAATCCCACAACGAATCTAATACCATGTATACTCCATATTATTTGGAATAATTCCCCTGGATTGAAATTGTCCTCAAATACCTACCATATTCAAACTTACTCCTAGAATCCTCCACTCTTTTTCATCCTATAAATTCATCTCATACCATGATACCTGTTACCACAAAATTGGATTTGATAGGCTGCTTGATCAGTCAACATCATGTAAATATTTCAAACTTAATCTTTTGACTGAGGCTTACCCTCCTCAGCCTGAGAGTGCTCTCTCAAGGGTTAATGATTTCGATAAAAATATAGATGGCTAACTCTATTTAGGTAATAGACAGATAAATGATAGATGTAGGTTGATAATCACATCAACATGTATACATTGGGCTTATGGAATCAAAGCAATTCATTCATTTAGTGAATATACTTAACATGGAAGTTGAGGCATATCAAAGTTTTAGTCATAAGGTACACACACATGAAACTGTAAAAACACAGTCAGTTCATTTATATAGGAAGTCAGAGCATCAAAAAGATGAATTTTGAGTAATATAGATGAACACCACTGCAAATGAAACATATAAGAGATGAAAATAGAATAGGAAACACTAAAAATCCTTTTGAATCTCAAGTTGGTCAAGTAGAAAATCTCTGTATTAGCTAAAAACCAGTCAATTCACAACAAGCACAGTTTTTTCAAAAATGTCCAACCCTTGAAAAATTCGACCTCTTGGTCTTTAATAGACATCTGACAACATGGGATGATCTGCCTCTAGGCTAGATACATCGAATTTCTATTCCTTGACACCTTGCATAACAATAAAACATGGAATTTATTACAAAAAGACACTTATCCTACTTAACAGTCCTATTCTAAAAAGGACTCAAACTCCTTATCAATATCTATAACAACCTTATCTATTTAAATTTACATCATTTCCAAGTGTATCATCACATGGTCGAATCTAGATGATGGGCTTCATTTCTTCATTACCATTTTGCTAACCTCCACCAAAATAGGAAACAATATCGTGTTTTTTAGGTATAAGATATTTTGCATTCTTTGAACATTTTGACCATCATGTACTCTTCATTCCATGGTCCTTAGCTGTTGAAATTTGGCTTAACATGTCCCATCACTCTTTCCTAACCTCCAACTGTCCAAAACCACTTCAAAACTGTTAAAAAAGGATGTAATGTCTTGCGCTATGAAAACACAACAGTTTCGTAGCGCTTTCTGTAGCGCTTCCATTTCAAGCCTTTATTCTCCAAAAACTTGATTCCTTTCTCTTGCATTATTTTAATTACCTTTCAAAAAATCCTTCATATAAATTTCAGCTCTAAATCCATCTTTTAACACCTTAAAATCTGACCAAAAGAAGCAAAAAAGGTTGCTACAATAGTTTTGTAGCACTTTTCTGCTTTTTTACACTGAATGTGCTACGAAACTACTGAGTATGCAGATTTTTCAGAAATTTGCCAAGTAAAACTGTATTTTTTCCCAAAAACATAAAATATACCTGTCATCATCATCTACAAACCATACAAACCATAAACCAACTTCATTTTAGCTTCCTTAAGGTATTTCTTGCAGATTTCTCCTATTTTTTTCCTGAAAAATAGGTCTTGGGACAAAGCCTATATCTCCTAATACATGACGTATTTTGAGAAACTGAAGGAGGTTTTATAGGCCATTATGTATTGAATAAACACCCCCCTTGGGTTTTTGAAACACATCTCCTATTTTCCATAAACTTCCTTTGAAAAAAATGTGTAAAAATGGAAAATTTTGTTTTCTGAACATAAGGCTTCAAAGAAAGCCTTGTATAGCCCAACTGGTAATACCTGTGAGAAAAGTGAGAGAGGTTATTGTTGTTTTCTTTGTTTTGGAAAATAAACTCTATCATTTTCTTACAATTCACTTTCATTTTCTCATAAACCTCATTTTTAATTGATTGCTCAAAACTAGAAAACAGAGTTTTGCTTCATATTTTTCTACGAAACTTTCAGCAGTTTCGTACTGCTTTCTACCTTTTTTACACTGAATGCGCTATAAAAATAGGGATTATTGGTTTATTAGGCATTTTTGGCACAAAAAATTTAGGAAATGAAATGAATCCTAAAATGATGAATGATTTGACAGGAAGGACTTTTAAAAATGAGTTTGTTTAAACCTTATGGTAGGATCAAACTATAAACAATTTAATGCTTCCCTTGGTCAAACATAAAATGACTCCTAAAACCCTATTTTGACCCATGAACATAACTAATCTTGTAAAAGTGATGTTTTGAATTTTTTGAGTGATAACAGTACCATCTTGAAAAAAATGGAAGGATTAATTGATTGGTCCTTCCCTCCTAAACCTAGGGCTAAATCCTTGTACTATTCTCAATCTATAAAGCTTCCCATTCCTTTTTCTCTATCACTGCCTTTTTCTTTCCATAGCTAGAATATCCTAGCACTATATCATATATAAGTTGACCTCTCTAACTGTAACTTGATGACCATAATTAGAGATAAATACCATGGATTTTATCATTGTCTATTAATATTGGAACTTTATAGAATATCTCGTTCTTCTTTATCATGGAAACTAAGAAAAAAATTGATGTTGGTTTTGGCACCCATAACATGTCATTCACTTTCAACATGCCTCATGACTCAAGTGGGAATACCATTATCCCAAATATCTTCACTACATGTGTGATATCAAGAACAAACCCCGCATGAATCTCCATGTTCCAATATGTCAAGTTTCCAAATATATCCCATGATCATGTCACATGATGTGTGTCTCCATTATCTAATATCCATGCACCAACAAGTACAATGCTTAATAAAATGTAGGAAATGAGTGTGAATTCTATCTCAAGCATCCTAGAAAATTATTTATTCTTAGCTTCTATTAATACAACTTCAAATTATTATGTACCTTTTCTTCCCCTATTCCTCTATTGAAACTATGATACATCATATCCTATATTATGACATGTAATCTTATTTTATTTAAGAAAATTCCTTCTTATTCATCAGCTATCAGGTTAGCTCCTCATTCTTGTTTCTTAAATCTTTTCCTTTACTCTTCATTACAGTATTGGAAAAGATAAAAATTATCAGCATCACTCTCGTATCAACCTCCTAATAGAGATTCCTACCAAATATCCTCCTAGAACAAATGAGCCCATAGTATTTTCAAATTAGGAAGTCTCTCTAGATTCACAGTGCCCTTGATGAAAGGATTCAATGGCTTGGTGAAGCCATTTAGGGCCATCCCTACCATCTCTCTAGTTTTTGAAACCTCACTAGGCTACATCCAACTGATCAAGAATTTGTGTGATATTTGTTATATACAATATCATTATATTTGATTTGTTCATCTTCGTTTTCTTGATATTTTCTACGAATATCATATTCCAGTTAGTAATATTACTTTAGTATAACTTTGTTAGAGCCTCCAACACCTCCCTTGTTGTGTTATTCTTTGTTAGTTAACGAATCATATGATCCTTCACTACATCCAAGGTAATATTTATAGATTTCACATTATTTTGATTATGGATGGCTAGATGTATAACATCTATAGGCAAGGTGAATTTGGTGTTATAAAAGTCCCATATTCCATTCTCCATGAGTATCACTAAAATAGTTTCCTTCAATGGAATGAATTTATAAGCACCCTCCAACCTATCGTCAAACATTAAACTAGCTCTATTCATATCTTAATTATATACTTAACTAAAAAAAATATTATTTGTCCTTTAAGGACCAACTAAATTAATTTTCTAAAAAACATTTTAATATTATGCTCTCCCTATCTCCCTTTAAGGTTTGAACTCCATGAATGCTACTATAAAACATGCTAAACTCATACACTCTATATGGACTATGTCGGATAGCCACACTAACTACTACTAGCTCTATTGTACACTATTGGCTCATGATTATAATGGTAGATCCCCTTCCAAATTACTTTTCAACCTCTTGCAGTTATTTTTTGACTTTATACAAACATAACCATGCCCCTACATATCTTCAACCTATCTCCACTTCCTAGAATTTAGCGCATACAATTGTGGCAGTTGTAGTTAATCCCATGTGATGGAATCCTATTTTCCTCTTCTTACGTTAACCTAATTCACAAGGTTGAAATTCACAATGGATGATGGATTCTTAGTACTGGCTCCCTTTGAAAATTGGTTGGTGTCTGTGAACCACATACTTTGTCGACCACTATAAAATCAACCACTATCACATGC
Organism: Pinus albicaulis; assembly: GCA_034641835.2. NCBI lineage: Eukaryota > Viridiplantae > Streptophyta > Pinopsida > Pinales > Pinaceae > Pinus > Pinus albicaulis. The sequence continues at coordinate 502,754,941 of CM076582.1, forward strand.
TACATTTCACTTCCTCACTCTCGATCGTCTCCTCTTGCTTTGTTATGACTATCTCTGAAAGCTAGACCCTCAACCTTGCATCATTTCTTTTATGTCTTGTCTTCTCTCCTCGTGCACGTGGTTAACATGCTTCAAACCAAGCTCTTGAAGATCGGTTGGTAGTTGGTCTCTTCTCCAACTATGTCTTCTCCCATTTTTCCCCTGGAAGATGGCCTCCTTTCCCTAAAACCCTCTTATGAACACTCAACATTATTTCTTAATGTTGTTTCTAGTGCTATTACTATGGCCTCACTTGTGCCTCCTTTCCATCCCATGTGACCACCATATTTGATAGTTACTAGTGTGATTATTGTACTTGTAAGATCTACCTAAAATCTGTAGGGTTGGTCAAATGATGGTTGGTCCACAGTTTTTTGCAATCAAAACCACCGTCCAACGTTTTTTTTAAATTATTTGTTATTTATTTTTAGTCTTTCACTTTGGCCAACAGCCTATTTTTTTTTTTTCCCACTATATTTAGTCATTGCATTGTACTACCCAAAAATAATTGAATGAGTTATTAGTTGTGTCTACATAAAACCTTGTGATTCTCTTGGTTTTCCTATGGTCATATTTTACCATACATTGTATGTCCTGCAATCATAACATTTGAATAAAAATGTGCCTAGTATGGTTGTCGAATCCTATATAATTCATATATTTGTTCCTTAGAGTTTACATTTTGGTACCATGTTAATTACTAAACCTAGAAACTTAGAAATTAATTCCTCACAAGTTTACATTTACCGAGTAAAAGCAAAATTGAGTTCTTAACAAAATATTTAGAGAAAGTAATAAAATTACTAATCTCACATAGGCATAAACCTACAAATTTATACCCAATCAAAAAATCTTTGTTTCATTAGTCAAAAATTACTTGGGCTTTCTTACTAGGAAAATGGCCCAAAGTGAGGAAAATAAATCCAATAATCCAAATCTAATCTAGCTTATCAATCCTTAGACCTATATGATTTGGGTCTCCCTACATCCCCCTTGCACCTTCCTTGACCCTAGCATACTTGAGTATAATTCCTTCTCCATCTACTACTATGATGCCTTTCTTAATGCCTCTGGCCACTATGGATTTTTTTTTTCTCCCTTGGCATAGTCATTCTTTAATAAGCCCGATATATGAATGAATCCACAACCCCAATCACCAAAATGATTGATGAATACTATTATAACATTCCTCACTTGATATTGATAGTTTAAATTAATCCAATTTGCTAATTTAAATAAAATTTTCATTATATTAAAATAAGCTCACTTTTTCCTTATAAAATAAATTAATTAACTATTAAAGCAATTACTAAGTCTCAAGGGACTAGTTCTCACTACTACAACACCCGCCAATGTTTGGCCTACATTCAAATTTCGATCCTATCTTTAACCATGTGAATTGTTGTTTCTATCTTTTGGAGTCATATCATACTTTCTTCCTAAGATTCTAAGTCCCTTTGTGAAGGAATTCCAAGTGTCATCTTTTGTTAAGGGAAGTGTCATCTTTTGCGAAAGGGCATCATGACACACTTTTAATAGGTAGCTTCGATGCTTTCCCTTACAATAATGGATTCTAGCTATCATAGGGATTTGCATTGGACTCCCCGCTACCAAGATTTGGTTTTATAGACAACCTATTTTTGAAATAAATGAAGTGAAAAAAAATTGTAGTGAGAACTGGATTAGGGAGAAATTAAACTGAGGACTTTACCTTGTGGGCCAATTTTCATAATAGTACATAAAAATAATAGGCCTGTTGAATGTGTATCAACTAAAAAGATTTATAAAGTGTAAAACATAAAAATTGGTGCCCCCTTTCTAAGATTGATGATTCACTAGACTAGTTCCAACATACCAAGTATTTCGCGAGTTAGATCTTAAATTAGTATAACACTAGATAATTTTAAACATAAAACACCTATAAGACTACCTTCAAGATAATTCAAGGTATGTATGAATGTTTGGTCATGAATTTTTGTTTATGTAATTCAATAGCTACATTTAAGTGATTGGCATTGTGTCCCTGTTAGACACATTTGTAATAGTCTAAATGGACTGCATACTTGTTCAAGACTCTATGTGATGATCACATCTCATATGTCATGAAAGTGTTAGATTGAAAAATCATTATTTTCTAGAAATACTCAAGAAATGTGAATTTTCTCCATAATCATTATTATATTTATGGTGCATGACTACACGAGAACTCAAGATAGACCCTTCAATGATCGGCTTCATCATGATGTGACAAGTTCCTACTAATGTCACTATTTAAGTTAAGGGTTTTTCTAGGGAGACACAATACCCATGGAAGTTCCTAATATCCTTTTTCATAGTAGTTGTGTCAATCAATGCCAAAACAACAAATGGTAGAAACTTATAGCGGGAAAATTCTCAATAAAAATATTTTGATAAGATAAAATGAAATGTTAGTTTATCACAAATGTTTACATTAGCCAACTTGTAGAAGCCTTTAAAATTGGAGAGAGATGAAACTTGGTATGTTATGGAAGAATATTCCATGCAAGGAGGTAAGATGGTATGCTATCATTCCAATATGTTTTATGGGGAGGTTTTAAACTACGCTATATATGATATGGATCTCTATGCCCTAGTCCAAGTTGTTAAGAAGCATGAGAAATATCCAATGGGAAAGGAATCCATTATATGCAGTAATCGCTAGCCATAATAACATTTGTATGGCAAGCCTAAGTTACAAGAAACTATACATTACAAATCGATGGGGTTTTCCGACGATTTAATCTAGTCATCAAATACAAGAAGGGACACAATAATGAGTTTTCATGCATGGATCACCAATAAGTTGGAAAACATGGAGCATTGATAATATTTATTACAATTAAGGAAGCAACATATTGAGTGCATATTTCCTTTTATTTACATTTGCATAACTAGAGAAAATAAAGTAGAGCATAGGATTCACCCTCTAGCTAAGTTTTCTCCTATATTGGATTTCCTCTAATACATTGCGCGTTCACTTATGTGGATGGTGTGTTCTTTTACTCATTTATTTAATTTTCAATTTTAGTTTTCAAAGCTCTAGATAATAAGCTAGTACATGGAATCTAAAAAAAATAAATTATAAACTAAGCTTTTGTATTATTAATGTGATTAATGTGATGAAACATTTTAGTGGAATATACATAAATAAATAAATATATATATATATATATATATATATATATATATATATTTGTATTAATTGAGTGGAAAATATACATTTAAGTGCATTTTCTTCCTTTTATTAAATAATTATATCATGAAATATTGGAGCATTGATTAGATCAATATTTGCAATTATTGCATATAGTTCAATTCAAGTTTAAATTGTGCATTATTAATTTACAATGATTCGATCTGAAATTGTTACATGCATTATTAATCATTTGGATGCACCCCTTAGACAGATTTATGCTCTACTTGGTTAGAGAAAATTAACAAGTTTATTTAGCTATGTCATAAGTTTATGAAAAAAGAGTTGTTCAAGTAACACTTACATGGGTTATTACAATAAATTTTGAGTGAATAAAATATGAAATTTAGGAAGTAGATAGGTGAATAAGAGATTATGTATCTTGATCAACTTCAAATCATAAAAGTAATTCAAAAATTTCCAAGGTGTAATTTTTTTTGAACCATTAAATGATCAACGGATGAAATTGTCTTTTAAGAGTTTTTGAAGTTCCTGACACACCGAATTTAATAGGAACACTAGGTAATCTAGATTGCATGACCTAACATACAAAAGATTGTACTCTTTGGATTTAATAAGTGAATCACTGAGAGTGCTACGCATTTTACGAAACTAGCCTAGCTTAGTCTACATGCTTTGACAAGAAGCGTAATTTTGACTTATTTTGTAACAATAGTGGATAATGGATTAGGATTGAAATATTACCTCATATAGGTGAAGAATGATTTTCCAATTTATGGTACTCCACCAAATTTGTTAATTTCTTAATGTATGATTTTTTTTTTAAAATTATTATTATTGCATTCTTTAAATATGATTTTATTTTTTATTTTTGTTAATTGTATTTAATTTTATAGTAGTTTAAATGTTTGTAGTGAGAATCAAAATTAAGACCATTTTGACATCTTAATAACATGGATAAGGGGATTGTACATAGAAATATACAAATGTAAGATTGTTAACTATGTAATTTGTTTCTAAATCTTCGTTTCTCATTATAATTATTATCCGAAATTTGTGATATATTTGAAGAGAACCACTTTCAGATATATATATATATATATATATATATATATATATATATATATAAAGCCTGAGGAATGGTGTGATAGGGGTGATGATATGTTTTCATTATTCCATGAATATCAAGGGTGCATTTTTTTTCAAAATGAAAAATATTTCTACGGTATGATTTTGCAAAGTATTTAGTTTATAATTTAATTTGTAAGATTTATTATAACCTCATTGCATAATATATATACTATATTTTTCATATCTCCATTGTTAGTGGAGATATCTTTTCCTTTGTACAAATCACAGTCTAAATGTCTATTAGAGGAATTTGAAGAGGAATTTGAAGAGGGTTAAGAATTATTGTAGAATATTGGCAAGGATAACTTATATTTTTCAAGAATTATTCATCAGTATTGTGAGGGAAAACAAATTATAATTTCAAGAAGGCTGATGTGCTTTCCATGATAGAAATAAATAAAATGACAATTTTATTTCTTAAACTCCAATTTTTATGAAATTGAATTTTCTTTGTTGTTATGTGGTGTTCATGGACGATTTATTAGAAATAAATTATCATAGAACATGGCTTAATATTGGGGGTCGGAACATGACTGTAGAAACCCTAATCTCCCATCTGCATGCAAAAAGTGTTATCTGTGCAACTGGAAGTCTCCAGTCGCACTCATGATGTGATTTGAGAGCGACTAGGGTTGAAATATTCCTATTCTATGTCTGTGACTAGTGACCACAACACTAAATAAGAGATGTGAGTTTCAAACCCTGCAATTTCACCTATGAGTGAACCTAATCTTTTGTAGATGAGCCTGAGACCTAGGTGAGCCAAGATCAAGATAAAAGAGTGTCTCATCATTGTGACTAAATGAGGTAGAGAGCACTTATATTTATAGCCTTCCAATGGGTTCACTTTTCTTTAGGGCCGACCTAATCTAATGTTTACATGTCTATACGGTCGACCTAATCCAATGTACATGAGTGAGTTCATAAATTCAAAAACAAATCTGCTTGTCCAAATGAGGTGATCTTTAGGTCAATTTTAGTTCCCTTGAAAAGAGTAATTCAATGCAATCATTATCTCTGTCATTTGAGCCATCCAAGGTAGAATTTGACAATATTTACATAATTTTAACACTCCCTTTCAACTAGGGATAATTCTACTTGCATCATATCAAATGTATACTTTCATCAACTCGTATCCAATCTAAAGTATCTCATCATATCTTATCATCATTGATTATATAAATTCATCTCTTGCTCATTCCTACTTATCTCTTGATTTTCCTTGCTCATATGTTGAACATTCTTGAATCTAGAAGAATAATTTTTCATCAGAGAGGAGCCTGAGCTACCACCCTCTATTCATTGGGCTACTACCCAGAATCTCTATGAGTGGGCTACTACCCAGAATCTCAGTCAATGGTATACTACCCTAAATATTGGCGGGGAGTCAGATTTACAACCCACATCATCATCAGAGAGCATATCATTAGGGATCACATCTCAACCTACAACCGTATCAGGGAACTACTACTCAACACAGAATATCATGGGGGATATAATACTATGACATTATATCGAGGGTAGAACATCACAAACCTGGAACCACATAGGGGAACAGATTCTCAACCCGAAATCACATAGGGGAGAAAATCTCAACCAGTCACCAAACATATTGTGTTGAATAAATGTGGCAGTTCATCTGTGGAACTTCGGTTTACGAATTACTCTCTCTACCTATTTTCCATACTAGGAATGATATTCCCAACAAGCCCTTCTTATGGGTATGATGCTCACTGGGGTATACTTTGCTTAGACCAAATAGGGGAGAAAAATCTCCGAGCCTATGAAGATAGAGGAGCAACATCTCAACCCTGGGTAACAAATAGGTTTAATCACCTATTGTCCAAAGATACATCAACCCTGGAGCCCTCTATCTCAATTCCGCACCCTAGGAGTTCAATCAGGGGAGGAAGACTTGGATCAATGTCCTCAATGAGCGATTCTCTCATCATACTCATATCTAGTATCAACTTGATCATAATGTAGCAATAAAAAATTTCTTCTGTTCATACAGGGAATCAAATCAAATATCATGTTTGACCATAAATTATCATATAAATAAAAATAGGATACCATATTGATCCTCCCTCTCAAAGAGGTGCTAACCACAAGCCTAAGCTTGTCTCTTACTGCTGCAATGTCTCAATGCATGAGAGTATCTGGGTCTAAACTATATAGATGTGATTCTCTACCAATCAGATCCCACTCTTTGTCATCACAATGTACCCATGTCATATCCAGATCATGCTCAAACAACTATCTAAGGAGCTTGTTCATCCTGCCTCACAGCTAGCCATGCTAGAAACATCACACTGATCCTTGGTTGTGCTATGGACCTATCATCCAGGATATCATGGAAGATATTATATTAAGGAAGCATCCAAATGTGATCATAAAAAATAATCCCAAACATCATTAGTATGTTCATGTAGCCACATATTGTAGGATGATTATCGCAGATCAAAATTTATATCTCATGCAAATATCTCGAAGGATGCCTGGTGGCAACTCTAAGTGAGTGAAGCAGCTCAATCTTGAATTGACTCAGGGTTCAATGCATATCATGTATATATAAAAATGGATGTTAAAAATGGAACATCAATGCTTCAATCAACTATCGATTTCCAAGTCAAGTTCAACGACATCTTGAAATTCATTTAAGGTGTCCAAGGATTTGCTTAGAAAATTTTCAATAGATTCACAATATAGATTATATTTTTCCAACTTTAGAAATCGATTCATTATGCCATGTTTTATCATATTGAGCTTTAGAATCCATATCCCTCTTGCTTAGATCATTAGAGGCTCATTACCTATAAATAGTAGACCATCAGTATATGAAACCAAAATCAAAATTAATTCCATACCTTGGAACACTTCTGAAGTAGAGGTTTGGATTAACATATCATCCTGACTTCATCAGATAACTGTCAGCACAGGAATATCTAGATAGGGGATCTTTCTTCATGAAATTCTTACTACAACCAAAACACTTTACCGAACTAACATGCTCAACCTTTTATAAATCAATATCTCAGTGTCAATTATTTAGACCAGGTGATAGGTAGAGCTCTTATCAAGTCATGGCATCATCTATTATCATGGCAACAAGTTGCCATCAACCACATAATATCAATCCAAACTTCATCAAGTCATTTTTATGTTCATAACACAAGTAATTTCTTTCAGTATATGAAAATACATACACCAAGGATAAGTCATGCAGGTTCCATAATATTGAATCATAACTATGAATAATTCAACCATTGTGTTTGGAACAAGGAGGCCAATACAAAACCATTATCGAATACCAATGCTAGTCATTGAAGGTCACTATTCCCACATAGCATTGTAATCAAGGAAAATCAATAATTTTCAAATCAAATCATTATTCAACAGTTCAAATCCAAATTTGCTATCATAATGATATCTATAGTGAAAGACATATCTCAATAATCAAGGCAAGTTCAAAGTCATTGTCAGGCATCATGTCAAAACTCTAAACACTACTTATCTATATCAATTAGCCAAATCATGTCAAAATATTGTAGCACAAACTTCAAATAGAATGGCATACCTATATGTATGTTCTCGTCAGCTACAAACAAAAGTTCATATTGTAGCAAATATTGAAACTTTCTTTCTCAATGATATTTCTGTAATCTATACCACATCTGTAGAACTGAAATCCTTAAGGAGAACACATTATTTGATGCATAATACTTCATTTTTGTGTGGTTTAAGCATAGTCGCACCCAAAGACCTTCCTCAGTGTTGTTGGGAGACTGCAGTCACACTCTCCAAGTTGTTATGTGAGCGACTAAGGTCAAATCAGCCCAGAACCTATATTATTTCCTTGGTCACACCCTTGAGCTTACATGCATGTGACTCGGAGGCTAAATTCACACCTGTAAGTCTACTTCCATGTGACTAAGGCTAAGAGCAAAGGAAAAAATCTCTTTCCTCAAATAAAAAATTTTCTACAAATAATGAGTGTCGTATATCTATCTCTTCATGACCCTAAATCATATTTCAATAGTAGATATAATGAAAATGATAGTAGGATAAGTTTCATTATGGAGAGGTTCTCCCTCTACATGGGAATACACTTCATTCATATTCATTCATTTCATCAACTTGTATATAATATTTTCATGCATCAGTAGATCTATTAGATCATAAAGTCATACATGTACCCATCATGGTCATAACACGATAACATCATTTACTACATCATCACATCATGACATCAATCTTTCATCAAGGGTTAGAATCACATGATAGGGTCAGGTGATAGGTGTGACATCATAATTCAAAGATCATGAACACTGTCACTTCTATTAAGTCAATCCATCAAGTTAGGGAATTCAGTTTTACCATATGCCATAGTACTAGTCACATAAAAACATAACCACGGTTAATGAAGGGTATAAAATTTCAATCTCATACTTATACTTCAGTCATCGTGGTTTCCATGCTTATCATGATCAATAGAATCAAGTTAGGTCATTCAACAAAAAATTACCAAAACAATAATAGTGTCAACTATTTTTCGATACTTTCATCATGTTCATATCAAGCGTTATCAATACCATTGTGTATATAAGTCAATGAGGTGAGCTTTTATATTAGGTTCATCATGTCTTATAATAAAGTATGCATTCCAAGTATCAAGTTACCATTTATTAGAATGACGGTGCTAGCTTTCTTCATAGAATCGATATATCCAAAAGAATAGATGTTAGCCAAACATCAAGCATACCAATATATCAAAGATCAACATTAAGTAGCCTCATAGAATTTAATAAGTTCATTATGACTAAAGAAGTAAAACACTTGTTCAATTCCAAGTGCATCATAAGTTCCAAATCATATGTATGCATGAGCCATTAGAGAAAGAGACATTCTCATCATACCTTGGGGCTTACCTTATCATCCAATATGTAGCTAAAACAAACCATCATACATACTTTGTGATGTTTAGATACCTAAGAAACTTCTTATTTTACATAGGCATCTTATATTTCTTGTCACATTTTTCATCAAGAGCCTCTTTTCCGATGCTAGACCTTTTTTTTCTTGCACTAGCCATGATCCTCAATAAGGATCCACTTCCCATATCTCATCAAGAAGTTAGGATTATTCAAATACTCAAATATATATGTAGGAAGTATAATTAATTATCAAAACAATAATCATATCAACAATTCTAAACAAAATTAAAAACATAAAAATCATAAGTCAATAGATACTTATCTTCAATAACAGATGATCCCCTCCCTCTTGAACCAACCTTCAAGAGCCATCGATATCAATTGTCCACATAACAATGTTTCCTTCAATCAAGTTTATCAACAACTAGGCCTACTAGAGATTATCCCATGTAGGGCATGAGCATGTTTATATTTTTCATGTTAGGGTTTCTATAATTCATATCTCAAATATTTTCCATAAACTAGGGTTTCTCTCAAACCCTAACCATCAAACACTAATGCACAAATTGCCTAAGGTTTTCTTCAAACCCTATAATTATTTTAGGTCTCCTCCATCTTCTTCTTTCTTCCATCAATGGTGTCATCATAGGGGTGATCTCCATGACTTTTCTTCAACCTATCTCTAAAACCTTGTTAATTTTTTCATAAGGTTATATTGTTCTTAACTTTCATAATTGCATTTCTTCATTAACACATTAAGTTCACCCATAACGTCATAAAATTATTTAGATTTAAATCATTATTATTCAACATATGAAACTATGTAGAAATAACAATATCATTATCATCAATGCAATGGAGCATAAAGGAACAATAGAAGAAACACATCCACACATAGAGACACCAGGATTGTTCGAAGACTAGGGAAAAAACCACTATGGGGAACACCCTTGAAAATTATTCTTCTTAAAGTTTCATCAAATGATTCAGCAAAATAGAGTAAAATGATCCATATATTCATCTATGAAACTCACCAACAAAACAACTATAAAATCCATGAAATAAACCCAACAATGTATATAATCAAAAATATGATTTGGATGTCTTAACTGAACTGTCATTGGCAGAAGTCAAATGCTGAACCCTACGGTCACTGAGTAGAATCTTCAGAATACTGAAACTTCCTCTTTTAGTCTTCGGTCACATGGAGGAGGAGTCATTCGTGCGACCATAGCTTCTTAGTCACTCCCTTAAGCCTGAAAAGCGTGTGACTCGAGTCGAAACTTGATTTTAGAAACCCTAATCTACTGGTCACACACAAAAAGTGTTATCTTTGCAACTAGAAGGCTCCAGTCACACCCATGACCCGATGTGGGAGCGATCAGGGTCCAAATCCTCCTGTTTTATGCTTGCGACTAGGGCCCAAATCTCTAAATTAGATATGCGAACTTTAGACCCTGCAATTTCACCTCAAAGAGAGCCTAATCTTCCACAAATGAGTGTGAAACCTATTCAAGCTAAAATCAAGATAGAGGAGTCTCTAATCATTGTGAAAAAATGAGGTAGATGAAACTTGTATTTGTAGCCTTCGAATGGGTCCACTTTGCTTTAGGGTCCACCTGATATAATATGCACATGTGTATAGGGCCAACCTAATCCAATGTACATGAGTGGGTTCATAAATTCAAAAAAAAAATTATTCTTGTCCAAATCAGGTGATATTTAGGTTGATTTTTTTCCTCTCTAAAAGAAGAATTAAATGCAATCATTCTCTCTATCATTTGAGATATCAAAGGTAGAATTTGACCGCAGTTGCATAATTTTAACATGGAGTGTTTAACTATGGTGGATTTAGCAATATGGTTATGGTAGGTGTTAGCCATATGTTCTTTGAGACGATATTTAAAGGATCTACCCATTTTTCCTGTGTAAATATTTCCACAAGAGAAAGGGATTTCATAGACTCCAGGACCAAACATAGGGTCATTCTTGTCCTTGGTCGATCTGAAGAGTTGGCTCAGGATTTTTCTGGGTTTGAAAATCTCTTGGTGTTTTTTTGGATAGGATGTTGGATAAGTTATTAGTAACCCATTGAATGTAGTGAAGGGTTACTTTAGCTAAGGGAAGGTTATTGGAAAGGATTTAGGATGGGGGTGGAGAATGGACTGAAATGCCTTTATGATCTCGAAAGAGGAGTAACCATTGGATTTGAGGGTTGTGATATGATGAGTATTTTCACTAGGAAAGGAATCATAGGAGGATAAGTGAATGGCTTCGGTGATAAGGATTTTAAGCACAACATACTTTTAAGCATGGTGTTTGTGGGAGTTTTCATGAAGGTTCTTCCGATAGACTTAGTGAGTAAGGGAGCCATTAGGGAAGAGAGAGACAAGGAAATCCAGAGAAGGGAGGGAGTGACTTTCCTCAAGTTCCATATTGAACTGGATATGAAGGGAAATATTATTAAGATGGGAAAGGAAGGCTTGGATAGTTAGTAAACCATGGGACCAAATAAAAAATGTGTCATCAACAAACTACTTCAACAATTTGGTTTTGAAGTGGCAGGTCTCAAGGGATATGGTTTCAAAGTGATTCATAAAAATGTTAGCCACAACATGGAAAAGGGATGAACCCATAGTTGTGACATCGGTTTGCTCGTAGCATACTCAGTCAAAGGTGAGGAAGATAGTGGCATGACAATTTTTTATAAAGGTCAAGGGTTTCAGGGTCTACAAGCTTGGAAATGAGCTCAATGGCTTCACAGTTAGGAATTTTGGTAAATAAATAAACAGAATCAAAGCTAACCATTATGTATTTTTCATCAAGTTTGAGGTCTTTGATTTGCTCGATGAAATCGAAGGAGACTTTAATAAAGGAGGAAGAGTGTCTTGAAAAGGTGAAAAGCTTCTTGGATAGGAATCTGGAGAGGGTAGGGGTGGGACCACTAACAATGCTAACAATAGGTCTAAGGGAAATATCCTTTTTGTCAATTTTAGGTTGATCATATATCCTGCGGTAATGGGGTTATGGGGAATAAGGATATTTCTGATGGCAAGATCGAGGGATGAAAATTTAATGGCTTTGATGACCTTACTCATAACATATTTGAGGGGGTTTTAAGTTGAAGTTTTGTATGAAGATGAGGATAGGATATCAAACATCTTACAATGGTAATTTGAATGGATGCATTGGCTTTACCAACTTTAAGAAAAAGAAAGTTAGAGTTGGAATTGAGCTTACAAAGGACTTTAAATTCCTCTTTTGTAAGGTTAGGCTTGGGGAGCTTCGAGCATTAGAAAATGTTTCCACATTCTTGTTGTAACTCTTCTACAAGATGGGAGGGAAGGAGGTGGGAAATGGATTCAATGGGGAAAATAATATCCTTAAATGGAATGGTATAGGCAAAAAAAGCATAATTGAAGCCTTTTTCTAAAAGGCTCAAAGAGGGAGTGTTAAGCTCAACCAAAGGCAAGGTAACAACTTTAGTATTAAGAGTGGAAGAGGGAGAAAAAGATGGAAAAGGAGTAGTAGATGGTGGATCTGCTATTTCAATTTCTAATCCTCTAGAATCAACTAATATAAAACAAATTCAAAAAATTCATTATTTATTTCATAAACATGAGAAAATTAAAAAATTTCATTCTTTATTTTATAAACATCTTCGTAGGTTTTTCAACCTTTAATGTTTCTTATATATCTTCCACATCCTATTATTAAAAGAAATATAAATTTCATTATGTCAAATTAAACTTTACATATCTACAACCAAGATACAAAAAGTCAAAATATCTTCAAGGAGTTGTTATAGAATGGACTTTTGTCAATTAAATTTTTTTTTTCAAGTTAGTTGTAAATTATGTTATGAATTTTGTAAAAAAAATCCTTTTAACAATATAAATGATACATTAATTGAAACTTCGATTAATTTTTACTAATATTTCTATGTAGGAGAGAAGGGAGGGTGAAATAATAGTGTAAGAAGCGTCAACTTGATTTTATGATATTTACACTCAATTCTATCCAATGGCTTTCAGGTGAGTGGAATGGGATTGATGATCATTCATAGAAATGAAATTCTTTATCTTTTATTTTTAAATTATCATGTATATTTAGCAATGCTTTATCAATTCGAACTTGGTGTAATTGCGCGATTGAATCTATATGAGAAAGTAATTGAAAGAAATATTGTAATGTCCACCATGTATATATAATTTATAAGAAATTTGAAACCTCACAAATATGACTACAAATATAAGTGTGAAACGATATGAAACTAACACACTATAAATTAGATCCAAGGGCTTGTAGGTCAATCCAATTTTAATTGTGAATAGTTGGTGAAGATAATGATAGAGATCATCACCTTCATCCTATGAAAACCAAGCAAAGAAAAAACAAAAGCAGAGGGCTCAATTTTATATGTGCAGAAGCATATAGAGAAATTACGACCTTATCTTTCGATAGGATTTTGATACTGAGCAATGGAAAAATATGCCAATATGAAGGGAGTATAGAAATATGCATCTACTAAAATGAAGATCCAAAGTGTGCCAAATAAGAGAGGGAGAATACCATTGGAGCATTGATATAAGTGGTGGGTTCAGAGTGCACATATTCATTGTGCTCATCAGAAAAATAGTCATTATTATCAGGTCCTCCAACTACAGCACCAACAAGAATATTTGGGTTGGGACCGTTTCTATACAACCACTGGAAGCCATCGTTGTAGGAAATCCTTTGGGGATGACTATATATGGAAGGCAACGACGAACCCTTATGATTGGCATGATAACCCACCATGTATGACATTCCCAATGGGTTGTCTCCTAGTATGTTGAAATTTCTAGTGGAATGCTTTGATACCAAGTTGGAAATATTCTAGTATGCTCTGACCTATGTCGAGAACATACACACAGAAAATAAAGAAGAAAAATTCAGAAATAACAATTTACACAATGACAGAAAGAGCAAAAATAGGAGAGGAAAAACTTTTCTTCATTCATCTCACTAAAAAAAAAGAAATTACATTCCTTTTTAATAAAAAAATGTCTGAGCTTGAAGATTTAATGTAATTCAATATAGGAATGGACGTATAACAACCAAATGTCCTTCAGCTATGATTTGTTTTTTATATATGACAACGTACAAAAACACAAAATGGCAGGCCTAAAATTTTATAGGTTTTGGCTCTGAGACCACATCGCATCCGTGCCCTCCATCACAAATTGAAAATTAGCAATCTTAACATTTAATTGGCGTGATATGACAAAACATAACTCTTTTCGACTGCAATGTGCGATGGCACATGGCATTGCAACTTAAAAAATCTAGTTTTTGGGCCCTATCTGTTGAGCTTTGCGATATGTAATTGTGATCGCATGTCATCCTAAAAAAAATAACAGGCGCTACCCTCCTGAGCTTACGGCGTGTGATTGCGATTGCATCACAACATAAATAGAATAACTTGTAGGCGGCTTAGAAGGTAAGTCATAAATCATGCGAAGTGTGAAGTGCGAGCGGCTAAAAGGTAAAACATAAAAATGTGTGAAGTGAGGGATGCAGGCACGCTAAAAGGTAAACGGTAAGTTTTGTGATGTGCGATGATGATGTTGCATTGAAACATCACAAGGTTTCATTGTGGGTGCTAAAAGCTAAAACTTAAAAGTTGCGAACTGCGGTATGCGGGTGGTTAAGTGCCGGGAAGTACGAAATGGCGGAAGGTAAGAAATAAGGCAATATACAAAGTTTTGCAGTGGTTTGTAATGCGGCAATGGTTGGTGGGTCCCTCCAATATTGCATCGGTGGAAAATTAACATTCCACGAAGGCTTAAGAGTTAGACCATAAATATTTTAGGCCGTGAACTATGGGCAAGAGGTAAATCAACAACGCTGGGTAAGAAATAACACAGAGAAAAGATCGAGTACTCTATTTTCGAGATTTTTCTTGAAATGCCTCCATATTTGAAAACCTGGGCTTTGTCCTTCCCTGCAACAAAAATTCAATCGAAAGTATGGGTTTCTGCCACTTTATTCACGGTGGTTAATGGGAGTATTTCCAAAAGTACCCCTTATTCACAACTACTGCTGTCAATCATTCCCAAACACTGTCTGAGATAAAAAAAAATTTATGTCCCAATAGCTTTGTGAGGATATCATAAAACAGTTCCTCTAACTTGCAATGCTGCAAAATAATTTCACCATTGTTAACTAATTCCCTTATGAAATGGTATTTGGCATCAATATGCTTTTTTCTCTTGTGGAAAATAGAATTCTTTGACAATGCAATTATTGAGAAGTTATCACAGAAAATCGTGGTTCCTTTATCTTGTTCATGACATAAGTCCCTCAACATCCTTCTCATCCAAACTGCTCGACATGTTGATGTTTTTGTTGCTACATATTCAGATTCAAATGTTGATAATGAAACTATTGGCTGCTTCTTGGAAGCCCATGAAATGGCTCCCGATCCCAAATGAAAAACATACCCTCATGTTCTCTTTTTGTCATCAACACTTCCAGCCCAATCACTATTAGTGTAACTAAACAGATTAAAATCATAATTTTTGGAGTATAGAACACCTACTCCTTTGCTCCATTTACATACCTCAATATTATCTTGGCTTCTTGCCAATGTGTCTCCTTAGGTGTCTCCATGAATTTGGATATCAAACTTACTGCATACATTATGTCAGGCCTAGTTGCAATCAAATACATTAGACTGCCAACCATGCTTTTGTACAATGTTGGATTGACATTCTTGTTGCAATCTTCCATGCTCAAATTCAACCTCATGACAATTGGATTTTATGATATTTTTTTGTTCTGTATATTGAACCTCTTTAAAAATTATGCAACATAACTTGCTTGGGAGATAAAAATTCCCTTTTCTGTTTTTTTTACTTCTATGCCCAAAAAGTATCTTAACAAACCCAAGTCAGTGTTTTCAAACTCACTTTTCACGAATTATTTGAAATTAGCAATGAGAGAAACATGATTTCCTATAAAAATCAAATCATCTACATACAAAACAACAATAAGTTTTTTACCATCATTTTCTTTGATGTAGAGTGTGGGTTCACCATCACACTTTTACCATGCTTGTGGTGCTTGCTTCAACCCATAAAGATCTTTCCTCAACTTACACACCTTGTGTTCTTGGCCTTCTATCTCATAGCCAGGAGGTTTTTCAACATACACCTCCTCTTTCAGCACTCCATTCAATAATGCTGACTTCACATCCATTTAAGAAATTTTCCACTTTGATTGTGATGATATAGACAACACTGTATGCTCTGTCTCCATCCTTGAAACTGGTGCAAAGGTTTCCTCATAGTCTCTTCCTTGCTGCTGCTTGTAGTCTTTGACAACTAGCCTTGCTTTTTTCCTTTCTATCTTGCCTTCAATGTTGCTCTTGGTCTTATAGACCTATTTGACTCCAATAGCTTCTTTTCCTTGTGGGAGTTCCACTAACTCCCATGTGTCATTCTTTTCTATTGTTCCTATCTCTTCATTCATTGCTTCAATCCTCTTTTATTCTTTGACTACATCTTCAAAATGGATTGGGTCATCAAGATGACAAAATAATGAAAATAAAGAATTCATACCAACATTATTATTAACCGCTTCTTGCTCATAAATTTCACTTAAATTTTTGAATCTTGATCTTCTTGTATTTGTTGAAGATGTTCTTGGAGTTGCACTTGAACTCGAGGGAGTTGTTGATCCCTATGGTGTGCTTGGATAAGCACTTCCTTGATTTCTCAATGCTTTTCTATTTCTTGCTTGTGTTTTTCTCAGTTGAGGTTGTGTAGGTGGATGAGGAGCCATCGTTGAGGAGTTTCTTGTTGTAGTCCATTCCTCTTTCTCTTCATGAGACACACATGTCTTCACATTTACTGTCTTCTCTAAAATTCCATCCCTAGATTCTTCTTCTATGAAGTGAACATCTCTCATGATGATTAATTTCTTGGTTAATGGATTATAGAGATTGTAAGTCTTGGATTCATAATTGTATTCAAGAAATATACATTTACCCCCCTTTCTGTCCAACTTCTTCCTCAAATGAACCGGGTGTTGGAATCACGATTGCCATTAGAATAAAACCCGCAAGCGTTAGTCTCTGCTACAATCACCAGAGTTAGGATCCATTAGAGACGTTTAGTCCATGTCATGAAACACACGAGGAGTGTTGAACCCAATTTCCAACAATATCCCTCCCAATGCGAGTCAGGTGAGTTTCCAACTCGAGACCTGTCGCCTTGATACCAATTTTTGGAATCACGATTACCATTAGACCAAAACCTGCAGGCATTATTCTCTGCTAGAATCGCCAGAGTTAGGATCCACGAGACGCGGGTAGTCCATGTCACGAAACACACGAGTATCGTTGAACCCAATGTCCAACAACGGGACATGTGCATATGCCACACATTCAAACACTCTCATGTGAATGAAAAATTGCTTTGTTCCACTCCATGCATCTTTTGGAACTCTGTTCATCACACTTTTGTTTGGACATCTATCTAATATATAAGCTACACAAGAGATAGTTTCTACCCAATATTCATTTAGCAAATGCTTTTCCTTCAACATACTTCTTACCATGTCCATGATGGTCCTATTCTTTCTTTCTGCTACACCATTTTTCTGAGGTGTATACCTTGTCGTAAATTGTTTTGTATTCCATGCTCCCTGTAGAAATGTAGGAAGTCTTTGGAGATATATTCTCCACCTCTGTCAGTTCTCAACGCTTTTATGTAGTGTCCACTTTTCTTCTCAACAAGAGCTTTGTAGTGGTAGAACTGTTCAAACACTTCATTTTTCTGTTTTTGAAAATAGACCCATGTCCTCCTTGTTTAATCATCTATAAATGTCAACATATAGTGATTTCTAGCCAATGATGGTGTTTGCATTGGTCCACATAAATCTGAGTGGAAAATCTCCAAATTTGCCTTTGCCCTTATACTCTTTCCTGCTATAAATGATTCTCTGTGTTGTTTTCCCAAGATGTAGCATTCACATAAGTTTCCTGGTTTCTCTATAAGTGGTAATCCATTTACCATGCATTTTCTATGAAACAAGTTCAAACCTTTGAAATTGAGATGTCTAAATCTGAAATGCCATAACCAGTTCTCATATTTCACTTCTTCTTGAAAGATTTCTTGTGTGACAGCTACTACAACACCTCCTTCCTTCAAGTCTGATCTGATCTTGAGAGGAAACATTATATTTCTTGTCATATGCACTTTTGCAATGAGTTTCCTACTTGGAGCTATATCCATGATTGTGCACATATCATTTTTAAAAAACACATTGTAGCTATTTTGCATGAGCTTTCCAATGCTTAGAAGGTTACATTTTGGTCCAGGGACATAATAGACATCTGGCACAAACTTCTTATCTCCCTTATTTGTCAGTATGATTACTCTTCCTTTTCCCATGACAAAGACCTTGTTATTAGTCCATGTTGTCACTTTATATATTACACTTTCATCTAGATACGAAAACATTGCTATGTTTCCAGTCATATGGTTACTGCACCCTAAATCTAAGAACCATACATCTTCTTGTTTTTCTTGTGCTACATTACAAGCTAAAAGCACGTTCCCATGGTTTTTATTTTCTTTTGTGAAATTTACACTAGGTTTAATACCCATGTAGTTTTTCTTCTTTCTACATTCATTTGCAAACCATACTTTTTGCAATAATGGCATTGGACATGAGATTCATCATACCTCTATCCTTGTGCTTTATTATAGCTTAAATCTTGGCTTGGATTATGATTGTTGTCCCTTCCACTTGTGCTTGTAGGGCTGCTTCTTCCACCTCTATGTGGGCTTCTTCCTCTTCCTCGATAGTTTGATCTTCCTCAACCTCTACCTTCACAAAAAGACATCTATGTATTAAATGCATGCTCAATTGAGGATTTTTTTTCCCTGTTCAGTTTGTGCTCATGAGACATCAATGATGCATGAAGCTCATCCACTAAAAAATGTGAGAGATCCTTTTTCTCTTCTGTGGCCACTACTATGGCATTGAACCTTGCTGGTAGACTTCTTACGACCTTATCAACTATTATCATTTCTTCAAGTGTCTCTCCATGAGACCTGATTTGGGTAACAAACCCAATCATATGTGTAAAGAATGAGTCTATATAATCAGATTATTTCATACAAAGGGTTTCAAAGTCTATTCTTAACATTTGAAGTTTTGTTGTCTTCACCTTTGCCATGCCTTGATAGGCTATCTGCAGGGTATCCCATGCCTCCTTAGACTTCGTTGCTACTACAACCCTTAGGAAAATAATCTCATGTACTTCTTGGAAAATATAGAAGAGGGCTTCAGAGTCCTTCTTCTTATTGTCCCTCAACAAATCTCTTTCTTCTTGTGTCAAAGCATTATATGATGTTGCATCTGCTAGTTCTTGGAAACCATATTCCACTAGCACCCAGATATCTTGTGAAGCAAACAGGGCCTTCAATGTAATGGCCCAATAATAATAATTCTTTCCATTAAACTATGGTAGTTGGGGATTATTCAGACTTGTGCCCGTTGCTACCATCTTGACTGTGTAAACAAAACCTTCTCACTGCTAGAGAATTAGGTTCTGAAAACAATCTTTCAACTTCTTTAGCCACTCTTTAGCAAAGAGCTTGTTCTTTCACTGAGAGCCTAGACCTGCTCCGATACCATGCTAAATTTTCCAATGGAATGATCTGATACCAAGTTGGAAATATTTTGGTATTCTTTGACCTATGTCGAGAACATACACAAAAAAACAGAGAAGCAATATGCAGAAGTAAAAATTTACACACAGACAGACAAAGCGAAAACAGGAGAGGAAAATTTTTTCTTCATTCATCTCACTAAACAAAAGAAATTACATTCCTTTTTAATACAAAATGGTAAAGCCTGAAGATTTAATGTAATTCAATATAGGAATGGACGTATAACAACCAAATGTCCTTCGGCTTTTATCTGTTGTTTATACACGACACAGTATACAAAAACACAAAATGGAAAAACTGAAATTTTATAGGTTTCAGCTCTGAGACGACATCGCATCTATGCCCTCCATCAAAAATCTCAAATTGGAAAATTTTAACATTTAACTGCACAATATGGAAAAACATAAATGTTTGCGATTACAATGTGCGATGGCATGTGGCATCGCAACTTAAAACATTTAGTTTGTGGGTGTTATCCATTGAGATTTGAGATATTAAATTGCAATCACATCGCATCCTAAACAAATAACTTGTGGGCACTACCCTCCAGATCTTGTGACGTGAAATTTTGATAGCATCACAACATAAATACAATAAATTGTGGGCAGCTTAAAAGGTAAGCCATAAATCATGCGAAGTGTGAAGTGTGGGTGGCTAAAAGGTAAAATATAAAAATGTGCAACGTGCGAGCTACGGGCATGCTAAAAGCTAAATAGAAATTTGTGTGATGAGCGATGATGATGTCACATTGCAACATCGCAAGGTTTCGGTGCAGGCACTAAAAGCTAAAACTTAAAAGGTGCGAAGTGCGGTATGTGGGTGATTAAGAAGTGGGAAGTGTGAAATGGCGGAAGGTAAGAAATAAGGTGATATAGAAATGTTTGCAGTGGTTTGTAATGTGGAAATGGTTGGTGGGTCCCGTTGATATCGCATCGACGGAAACTTAACATTCAGTGAAGGCTTAAGAGTTAAACCTTAAATATTTCAGGCTGCGAACTATGGGCAAGATGTAAGTCAACGGCTGTGGGTAAGAAATAATGTAGAGGAAAGGTTGGGTACTCTATTTTATGGATTTTGTGTGAAACGCCTCCAGATTTGAAAACCAAGGCTTTGTCCTTCCCTACAAAAAAAAATTCAATTGAAAGTGTGGGCTGCTGCCACTTTATTCATGGCGATTTTTGGGAGTATTTCCAACACAGTATATAGTCCACTTGTTAAGAAATATAATTTATAATATAAGGATAACCAGTACGCCTAATAGCACCCTCTGTGCTCCAAAGCCTTAAAAAACAATTCTCTCCAATTGTACCTATCTTTTCACAAGATTACATATTTGGGTCGGAGTGGCTACACTAGCACATTTTCCCCAATTTCCAATGGCGGAAATGTCACTCTTGCGACACATATGCGTCCCAAGAGTGACATTTTGAGGTGAAAAAAAACGTGGTTTCTCCTAACTTTGGACTACCAACACTTGACTTAAAATTCGATATAGCAATGATAGGTCTGAATTTTTACGTTGGTGTCACACTTCTAACGTTTAATGACTCGTCGCAGTTCCGACGGGATAAAGTGTCGCTAGTATGACACCTTCAAATGTTGTTGTTCCTTGCCTCCAAACATCGCTAGTCCGACACCTCCGAACGTCACTAATCTGATGCCGCCAAACGTCGATATAATGATGGTCCTCTACGTCGGAAGACCAACAGAACAAACATTTTTTAAACAACTATTCATTGCTATAGTGATGGCACTACAAGGTCGGAAGACCGATGAAACCGCAAATTTTCATAAAAAGGAAACGTTGCTAGAGCAACGGTGAGAAAAGGTCGGAATAACGATGGAACTATGAACATTTTAAAACAAAAATTGATGTTGGAGTACCAACGGAAGTAAACTATTTTATAAAAAATACGTCGGAGCAGATCCTGCGTCGTAATACCGACGCCAACAATATAATATTTAAAATAAAATTTCAGAAGAATTGACTAATAAATTGTGTGAGAATACCACTGTGAGTGGAGGACACTAAAATTTTATTCACCCTTTGTATGGATGATGTGTAGCCTATGTTATATAACCTTCTAAGTTATATATATGTTTATGGGATAAAATGGAGGATGCCTTGGTAGAATTAGCAAGACAAGGTGTAGTGAAGGGGCTCGTTGTAGTGGTCATTGCAGTATTGAAAGAGATAGCATGTTATGTAGATGTTTATTAGGTTCATAATTTTTTTTTAGATGAAATAAACATTTCATCTAATAACTCATGGAATGAAAAAATTAAAATGGCAGATAAATATGAAAACATAATGGCTCCTTTTATATATGAGAATATGACAGAGAAAGCCTTGACTGATTCATCACAAGTTACAAATGTGTCTTTGCGGCTTGAAAAAGCCACTTTTGAATACAAACCTGCAGTAGCAACTAAGAGAATGTTTTCCCAGGCATTGGGGCTTCCATTTGCAAATTTTCCTTCTAAAGGTGCTTCAAACTTAACAACAAGACATGAAATTGGAAGCAACAATGTTTTGGATGCGGAATGTTTTCTTGTAGGTATTCCTTCCAACAAGAATGCCTCCCATGTTTTAGATTCAGGTGAATTTATATAGGAGAATCACTTCCTTGAAATCTCATTTGAGACCTGAGGAAAATTATTCAAGGGCTGAGGTGGATCAACACTCTATCAATAAGGCACTAAGAGTTCATCCTCAAAATCTTTCGTCAATGACAAGGATGTCAAATGAAAATATTCCTAGAAGAGCTACCTAGAGGCTATTTGCACGAGAACTTGGGATACAGACCATCTCTTCAACTAGAATTGAGGCTAACCTAACTACAAACTCAAGTTTTGCGACCTCTATATCTTCATCTTGCAAGGCTCTTCGAAAAGGTCAGAAACTAGATCTACAGTTGATTATGAATATTCTAATGTATTAGTTTCGAGTACAGATACAACTATCTCATCCAATAATAAGTATCGAGTCTATGATACTGAGATAAAGTTGATAGAGTCTAATGATTTTTTCAACTAAAAAGTTTAGATTCTATTAGTATTGAGAGATATGTCCAATACTGGATTCCAAATTTCTCGGAATCAATTCCTTGACATCCTAGTATAACAATAGGTTAATACCTAGCTCCACATCACCTTCCACTTCCTTTCCATGGCAGTGCCATGTTAGTGCAATGTTTTCACCATGTCATCACCACATCACCAATGAGCCATGTCATGATGATACACCATCTACCACATAGGTGTGCCACATCATTATACTTTAGTGCCACAACATCATGAACCAAATAACAATGAAATGTTATATTCCATGTGGGTGTTCCACATACCAATGAATATATTATTGTTCTTCACTGCAAACTACAAGTCTGGGCTAAGTAATTTTTTCTCAAACCTGGGCTAAGGCAACAGTTCTCAAGGTTTGAGCTCTTTTAGGTTCTGAAGTAAGGTCAAGTCCACAGGTAAGTTACTAATCCGACCCTCCAACAACAATTTTTCACTACTAGAGGGTCTTCTTTGTTGAAAAGTGTAACTAGGTTGGTCTTCATGTTGACTATGTAATTGTGAATTTATGTAAAGAAGAAGAAAAAGAAAATAAAATGTATTTTGTTGTACTTGCTTCATGGGTTTCATGAGAAAGATTTAATATCTATATAGACTTCTTCTTCATGTCATTGGGATTTATAAGAGTCATTTTCATGTTAATAGAGTCATGTTACACTTGAAAGAAGACCTCCAAAAGACAAGACACGGTCATCCTGAAAGTTGGCCTCATTAAATATATATTTGACATGTCAGCTTACATAAATAGGATGCATCCATTCAAGAAGTCATGTTGGCTTATTTATGGAAGCCTAACCACTATAAATAGCAACCTCAGCTCAATCTACAAACAGAGATTTTCAGACATCTTCTTTGAGATTCTCAGTGACCTATCTCTGAGGTTTTTCGGTGACAAGACAGAAGTAGTAGGCCTTGAACCATAGGAGGGCACCTACTGGTAGACACAAAAACCTTTTCCATCAATATAATAACTTGCTCCCATTTCCTTTCTTAGAAAAATGAGAAAACAAGAGCACGTGGTAATGTGCTTTTTTGGAAAAATGTGGAAGAAATACATGGAAAAGTTGACATAATTATATTTCATGGGTTTTCCACATTGAGACTTGTTCATGAGAAGGAAATATGCAGGCATTGTTGGTTAAATAATTCCCATGTGTGCTTATATTTTGAAAAACACCTTTGAGATTCATCTTTGACAGCTCAACATTGTGCCTGTGTGTGAGCCAACACATATACACACAGAGATTACACACACAGAAATAAACGTAATTATTATAAATATTGATGTAATTCAAATATAAAATATGCAACACTATGGACCTATAACCAATACCAACTCTTTAACGTTATAAAATGTATCCTAACTCGAAAAAAAATAAAAATGATTTTGTTTCGTGTAGTGAATTCTTGGCATTAAAATGAATCGGTAGAGCAATTTTAGATACCTTGCATAGAATAAATAGTTGCTAATGATAGATTGATGTTTGTAGGAAAATATTTGTTCTTGTAACTTGTTTTAGAGCCTCCCCAACCATGAAAACAAAGGAACTTTATAACTAATAAATTGTGTGAGAATACCACTACGAGTGGAGGACACTAAACTATTATTCATCCTTTGTATGGATGTCGTGTAGCCTATTTTATATATCCTTGTAAGTTTTATATATGTTTATGGGATAAAATGGAGGATGCCTTGGTAGAATTAGCAGCACAAGGTGTAGTGAAGGGGTTTGTTGTAGTGGTCATTGTAGTATTGAAAGAGATAGCATGTTATGTAGTTATTTATTACGTTGATATGTTTTTTTAGATGAAATAACATTTCATCTAATAACTCATGGAATTAAAAAAGTTAAAATGACAGATAAATATGAAAACACAAGGGTTCCTTTTATAGATGAGAATATGATAGAGAAAACCTTGATTGATTCATCACAAGCTACAAATGTGTCTTTGTAGCCTGCAAAAGCCACTATTGAATACAAACCTGCAGCAGCTGCTAAGAGAATGTTTTCCCAGGCGTTGGGGATTCCATTTGCAAATTGTCCTTCTAAAGGTGCTTCCGACTTAACAACAATACATGAAATTGGAAGCAACAATGTTTTGGATGTGGAAATTTTTCTTGTAGGTATTCCTTCAAACAAGAATGCCTGCCATGTTTCAGATTCAGGTGAAATTATATAGGAGAATCACTTCCTTGACATCTCATTTGAGACCTGAGGAAAATTATTCAAGGGTTGAGGTGGATCAACCCTCTATCAATAAGGCACTAATATTTCATCCTCAAAATCTTTCGTCAATGACAAGGATGTCAACAACACATATTCCTGAAGAGCTGCCTAGAGGATGTTTGCATGAGCACTTGGGATATAGACCATCTCTTAAACTAGAATTG
This sequence comes from Pinus albicaulis, assembly GCA_034641835.2. NCBI lineage: Eukaryota > Viridiplantae > Streptophyta > Pinopsida > Pinales > Pinaceae > Pinus > Pinus albicaulis. Next base: position 502,780,420 of record CM076582.1, read on the forward strand.
ACGCTAACCTAACTAGAAACTCAAGTTTTTGACCGCTATATCTTCATCTTCCAAGGGTCTTCGAAAAGGAAAGAGAACTAGATCTACAGTTAATTCTGAAGATTCTAATGTATTAGTTTCGACTAAAGATTCAACTATCTCAACCAATAATAAGTCTCGAGACTATGATACTGAGATAAAGTTGATAGAGTCTAATGATTTTGTCAACTCAAAAAGTTTAGGTTCTATTCTTATTGGGAGATAGGCCAAATACTGGATTCTGAATTTCTTGGAATCAATTCCTCAACATCCTAGTATAACAATAGGTTAATACCCACCTCCACATCACCTTCCACCTCCTCTCCATGTTAGTGCCATGTTAGTGCAATGTTTTCACCATGTCATCACCACATCACCAATGAGCCATGCCACGATGATACACCATCTACCACATAGGTGTGCCACATCATTCTACTTTAGTGCCACAACATCATAAACCAAATAAAAATGACATGTTATCTTCCATGTGGGTGTTCCACATACTAATGAATATATTACTATTCTTCACTACAAACTACAAGTCTGGGATAAGGAAACTGTTCTCAAACTTGGGCTAAGGCAAGAGTTCTCAAGGTTTGAGCTCTTTTAGGTTCTGAAGTAAGGTCAATTCCACAGGTAAGTTACTTATCCGACCCTCCAACAATGTTTTTTCACTGATCTGGGGTCTTCTCTGTTGAAAAGTGTAACTAGGTCGGTCTTCATGTTGACTATGTCATTGTGTATTTATGTAAAGAATAAGACAAAGATAATAAAATGTATTTTTTTGTACTTGCTTCATGGGTTTCATGAGAAAGATTTACTATGTAGATAGACTTCTTCTTGATGTCATTAGGATTTATAAGATTCATTGTCATGTTAATAGAGTCATGTTACACTTCAAAGAAGACCTCCAAAAGACAAGACACAGTCATCCTGAAAGTTGGCCTCATTAAATATATATTTGACATGTCGGCTTACATAAATAGGATGCATCCATTCAATAAGTCATGTCGGCTTATTTATGGAAACCTAACCACTATAAATATCAACCTCGGCTCAGTCTACAAACATATATTTTTAGACATCTTCTTTGAGATTTTCGGTGACCTATCTCTAATTTTTTCCAGTGACAAGACAGAAGTAGTAGGCCTTGACCCATAGGAGGGCACCTACAGGTGGACACAACAACCTTCGCCATCAATAGCATAACATGCTCCCATTTCCCTGCTTAGAAAAATTAGAAAACAAGAGCACGTGGCAATGTGTTTTTTTGGAAAAATGTGGAAGAATTATGTGAAAAAGTTGACATAATTATATTTCATGGTTTTTCCACATTGAGACTTGTTCATGAGAAGGAAATATGCAAACATTTTTTTCTCAATAATTCCCATGTGTGCTTATAATTTGAAAAACACCTTTGAGTTTCATCTTTGACGGTTCAACGTTATGCCTGTGTGTGAGCCAACACACATACACACACAGAGATTACACACATAGACATAAATGTAATTATTATAAATATTGATGTAATTCAAATAGAAAATAGGAAACACTATCGACCTATAACCAATACCAAGTTTTTAACGTTATAAATTGTATCCTAACTTGAAAAAAAAAAGAATGATATTGTTTCATGTAGTGAATTCTTAGCATTAAACTGAATTGGTAGAGTGACTTTAGGTACCTTGCGTAGAATAAATAGTTAGTGATGATAGATTGATGTTTGTAGGAAAATATTTGTTCTTGCAACTTGTTTTAGAGCATCCCCAACTGTTTAAAGAAAGGCATTTGTTAACTAATAAATTGTGTGAGAATACCACTGCGAATGGAGGACACTAAACTATTATTCATCCTTTGTATGGATGATGTGTAGCCTATTTTATTTAATCTTGTAAGTTATATATATTTTTATGGGATAAAATGGAGGATGCCCTGGTAGAATTAGCAACACAAGGTGTAGTGAAGGGGCTCGTTGTAGTGGTCATTGCAGTATTGAAAGAGATAGCATGTTATGTAGTTTTTTATTACGTTGATATGTTTTTTTAGATGAAATAAAAATTTTATCTAATAACCCATGGAATTAAAAAATTTAAAATGATAGATAAATATGAAAACACAAAGGTTCCTTTTATAGATGAGAATATGACAGAGAAAGGCTTGACAAATTCATCAGAAGTTACAAATGTGTCTTTGCAACCTGTAAAATCCACTTTTGAATACAAAATTGCAGCAGCTGCTAAGAGAATGTTTTCCTGGGCATTGGGACTTCCATTTGCAAATTTTCCTTATAAAGGTGCTTAAGAATTAATAATAAGATGTGAAATTGGAAGTAGCAATGTTTTGGATGTGGAAATTTTTCTTGTAGGTATTCCTTAAAATAAGAATTCCTGCCATGTTTCATATTCAGGTGAAGTTATATACAAGAAGCACTTCCTTGACACCTCTTTTGAGACCTGAGGAAAATTATTCAAGGGTTGAGGTGGATCAACCCTCTATCAATAAGGCAGTAAGAGTTTGTTCTAAAAATATTTCGTCAATGACAAGGATGTGAAATGCACATATTCCTGGAAGAGCTACCCAGAGGCTATTTGCACAAGCACTTGGGATAGAGTCCGTCTCTTCAACTATAATTGAGGCTAACCTAACTAGAAACTCAAGTTTTGTGATGTCTATATCCTCATCTTCCAAGGATCTTGGAAAAGGAAATCAAACTGGATCTACAACTGATTCTGAAGATTCTAATGTATCAGTTTCGATTACAGATATGACTATGTCAGCCAATAATAAGTCTCAAGTCTACGATACTGAGATAAAGTTGATAGGGTCCAATGATTTTTTCAACTAGAAAAGTTTAGTTTCTATTAGTATTGGGAGATAGGCCAAATACTGGATTCCAAATTTCTCGGAATCAATTCCTCGACATCCTAGTATAACAATAGGTTGATACCCAACTCCACATCACCTTCCACTTCCTCTCCATGTCAGTGCCACATTAGTGCAATGTTTTCACCATGTCATCACCACATCACCAATGAGTCATGTCATGATGATACACCTCCTTTTATTTCGGATGTGATTTGCAAAGGGAAATCACATACACCTGGACTTGAAATCTCTTAAATAATGGTTCTGAGTTGCATTGCATCTAGCTCCTTTATCGCGCTTTTTCATGAGCTTGCGATGAGAGATATGCGATCGGGTCCCACTTGAATTTATCGCTACTTCACATTTCATCTCAATATTGGCTATCGCAATATCATTTTCTATACTATGCGAACCCATATCATGTGAGATATGCGATATGCGATTGCATCGCATTGCATCTTCATATCACATCGCATCGCCACTTCGTGATATGCGATGGAATTCGCGTCGCCGATGTGTGATAATGCGCTGTGCCACCACATGTCCCTTCGCATCGACACATCGCATCGCTTCTTTGATCTTATGATTTTCACCCCTTCGATCTTGCGATTTTCTATATGCGTGCCAGGTCCACGTCATCTCCATGTCATCGTTCCACGTCACCTTGCCACGCCATTGCCACCTCACTGCCACATCATCTTGATTTATTTGCGATTTGTGGGTTCAGGTCCACGTCAGCTAATACGTCACTTGCCACGTCATCTTGATTTATTTAATAAAAATGCACCATGGAAGCTAAAAGTCCCTTTTCCCTTTCAAAACATTATAATCCACTTTTATAATATTCGAAAGAAAAATCCCCTTTTTAACCTCTAGAACAATATAATTCACTTTAACCTAATGTTCTAAACTCTTTCGGAATGAATATCAAAACCTTCGGAAATGTTTAATTTACTTTTAAACAAAGGTTAAAATCCACTCGACAGTGTATTTCCGAACTTCAACCACTTTAATAAAACTCAATTGAAATATCATTAAACCGTCAGAATCTTCAGAACTTCAGAAATAATTCCGGACTTCAAACCCTTAATAAAACTTCATTGCATACAACATCGGGTTCATACCTTGTTTTAACTCTGATGCAGCTTTTAATGCGAACTCCATTCGATATTCCACAGATCTAATCGGACGAAAATCGTGTTCAATCGACCCTAGAACTTTATCACCCAAAGGCAATGCGAAATGGGTGGTATTGTGCTCATGACGTGTCACAATATCATTCGATTTCATTCGAAATGGGAAAAACCACTCACAACTCAAATGTTGTGTGACAACAGTATCCAGTTTCCTTCAAAACCACTTAACTTGTAAACTCTGTTTAAATTGCGTTTGAAGCCAGATTTCCGCAGGATTTCAGTTTTAACTTCGATTTCTCTGGAACCTACCTTCTCCATCTTTACACAGAGGCTAATACACATTCAAATCCTCCTCCACTCCTTTACACATAATTTAATTCTACACACTTCACAATCTACACAGAAAGACCATAAATTCAATGAATTCAAAGAGATGAACCCTTCGGGAAATTTGCCAAGTATATACAGATAAACAAAATTCTGCGGTTTATTAAAATAGAGGCTAAAATCCTCACAATCAATTCTTCTATGGTTTAACCTCTATATTCAATTTCTGTGGTTCTTATCCATCATTTTCCATTATAGTTAAAACCCCAAATGGGCAGCCGCAACCCACCGATACATTAAACCCTGTGTGACATCTCTGCAACAATTCCATCTGAATATGATCTGCTCCCTTGTCTTGGTGATTCTCCTTTGTGCTCCTTTGCCATCAATTAAAATATTTCCAATAGTTTCCCCCTTTGGCATTGATGGCAATACTCCATTGCTTCCTCCAGGACTTCCTCTGCTTGCCTTTTAGAAGACCTTTCTTCTTTTTCTTGCTTTTCCTTCCCCTTTGACATCAATGGCAAAGGGTTGCACTTTTACCATTGTGGTTTCTATCTTTTCATTACTTGTGATATTGAGGACCTATTCCATGCACTGCTCCATTGTTCTATCTCTTTTATTACAATTTCTTGACTGCTCTCCCCTTGGAGTGATGCTTTCTTATTTGATATTGACTATCACTTGTCTTCTACACTGATCTTGTTTCTTGTATGCAGCCCTTCTTTTTTTTTCAATCATATCAGAGAGTAACATCTACAAACACTACCCCTAGTTTGTCTCCTAGATATTCGAATGGTTCTTTAGCAAGAGGTTTTGTGAATATGTCTGCTATTTGTTCCTTTGTTGGTACGTAGTCCAACTTCACCAATTTCTATGCTACTTGTTCTCTGAGGAAGTGGTACTTTATTGGGATGTGCTTTTTTTTTGAATGAAGTACAGGATTTTTTGATATACTTATTGCACTTGTATTGTCACATTTGATAGAAATGGATTCATCAATGCTTACCTTCATGTCTTGGAGAGTTTGTTTCATCCACATTACTTGTGTGCAACATGCAGCTACTGATATGTATTCTACTTCTGCTGTAGATAGAGAGATAGAAGATTGCTTCTTGCTTAGCCATACCATCAGAATTTTTCCCAAATAAAATGCACCTCCACTTGTGCTCTTCCTGTCATCCACATAGCTGGCCCAAACTGCATCTGTGTATGTTGTCAATGTGAAGCTTTTTTCCTTTTGGCTACCATAGGCCATACTGTGAAGTTCCTTGTATATATCTAAATATTCTCTTGATTGTAAATAAATGGTTTTTTTTTTTTATGCTGCTTGATATCTTGCCACAAGTCCTACTGCCAACATAATGTCTAGTCGAGAAGCTGTTAGGTATAGCAGACTTCCTATCATGGATCTGTAAATTTTTTGATCTACATCTGTTGATCCATCATTACAACATAGTTTGCATCCAATGATCATGGGAGTTGACATAGTTTAAGGTATTCCATTTGAAACCTTTTCAACATTTCTCTTAAGTATTTTCTTGCAAAATTAATATTCCTATGTTATTTTTTTGAATTTGAAGTCCTAAATAGAAGGTGAGCTCTCCAATCATTGACATCTCAAACTCTGATTACATTTCTTCAGCAAATCCTTTTGCTAACTCATCTTTGTTTCTTCCAAACATGATGTCATCTACATATAATATTACAACTAAGAGTTCATTTTCGTTAGCCTTTATGTACAAATTGTTGTCTAATCCTCCTTTCTTGAATCCTTGTTTTTGTAAGTATTTGTCCAGCCTTGAATACCATGCACGACGAGCTTGTTTTAGACCATATAAGGTTTTATTTAATCTGCACACATAGTCATTTTTATCTGTTAATCAGAATCCTTCAGGTTGTTCCATGTAGACTTCTTCCTCTAGATCTCCATTCAGGAAGGCAAACTTCACATCCATTTGATATACCTTGAAATCATGATAGCATGCAAAGGCCAAAAAAATTCTGATTGCTTCCATTCTGGCTACAGGGGCAAAGGTTTCATCATAATCAAGACCTTCAATTTGTGAATATCCCTTGCATACAAGTCTGGCTTTATTTCTGATTACCTACCCTTTTTCATTCATCTTATTCTTGAATATCCATTTTGTGCCAATGAAATTTTTCCCAGTGGGTCTTGGAATTAATTCCCAGGTATTGTTCTTCTCAATTTGGTTCAGTTCTTCATTCATAGCATTTACCCAGTTTTTTTCTTTGCTGGCTTCTTCAAACTTCTTAGGCCCTATTTGAGATAACATGGCCAGGTATACTTCTTCTGTCTGTTCAACAAGTTGTCTTCTTGTCTAGACTCCAACACTCTTGTGCCAAATGATTTGATCTTTTAGATGGTTCTTTGGAGTGTGTCTTGAGGGACATTTTGATTTTAATTCAATATCTTCTATTGTCTTGCTATGTTCATCATTGTCTTGGTTCTCAGCTTCATGATCGTCTGGAGAATTGGCACAGCTTTTGCTTCTTGTTCTGTTCAGTAAATCTTCATCAAATATTACATCAATACTTTCCACAATTTTGTGCAGTCTTTTTTTGTAGCACCTATAACCCTTACTCTTGGATGCATATCCTAAAAATATTCCTTCATCATCTCTTGCATCAAACTTCCCCAATTTTTCATCATTATTTTTTATGAAACACTTTCTTCCAAAGATTCTAAAGTGCTTGATTGATGCTGGTTTACCATGCCATAATTCATAAGGAGTCTTATCACAATTTGGTCTTAGATGAGATTTGTTGAGAATGTGAACAGCTGTGTGTACTGCTTCTACCCAGTAGGTTTGGGGAATGTTACTTTCTTGCATCATAGCTCTAGAAATCTGTTGTACTGACCTATTTTACCTCTCTGCCACTCCATGATGTTGAGGTGTACCTGCAATTGTAAGTTGTTGTTTTATCCCATGCTCATTGCATAGGTCTGCAAATTCATAGTCTGTGAATTCACCTCCTCTGTCTGATCTAATGCACTTTAGCTTGCATCCTGTTTGATTTTTTGCCAATGGCTTGAATATCTTGAATTTATCAAGTGCTTCATATTTATATTTGAGAAATGCTACCCACGTCATTCTATAAAAATCATCTATTATTAGCATGAAATAAGATTCTCTTCTTGGTGCTTTAGTTCTTGAAGGTCCACACAGGTCCATGTGTACAAGCTGAAGAGGCCGAATTGTAGAAAGTATCTCTTTTGTCTTGAAAGATATGTGGGTTTTATTGCCCAGTTGGCATGATTTACATATGGTATTTGAAGGCTTATTTATTGTTGGCATATCTTTGACTTCATTCTTCTTGCTTAGACTAATGATGTGGTCAAATTTTAGGTGTCCCAGTCTTCTATGCCATAACCATGATTCATCAAGTTTTCTTATGTGGCATGCTTCATTCTCTTCTTCCACTATATGGACATTACTTTCTATTCTAACACCTTTGATCAAGGTCTTTCCTGTGGTGCTTGATCTTACCTCACAATATTGGGCTCTAAAAATTACCTCACAACCTTTATCACACATTTGATTGACGCTTAGTAGATTGGCTTTCAGCCCATCCACAAATAGTACATCTTGAACCTTTCTTCTTCCATTATTCAGACTGAATGAGCCCTTTCCCTTGATTTTCCCTACTTTATCATTGCCAAATGTTACATTTCAAGATTTATTTTCATCAAAGGTTACAAACTTGCTTCTATCTCCAGTCATATGCTTTGAGCATCCATTGTCCAAATACCATTGGCTTTTCTGATCTTGGGCTATTAGAGCCAGGTCACACTTATTCAACTTCTTTTTCCACTGCAAGCAGCTATTGGTTTGGCACTTTTTCTGAGAAGATGGACCACATTATTTGAGAGGACATTTGGAAGACATGTGTCGGATTATATGGCATAAAAAGCATTTGATTATATTTTGAAATGAATTATGTGTATGAGTGAACTCTCCATTGTTCATAAATCTCCTTGGGGTTTTGAACACCATTCTTTGTCCACATGTTCTGCACTCCATGGCTTTATGGCCAAACCCCTTACACCAAAAACAATAACCATGGAAACGATTAGTGTACCTGGTGAAGGATTGTCCTCTCCATTTGTTTGCTTGAGGTAGTCTTTTTAATTTCTACATTTTTTGCTAGTTGAAATCGATTATCTTTGTCTGATAGTATGCAGCAATATGTCCCAGCTTGTGGTAGCCAAAACAAGTGATATTTCTCATAGGAGGAAAGAATATCTTTTAACAGCTTATGAATCTATTCAATTCATATTCAGGATTGTAAGAGCCTTTTTCAACTAACTGTTTCTTCATTTCGTTCTTTGTCTCTTGATGTTGCTGCTTGTTTTTGTTTGTTTCATCACACATCAAGTTCTTGTTGGCTTCTGCTTCTGTAGTTCCTTTTTGGGCTGCTTCATTATCCTTTACAGCTTTAACAAAAATAATATGCTTGTTATATTCTACCTTGGACTTACTGGTCTCTCATTTATATCCTATCCCAGCCTTTATGAGAGGAGACCTTTGAGCATTAAGAATCTTGTCAAACTGTTCGGTGCTTGTCATTCGAGGAGTGTTCATTGATAATTCCCTTTGGGTGTTTTCCAGTTTCTTTCTCAGCCATACCACTTCTTCTTCCAATTTTTCTTGCTCCTGATTTTTATCTTTAATTTACTTTAATAGAATGTCTTCCACCTTCTTAGCTTCTTCAAGTTCTACTTTCAATTGAATGAGGTCTTCTAAATTTGGTACCTCTTTTACACATTTGAGGAGAATGTCTTTCTGTTTTATGCACTTGAGTTTAAGTCTGTCTATTTCCTCTAGGGCACTTCTTAGCTCCCCCTCAAGATCTACCTCTCCTTCTTCCTCATCGTCTAGAAGGAATCCTTCAGACTCTTCCTTGGCCATCAACACAAATTCAGAGGTTCCTTCCTCATTTAAGGATTCATCTGAGTTTTCAAATGCATTGATATATTGCTGAGCATAAAATGATATTCTATTGAATCTCTTCCCTTTCTTCCAGTTATTTGTTTTGGTTTTCTCTGTCTCTTGAGTCTGATTCTTTGTTTTCTTAAGAGGACACTTAGATGCATAGTGTCCAACTCTTCCACAGTTAAAGCATTTAAATGGAATTTTACCTTTATACTTGCTTGAGCCTCTATCCAATATTATGACAAATTTGGCCTCTTCTTCATCAGAGCAGGAGCATGTATCTTCTTTTTTTTCTTTTCTCTTCTTTGTCTTAAAGGCTGCCTCCATCACATTCGACTTCCTCTATGGAAGTCTCATCTCATAGGTTGTTAAGTTTCCAAGTAATTGGTTCATGGTCAATGTTTCCCAATTAGCTGTTTCTTCTATGGAAAAAACCTTGGGGTTAAACCTGGAGGGTAAATATCTCAATATATTTTGAACAATTACACTTTCTCTAATTTTTTTTCCTAGAGCTTTCATGTTATTCACAATTTCTGCAACCCTTAACAATAAGCTGGCAACATCTTCTTCTTCATTCATTTTTATATTTTCAAATTGAGCTCTATAGACATGCAGCTTGGCAGCCTTCACCTTTTTATCTCCCTCATGGATACTTTCGAATGTATCCCATATTTATTTGGCAGTGTTTTTGTGCATTACTTTGATAAATTCTGCCTCACACAAACCACTTAGGAGAGCATTCATGGCTTTTGCATTAGCTACAAAATCTAGTTTGGCATCTTTCTTTGCGTCAGACTCCTTTGGGGAATATCCCAATTCCACAATAACCCAAACTTCTATTCCTAGAAGCATTATGTACGCCCTCATTCTAATTTTCCAAAAGGCATAATTTGTACTAGTGAACAAGGGGGCCTTATTTGTTGAGCATCCTTCTAGAATAACCATATTGGGGACCTAGGATCTCCTTCTAGTTGTTAAACTGATACAGAAGGAACTGCTCTGATACCAATTGTTGAACCTTGGTTAAACTGAGAGGGGTGGGTGAATCAGTTTAATGCATTCATGGTCTTATAAAAATTTCTTTTACACTTATTAACATCTTCATTTCGTGATCAACTTAATATACAATGGAATAGAAATCTTAATAAGTGAGCAGCAGGTATTAAGCAGATTAAATACAGAATATCAACATATAATCATCATGCACATAGACAATAGATATAACTGGAAACCCAGAAGGGAGAAAACCACATCTTATTATTGTTGTGATGCAAAGGCAAGCTCTAACTCCCTCTCACCACTGAATTTCTGTAGGCTCCAACCTACAGGAGTCTACTACCTCAATTTTTCAAGCTACAACTTGCAAGGAAGCTCCAACTCCCATATTTTTTCTACGGGCTACAACCTACAGGAGGCTCCTACCTCAGCCAGCTACAACTGGACTTCTATCAAGCTACAACTTGATATTGAAGCACCAACTTCCTCACACTACAATGAAAACACATGTTGATTTACCTAGGTATCAGCTCTGTTATGTTCCTTCATCACTGCTATCCTCTAGCCTTCATATCTACCTTATATCATCTTTGAATCTTCATATCTTCTCTATCTGCTACTCCTTCTTCTTACACTCTCTAAACTCCTGCAGCTCTCTTACATTCTTGTTCCTCTCTCATCCATTCTTCAGTTCTCTAACTTTTTATGCATATGAAAGTAACATTATTTATAGAGATCACCTCATAATTGTTTGGATTCCACAGGGAATTCGAAATGAACAGGCATGACTCTTTGCCTTCCCCCTTCTCATTTTCTTGTCCAGCACCTTCAAAATAATATAACAGAATGTATATATATTTGTGTATTACAGTGGAGTTTTTTTTTGACTTTGGAGACTTGCCATTGCATCACATAAAAATAAAAATAAGTAATTCATTTACAGTTACAGTTACAAAAAAAATATTTCACTCAGTCCTTTCATCTCTTTGCTCGTTGTGCATTTGTCTTTTCTGCTGCTGTCAGATTCATTTCGGTTCCTGCTATTATATTCAACACATTTTTGCATAACTGTCATTTTGGCCTAAATTGACCCAGCTATTTGTTTCCAACAGTGCCACTATATTCTTCTGTTCTCGACTCCGCCTCTCTTTCTCGTGCCCACAACGTTCAGCCTTCACTGCTCTTCAAAACACTCAGTTCTTCCTTTTTCTTTGTGTCGGGTACTTACCCGAGCCTTTATACCTGTGTTCATACTTTCCCCTTTTTTTTACATTATAATCCTCATTTTTCTCTCCGAGACGATTTCCAAAGGAAAATCTACATACTCCCGGACTTGAAATGATTTAGGCTTTGGCTTTGTTCTTTATCGCGTCTGCTCTCTTTATCACACTTTGGCAATTCAGATATCCCATATGCCTTTGTCCCTCTGATCTCCCAATATGGGATGTGAGAAGGGTCCCACTAGGCTGTATTATCACTTGATCGCTCTTTGGCATTTCAGACATTCTTTGCTATATGGCTCCTTTTCTTTTCGATGCAATTTACAAAGGGAAATCACATACACCCGAACTTGAAATCTCTTAAAAAATGGTTCTGAGTTGCATCCGACTCCTTTATCACGCTTTTTCCTGAGCTTGCGATGAGTGATAAGCGATCGGGTCCCACTTGACTTTATCGCTACTTCGCATCACATCTATCCATCGCATCGCAATATCATTTTCCATACCGTGCGAACCCATATCATGTGCGATATGCGATATGTGATCGCATCGCATTGCATCTTTGTATTGCATCGCATCGCCACTTTGAAATATGTGATGGACTTCACATCTATGATGTGCGATATTGCGCTGTGCCACCACGTGTCCCTTCTCATAGGCACATCACATCGCTTCTTTTCTCTTACGATACTCACCCCTCTGATCTTGCGATTTGCGATATATGGGCCAGGTCCACGTCATCTCCATGTCATCATGCCACGTCACCTTTCCACATCATCGCCACGTCACTGCCACGTCATCTTGATTTATTTTCGATTTGTGGGGTCAGGTCCATGTCAGCTGGCACATCACTTGCCACGTCATCTTCCCACGTCATCTTGATTTATTGAATAAAATTGCACCACGGAAGCTAAAATTCCCTTTTCCCTTTCAAAACATTATAATCCACTTTTATAATATTTGGAAGAAAAATCCCCTTTTTAACCTCTGGAACAATATAATTCACTTTAACCCAATGTTTTAAACTCTTTCAGAATGAATATCATAACCTTAGGAAATGTTTAATTTACTTTTAAACAAAGGTTAAAATCCCCTTGGCAGTGTATTTCCGAACTTCAACCACTTTAATAAAACTCCATTGAAATATCATTAAACCTTCGGAAATATTAAAAAACCTTCAAAATTTTTAGACCTTCAGAAATAATTCCAGACTTCAAACCCTTAATAAAACTTCATTGCATACAATGTCGGGTCCATACCTTGTTTTAACTCCCACACAACTTTTAACACGAACTTCGTCAAATCTTCCACGGACCTAATCGGATGGCAATCGCGTTCAATCAACCCTAGAACTTTATCACCCAAAAACAACGTGAAATGGGTGGTATTGTGCTTGTGACGTGTCGCAGTATCATTCGATTGCGTTCTAAATGCAAAAAACCACTCACAACTGAAAGGTTGTTCGACAACAGTGTCTCGTTTCCTTCAAAACCACTTAACCTGCAAACTCTATTTAAATTGCGTTTGAAGCCAAATTTCCGTCGGATTTCAGTTTTAACTTTGATTTCTCTGGAACCTTCCTTATCCATATTTACACAGAGGCTAATACACATTCAAATCCTCCTCCACTCCTTTACACAAAATTTAACTCTACACAATTCACAATCTACACAGAAAGACCATAAATTCAATGAATTCGAAGAGATGAACCCTTCGGGAAATTTGCCAAGTATATACAGATAAAAAAGATTCTACAGTTTATTAGAACAGAGGCTAAAATCCTCACAATTAATTCTTCTATGGTTTAACCTCTATATTCAATTTTTGTGGTTCTTATCCATCGTTTTCCATTATAGTAAGAACTCCAAATGGGTAGTCGCAACCCACTGATACATTAAACCCTGTGTGACATCTTTGCAACAATTCCATCTGAATCTGATCTACTCCCTTGTCTTGGTGCTGCTCCTTTGTGCTCCTTTGCCATCAATGACAATATTTCCAACATAGGATGGTCCTCCAAAAATTTTGTTACATCATACACCTATGAAGCATTTCCCCAAATAATAAATTTCATAGAAATACAACATGAATGAACCATAGATACAACTACCATCATTGTAGGTAAATAGAAACTCAAATTAAATGTAATATAATATATGTTTGGCTGAAGCTAAAAATCTAAAGTTTCCAATAGCAGCCTCAAGATCCTAGAAATTACAATGCAATGCACATATGATACATAAAGAATTGGTAATATCAAGCTCAAATAAAATCACAATTTCAGTTCAAATTAGAGAGCACTTGAATAATGCCACCTCATCCCTACAATAAAGGGAATAGATACAGTTAGTTGACAAATTGTAATCGTAACACCCTCCATGTAACATTACAATTAAAAAGGCGACCCGACACGTCCTAACTGTAACACTGCATGTGGCATTAGTAAGAGGTAACATGGAACTAATGAGGAGATGTCTTTTTTGGATTCTAGGAACCTCATCATCCATGCACATTCATTCAAAGTTTAGAATATCACATCCATCACTAAATAATTTATGTGAGTTATGTTCAGTTCTTATCTTGCTCAATCTTTGCTCATATCACTTATTGATTGAAAATCCACCTACTGACTTTGTACATGCCATGTGTCAATGTAGGTCACCCTATTAGTTTTTTCTATTCAATAGAATGCGTAAAGATGCCTAATTGTGGCTCACTAAATATTTTATTGAACATAGTCAACAGGTTGTTGGAAGGAGTCATAATATGGTCATTTTGGATCAATCCCAAATAACTACACTCATATAATAGTGACTCCAGCTTAATCTAGCCAGGTGTCAAAGCCCTTACAAAAACTCAGACAATACAAGAGGATGCTAGCAATATCATATACTCTTTTACATCACACTGAACTCTTATTCTCATGGGAGCTAATTCAAATTAGGGAGAATCTCTCATTTCATTGAAAAATGAAAGAACGGGTTCAATAAAAAGAAAAATGTCTGTTATTTAAACTACAAAAATCCATATTAACCTCAAATCTATCAAGTGCATAGTCTAACATATCCACAATCGGACAACAATATTCTAACATATTCCATTTTAAGGTAGTGGATACAGTCTAACATATTGTGAAGTAAGATCTATGTGGCACATGGTTCGGTAGCATATATTACTTCATGAGTTCAAACACATTTTTTTATTACAATCCTTTTCAAAATGCCCTAATTTGCAACAATTAAAACATCTGTTAACATAATTTGAATTGCTCCCTCTTGCATCTTCATTCTTGAAAAATTTTGTATCCTTTCCTCCACCACCTTTGTCTTGGTTGATAACTAAACTCCCATCATATTGGCATCTATACATTGATTGACTATATGTTCCATGGATCTAGTATTGGCTGATCATAAGTACTCCTTCCCTTAGTTTTTTCCTTTCAATGCTTTCAGCACTATAAATTTAACATTTTCCTTGAGACAGAAGCCATACATGTCATCAAATATTCTCACTCAAACTGTTTGAAAAACACACTGCTGAAAAAAACTCGGTACCTGATTGGTAGAATACCTAGGGTAACAAGATTATATTAGAGGTACACTCGATGAACGTATCAAAAGCCAATGTTTGCATTAAATGGAAGAAGAAATAAAGAAATCATATGTACACACTGCATAGTTAACAACTTAACATACATCAAGAAAGCATAGCAATGTGGGGGTACCCAAGGCATCTCCTAAAAAGGAGAGATGAAAATCAAGAAGCTAAACTAGCAAAAGAACAAATAACAAAATAACCAAACAGAGTGGTCTCTCAAGCAGATAAACCATAGAAATTGAACTAGATGACAATATTGTGTTAGAGGAAATGAAGAACAAGAAATCCTGTGACAGAAAGTTAACCATATCACAAACAGAGAGAAAAATTAAATCCTAAATTGCATAAGAATCAGAGAAGATAACAACACTGTCAAAGCACCAACATTGAGCTTTATGAGGATACAAAGTGTTTGTTCCAACATGTTTTCATGTAACCATGGATAATGAATTCATGATAAACAGTAATGACAAGGAGAAGAATGGGGAAGAGGTTGGGAGGAGATCTTGCCCCAACATATATCATCCTATCGAATTCACTTATACTTCACTTCTATGAATTCAGGATAAATATTGAAATATTGTATCATTCTATAGAAATGTCCATTATAAGGTGCAGTACTAAAATAATTCATGGTAAATGATAGTGAGTTTTTTGAAATTAAACTTATGATTGCATGTGTTATAAAGGCTCCCATTAATATAATAGCCATTAAACATCAATATATTGTACTACTAGCAATTCTGCCTCACATCTGTTTTTTTTGTAAACCTAAAGAATTATTCAATCTAAAAGATGATTGTCTTTCCAGAACAAAATGAATGCATTAGAACCAAGAATAAACATGATTACTTAATTGGAGATAAAAAAGTAACGAAATACAATCTTAAAACAACAAGGCTCACAGAATAGTGATCCATTTAGACCAGTGCAGATGTGAGTGGTTAAAGTTAAACCAAGCTACCAAAAATAGCGAATAAATGGGAAGCATATCATAGTTATGTGATATAAAAAACCACACAATTCTAGTTTAGGAAAATAAGCTGAATGTAAAATTTTATTTAATCAAGAAACCATCTTTGAACTACTTTATGCCAATCATATTGTACATACCTTGCCATTGAAGACAAAAGATGACTAGTGTTGCCTGGATGCAGAAAACTACATAATAACGTGTAAGCTACAAATTCATGACGACAGACCTCAATGCCTTCAGCATATAGCCCTTGAAGCTATGACTGACACTGCACCATAACAATGTAGATAGTTAATTAAAAATGGAAAATACACATCTCAGATCTAATTTAAGTTTTAACTAGTAGGCCTGATAGTGTAGATTTTAGTCATTTTTTCCATCTTTCACATGGGCTATTTTCATATATAAGACTATAAATATGCCAAGAAAAATACTTCTGATGAGCTAAGAAGTTCCCTTATGTTCAAATTATATCACTACACTGACTCAGTTGTCTTAACTAAAATATTGAGACTTGTCTCAACCACTATGAGCAAAGACAATGCAAAGTAGCTTACAGTAGTCACAGAATGTTGGTGACATTCATAAGTAGAGGCACAAGATAACTATAAGAAGAGAAGGAATAAATCTCAAAAATAATCCTATGGCTAATCCTAGAGGCATTAAGACAGAAAACTAAAGAAGATAAAACATTTTTTAGATGGCTTTGCAAATATCAGATGGAATTAGAAAGGATATGATATAGAGTCTGGACACACTAATCCTGTTTGAACATGGTTACGAAAATGTGGACATTGTTTGAAACAAGACACTAATTTCCTCACAAAAATTTGAAAAGTAAAAATATGTCCGTCAACTACAAAGAAAGACAAGATACAAAAGCAATAGGTAAAAATTACATGACGCAATAATTTGTACTTGGTTGTATTCGGGCATGTCTCCAGCCTCCAAAGCTAATCGAGCATGTGTTTCATAGACCCGCAACAATATATAATAGGTAGTTTCCAATACTTTATTACAATATTTTGTTACTTTGATTCAATGACAAACACATAGATGATATGGACTGAAGTAGTGGATATAGTCTAACATATGTTCTACTAAACCATGTGCCATTTTAACCATATCCACTACCAGACAACACAATTGGTCAATGGGATTTGAATTTTCTAAAATTGAATTCATTTATATTAATTTAATGAATAGATACATAAAAAAAAGTTCATTTTAGGGAGTAAATTTATGGTGGGGCTCCAAAAGGTCATGATTTTCTCAAGCTGTCAGAAACAAAGAATAAAAAGAGTGTGATGCTCACAGTTTTAGAAAAAGCCTGAAGGAAACTCATGAAAATATTAGAATGAAGCTACAATAGGGTAATGGAAGTGCCTTGAACAATAGGCCTTCTAGAGTAGAAGTAGAGGAAATACATAATCTTGGATTGTAACAATGTAATAGAGTGTTGAGCACATCATGTTTCAAGATCAAGTTTTGGGTTTCTTTAGCTCAGCTAGAAAATTTATTCATCTTTTCTCGTCTTTCTATACCTTTGCTCCACAATGAATTGTTTTCAAATCCTCAATATTGATGCCACATTTTAAAAATTATCAAATTCATAGTGCCCAAGGAGTGAACCTTCTATCTTGAATAGTGGAAGGTATGAAAAAGGATTGTAAGACCTAGGCTGATGAATATTAACTGAACCTTCTTATATTGAAACCGTTTGTAGAGTGCAAGACCTGGGCTAGCATTGTCAGTTGAGCTGGTGGCCTCCATGTGCACCCATTATTGGGAGTTTCATTCCACACTTGATTTGAAATTCATCAACTTCATGACATTGTCTTTAGAAAGCCAATACATTACAGATTCAACTATGCAACCATCATAGTTTAATTCTGAGATTAATCCTTAAATCAGAATAGAGATTTATCACCCTTTGTTTATTATATCTCGTCTAAATCTCACCAACATTTTCAACTGATGACATCTCAAACCCTAAGTAGCTCTTAAAATCTTCTTTAATCCATTAATATCCATCAAACCTTTCATCTGCAAGACAAAAATAGAGAAAAGGATTAGGTTTTGATCCAAATCATGACCATGGGCAACAAATGGTAACAAAATATCAATGGTACAAATTTCAAATAAATCCTCAAGAGCACCACAACATTCTAACTCTAGACAATGATAGGGGACCTCCCCGGGATTCACTTGGTTTTCTAAGTTCACTGCTGCTTGCAGAAGTAATCAACTATCTATCCACATAGAAAAGACATGAGGTACAAAAACCAGTACCTTAGCTTTTTTAATGGAATAGCTACCATTAAAGGTGGTTCCCATGTTGATTTAGTAGTAAACCAGATAACAACCCATGTGATGAGCATTATAAATAAGAAGAAAAAGATAGTTGCGGTGAAAGAAAACATGATAAAGAATCATTTATCAATATTTGTCAATCCTTTGATTGACAATCCTTCATTTGAATCCCAAACTAGGGAGACACTGAAAACTTATTAGAACAACTTTGGTTCAAAGTGTGAACTCTCTCAAGAGTTTTTGAACAAAGTTGATAAATGTGGAGTTGTCGAGAACATATTATCATGGGCAGACTTCAACTTCATACACTCTTTCTAGACATATCTACTCAATATTCCTTCATTTCTTGTTGAATTCATTACTCCTATTTTCAAGGCAACCCATAAAAATGGACGAGTATTGTATTTCTATACCATGCCTAAGTATGAATCTTGGAGATAATATATCGATGGATCAGCATCAAATTGGACCATAAAGTACTATAAAGGTCTCGGTATAAGTAATTCTAAATAGGGGAAAGAATATTTTAAAAAATTGAACAAACATAAAAAATACTGGATGTGGATAAATGAGGAATATGGAGATGCAACTGAATTGGCCTTCAGCAAGAATAACATATAGGCTGGAAAGAAATGGCTAAGACATTTTGAACCAGGAACATATTTGGACCAGATTGGCATGCTTATCAAGTACATCAACTTTGTAAACAAGGAATTGATCCTATTTTCCATGGCTAATTTGCAAAGATCCATCCAATCCATGGTTGATGGTTTGAAACCAGGGCAAAGGAAAATATTGTTTTTCTCTTTCAAGATAAATTTTGTTACGCAAGCAAAGGTTTCTCAATTCTTGGGTTATGTCTCAAACCATTCTTCTTACCATCACGGTGAGAAAAGTCTTGCTAGCACAATTATTGGAATGGCACAATATTTTACTGGAAGTAACAAAATTAACCTCCTTGATCCACTTGGGAAATTTGGTACTAGAGCCTAGGTTGGAAAGGATCATGCAAGCGGTCGATATGCTTTCACATGCATGTTTTTAATATTCCTAAATTAGCATGCAGCTAATTGGAATATTAATTTTTCTCTTATCACTTAGTTAGATGAATAAATGGGTAGGGAGACCCATAAATCTCTTTAGTGGGCATAAAATACCTCTTAATATGAAAAGGGATCATATTTATAGCTATATAAAGCACCCTCATGTGTGAATTGGGGCTAATGCAAGTGGACAAGGTCAATTTTGACCAAGCAACAACACTGGTATGGAAGGAGTGGGTCATCAATAAAGACAACGCAGTGTGAATGGGAGGAAGATTCCATGATGGTGGAAACCCTAATGAGTGGGACCCAAGGTGAGAAGGCTCACATTTTTTTATAAGTAGGGCAAGGAAACCATAGTAAGTTATGTTATCGATTATTAAAATTTATGGTATGCATGACTATTTTGCTTTCTTCAGCTGTTTAGTTGAGATTGTTGTGTTGTTAGCACCGGGTGTTCCCGAGCAGGAGTCCCATCTCCTTTCTTGAGAGGTCTCTTGGGGAAGCATTTCACTTCATTTTCCACACTCAGGCTTAAGGCCAATATTAATTCCTCAGATACAATATATTTTCTAGAGAATATTGTGTTTTTTTCCAGGGTGTTGCAGTGGAGGGTTGAGAAGCCCACTTTCGGAGCTAGTTTTTCAGAGGAGGAAGCATTCTTCTCTTTGGGAGATCAGTAAGGGAGGTTATTGAGATTTATTTCACATCTTGGCACCATGCCAACATATTCCCATCATCTAAAGTGAAGTATCCCTCTTTGACTACGTTATTTCAATGAGCATTTGTAGTGGGGGTTTCAGTGCTTAATTTGGAGGGCGAGATCTTCAGTGTTAGGTTCAGCCTTTCACTTGAAGGATCTATTGGAGGATATATATTCATCATTTGTATCATCTAAAACCATATTCATCTAGCCATTTAGTATCTGCTATTATTCATCCATAGGGTTGCATTCCGACATTTTGGTATTTTTGTATATTTCAGGAAATCCTTCCCGGGTTACCTTGGAATTGTATAGAGACTAGATCTTAGTTTTTCAACTCTCTTGAGTAATATATCAACAAATCCATTTTGTCTTGCTATTTATTTAGTATAAAACCTCATTAAACTGCATTGTTCCTTGCTTCATAATTTCTGTGTTACAGTAATCATGGGGTTGTAGTGTTTTTGGGTTGTTATGGGATTCGAAGGCTTGTTTAACTAAGAAAAAGTGATTTGTTTAAGATCTCCTTGTATATTTGGTTACTATTATGTATAAAATAATGGATCCATGGGTTTTTATTAACTTTCATAACATAATTTTATGAAAAAAATCATTTTTGATACATTATATTTCTGCCTCTCCCATTAGGGAATATTACAGTGGTATCATAGCAAAATCTTGGCTCAACTTGTGAGTTTCAAGCCAATATGCTATAAGAAGAAGAAGAGAAGAAAACGAGATCTAAATGATGGAAGGAATGAGATTTGTCTCATCACTTTTCAGATCCATGAAGAACCTCTCTAAGGAGGTTAAGCATATGAAAGAATAAGGTCCATGTACTTCCTATCATCCAAAGAGAGAACCTCTGTTGCATAGAACTCCAAAGCAACACACTATGCCCTTCTCTTTCGAGGAAGAAGACAAGAGGCATGGAGATGGAGGGTACTTGGAACATGATATTCTAAGTGGATACCTGACAGAATATAAGTCTGAACCTAGAGCTTTCAAGGAGACTCTAAATCTCCCATGGTTCATTCAACTCAAAGAGGAAAGGAGACCTTGTAGAAGTAGGAAAATAAAGGAAAATATATTTCTATTGTCTACTTTTGATGGGTCATCCACATGTATAGCAAGGGCTTGGCGAATGAGGTTAGATGCATTCTTCCTACTACATCTAGTGGTAGAAAGGATGTTGATATTGCAACGCTGCACCTTGAGGGTGAAGAAAAAATTTAGTGGTTTAGTCATTTGAGTCATGAAAGAGTGGTTGAATTTGTAGATTTTACTCAAATATTGATCAAGAAATTTGACAAGAATAAATCAGAGGAGAAGGGGCCTTCACCAGCACTTGTTGTAGGAGCACTTCCATCAGGAGAAAGAACACTTGCACCTTTGCAAAGTGGTCTTGATATCTTGACATTTAGAGCCCCATGCACTATTATGGAGATGCATGAGCAGGAGTAGACTTGTACTAGCACTGATATAGCCACAGAGGAGAAACCATCATCATTAGTAGTTGAAAACATCACAACACTGGAGGAAGGGACCCTTGTAGCAGTACAAGGTGTTCCCATGCTTTACCAAGGTATGCATATGTTTCCACTTTCTGTTATTTCAGCACATCTTATGGAGGGTTGTGGGAATATGTCATTGCATGACCAAGGGTCAAAGAATATTGTTGATTTGGAGTAGCAAACTATCACTGCGCTGAGCAGCCTTGAGTTTTTCAAGGAGGGGATAAACAATCATCCTCGCTATTTATTATTGAGATGCACACAACTCTTGGTGTTGGAGTGTGTATTCTGGTAGGATAGGATGAGCATTTTCCTAAACAATATAATGTATAACTATGCGTTCAACATTGAGCATGAGCATGGGACAGAAAAAACACCATTATGGAGATCAGAAACACTGTCATCGAGTAGCAGTGATGAGTTGGGGGCCGAACTATTATTGGAGCATTTTGATGACCATTTTACTTGTATGATATTGGATGGGCAGGTGATTGATGAGAAGCATATTATCTTTCATTGTTGTGATGGATCCTTCTTAATGAGCATTCCACAACTCAATGAGAAGCCTTTGCCTTCAGCATACTTGGATCCCTATGGATTCAACATGGTCATTGATGAGTGGTCTTCACTTGGGGATCTCCAAGAGATTGCATTTCAACATCCCATGAAATGAAAAGGTAGAAATCTGATATGGAAGGATGGTGTTCTCCATTGGAGGAGTACCAATATGGAGCATGGTAGGAGACATGGCTACATTGGCTACTCTTGAGAGAGTTTGGCCATCATGTGACATATCCTTATTCTTAGGGTATGTTGGTGTGTGTAACTTGGCATGGAACTTGCATCATATGGCAGCAAGGAGTTTGGGTGCATTGTGTTGATATGACATTCTTCATGTAAATCATCATTATTTTACCTCATGATTTTTATGATGGAGGTGCGAGGGGGCAGCAAGAGTTATTGTTGCTTTGGCTACTCTTGGGAGAGTATCGGAAAAATTTCTCCCATACCTGGCATGATATTTTAGGAGGAAGGGATGGCACAATAAAAGTGAAAAGAGGCTACCCTTCAACATTGGAGGATTAGGATATACTTCCACATAGGAACGAGACTTCCACACATAGCAACATGATGGTGGATGACTTTGACATATGGCATGCCAAATAATGGAGTGATGGAGTGGCAAGAGCCTTATCACTAAGGCCAACAATGCTATTACTTGGGAGTATGAATTTATTGATGGAGTGTCCCAAGGGGAGTATGCATCCCTTCATTTTTCATATCTTTATGAGGAGATTCTCTTGGGAGGGCTCAACTATGGACCTCACTTTTAACCTACTCACTATGCATGGTAAGAAATGTATTTCTGTACTTATTTATCATTTCATAAATTATTTTCATCTTCTCACCATTTATGTACAGTGCATTGCTCCAAAAGAGGGCAAGATTATCTTTGAATTTCATGGTCATTCTAGGAGAAACATTTGTGATGGATATAAATTTCCTTTGCATGACCTTGGGAAAGTATGGTGTTATTCTTATTATGCTAAGCTGATATATAATTCCATTTACTACCTCATAGTAGATGAGAAAACATGCATAGTTAGAAACTTGTTGGGAGACAACTTGGCACATGATCTTCTAAAACAACAGTTGGTAGAACTGTGTTGTATCCACTGGAGAAACCATTGGTATCATAAAAAATTGCACATAACCTTCAGCATTTTTCTGATTTGGATACCATATGGTTATGATGTACCATTCACTTTGAATGGGATGATCTGGGCCAACATGATTCATGACTCTAGAGAGAGGATCTTTGAAGATCTAGTCTTCTTCTTGCCTCTTGAGGGCAACATTATTGCAGCCCAAAATCAACAGCTACCCTACACTTATCATAAATGGAGGGAGAGACAATGCGGGTTAGGAAATTTTGTCTACCATGATCAGTTATGCAGCCCACCTACATTGCAAGAGCCAAATATGGAGGAGATGTTTCATGAGTTACCATTTTGGAGGATGTCTCCTTTTGTATAGATGATAGGTTGGGGATGGGAGATTCACATGGGAATGATAGTTCCCAACATATCTCAGATTCCATACCTCAAGAAGCCCTCTAGACAAAAAATTGTTTCCTCCATGGATGTTTTACTTCTACATGATGATAGCTATATGGGGTGCTCACCAAAAGCTAACTTTCATACTTGGGAGGGGAAACTTGGAGATTTATTGATGAGACGGCATCTTGTTCCTTGGCGGAGTATATCATATGAGGATGCTACAGGAGGAGGAGAGGAGGATCTTCAGTTCATCCTTGCAGTTTCTTTAGGACAAAAAACATTTGGGAGGGGAGGACTGTAATATTCCTAAATTAGCATGTAGCTAATTGGAATATTAATTTTTCTCTTGTCACTTAGTTAGATGAATAAATGGGTTGGGAGATCCATAAATCTCTTTAGTAGGCATAAAATCACTCTTAATATGAAAAGGGATCATATTTATAGCTGGATAAAGCACCCTCATGTGTGAATAGGGGCTAATTCCTATGGACAACGTCAATTTTGACCAAGTAAACAACATTGGTATGGAAGGAGTGGGTCAT
Source organism: Pinus albicaulis (assembly GCA_034641835.2). Classification (NCBI taxonomy): domain Eukaryota; kingdom Viridiplantae; phylum Streptophyta; class Pinopsida; order Pinales; family Pinaceae; genus Pinus; species Pinus albicaulis. The sequence continues at coordinate 502,804,688 of CM076582.1, forward strand.
CAATAGAGACAGCGCAGTGTGACCGGGAGTAAGATTCCATGATGGTGGAAACCCTAATGAGTGGGACCCAAGGTGAGAAGGCTCAAATTTTTTTATAAGGAGGGTAAGGTAGCCATAGTGGTTTATGTTATTGATTATTGATTTTATGGTCTGCATGACTATTTTTCATTCTTCAGCTGTTTAGTTGAGATTGATGTGTTATTTAGCACCAGGTGTTCCCAAGAACGAATCCCATCTCCTTTCTTGAGAGGCCTCTTGGGGGATAATTTCACTTCATTTTCCACACTTAGGCTTAAGGCCAAGCTTCAGTCCTCAGCTACAGTGTATTTTTCTCATAATATTGTGTTGTGTTGTAGGGTGTTGCTGTGGAGGGTTGAGAAACCCACTTATGGACCTAGTTTTTCAGAGGAGGAAGCATTCTTCTCTTTGGGAGACCAAAAAGGGAGTTTATTGAGATTTATTTCACATCCTGAAACTATGCAAACATATTCCCATCATCTACAGTGAAGTATCCCTCTTTGACTATGTTATTTCAGTGAGCATTTGCAGTGGAGGTTTCAGTGCTTAATTTGGAGGGTGAGATCTTCAGTGTTAGGATCAGCCCTTCGCTTGAAGGAACTATTGGAGGAGATATATTAATAATTTGTATCATATACAACCATATTCATTTATTTATTTAGATTCAACTACTATTCAGCCCTATGGCTGCATTCCATCATTTTGGTATTTTTGTATATTTCAGGACATCCTTCCCAGGTTACCTTGGAATTGTGTAAAAGAGACTCGATCTCAAATTTTTAGCTCCCTTGAGTAATATATCAGAGGATCCATTTGTCTCTATATTTCTGTAGCATAAAACCTCATTAAACTGTGCTATTACTTGCTTCAGAATTTTTGTGATGCAGTAATCATGGGGTTGTAGTGTTTTTTGGCTCTTTTGGGCTTGGGAGGCTTGTTTAACTAAGAAAAAGTGATTTTTTCCGGATCTCCTTGCATATTTGGTTGCTAATATGTATAAAATAATGGATCCATGGGTTTTTATTGATTTTCATAACATTATTTTCTAAGAAATACATTTTTGATACATTATATTGCTGCCTCTCCCATTTGGGAATATTACAATGTCATCAATAAAACGCTTCTTGTTCCCAAAATATGATGATGCACTCTTGGACTAATTGAATGAAGATGGCCAAAAAACTGAGCCAACATGGTATGTGCTAATTATTCCAATGGTCCTTGTAACTATAATGTGAGGGAATTGGAACATGTTAGAGTTCCTTTGTACCTAAATACAACCCAAGGGAATGTGATAACATGGATATGATACAATCGTGTTTATATCATCATAACTAAAAAAAGTAAGTATAAAAATACTATAAAAACAAAAAATGCTTGAATGCTTAAAAGCATGTTCAAACTTACAATCAAATAGAGGAAAAAACACATACAAAAAACTAGATAATAATCATGGAAAAGCTTCATCTTGAATTATGAATTGTAAAGGAACTTACAAAATGTGACACTACGAACCTGGTCAAGGGCACAAGAAAAAATATCCTGGACATGACCCTAGTTGACAAGTTTTATTTCTCATGATGCAAGAGGATTTGTACCTGCACTGCCAAGTCATTCAAAATCCATAGTTATCTATACAATAAATACAAGTAATATTTGTAGTATTTTTTACTCTAAGATGAATTATTATGATAATGTTAGAACATATGTTGACAATGTAAAAACATACCTGAATAAGATCCTCTTTGTTTCAAGAACAATTTATTGGAGTCGCCTGAACTTGAAACAAGCCTCCCACGATTTGAAAGAGTAGTAACTAAGTCAACAATGACTTTTTTTATGCTACGTTGGATTGAGGGCAGTTTGCTCCAAGATTAAATCACTCCAATCAATTATTCTCTACTAAACAAGGCCAACCACGTTGTTAACACTGGAAAATTGTGCAAGCAGAAGACGACATTATTTAATGTCAAGCAGAAAGATTTACAGGACTGAAATACATTAGAGAATCTAGAAATTATTTAAAAATCTCTAAGGTCTGAGGGAAAATCAAATTTGAGAAATTCATAAATGCTTTTGCGTGCATAATCCTTCGTGAAGAGCACCTTTTCACACCTTTTGACCCGCAATGCATGCAATCCTAGGAGTGGCGAAAGTCACTTTCCAGGACCACAAAAAGCACACTCTAGGATAGTGATTCCTCACTTGAAGACGCCTAAGGATAGCCACCAAAGCCTCCTTAGACATCAAGGGAGCACACAATGGAATATTTGTGGCACACAAAGGAATCATCCCCCTCTCTTGGGTCACCATCCATAATGTACCAAGAGAGGGAATGAGGATTTTAATTCTCCTATATAAGGCCACCATGAGATGAAGAACTTGAGAGCACATTGTTATGCTTGCTAAAATTTCCCAAGAAATACCAGCAGTGTGTGATCTAGAGTTGAAGATAGAGGGGACTCAATTGTTGTCCATCCAAAAAGTTCATTCCACCACAGTAGAGAGAGGGAGACTTCACACCAAGACACGATTGGAAGTAAAAACACCCTTGCATCGGGACTTAGAACCCATGTCTTAAGGGCCCTTTAGCAAGAGGGTTAAAGTTTCATCCTCATTTCCTACCAGCACTCAATAAGAGGGGATGAAGAGCCACTGTTTGCATTATTGCAGTTGTTTGACTCTATTCAAAGCTTTTGCTTATTTCTTTTAGTTTTAGTTCAAATTGTAGTTTATATATGCATGCTATTTCTCTATATAGTATGTTTATGATTCTAGCTTGTTCACTAACTTGCTTGACTCCACTTCTTTTTTCCGCCTGTGACCAATAACTTAAGTGGGTAAACCTGTTGGGCCATAATTATGAATTACGGATAAATCACGCTTCCCTAAACAGGTGATAGTCTAGAAAAATAGGTGAAAGACTATACGACTATTTCTCCTAACTCAAAACAGATACACAAAGAGGATTGGAGGCTTATTTGTTCAATCGCTTCCAAATAGCTCCTTCTGTCGCTTCTGTTGCAGCTTCAAATTCAAGCGGTTTGTGAGCTGAATGCTTCCTGCAAGAAAGAACACTGAAATAATAGAACATGCAATAATATAGATATCTATTCAATCTAGTTAGCTAAATCAATAAATAATAAACCATACACATCAACTAAGATCTTGCAATATGGAAAATCAAAGCCAATACAAATGCATATAGGGAAAAATAAGTTGTATTCTTTATTGAAGATAGAAGGAGAGGTTACAAAAAAATGACTAATTTTAAGTGACCCTTCTAGCAATGATCCTCAAGCCCACCATAGTATAAATCTCTACAAAAACCGCTACACAAATCTAGCTCTCAATTGAAAATTATCCAGCATTTCTCTACTCAAATTCTTCCTCTTCAAACACTTAGATTTGTGCTCAATTTATAGATGAACTATAGGTTGTTTTGCAATCAATGATTTTCCAGTAATAGGAAAGACATGTTTCTAGTCATGTAGATTTAAAATGGACACTTGGATCTAAAGCTTGACACATGTGAGATCTTCTAGAAGGCACTAGCCAAGTGGAAATTCCGGAACAATGAGAATTTCGTTCCCAATGTGACCAACGCACCTGTGAATGACAAGAGGTGTTTTGTAAAGAAGCCTTGCATGGGGCTACCTGCATATACAATGCACTTAGGCCCCTTAGAGCCTGCATTGGTGAGCTTTCATATGCTATATAATAAGCTTCAAACCTTGGAAACCTTTGCTTGATGAAAGTATTACTTGATTTGTCTTGTTTCTTGTCTTGGGGAATGTAGGAAGTGAAATGATAGGGAATGATAGACCCTTCATCATTGGTCCTGGAGATGATGTCCAGTTAACTAGGTCATTGGGAATGGCACCCAAATTTACCTATAACAATTTCCCCCTAAAGCAAGAGATCCAAATAATAAGAACATTTGATTGAGATGCTTTACACTGTGATGAGTCTGGAAACGAAGCGGAATGGTCACCTGCATCAATATTACAATACATTACATCATGATATATCCTCTTTGATCATAATTGTTGAGGGTAGGCATTCCCATGTTCAGCACATAAAAAAATCTAATAACATGTACATAATTCAGAAAGTCGTCTTCATTAGAATGTTGCCCAAATGCAGACATGCCTACAGATATAGGCCCATGTTTGGATGACAATCTGTATGTAACATCGTCGTATAGATGATGTGTACAAAAATCCTGAAATCGCAGTCTGGATGGATAAAACTAGATCCAGGGTCTTCTTATCTCATTCACTCGATCATTCGGGTACAAGTCTAGCCATGCGAATACATGATTTGTAGGCGAACATGGGAAGACATCGTTTAATTACCAGCCAAAGATGTGAGATGTTAAAAAAGGCGAGAGAACCACCATTAATTTTCCCTCAAGGTACTGCAGTACATTTCGTAAGGCGTGAATAGATGATTTTATGTCGAATGCCGAAAAAAATCTTTCGGTCAAAGGTTCGGAAGTGAGGATCTTGTCGATGCTGTAACAAGCCTCATGGTACTGGAATCTAATTTTTCTAAGTGGACTTCCTAGATATTGATTTTTCATAGACAGGAAGTCACCTTATTTCAAAACAAGAGTTATTGATTTCAGAGACAAGGGTATGAATTGATATAGAAATTTTCAGGGATGATGGTCATGAAAATTAAGGTTTATGGGTATTGCAGAAGGATGAGTTTTAATCACTAGACGAATTCTCTTGAACATATCAGTGACACTGTGATAAGTTGGTAGCATTGACCCAAAACTGAAGTGAAGGTATGATGTACCATAGGTGTGAATGAACTGTCAAGATGATTGCCCAACCAAAACAGTGTCGGACATGGAGTGAAAGAAGTGTCATGTTCAAGAGCGACTTGCTACCAAAAATAAACTTTGCTTACTTTTCCCAAATTTTCCCTGGTCATTTGTGGACCAGTACCTCTTTATTTTTTAACAAGATTGAGGAGGATAACATTTTCTTGATCTATAATTCAACCCTTCGGGCGAATAAAGTATCACTATTTAATAATTTAATGAGTCTAGCGATGAATGAAACTCGATTCTTGTCATGATTGACAAGCTCGTCACTATTTTATGTTTTAACGAGCTTAACGATAGTGATAGCCCGGTCCTTTTTCATATTTAGAGAGTCTAAAGAGAGGATGAAAGAGAACTCCAAAAGTACTTTTTCATAAATTTGTCTTTCAGATCCGAAAAAGTGTAAAATAATATCTGAAAGAACCTCTTTGGTCATGTTTAACCAAGGTATTTCTTTCTTGTAAATAATCCATCTCAGTCCAGAAAAGGGTTAAACTTATATTGAGTATATATCAATTCATTTACTTTAACGAGCTCGAAAATACAAGTGCTTGGCAATATTTTCACATTATCGGATTCTGAAAAGAGTTGAAAGAAGACTCCAAGGGTTCCTTTTTGGTTGTTATCGAAGCTCGAAAAAGAGATAAAAGTGCACTTCAAATCCTTTTTCATTTTTAACAAAGCTCGAAAAATAAGGAGAAAAGGTATGCTTTGTGTTCAAGTCATTCTTTGAATAAATCTGCACGACTAATCTGTTCATCAGTTGTATTTCCTGTTCATAACAACATCAAATGGATTAAAAATACTTGTTTCATGTTAAAAACATAATAAAACATAGTCATAGCAATAAATTTAACATGCAAACAAATAAATGACTATATAAAGTAGTTTCACTATTCATTTTTACCATTCTATAGTTACCATTTGCATTTTGGAGCTCTGAAACTGATTTTTGCCCCGAACTTCAGTCATCGATTTCAATCTTTTTTGTGGATGGATTTTGTCGCCATTTGATCCAGGTTAGTACTATGAACCTCCTCTTCCATTTACTATTCATTTCATTTCCATTCTCTACAAATTTTTAGGGTTTTAAGGCCCCTAGGGTAAATTCTACCCAAAATGAGGGCAACGCACCCCTGAATGTCGAAACCTCAGTTGCATAGTAGGTATAGTGAAGGGTACCTGCATGTGCAATGCACTGTCTCAACCTAGGGAGTGCGTTGGGTTCAGTTCAAGTTTTTGGTTTTCATGTTCGGCCCAAAATTTGCCTATTTTTTTGCAATGAATGGACTCTAATGGATCTTATGGTTGTATTTCAGGTTTCTGTCCAATTATAATGATGGAGGGAAAGAGAACATGAAGAAAAAGATATAATTAACTCGAATGATCCAGGTACTGTAAGAGCCCTAATATATTGTGGACTACTTAAGTACTTCAAATTGTCGGGAATGAGGCAATTGTTATAGCATCATTTTTCACTCTCATGTGATTCATGATTGTCTTTTTGGCCTTGGGCACCCATTCCCACAGACTTGGATAAAAGTTCATAAAAAACAGTGTTTCAAATCCCACACGCGGGTATGCCCAGAATTTTCCACATGTATACGCGAGTCCAGAGATACTTTCCCGCGTATGCAATTAAAATCATTAAAAAATATATAAAATTCCCTATTTTCGAGACTGGGTTGATGGTTATTCCAGTATTCAACCACCCCAGCCCGTGGCCAATTGTTTCCAACTGATTGAAACTACTTTGAGGGAGTATAAAATCCCCTCACATGCATGGCCTAAGGGAGAGAAAAATTATAGATATTATACTTTGTTGGAGCCCCAATTCAAGTCTGATTTCCCGTGCCTCCTGCACTTCCCAGATTTTTACAGGAAACCCTTGTTTCCTAGAGATGTTCATTTGCTTATATGTCATCTCGTGTGCACAAGTCTTGAAAGTATCTTAGCGAGGCAAGGGCGGGACGGATCCGGATGACGGTCTGTTCAAAGATCGTGGAAGGATTTAGGTGATCTCTCCACCTTTCTATAATTGTACATGCTGCTCGTAATGAAGAAGAACCATCTTGTTCCTGAATTCACGTGTTAATATCTGCTTGCATATGTGAAAAGATTGTTATTTAAGCATTTATTATTTCTTATATCATGTTTCACATGGATTACACTGACATTTAGGATAGATATATGCTGTACAAATAGATTTCCATGCACGTTTCTTCATGGTTTTTAGGTTAAGGAGGAAGAAGGGTCTCTAGGGGTTTGAACCCCGGGGGATCTACATCAAACGTAGGACCTACGAGTGAGTTCTGAAATCTATTATATCTAGTTTTTAGCATACAAGTATGGTTGTGTGAGTCCTTCATGAATAGCATGTCGTGATCTGTGGACGTTTTGACCCAACAACCTCTAGGGAGTTATTTCCCAAAACAGAACTGGTGACTCCACTGGGGATCGCATTCTTGTGATTCCCCTGTTGGGCGGTTTTAGTTGTTTTAAAGGTTTCCAACAGTTTTAATCATTATTTCCAGTCCAGTTAGTTTTTTCTCAGTCAGACTAAAGACTTGGTTCTTTATCCAGGCTTGATCATTTCTGTTTTTCATTAGTTACCTTTCCATACGCGAGTTTTTCTACACACAGACGTGTATACATGAATTTTTGTTAAAGGAATTCATGTATACGTGTGTTTCCTTTGACACAGCCGCATATGCACGCCTATTGAAAAACTGCCAAGTAGCGTATGCGTGGGCAAATTTTGAAATTTTTGAGTTTTGGACTTTTTGGTCTTCTCTGCCTGTGGAGACCTATTCCTATAGTGTCCTTATAGTATCTGAATTGTGTTGATAGTGGTTATTTGTCTTTTTCTCTCTTGTTTGATTGAAGATTGGCTCATTTGGAAAATCTTGTTGTTTAGTGCTTGCATTTCTGGTTCGAGTACCAAGATCTCTTTCTGGAGATTCTTGGTTGTTCTTCTTTATCAGGACAGAGAGCTTCTACTCATATGCTCTTTCCTCATGTTATGTTTTGCTTTGCACTTTGATTTTTGCCTACTTTTTGGTTGGTTTTCTCGATTTCATTTGACTAGGTCTTGTTGCAATCCTTGAAGAGTCATTGTTGGGTCTTTGAATTTCTATTTTCTGCAAGATTGTGCTATTCTTCTGGGCTGAGTCACTGAGTTTCTTGTCTTCCTTTTGCTTGTATAAATCTTGCTACTAAGTGGCACTATAAGATTTATAGCATTTTTGTTGAACTTTTTTCTTGAAATTCGGAGATTTTTTGGCTTGGTGATTGGACAGTTTTCTTGGTCTCTATGAAGTCTTCTTTTATAAAATTCAAAAAGCTCAAAAACATTTTGTTTTTCCTTTGCTTTTGTTTTGCATTTTTGTTTTGGTTTCTTTTCATCTCTTGAATCCTTGTTGAGATTTCTTGCCTTCGGTTTCTGACTTGATTTGGGAAAGGAATTTTCATTGGTTTATTTCTCTTATTTCGAGCATATTTTGGTGTCTTTATACTGAGATTTTCTGATTTGGGAACTAGCTTCGTGGACAACTGGAAAAGTGATAGAACTGAAGGATTGTTGGAAATTTCTCTTTGCTTTGTTAGATTTTGCATCTTAGAATTGGCATGCTCTTAGTAATTTGCATTAGGTGCACTTAGGCATTTAGTATTTTTCATAAATTTTGCGAGTGTGAAGTTTGTTATCTGAAAAGAAAAAAATATAGTCTCGTAGAACCCGTGTAGAAATTTCTTTTCATCGAAAGGAAACTACTGAATTTGAATGTAGTTTGGTTTTCATTAATTTATTTTCTGCGTCATAAAACATCGCGAGTTTCATTTCCATATTCCCTTGACTTAATATAACAGCCAACTAAAATAAGTGCATTAATTTAAAAACAACTAGAAAGTTTTTTTTTATTAAGTGTCATACACCAACTAGCTAGGTTGTAGGGCCTTGGATTAGGAGAGTGGAGAGTTAACTCTCCAAGGCCGCTCAAACTAAAACATAGAAGTTTATTAAATGAGCGAAATCCAACTCCGTTAGGTGGACCAGGAAAGATCTCCTCCAGAGAGTCAAGCACGAGGGGAAGTGAAGGCCGAGAAGAGAGATACCCCCTCTCTAATTTGTTGGATCTTGCCTCAAGACCGTTTCGCCCAGCTTCTGACACGGATTGGTGCCCATAGTTGCCATTCCTAGGTTCCACACAGGTGACTACGGGGGGGAATACCCATGGTACCTGAGGCAGACGTCGTATCACTTCCAGTAGTACTTCTGGAGGGTGCCCCGGCGAAGCTTGGGTACTTGCACCGGCAAAGGCTATTGTTAGGAGGTTGGCGTAATTGTTTCTGTTACCTTCGCTAGTAGGCTTGGGCTGTAATTATCCCAGACAACTTTCAGGAGGTCTTATTTTTTGCTTTCTCATATTTTGGTGTTCAGTCTTAATCACCCGCAACGGAAATACCTGAAAGTTGCTTGTTTGGGTTGTATCTTCGGGATTTTTTGTAGTGAGTGCTCTTTGCTCCTAGCTTGCCTAGATTTATAATTTTTTGAGTCTAATTAATCTGTTAAAGTGGCTGATCAAGTGCCTCATCGATCGAGGAGAGTTCAGGGGTTATCTCCCGAAAATATTGAGCCTTCTTCAAGAAGGCGTAGGAGTAATATAGCAGGTGAATATCACCCTGTGATATCTGACGCAGTGGATAGAGATTCTCCACAAGGGCTTGAAGGTTTTGTAGTTGGTTCCGGTGTTGGTTCCGAGAGGAGCACTCCTCTCACCTCGAGAGTCTTATTTTCGGGAGAGTTAGGAATAGAAGTAGAGGAAGTACCTGAGTCTCCTCAATCACTTCCATCTCCTCTTCCTCCTGATTATCCGTTTGTTGTTGAGTACAGAGGACCTGAGTCAGAGAGACCAGAAAGTCCTCCTTTTTATTCATACCTTTCGATGGCCATGACTGGGAATGAAGCTTCGACTGTGAGTGCTGCAGGCATTCATACTCCTGCTTCAGTTGAAGGAGGGGGCACAATTGCTATATCTTCGATTGCCTCTAGTACTGTTTTGTTTGGCTCTGGTTTCACCCAAGCACATGCTTCTCAATCTGGTCCCTTTTGTTTTGGAATGCCCACTAGTGGGATTCCTTCATTTTCCTTTTCTACTGCTGCAATTGCGTATGCACCCATGTCTTCCATGGCTAGTGGGTCAGCTTCTTTTCAAGGGTTCCCCTTCGGAAGTGGGCATATTCCTAGTTTGAATCCTTCCTTAGGGTATTTTCCTTTTACTTCCCAGACTCAGAATTTCAACCCTTGGTCTGGAGGTCAGAGTTCAACTACCTTTACCGGTTGGAACCCTATATTTACAGCAGTGGGGGCAGGGAATTAGTTTTACACTGGTCAACAAGGGAATGCTTCTTTCCCTTCGTCGAGTGCTTATCAGACTTTTTCCCCTCTTTCTAATGCTTGGAACCCCTATCAGGGGATTTCCTCTTCATTCATGACTTCGAGGGGGGGAACTGGTCCGATCTTTGGTAACTCTACGTTGGGAGGGGGTCCTTCTCCAAATGCTGGGTCCTATGGCCCAAAATTTTCTACGAGTTATTTCTGGCAACCTGGTGCCTCATCAAATCTAGGTTACTCTTTTCATAATGTAGGAATTCATCCCACCAAGGATGGAATCCTCAGGCTCCTCCTTGCTTACCTTTTCTGGCAACGTTGAACTTGCCAGATTTGTCAAAATTGATGAATGATCCGATCCGATATAGTCCGGGGTGGCCTCCGGTTCCTACCAAACTACCTTCAGAAATTCCAAAGTTTGAAAGCAATAATGAAGAGGACCCGTCTGATCATATCACCACCTTCCATTTATGGTGTTCATCTAACTCCTTGATTGAGGATTCGATTAGGTTGAGATTGTTTCAACGCACCTTAACTAGAAATGCTGCCAAGTGGTATATCGAGTTAACTGGGGGCAATTTTGCTACTTTTGGAGATCTGGCTACGACATTTCTAAATCATTTCCAATTGCCTGTCCGTTATGATGTCGGGACTGAGCTCCTAGCTAATTTTAAGCAGGACAATGCAACCCACATTTCTAATCATATTCAGGAATGGCAGAGAAGGAAGAGGCTTATTAAAGCTCATATTCCAGGAGAATTTATTTTGGAATGGTTTTTGAAATCCTTGCAGTCAGATATTTCTAAGGATGTATCCCTCTCAGGGGTATTTTCTAAGGAGCAAGCTATTTTTAGGGCCCAATAGCTTGAATTGATATATTCTCAGTCTGGTGTCCTTCATAAATATTTGCCTAATGCTCCTCACTCCAAATTAGACATATCCAAGACTAAACCCAGTCCTCATGTTGATGGAATTATTGGGTCGATCAATAGTGGTGTAGCTAACCTACTTAGTCAATTGCAGTAGTTGTCTATACAATCTGCTTCTTCTGGTCAGGCTGTGCCTGCTGAGTCATCACCTTCTCAATAACTGTCGATAAATGCCGTTCAGACTTCCGACCCCAAAGGAAATCAACAATCTGAAGGGAAGAAGAAGGGACAGAATAATAATAAGAAAAAGGGCAAGAATGGGAAGGGTAATGCAAATAAATCCAATGAGCATGTTGGTGAGGGTCCAAAGGATAAAAATAAAGTGAATTTTCCATGGAAGTTATGTGCTGGAGACCATCTTGCTCACCTTTGCCCTAAAATTCAGGATGCGCAGTGCTTGTTAGCTCAGCAGGGTTCTTCTAGTTCCCAGGTTGTGTTGACAAACCCTTATCCCCAAGGGCAACAGCTAGTTGTTGGCACGAATAAAAATACTGGGGCTTCCTCTGGGGGCACCCAAGAAGGGGAAACTCAGTCAAACATATACATGATGAGTGCTCACACGGATATCACCACGAGATCCCCTGATTATGGCGAAGAGGAGTCTTTGAAAGCCAAGGGTACTCCCGATGGTACTAAGCCGCTTCACATTATGAGGCCTACTGTTGAGCCTATACCTCGGATGCCAAAAGCATCTACTAAGTTTACAACGACTAATCCAAATGCCAGGGCTGCCTAGAACTACTCTATTGTGGAAGATCTAGCGCAGAGTCCTTGTGCCATGTCAGCTCTTGAGGTGCTCCAGTCTTGTCCTGCTCAGCGCAACGCTCTGCTCACTACTATTGGGGCTGTCGATCCAAAGAACTCTCTTATGATTACATTCGATATGTCGAATTTAAAAAGGAGACTCCCCCATCATGTGGCTTTTCATATCAAATCGTCATTCCGAAAATTCAATATCTTTCGGACGGTTGTTGATGCGGGTGCTTCCACATGCGTGATGTCTCTCGCATGTTGGAAGGGAATTGGATCTCCAACAGCTATTCCATCTGCTACTCTTCTGACTGCGTTTGATGGTAATTCTCACAGACCGCATGGTATTATCCCAGCTTTTCCCATCTGTGTTGGGGAAAAACTGTAAATATAGAGGTTGAGATAGTTGATGCAAGCTTGGACTACAACCTTTTGTTGGGGCGAAACTAGATTTATGAGATGGATGCCATTGCATCCTCATTATTTCGGATTATTTTTTTCCCTCATGAAGGGAGGATTGTTACAGTGGACCAACTGGACTGTTCTCTTGTAGCCCCGAATGCATCTACTGACTCAACTATTCCAAAGTTGGATAATACCAAGTCGCCTATTGATAATTTAGGGGTTGGAATGTATTCTTCTTTGATGGGTACTTTTGATATTCCACCTCCTACCATTCCTATAAATGCAATTTCATCCTCCAGGGCTCCTCTTCAAAGAAAGTTCTTTAGAAATAATTATTTTTTAGATTCTTGGACCTTTCCTTCCCCTACCTCCACATTAGCGGAAGGTCAAGTGGGTGGAATGGCATTTCCAATGTCTGCAGTTGAGATTTCTTATCAATCTATTGTTGACTCTGCAGAGTCCATTCCAGCTCCTTTTTCTCCAGATGATTTGGATGGCGATGTGGCTCCGGCTTGGACACTTAGTTCTTCTTCTGCCCAGGATTGCCTTGATACCACTCTTCCATATGAAGAGGCAAGAGGCCATCCTGGAAGCTATGACTGGTATAGATAGACCGTGGGATGATTTGCATCATCGGTCTTACTTTTTACCTGATTTGAGCGAAGTTGAATCTAGTTTTCCAAGTTGATTGTCTCCTGGTCCTGTTCGCCCAGTCCTAAACCCTTTAGCACCAAAAAAGGTATATGCTGAAGGGATCATGGCTGTGATTTCTCCAACTATCCTAGTGAAAATTTCTAGAGATCCCAATGTTATAGAGAATGTCTTCATCAGAGCTGACTATTCCCCTGAAGAGATTCAGATTTACACCGATCTCTTTAAATATTTTATGGATGTATTCGCTTGGTATTATGAGGAAATGCCTGGTATAGATCCATCTATTGTCCAGCATGAGATCAAGACTTACGAAAATGCTAAGCCTGTGAGGAAAAAAATTCATCCGGTCAATCCTAGGAAGGCTGCAGCTATCAAAGCCGAGGTGGAGAAGCTGCTTTTAGCGGGATTTATTTTCCCTGTTCCTTTGACTGAGTGGGTTTCAAACCCTGTTCCCATAGATAAAAAACAAGGAACAATTCAATTTTGCATTGATTTCAGAGACCTTAATAAAGCATGTCCGAAAGATAATTACCCCACACCATTTATAGATCAGATTATCAATGAGTGTGTTGGTAATGAGATTTTCTCCTTCATGGATGGTTTCTCCAAATAAAATCAAATTACTATCCATCCTGAAGATCAACATAAGACTGCCTTTATTTGTCCCTGGGTACTTTTTCTTACAAGAAGATGCATTTTGGTCTTAAAAATGCTGGAGCTACGTTTCAGCGGGCCATGTCATATGCCTTCCATGACATCAAACATATTATCGAGGCGTATTTGGATGATTTAGCTGCTCGTTCTCGAAAGATAACTGATCATCCAGCCCACCTCCGTCAAGTATTTGAACGATGTCGTTTCTACAAGATTAGGTTGGATCCGAACAAGTGTGTTTTCGCAGTTACATCCGGTCGGTTATTGGGATTCATTGTGTCGTCGGAAGGGATTAGGGTAGATCCCTTCAAGGTTGAGGCAATACTGCGGTTGCCTCCCCCGTCGTTTATTCGTCAACTTCAAAGTCTACAAGGAAAAGCTAATTTTCTTCGGAGATTTATCGTAAATTATGCTGAAGTTACCAAAGGATTTATGAGATTGTTGAAGAAGGGAGTTTCATTCTTTTCGGATGAATTCGCTCAATGCTCATTCGATGCTTTGAAAAAATCATTGACCTCTGCTCCTTTATTGATTCCACATGATTATAGCCGGGATTTCATTTTGTATCTTGCAGCAGCAGAGTCTACCATTGGTATGGTTTTGGTTTAGTCGAGGCTTGGTAGGACCTGAACTTTGATATACTCCGATAGAGAAGCTAGGTTTAGCAGCTGCTCATGCTGTGCAGCGACTCGGAAATTACATTCTTCTACGAAAAACTTATGTTTTGGCAGCAGCCAATCCATTTCAGTTTGTTCTTAGTAGGTGAGTGATTGGGGGAAAATACAATAGATGGATTGTGATTTTGCAGGAATTTGATCTTGAGTTTGTGTCTGCCAAGTCCAAGAAATAATTAGTTTTCGCAGAATTAATCCTTGAGTTTCCTTGTGGAGAAGAGATAGTCTGATGAATCCTTCCTGGATGAACATTTGTTTCTGATCTCTCCACACGATCCTTGGTATGCTGATATCATTGTGTATCTTCAGACTGTGATGTTTCCCTCTACTTTTTCGAAAGATGAGTGCCATAAGTTGCGTCACTTGGCTAAAAATTATTTAATTATTGGTGATGCTTTATACCGTCAAGGGGTTGATTCAATCCTGAGACGTTGCTTAACACTCGAAGAAGCCGAGGCTGTGCTGAATGATTGCCACAGTGGAGCTTGTGGTGGTCATTTATCTGGGCTTGCTACAGCCCAAAAAATCTTGTGTGCTGGATACTTTTGGCACTACTTGCGTGGGGTATCGATTATACTACTTGTAACCCGCCTTCGGCTAAACTTCACAAGTACATTATTGTAGCAATAGACTACTTTATGAAGTGGGTCGAGGCTATGCCTACTTTTGGGAATGATGGTGAGACAGCAACTCTTTTTCTTTTCAACCAAGTTTTTGCTCGTTTTGGTATTCCTAGAGAGATTGTCACTGATCATGGAAGTCATTTTTAGAATAGCATGATGGCTGAATTGGCTCTAAAATTAGGTTTCCGGCAGGAGCATTCATCTCCATATTATCCTCAGGCCAATGGGAAAGTGGAAGCCGTGAATAAATCCTTGAAGACCATTCTTCAAAGGACGATTGATAAAGCTCGATCCAACTAGCATATCATGTTGTATCCTGCACTTTGGGCATACAGGACGTTAGTGAAAACTGCAACTAGCTTTACTCCGTTTCAACTAGTTTATGGGTTGGAATCTATATTTCATATTGAATGTGAGATTCCTTCTCTTAAGTTAGCTATTGAGATTCTTCCTGGCACTTCTAGTCTTGAAGAACGTCTCCTTCATTTGGAACATCTTTATGAGCAGCGTCGAGATGCCGCCATGATGAATGAGGCACATAAGAAATGAGTCAAAGTTCAGTACGATAAGGCAGTCAAACCCAGGGTTTTCTCGGAAGGTGACCTTGTTTTGCTCTATGCCCAAGAGAAGGATGCCCTGGGGGCAGGAAAGTTTAAGTCTATGTGGTATGGCCCCTTCATCGTTAAAAAATTTCTTAAAAAAGGAGCATATAACTTGGTTGATTTCAAAGGAAATGAGTTGCCGGAGCCTAGAAATGGGCTCTATTTGAAAAAGTATTATGCCTAGGCTTCGGCCTGGCATTTTTCTTTTTTGTATAGTAGTTTTTATTTTTTTACATGTCTGGTTTTAGGTCTTTGATGTGATGGTGATGTTTTTGATCTGCTTTGGAAGGTTGTGTCGAATGTCATGAGTCATTATGGTTTCGCCGACGATGCTAGTAGACACACCCGGAACTTGGCTTCCGTGGCTTGGGTGCTTCATCATCCATCCGGTCAGCTGTTAGTATCAAGAGGAGTCTGCATTGGTCCTGCTTCCAATAATGTAGTGGAATACACTGCAGTTATTTATCTACTCTCGGAGGCAATATCTTTGGGTGTTGATTCATTGGTAGTTTTCTTGGACTCCTAGTTGGTGGTGTCGCAGTTGAACAATACTTATCGGGTTCGAGATCCATTTTTACTCCGGTTGTCTTTGAGGGTACGTTTGTCACAAAGATCATTCCAATTTTTAACATTCATTCTATTCCTCGAGCTGACAATTGGATGGCAGACTCATTAGCTAATCAAGCAATTGATTGGCATATTAATCATTCCATACATTAAAATTGAATCATCAAAAACATCATGCATTTTTTATACATTTGTCACATCACATCAAAAATCGCTGTATATATATATCATCAGAGTGTTCAAAAAAATATACAAAATTTGGATCCATAAGTCATACAAAAAATTAGGGCTTATGCCTGATCATGTTCAGTATCAAAAAATATACAGTCATCCGGTAATCATATCTATCTACTCCTGTGGGCCCTGCCCAAAATTCGTGTTCCTATAGAACATGACTGCAGTAGCGACTCGGTGGAATAAACGCACCCAGTCACGTGGTACTCCCACCACCCGTCTCTAGATGGCCTTAGGTAGATCTTCCACTGCAGCCATAGGCACTTGGCGAGTTAACCCCTCCAAGTTCCTCTGTACAACATGGAGGGTTCTGTTTGGGTCTACTGTATCTGCCTCGCCTCTGCGGCGCTTATGTCGTGGGTAACCCTCAAGAAGGAGTGGTCCAACATCTGTATCATGGTCATCATAATATTGTAAGTCATTTTGGAATCCAATCAAAAAACATGTTTTCACATTTTTTCATATATATTGAAAAAATCCAAAAAAATCACATAAGTCAAAAAATTGTAATTTTACCAATTGTGCCCCATGCCGCGCCAAGTGGAAGGACGAGGTTTGGATCACTGCGGAAGTCCATCCCGGCATAAGGTTAGTCCTTTACTGCTATGACCTGTTCCGCCCACCATTGGAAGAACTCTTCATCCCAAGTGGTTCGGGGAACTTCACTTCCCCCCAGTCTCTTCATCAAATCTGCCCATCGGGCAATTCTTGGGTCTCTTGGGCTACTGATTAAAGAGATCACTTTGGGTCGAAGCCCAGGAATCTTCTCAAAGAAGAATGTCATTAAGATAGTTCCATATCTGAAATGTTTTGTCTTTGCTTTGCGGATGGAAGTTAGTTGTTGCTTCATATTCATTAGCAGAGATGTGCACCAATCATATAGGTGAACTAAGCATTCTACTGCTATGCTCATCTGTGTCCTGGATGCCCGATGCAAGGAAGCAGATCCTGCTACTCTACCAATGGTAAAAAGGAGAATTTTCATGTGCAACTCTCTTAAGTCTTTTATTGCAATTTGGGTCCCTACTTTCTTGGACCCCTCTATACAGTAGACATGAACATAGTCATCCACTTTGAGCCCTCCCAAAGGCTTACCGTGAAAATCTACTGGGTATCCCCTCTGGGAAAGTCCAGTAATGAAGTAGATATCTTCTACCTCTATATGTATGGGCATTTGATCTATTATGAAAAATCCTCTTCCAGTTCCCAATAATTTACTAGCATTTCGAGCAACCAGACATTACTCTTCATATTTGGCATTTTGAAAAATTTGAGCAATCCACAATTTTGGAGGACATTGAGCGACTGTTGGTCTTGCATAACTTCATTTTCAATAGCACTGTGCTCACATTCCCTCCAAGATATAGTAATCCTGAGAAAAATCATTAATTTGTCCATTAGAAATGCATTTTTTCATTTTGGGTTGCGCATACATGACTTACTCTATACACAGTCACGTATATACGCGACTTGGTCTATATAAACCCGCGTATGCGCAGAGCTTCAATTTAAAACAAATATTTCTACGGTGAAATTTCCGAATTTTTAACCTATGAATGGACAAAATTGATAGCAAAGATGGATTACGAGCTTACCTGACTAGTTTGGTGAAGTTTGACGGTCGATTGCTCCTATGTTGATGATAGAATTTTTTTATCCAGAGCTCTTTTTTCCAAATTAGCAAGTCACAATGAACCAAATATGAGGTAACATGTGTATTTATGCCCAAAAAATTGAAAATTTTTGCAAAAATTTGTTATTCTTATTTTTTCAATCTATCTTAAGCTGCATAACCCGGATGCTTGTCAATGCCCAGATTGGTATATTTTCAGGTCCATTTTGACGAAGTTGAGATTTTTTCCGGTCTTTGATCCATGACTACTGACCCGTCATGGCAGGCATATGATCTTCGCTGGCATATAGGTTAGGGAATCCACTTTTCCGTTGCATTTTTCATACTAGCCTCCATTCTGATAGCTTGCCATAGGGTCGATCCCATCAGGTCATGAGTATTTAACCCATTTCACTCACCGATTTTTTAATCATGACTTGGTGGTAGAGCCTTCCTTTACATGGGCTTCCTAGTTAGTTCCTTGCTATCACTTGTTGCCCATGCTGCGTTTTATGTAGGCTCGAGAGTCCTCTTTAGTCCTGCCATGACTTACGTGTTGAAGCTTCATTCTTCTTCTTCTTCACTATCATTATTCCAGCTATTACCCTAGAGGCTCCCTGGTGTTGATGAGTTGTATTACTGCATTGCATATTGGCTACTTGTTTATCCTGGCCTTTAGCCGGCTTCATTTGGACTCGACGTTTAAGCCATATTTTGACCATGACTATCTATACAAGTTAACCATTGCATGCACTTAGCTATCAAAACTTGACACCCTTTTTACCCATGGATGGAACATTCCTTTGAGTATCGCTTACCAGTTTCCACCACCTTGCATTGAGCATAGGATCATTCCTATCCCAGGAACTAGTGCATCTATTTCTTGATATAACTCATTCTATCCATTGTACGATAGCATTATTTTATTCTTTTTTAGGCTTATTATATGAAAAAGACAAAAAAATCAAATATAACAAAAAGAGCAGGAACGGGATGTTACTTCGTAATTTGATGGCAGTACAGTGTCAGTTTGTCGCCCTTGAACAGGGCACATACACTTATATATTTCCTTCATTTGGGATGGTTTTAGTTTTGACCTAGGTTCAGCTTTTGCCTTGTTTCACTGGTCAGTCCTCCCTCGATTGGTTATCTCTCCCAATCATATGGAGAGTTTTTTTTTTCCTCTTGCATAACAGAATTATACAGTGTCATTTTTACTGCCATGGTCATCACGAGTCGTGCTTTTGTTCAAGGGAAGTCTAACCAAAGTCGGCCATTCTGCGGTGTCTCCTGACTCATTATTCAGTCGGCCTTCCCGGTCTTATCAGTATCTTGTTCTATCACATCAGATGTTTTGATCTTCTGCTCGTGCTGGTTTGAGAAGGTCTCCATTGACTTCTTGCCGGCGGGTTTGTCTCTTATCGACTACGACATATTGCTCTGAGATTAAACCTAGAGCCGCACCCTAGCCCTATTTTCATCATTGATAGGTGACCTTGTGCTCAGCATTTGATCATCATTATGGGTCTTTGACTGAGTGGTTTCCTCTGTGTTCGACGTCAGCATACATTATCACACTTGGGATTTGTGCAGTACCTTGATTTCCATTTGACCCTATCGGTGGATATCTCGCCTCCGTGTTAGCTTTAATTATTGGTTGGTTCAGAGGGTTTCTTCTGTGCACTAGCTTCATCTTGTGCATGTCAGAAACGTACTTCGGGTTGGTTCTGTCACTCTACTTCATCCAATTCCTTCCAAATCTTGGCCTGCGGGTTACACTCGCACTGCACTGATGTGGGATGCCTTAATTTCTTCCTTCCAGCATATATTTTCCCATCGAATCTGACTCATTGCTCTGGGAATAAGGTCTAGAGTCTTTTTTCAGTACCTTATAGTTTGCAGTCATCAGTGGAAGACTCTTCGCTATCGACAGTGGGGATTTATCATTGCCTTCTGATTGGTAGATTCTTCCAAGTGTTCGACTTCAACTCATTTATTCGCACTTGTTAGATTGTACTGGCGCACCTTGACACTCATTTTCATTATTGGTGGGTTGTCTCACGTTGGTTAACGGTATACATTATTGACCGGTAATCCAACGATTTCTCACATGGTCGAATTTAGATCATTTATTCCCATTGTGTAGAATTGTGCCATCAAGATCGGTGAAGACCTCGGGTTGCATTAGCATTTTTCAGTTCACTTTTGACAGTCCATTCAGTTTCTGCCAGTGATGTCGTCCACCCTTATATGTTGCACTGTCAGTACAGTAGCATCTTATATGTTGGCTCCCGAGTTGTGTGATTGTACCATGTGTTCCACCCCTTATGATTTGGTACCTGGAGATTTAGTTACTTTTGTGATCAGACATCCATTTTCAGCACTATTGATCAGTCTGATATATGTGATACTTGGACATTGATTCTGACTTATACTTCTGGGTCGTGCTCAGATTATTCATTGTGTACTTTCAGTTCAGCTATACTTGTATACATCTTGGATCTATTCTATACTTTCTATATGGATATATTTTTGACTGAGCATGGGTATGCCCGCCTCAGACATGAGCTGACTCTCTATTTTCTTTCATTGGTTTTTGTCAGGCTGAAATCTGGTGAAGTCCTCTCTTGTCCTTGCGAATTTCTTTCTATGTGCATAATACATTTCGGCCATCATGTACCCCTTCTGACCTCATATATTAGGGGGCATCTGTTATAGCATCATTTTTCACCCTCATGTGATTCATGATTGTATTTTTGGCCTTGGGCACCCATTCCCACAGACTTGGATAAAAGTTCATAAAAAACAGTGTTTCAAATCCCATACGTGGGTATGCCCAGAATTTTCCGCGTGTATATGCGAGTCCAGAGATACTTTCCTGCGTATGCAATTAAAATCATTAAAAAATATATAAAATTCCCTATTTTCGAGACTGGGTTGATGGTTATTCCAGTAATTCAACCACCCCAGCCCGTGGCCAACTGTTTCCAACTGATTGAAACTACTTTGAGGGAGTATAAAATCCCCTCACATGCATGGCCTAAGGGAGAGAGAAATTATAGATATTATACTCTGTTGGAGCCCCAATTCAAGTCTAATTTCCCGTGCCTCCTGCACTTACCAGATTTTTACAGGAAACCCTTGTTTCCTGGAGATGTTCATTTGCTTATATGTCATCTCATGTTCACAAGTCTTGAAAGTATATTAGCGAGGCAAGGGCGGGACGGATCCAGACGATAGTCTGTTCGAAGATCATGGAAGGATTCAGGTGATCTCTCCATCTTTCTATCATTGTACATGCTGTTCGTAATGAAGAAGAACCATCTTGTTCCCGAATTCACATGTTAATATCTGCTTGCATATGTGAAAAGATTGTTATTTAAGCATTTATTATTGTTTATATCATGTTTCACATGGATTACACTGAAATTTAGGATAGATATATGCCATACAACTAGATTTCCGTGCACATTTCTTCTTGGTTTTCAGGTTAAGGAGGAAGAAGGGTTGCTGGGGGTTTGGACCCCGTAGGATCTACATCAAACGTAGGACCTACGGGTGAGTTCTGCAATCTATTATATCTAGTTTTTATTATACAAGTATGGTTGTGCGAGTCCTTCTTGAATAGCATGCCCTGATCTGTGGAGGTTTTGACCCAACGACCTCTAGGGAGTTATTTCCCGAAAATAAAACAAATAGAACCCTTGGAGTTCTTAGTTTGAGCATGGGATCCAGTGATAGAGGCATTTCACATTAAAAATCAAGTATTGCCCATAACAATTGAGGATGTGTATTTTCTCACAGGTTTGCCCATTTCTGTCACAGGGTCTACTTGTTGGAGGGGAGATAGTGAGGGATTATGTTATGAAGTATTTCTATCCAAGGGCAGAAACTACCAAAGATGGAAAAATAAACATCCGGGACGTCATCTATTTTCCTTTAAGAACCATCCTTTTCATGATTGCTAAACTTGTTGGCACATTTACACTACATGTAGTGAACATATCGTATATCTAGTGTGCGCTAGAGTGCTTAGAGCCAAAATTCTTTAACTAGTATGAAGTTGTTCTATCTCAGATAAAGGAACAACTGAATAAAGAAAAGAGAGGAAGGAAGAGAAATTTTAGTTATGGTTCAATCCTTATCTCCTTCGCTTTGGAATGGATTCCACTAATGTAGCCACCGCTTGTAACATTGGATATTCTAGTCCTAGAGATCCTCAAATGCAGAGATGGGTAGAACTAATGGGTCAGCATGCAGGCCAATAGACCATTGTGTTCTCTACTGCATTCTTCACCTGGTTATGGCGACAGATTGTCGCCATCAATGAGTATGCATACGCAGGTGTCGACTTTTGAGGAGATCCAGTTCTAGTATTACCAGAAGGCACTCAGTGGGGTGCAATAGGTAAGAATTATTTGACCATGTTTTTTTTATTTTTCTAAGGTTTATAGAATGTTTTTGTGTTTTTATTTCTTTCCGAGACTAAAATAAATGTTTGATGTGATGCATATATCGATCATGTTCAACCAGTAGAGGAACCAGAGCGCAAAGCAGATGCACTAGCAGAGAGGGTTGTCGGGAGAGCAGTCCTTCAAGACCTTGATATGGCTAAGACTCTAGCTGAGCTTCAGCATCACATAGAGGAGTTGACCTTCGAGATTCTGGATTGTCAGATCGAAGAACTTCCCATGTGACTACAGTGACACACAATTGGGGTTCCTAATCGTTGGATGCGGTTGCTCCGTAGGATTGCTAGATCTATAGCATGTTACCATGAGAACCACTAGTTTACTTGTGACATTTTGCATACATTTTGAGGTCAGATGACCAATGTGTCTTGGGCACAAATTTTTTAAGAACCTCTAACTATCTATCTATATGTTTTTAGAGTTTTTCTTATGTTTAATGAGCAATCTATTCAATGATGCGAATGTTTTCTTTACCTATATCACAAATGTCTGTCTAAAACTTGATTAGCTAATGAATTAGTCAAAGTGTTCAAATTTCTGGAAGTGTGTTGATATTGAAAAAAATCAAAATGTCTTTCCAAAAGTTGAACTCTTAGGAACAATCTAAGAAGTGTTGGATTTCTAACAGTATAAACACTAGTAAGTTGTAATACCACAAGTTGTGAGTCTAACCTTATGATTATGTGGTTAATACCAAATGAAATGGCATCAGAGAGAATTTTTATCAATGCGCTATACTTAGAGATATTGTTCATCGATATACCAATACAAATACCTTGAAAACTCAATAACTCATCGTTCGGAGCGAAAATGGCCCACGCTGCAAAGGATAGATTCTGGGTACTACGACTAGCACCATCAACATATCCAACAAATGGTTCCAAAGATTCAAACATCTGTGATGAAATGTAAAGCGGATTACTAACTTCAAGAAAACTCTAAAAAACAAATTAAGATAGTGAATGAAAATCAACAGCATATATACAATATAATACAAAAAATTACTACGCTCATGATTAAGCATAGTAATGTTTCAAATACAACCCATTTCTAGGTTGTGCCAATGGAATCCCATCGTAATCAACTAACTCGTAGGCACCCTTAGCAAGAACTCTTTTGACAATATAGGGGCCATGCAACAATGGCTCAAATTTCTCTGTACCTATTACATCAAATTCTTAGTCCTAAATAAAGACCAAGTCACCCTCTGAGTAGATGCGAGGCTGGACATTTTTGTCGTATTGCACTTTTATACATCTCTTATGCGCTTCATTGGCCAATTGGGCTTCATGATGCATTTCATCAAGATGGATGAGATTAAGGAGACATGGTTCTTCTTCTGAGGTGTCAGGTAACAAGTCTATCACAAGTTTTAATGATGATATTTCACATTGGATTGGTAAGATAGCTTCCAGACCATACACCAATTGAAAAGGAGTAAATCCGGTTGTGTTTCTCACTGAGGTTCAATACGACCACAAGGCAGAGTACAGGATCAAATGCCAATTCCTTTTACGGACTCCTATCATTCGTTTAAGAATTTTGTTAATAGCCTCAACTTGTCCATTTGATTGTGGATAATGAGTAGAATTATCATGTGACAATCCTAACTTGGTAGTCAATTCAGACATCATATGGTTGCAAAAATGCTTCCCATGATCCGTAACTATAGCTTGTTGGACCCAAAACCATGCAATAACATGGTTAAAGAAAAACAATGCAGTTGTTTGTCCTGTATTATTGAATGTAGGCATCACTTCGGCCCATTTGGTAAAATAGTCGACTGCGACAATAATATAACCATGCCCCCTGGATGAAGGAGGGTTACAGGTCATGAAGTCAATACCCCATTTTGTAAATGGTCCAACAAAGACAACAGGATGCATTGGCACTGACAGTTTGTGGATTTGACGATAAAAAATCTGGCATCCATGACAACTTCTGACTACGAGGATGCAATCTCAACAAATAGTAGGCCAAAAGTAACTGACACAGAGTATCTTCTATGCGGTAGCATATCCAGATAAGTGTCCACCAGAAGCCCCAGGATGACAATCATTTAACACTTTTTCGGCCTCCTCATGAGTGAGGCACCTCCTTAAAATGATATCGACACCACGACGA
The DNA here is from genome assembly GCA_034641835.2 of Pinus albicaulis. Lineage (NCBI taxonomy): Eukaryota > Viridiplantae > Streptophyta > Pinopsida > Pinales > Pinaceae > Pinus > Pinus albicaulis. Next base: position 502,829,232 of record CM076582.1, read on the forward strand.
TAAAGTGTATCACCGAAAATCTGATAATATTTGGCTTGGTATCAAATACGTCGCTGTTTAGAGTGAGAGGTATTAGGTCAAAAATTTTGGGTTTGGAGATAAATGATGAAATTCCCATACCAAGGATCAGCTGATCTGGTCAGAAACAGAGAGTCGTATGGAATAGATGGTTCCAACGTAGTAGGAGTACTATTAGAGGGAACACCATAGAGAAGCTCAACCAAAACTAAAGGCTTCTTTGAATTGGATTTGATGAATTCCAACTCAAATTCCTGCAAAATGACAATCCATTTTGAATACTTTCCCCCCAACAATTGACGTGATAAGATATAAGTCATGGGGTTGCAATCTGAAACTATTGTTGTTTTTTAGAGCAGGATATAATGGCGAAATATTTGGACAGCTTGAATAGCTGCCAAGGAAAGCTTTTCCACATACGAGTACTTAACTTCTGTACCATTGAGATTACGACTCAAATAATAGATCGGATGTTAAATTCCTTCTTCTACTTGGACCAAAACCATAGTGATGGTCGTTTCAGCCGTAACGATATATAGGAAATAATCATTTTGATAATTAGGAGGATACATTAATGTCACTCGGACAAGAGTGTCCTTGACAACATCAAAAGAAGCTTGCGCAACTTGGTCCCAATGGAAGGGAGCCCCCTTTTTCAATAATCAAGTAAATCCCTTAGCCATTTCGACATAGTTTGGAATGAACCTTCTCAGGAAGTTAGCCTTTCCTTGAAGTTTCTATTTCTAAAGTAAGTTTGATGGTGCAGGGAAATCAAGAATGGCATGAACCTTTAGTGGGTCTATTCGAATTCCTTCTTTTGAGACTACAAATCCGATCAATCAACCAGAAGCAACACAAAACACACATTTATGTGGATTGATGTGTATCTTGTAGTGTCGGCGGTGTAATAAAATGGCTCTCAAATGCATCGGGTGATCAGTCCGATTTAGTGAATGCACTGGTAAATCATCTAGATATGGTGGAACAATGTGCTTGATGTCATTGAAAGCATAATCCATTGCTCTCTAAAAAGTTGCCCCAATGTTCTTTAAACCAAATAGAAGTTTCCTATATGCGAATGTGCCCTAGAAACAGATGAATGATGCCTTATGTTGGTCATCTTGGTGGATATTGATTTGATTGTAGCCGGAAAATCCATCCATGAAAGAGAATATTTTGCATCCAGCACAATCGTCAATAATCTGGTCGATAAAGGGAGTAGGATAGTTGTCTTTTGGACAAGCATGATTAACATCCTGATAATCGATGCACACTCCAATGGTTCCTTGTTTTTTCATGACATGAATGATATTGGAAACCCTTTCAGTTAGCGGAATAGCGTAAATGAAACCAACATGCAAAAGTTTTTCAACTTCTGCTTTGATGGCAGTGGATTTCTTTGGGTGAACAGGACAAATTCGTTGATGCACCGGTTTGACATCATGATACATATTAATAGTGTGTTCAACTATACTAGTATCTATGCCTGGAATTTCCTCGTAAGACCAAGAGAATACATCACAAAATTCTTGAAAAGGAGAGCGATATGAATCAAGTTCTGATGGAGAACAAGATACACCGACATGAATATTTTCTACAATGCTAGGTTTGGTTGAAATATCGATAGAAATAGTTTCTTCAATATTTGATAAGTTTTTCTCACAGTCAATTGCATTAATCGGTAAAGAATTCGAAAAGAAATTTTTGATGGATGGGTGATATATTTCACTGAGATTACTTTCTTCATAATATGGAATATGGGAACGATGATGATAATATTCCCATGGTTCACCTTCTGACATCATAGCTTCCAAAATATTTTCATCTGTCAAAAATTTTGAGGAAAATGGATCATATGGAGTACCAAAATATAAGGAACAGTCAACCCCAACACTTGGCAATGTTGATTTCAGATTTGCTGCCCAAGCCAAATATATTGATTTCTATGCTATCTCAATAGGGCTGGGCGGTAGAACATCATCCAACATAGAAATTTCAGAATCACCTGTACTCTCCCTTAAGCCAGATAGAGTGAAAGAGATTATGTAGCAGGTCTCTATACTTGAAATTTCTGCCGACATTGTGGGCGGTAGTAATGCAAAGGTTCCCATAAGAGTGGAATCCTTTAGGAGTCCTACACCAATGTTCTGAATTTCTAGTTGGGGTAAGTGAACAAACAGAATGCTTTCAGTTACTTGCAAAGTGGATAATTCTTTAATGACTGTGATTGTATCTTTATATGGAAAGGAAACCATTCTAAAGTATGTAGAAACAATGGCAGTCATTTCATATACCCATGGTCTTCCAAGTAAAATATTATAGTCAAGGGGTCCGTCAACAACCTCGACATCAATATTCATTGTTTTTCTCCCTAGTTCAACATGCAAGTTATTGATAATACCACAAGGTTTATATGTATGTCCATCAAAAGCATTCAACGTCATTGATGATTGTGATAATCATGGTGAGCCAAGTGACTTCCAATAGTTTAGAGACATAATGTACATAGATGCTCCCTCATCAATAATAGTGCAATGAACAAGGTGATTGAGAACATTTACTTGTATGGAGAATGCCAATTCTGTTGGTAATTACAGCACATAGCCCATATTATTAAAGACGATAAGATTAGAATCAATCGGATCAATTCAACCAATGGTCGAAAATAAAGCCTGCTTCTCGGAGGGACAATTTTGTAATACCTCAAGAGCAGACATAACTGAAGGGGATTGAGCCAAATCTTCAACTATGTTATAATTTTGTGCAGCTCTTGCTCGAGGATTATATTTCGATTTATGAATTACTCCCTTTGGTGGCTTAATTTTCCATTCAGGAATAACAATAGGTGGTACTAATTCAGTAGATGGATTTGTTGTCGAGCTAGTAGGTTTATTAGTGGTCAGAATACCATAGTATTTACTCCGCTTCGACACCAAAATACCTTGTGAAGGTTTTTGGTGGATAACATTAACACTTGGGAACTAGGAGCTTGATCTGTAGCAACCAAATTAGTGTCTAGATTTGGAAATGGGTCTGTCAACACAGCTGATGCATAGGAATTCTTGATGAATTTTGAGACTTCAGCATGCTGAGGACAATCCCTATCAAAATGTTCCTCGTTATAGACTATGCATGGATAACGAGGTTTCCATGGTCCTGAAGGTTGATCAGAAGATCTTTCCCGCGGGTTAGAAGTTTTCTTTTTCTTTGATTTCCCCTTTTTCTTACCTCCTGCTTTCTTGTCACTTTTGCTTTTGTCAAATGACACGGCGTTAATTTTAGAAGTAGGAGCAGGATCAGATGTAGTAGCATGGTGTGTGTTTGCAGTACCAATTAATCCATCTCTGGCATGAGAGTCCTTTATCTGAGGAGGAACATTGAAATTAGATCGCGACTAATTAGGAATTTTTTTATAGAGCGTGCCAGACTGAGTGTAAATCAAGTCTAAATATTGGGCACAAGTGATAGCTTGCTCTTCTGTGACAACGCCAACTTTAGCCACATCCTCAGTTATAGATGGTAACAGGGACTTAATGAACCATTCAGCAAGGAGCTGATCTGGAACAAATGTCTTAACCATTCATCGACGATGACGCCAATCATGAATATGATCGGAAATATGAGTAGCATTAGTCTATTTGAAGTTGGTAAAGAGTTCCATTCCAGTTTCATATATGATCGGTAACTAGAAATGGGTCAAAAATATAGTAGCTAGGGAAGTGAAATTGTCAAAAGAAGCTCTAGGTAACTCAATGTACCATTTAGTAGCCAGACCTGTAAGCGTACACTGGAAAAGACGTAGTAGAATAGAATCATCATTTAGGGAATTTGATGAACACCATAAATGATAATTCATGACATGAGTCGACTGATATTCTCCAGGGTTTCCATTGAATTTAGGAATATCAGAGGGTAATTTATGAGGTATCACTGGCCACCAAGGAGCATAATTTATAGGATCATTGGTTAACAGGTTTAAATTTGGTAATTCCAAGGTTGCAACAAAAGGCAACTGTCGATTAAGGTCAGGTTGAGCATAGCTAGGGTAAGATGGAATTGCTTGGGCAATAGGTCTTTGAGCACCAACATATGAAATTTGCTGCTGGTAACATAGATAGGGGCTGTTTTGTATACAAAACGCTTGAGAATCCTGTTGACGAAAACCTGGATATGATACTTGTTGAAATGAAGTTTGAGGCATTTTCACTTGTGGCTGCCAAGGGGTCTGTCCACCAATATTATAACCCAAATTATTATAAGTTGGATTCGGTTGATATGTATAATCTGGTTGCGTTTGTGACATCCCATAAAATGGTACACCAGCTTGCGAATAAATAATTCCTGATACAGGTTGTTGTAAATTAACTAAAGGATTTTCAGTCTTTGGACCCAAAATTTGATGATATTGAGTTGAAGAACTCGCTTGATAAGGTTGATGTAAAATATTTTGATTCTGTACTAGGGTTATATATGTATTAACAAGTGGTAATGAATTGGGTGTAACAGGTTGAACCAGTTGATACGAGTGTACAACCGTTTGTGGTTGCATAGGCAGAGTGGTTTTCCATTGAAAAACATTCATGTCAACATTAGTTTGAAAAAAAAAGCAACTAAGTATTGTCATATTGGGTGACCAAAGGTTTCCCCCCAACATAAGGAGGATAATAAGACGAAAAATATTGTTCCCCGAATGCTGGGAGTCCAGTTGATATGGTATTTAAAGGAATTGACCCAAAAGGACCGACTTGATATTTCCCTGCTGATGTATGTAATGAATCAAGTCGTTTAGTACTAACGATAGGACTACTAGTTAAAACACCAGATGATGACATTAGCAAAGACCGTGAATGTGAAGATGCACCAGAGAAAGTTCCAGACAATGATTTGTAACCTGTTGGGACCAAAGGGCCACCGTACAAATATGACTCTATTGAGGTTGTGAACATTGATGGAGTAGCGAGGGTAGGAGCTAACATAATTCGAATAGAAAACCCAACCGAAGATGTTAGTTCAGACATGGTTGTTTCACCAAATGTATACCCTCGAAAATTGACGGGAGATTGAAAGGGAATAGGATCAACAAAAGCAGATGGAAACAATTGAGGAAAAGACTGGTACAGGAAAAGGTCGTCCCCAAAATGGGTTGGAGTTAAAGGTGTATCGTCTTGTGGGATTTCTTCAATTGCAATTAAACCAGGAGGAAGAACTTCATCGTCAGGCCCAAAATATATTTCAGACAGTTGACTGTGTGATATAGGAGTTTCAAAAGCTATAGAACTTTGTGGGATGACCAAGGTAGGAACAACTTCCGGTTGTTCGACTTCAGGATTCAGATGTTCTGGCAAAGAAGAGACAGGATTTGGATCAATTTGTGAACGAACAATGTTGGGTCCAAGAGGTATGGTCTCAGTGATTAAATGGATCCTGACCACAGGTAGCTGTGAAGACTCTATTTCGACAAAAGTTGACAAATCGGGATGTGTGGAAACAATTTTAGCTAACTCTTGGTTAAAATATGATGTTTAACCAGAGGTACAAATTGTACTTGATTCGGCAGATCGTGATCGCCTTCGCCTACTAGAAGTAACTTTTGGTGGTAAAGGTGGTTTTAAATATAATCTATGTGAAAGACGGGGGATAGGATTTTCTTCTTCCATGATTACTGATTTATTTTAACCAAAAACAAATAAAAAAAAGAGGGTAATACTAGGAAAAAGGGTTTACCAAGAAACTGTGAACTATAGAGTACCTCCTGGCGAACAAAGAAGTACGGGCAAGTAATCTCCAAGAATGTTGTGTTCGGTGTATCAAAATTTCAAGGCGGCCGACTCGGTTCACTATGGATGGATAGCACCTAAAATTTTTCCTCCCAAATATACACGAAGGTACGTGGAGGCCCATGTCCATATTAGCGATGTCTGATGCAAAACCGCATGGTGAGAGCACCCCTTTATACTTATCATACTGTAAGACCGCCTGATATACCCGAAAGTACATGGAAAAGATACGATATACTTATGTAACTCAAGTGAGGTATCACACTCGAAATGTATCACAGACAATTTAACGACAACTGTTATGTTTTACAACGCTGGAACACGTCTCTAGCCTAGACCTTCTAAATGTTATCATTATGATTCCAATGCGCTGTTAAGTAAATTGAGAATAATTTTATGTTGATCTTTCTTAAAAAAATTCCTTTCAAAGGTTCACCACGATGATGTGTATGAAATTCCTAAAACATAAGCTAAGAATGATAAACAACCTTTCACTTTCAGCTTTTTCAATGAAGAACCTAGCTACTAAGGGAAGAGAGCAAACAATTTTAGAGCAAACAAATAAATGAACAAAGCAAATCAATGAATCTCAAACTAAATTGAGATTTCCTAATGTTCCTTTTGCAAAACACACATTATTATACATGTAAATGCAAGTTTTTCTTTTCATTTTCCTTAGTTTTATAAATGCATAAAAGAAACTAGGTGCACTAAATCAACAATTCAATTGCTTTTTACTTTCTAGAAACGAAGAATACAAACAAAAATTTCACTTTTGAAGGAAAAATGAGGATTTCAACAACAATTTCTCCTATCAAGGGAATGAAGATTTTACGACAATTTCCTATTTTGAAAGCAAATGATTCTTAATGCGACCATAAAATTACTTTGAAATCAACTTGTCAATGATAAAGAAAAACTTTTTTAAAAGAACATTCAACAAATTTTCATTCATAGGAGAAGAATTATATAGAGTCACTGATCAATTGAGCATCAAAATTTTCAAAACACAACAACAAACAAAATTGAAGGAAATTGCAAAGAAAAATTCAAGGGAATTTGTGTACTTTCAGGAGTCAACACAGTCTCTAAGGCGAGACAGTGCTCTACAATGCAGGCTAGGAAGGGAGAGAATGCTCTACAAAGCACTGTGTCCTGTCTAAGGGTGCGTTGGGTGCAACATACAAAGAAAAATACTACTGTTTAACTCATTGTATTTGCAAATTAAGCTCTACAAAAGTTTAATATTTATGAGTAACAACTACTGGGTGGATAAACAAAGAAAATCAGAGGCTTAAACACCTAGAACTAAGAGAAATTCTCCCCAGCGGAGTCGCCAATTTGTTGGGCCAGAATTGTGAATTATGGATAAATCATGCTTCCCTAGAAAGGTGCTAGTCTAGAAAAACAGGTGAAAGAATATACGACTATTTCTCCTAACTCAAAATAGATACACAAAGAGGATTGAAGGCTTACTTGTTCAGTCGCTTCCAAATAGCTCCTTATGTTGCTTCTATTGCAGCTTCAAATTCAAGTGGTTTGTGAGCTGAATGCTTCCTACAAGAAAGAACACTGAAACAATAGAAGATGCAATAATATAGATATCTATTAAAGCTAGTTAGCTAAATCAGTAAAGCATAAACCATACACATCAACTATGATCTTGCAATATCGAAAATCAAAGCCAATATAGATGCATATAGGGAAAAATAAGTTGTATTCTTTATTGATGATAGAAGGAGAGGTTACAACCAAATGACTTATTTTAAGTGACCCTTCCAGCAATGATCCTTATCCCCATCATAGTATAAATCTCTCCAGCAACAGCTACACAAATCTAGCTCTCAATTGAAAATTCTCCAGCATTTCTCTACTCAAATTCTTCCTCGTCAAACATTTAGATCTGTGCTCAATTTATAGATGAACTGTAGTTTGTTTTTCAATCAATGAATTTCCAATAATAGGCAAGACATGTTTCTAGACATGTAGATGTAAAATGGACACTTGGATCCGAAGCTTGACACATGTGAGCTCCTCTAGAAGGCACTGGCCAGGTGGAGATTCTGGAACAATGAGAATTTCGTTCCCAATGTGACCAACTCACCTGTGAATGTCGAGAAGTGCTTTGCAGAGCAGCCTTGCATGGGGCTACCTGCATATGTAACACACTTAGGCCCCTTAGAACCTGTGTTGGTGAGCTCTTATATGCCATATAATAAGCTTCAAACCTTGGAAACCTTTTCTTGATGAAAGTCTTGCTTGATTTCTCTTGTTTCTTGTCTTAAGGCATGTAGCAACTGAAATGATAGGGAATGATAGACCCTTGATCATTGGTCCTGGAGATGATGTCGAGTTAACCAAGTCATTGGGAATGGTGCCCAAATTGTCCTATAACAAAACCACACCCCTTAAGTTGGTGTGATTTCGTACATGCGTGTACCAAACACACTAACACAAGATTGGCGACTCCATTAACGTTTATTACTAAGTTTATGTGGTTGTGACTTTTTGCAAACACCCCTGTCTATGCTGTGGAGTGGAGCTGAATTTCCCCCCTTTTTCTCTTGCAGCCCTTGGTTCTTCCCAAGTGACAAAATGAAGCAGAATAGCTCCAAAAATTACTTCTGCAAGAATTTGTGTGCTTTTCCCTCTCACAGACGCACCCAGGGTGTGTTCATAGCTGACTCGCGCACAGACATCACGCCTGTTTCATCCTTTTGCGTGCAAAAGACAGAAAGAGAAATTTCTCCCACTTTCTATCTTTTCCTGCTTGTAAAGTGCTTTGAAACCCATAATAAATCTGCCAGCATTGGTTGAGGTACCCTGCAACTTGCTAAAGCTCACTCTTAGCTGTTGTTTGTAGGCTTAGTGTTAGTTTTATTTCAAGTTGATTTTTGCAAAGTTCACATGTATTTTAAGTAGGGGTGAAAATAACTTGCATTCCGAAAAGAAATATATTTTTTTCAAATTTAGGTACCAACACACGTAGATAACTAGCACAAGTAAGTTTCCCAAGTCCACACATGCTTAGCTAGTTTCTTTTTTCTAGTGTAAAAGTTATTAGTTCAGTTCAATTTTTGCACTAGGATTTTGAGACCAGGATTGAATTTTCAATAGAAGAGCAAGTAATATCTGTTGCCTTTGCACCCTCCATGATCCTAGGCAAGAATATGAACACTCTCTATTCACAAATCACCATATCCCTTTAGTTGATCACATAGATTAACTAGGAAAAATAGAAAGCGGCCCATATCCGCACATGTTTTTCTTTTGAGCAAGGAACAATACAACATATTTTAATAGCGGATTTTGAAAAGGATCATCACATATCCACACGTTAAAATTATGTTCTTGTCCACTTTTTTCTCACACAAATCCACCCACTAAGCAAAGAAAAGACACATAAAACTAACTTAACCAAACTCACTAAATTCTCCCCACGGGGGCCACAAAAGAGTTTATAGTCTAAGTTAGGATAAAGGGAGTAGACACCAATAAGTTGCCTTGATCATTCTTCATCTTTAAACATAGAAGTTGACTATTTAGGGAGCTTTAAATCCACCTATCATCCCACGGAAAAGAAAACCTGAGTGCGGCAGAGACTCATTTCAGAGGGGGTTAAGCTTAGGCATAGTGCGGGCAGGTATCAGTCAGGGCTACCTGACTTGGCTGTTACTCGGTACTATTAGCTGAATTACCAAGAAGCTCAAGGCTCGAATGCTCATGTGGGATGGTGGTACTTAGTGGCCAAATCAAGGGCATCCTTTCCCTACAGGTGACGGTGTAGGCAAGCGCCAAACCCTCTACCCTTACCTTGGTGGATTTTCTTCAGCTGACTGGGGGCATCACCAGCTCTTACGGGAAATTGTCCCAGCACTCGAAAGATTTCTTCTCAAGGCCCAATTAAATTTGACTATGTGAGAACGAATAGGTCTTCTAGTATTTGAGTATCATATGCAAACAAACAAAAACCACTTTTTTGATTGCTTGATCACATAGAATTAATTTAAAGGGAAAATTTATTTTATTTTCGCTTTTTTTTATGTATGTGACAAGAATTTTTCTTTGATCATAGATTCTATCCTCTCTAAATTTTCCAAAACTAGACCTAGTCGACACCAGAACAAACCCTGATGATCAACGGTTGTCATTGATGTCAACCTAAGTAGCACCAGGGGCTAACCCAATTTTGCATGGGAATTTTTACATACCAAATTAATATATTCTAGGTCAGGAATGCTTTTTATGGTTTCTACTTGTCGAGATGCTTCCATTGATATATGGCACGCCACATAATTCTTCATGGTTTGAGAGATATTCATGTTTGAAGTTTGTAACCCCAATTAGTGGGCTAAAACCCCATGGGGTTGTGGCATGGGTCATTGAAAAGTAATAATTAATATTTTTTAAGCACCTAAAATCCCTCAGATGTTCACTTGTTGAAGCCCCTCTCAACCTAAGCACTTATATAAATTGTGATCCTCATATCCTCCTTATGCAAGGGATTTCGCCATCTGAAACAGGTCATCTTGGAATTTTAGCTCTAACATTTTTTATACGAAGGTTTAGAAGCTAAAATTTTTATGAGGTGAAGCCAAAATCCTGAGGAAGATCTTATGAAAATTTAAGATCAAGTTGTAAAACATTTTAATAAATATGATCTGTGGAAGTCAGTGTTTTTGGAGGCTCCTAAAATTCAACTCAAAGAAGTGACCTTGGGAAAATATTCATAACTCTCTCTCTGAGTATAGGATTCAAATTATGTAAAACGTGGCATATATCGCACGGACTATGGTTTTTTCTCTATCATTTTAGAGCCGAATGAAGAAACAGTGACACGTGGCACGTTGTACAAGTTCACTCTATTGAAACAATCCATAATTAGGGCATTGTGAGAAATTGGGCATAACTCTCCCTTGAAGAATCCAAATTGGGTCAGACCTACGGCATTGGAAACAAGACTTAGAGGAATACGATAGAACCAAAAATCAAATATTGGGGATCTGAAATAATAGAGATACACCAGATTCAATATCAAGCTCCTAGAAGGAAAGAAAAAACTAGATCATGTGTTGTCAAGGGATGCAAAGGACCAAACTTTCTAGGGAAGCAAAGCAAAGAAAGGTGCAACAAAGGGTAGCATGACAAGAGTAGCAACCAAGGTGTAGAATAGTAGCAAGAATTTCATCACATGAAGTCTTCAAGTGGGCAGCACTGCATACAGTCACTGTAAAGGTATCATTGTACTAAGTCATTGTAAATACATTATTGTAAAAAACAATTCTAGTGTCTATCTGCCAAGAGTTGAAGAGGCAGTGTCGGGAGGTCTAGGATCATCATTAGGTGGTTGTATCATAGTTGGGGTTATGGTCTAGTGTGTCTTCTTCTTCTACATCATTCTATATCATTGTAAAGTGGATCATTTTCCTTGGTACGGGAGTCCATTCTTCGTTTATTCTTCTATAGGATGGTAGGGTGGTGCTAGGGTGAGTTGTAGCTCATTGGGTGTTGGGGCATCCGTTCAGTTGACTACTGAAGAATCTACGTTGGAGCATCCATCCAGTGGGAGCTGGAGAATAATGTTTTTCTATATTCTATTAAGTTGGAGCTTTATTTTCATTTGGAGTTGAATATTAAAGAACTATTAGAAAATCATTAGGTGGTTTTTGTCCCGGAGTGGGTTTCCACCTTAAAAACTGTGTACATTTGTGTTCCTTTTGTTTTCTACTATCATTGTACAAACACTGACAATAATTGAAGATTAACTAATGATCTAATTGAAAGGAATATTGATTCACCCCCCCTCTCAGTATTTCCAATAGACCCAATAGGACCTTGTCGATCTAGGCATCTTTTGGACCTCCCCCTATTACCGTGAGGGGTTCGAGGTATTTTCCCATTTAGGCGTCAAAGATGAAATGCTACCACCATTATTGGTTCATCCTTTATTGTGGCATCCTTAGTTGGGAACCCTAGTTGGTCTCCCAACGCCACACCACACACCACTCCTCCCTCAACCCTTAGGGGGCAGGGGAGTGTGACCCATTCGGGAATCCAGTCGAATATATAGCAAGGTACATCATAGACTAGCCCTCTTCCTAACCAGAACTTTTTGTTTTTTCAAGTTGCAATGGAATCAACCTCCTAGTCACCTTTCTTAGCTTCGTTTAATCTACCCAATTTAACCAAAATAATGAATGAACCCATCGCACACAACCCTACATGGCATCCCATTCCCACGAAGCTCCCTTCGAATATTCCAAAGTTTAAAGGAAAGAAAGCAGAAGAATGAGGTAATCATGTCATGACCTTCCACTTGTGGTGCTCATCGAACATTATCATTGATGATACTATTCTATTGACACTATTTCAATGCACTATGATAGGAGTAGCCACAATGTGGTACATGGAGAAACCCTCTGCTTCACATGGAACCTCCAGTGCCCTCACCGCCATGTTCCTAAACATATTTTCAATTACCCATTCACCATGATTCCAGAATGGAATTACTGACACATTTTAGACAAAACACGACCATCCATATCTCAGACCATCTCAATGAATCGAGGTGGCATAGTAGTTTATGTAAAGCTAAACTCGACGATCAGGTTCTTTTAGATCTGTTCTTGAAAACTCTCACTGCATATATTTCAAAGGATGTGGTGCAACAAAGGCCCATATCCGAAGAGGACGCCATAAAAAAATCCCAACATCTTGAGCTGATTTATACATAGTCAGGATATATTTACAATATCCTGTCAAACACCCCATTCCTGAAAACTTATCAAGAATTTCTAGGTGCGTCGAACTATGCAGACGGACTAATTGGGTTACTGACCCAAAGTTACCTAAGCAGAAATAGTCAAAACCATAGTTACACGTATAGTTCTACTGAGAACGTGCCTCAACCTAGTTTTTAAAGTCATCATATGCCTCAGCAAAATTTTACCAATAGGGTGTAAGCGTATCACCATGGAGGACCCTATCCTATAGCTCAGGGGACCCAGTATGTAGAGAGAAACACTGACAGAAGAGCTGCCCTCCAATACCTAGTTGCAAACCAAGGATTGCATTATTCTCAGTCCCTCGCACAAGACCCGCCTATGCAGACCAATGCACAGTTGAACTTTGTGCAGCCTTCCCAAAACCAACCAGACCAATATAGCTAGGAGAATCCCCTCCTAACGTGGTGAAGAAAAAAGGAAAAAACAAGGCCAAAAGGAATCCTGGACAGGGGGCAACAACCAACAACGCCTAGCTCGATCCCAGACTGGAGGAAACTCCAACTAGAATTAGAGCCAGGAGCCAAGAAATGCCCAAAAACAGAGAAAAAAGCTACCTCTTCGAACAAACCATTCTTGTTTGATATGTGGTGAGTACAGCCATTATACTCACCACTGTCCTAATCTGCCTGAGTTGAAGAAGCTACAGAGTAACCGAGGACAAGGAGGATCTTCCCAGCAAACAACTGTGATGCAGGAAACTTTCCCCCATCAAGGGATGGTAAGCACTCAGCAACAAAATCCAGATATCTCCAGGAAAGGTAGCCACAAAATCTACATGACTGGTGAAGAGAAGTTTTCCCAAACACAGAATTGCAATTACGACACCCCATCAGACACCAATGCATTAGGGGAAAGTACTAGTGCACCGACTGCACCTTTGACCATTTCAAAGATGCCTATCGAACCATTGCCAAAGATGGCGAAGGGACCTAATAGGCAAGCAGGAAACTACTCCAAAGCAGCCCATAATTATAGTATCGTGGATGATTTAGCACAATCTCTCACTGCTATGTTAGATTTGGAAGTATTGCAGTCATGCACAAAACAATGGAAAGCCTTACTTTCCGCATTAGAAACTATTGACCCTGCTGATACATGCCTAATGGCTTTCGACTTAGAAAAAGTGACCCCCAGGCTTCCTTCCATGGTCGACTTCCAGATACCAGTGTCGGTCCAGAATATCGCCATTCACTAATGTGTCATTGACGAGGGGGCATCCACATGCATCATGTCAAAAAAAAATTTGGCAGAAGTTAGGGTCTCCCGAACTAAAACCTTTAGTCATCACGCTTAGAGAATATGAAAATCATCCTTCAACCCTTGTCGGCCTCTACCAAAATGTCCCATTCTGCTTAGCCAGAAAGACGGTCCACATAGACATTGAATTCTTGGATGCTTACTTCGATTATAACATACTCCTTGGTCAGAGTTATATGTATGCCATGTCAGCCATAGCCTCCTTCATCTTTCGCATTATGATGTTCCCCCACGAGGACCACATCATTACTGCAGACCAATTGACGCATAGTGAGAAGCGACCCCTAACAAACACTGATGTAATTCTACCTTATATAGATACATCCTCGAATGCGCTTTCATAGTACCAAGAACATCGCCCCAGCTAGTTGAAACTGTCGTCCATTCTAGGATTATTCCTAGGAGATCATCCCATTATCCCTAATTCATCACCTAATTTCATAGGGGCCCTGGTGAGCATGATGTCCACATCAAGCGCCAAAACTATTCAGGACACAGACATGAGTAGTAATGGCACTGATCCATTGGCCATGACATCCTCTCTAGCCTATGCCGCTACGAGAGCAGGAGCCACTCACATCACTGCCACAAGGTTGAAGCCCCTCTGTCTCAAGGAGGCCCCACCCATCCAAGAAACAGTAAAAACCACCCCTGCAAAGGAAATTTCCATTTCAAAATCGGTGATTATGGCTAAGAAAACTGAGAAGAGAGGAAAGAAGAAGGAGACTCCCACCGTACAAAGGTAATCACCTATCTGTGCCATATGCGACATAATAGGACATCCTACCCACATCTTCCCAAAGCTATATAAATTGAAACCACTCCTTGGCTCTGAAACAGACATCGTGATGTAGTGTCCTCGTAAAAAGGAACCTACCACCAAAGTCAAAGGCAAAGCATTGCGTACCAATCACGCATGTGATATCTACAGCAACTATGGGCACTATACCTATGATTGATAGAGATCCCATGATATAGGGATGCCTTACATGCCATCGAGTGATCTTATCAAGAGGATCCCTCCACCTAGGCATCCAGAAATGAACCTCGTACCATCGTGTACCTACAGGAAGAACGAAGGGCACCAAAAAGACCCCCAGTCGTGCCCCCTCCTGTTATACACTACAAATTGTGCGATGAATGTGGTTACTTCCTCGAAGAATGTGCAACCCTGGAACTCATCCATAGATGGCATCCTATAGAATGGGTTTACTACTTAGGATTGTGGGCAATGAAATTCACATGTCCTTTATGCGCCCACAATCACCTTCTAGAGAATTCTCACTATATATCTCGATTCCGGCTAGCCCTCGCTAGTTTATGCTTAGCGATAGTCTGCCTATCCCAAGAAGATGACATGGATGCAGAATCCACAAACAGCTCCACAACCCAAGAGGATGTGATGAGTGGATCCATCCTATTCTTGTCAGCTGAAAAGTGACCAATCAGGGAGCCCCTAGTTACCCCCAACCACTCTCTACAGAGAAGAACAACATGCTCATTATGCAAAATTCCCAATCACGCGGTCACCACTTGCCCTAATTTAGCAGTGTTACGATGTTGGTACCCTGCCAGACCACAAAATGAGCATGAAACGACCCCCATATCTAGGCTATTCTACCCAGTATGTCAAGGCAATCACTATGGACAATTCTATACTTATATCTGGCGCATCTATCCCACCATCGATATAATTCATGCCATAGAGAAGAAACAGGATGAACTCTGTGAGTGGTATAAAATGTATAC
Source organism: Pinus albicaulis (assembly GCA_034641835.2). Classification (NCBI taxonomy): domain Eukaryota; kingdom Viridiplantae; phylum Streptophyta; class Pinopsida; order Pinales; family Pinaceae; genus Pinus; species Pinus albicaulis. The sequence goes on from CM076582.1 coordinate 502,844,818, forward strand.
CACCTCCGGGTCAATGACCCCACACCCACATGAGTGTGATGGGAAATCTAGGACAACACACCAACCAAGCGTGACCCAGGACAAACCTAGGATAACATGCGGACTATGCGACCTAAATGACCACCAGGTCAATCAGTGCAGAGAACTGAAGCCCCTTGCAAACAATTTTCGCATAGTCTCTTCTCTCCCTCAGAAACTTCTCTCTAACCAAGAGAAGATCACACGTACCTATTTTCAGATTTTTTCACACTTTAACCATACAATCAAATTTGTGTATCTCCCCAAGCTAAGTGTTGATTCATAAAGGTGGCTTACTATAGGCAGCCTTAGTGTTTCTCAATTAATTGTCAACCTGAAGTAAGTATTCTTATTTCAAGAGTGTAAGCATAGTATATGCGAGTGAGGTCGATTGATAGCTACTCTATGCTTATGAAAAAGGATGATCTAATTATTGGAGTTCAATCAATCTCAAAGGGAAATGGCTTGGCAGAATGTAGCTAAATATTTTGTCTATCTCTGAAGGGGAGAAACCTATGATTGAACAACATAATGATGGATTGAACAACAATCTTAATAAAATGAACAGTAATATTAATGAATTGAACAACAATATTAATGAATCAAATAGAAATTTGAATGAAGTGAATAAGTAATTACTTATATAATTTTTCAATGGAATTTTCTTTGCAAACTGACTAATTGACCTTAACCAATAATTGGGCACCTTACTGTGTTGAACGAACAATCTAATCAGTAAAGATAAATAACATTGAATATAAATTTATTCTACGATTTGTCTATCGACTGTTGTAAGTATTAACCCTTAACAGAAAATATCTACACACGAATCTTATAACAAAAAATAAACAATTGCGAGAGCATAAAACATAAAACAGATAAACACATAGATTTTCCCCTAGATCCTAAATCGGGACAACCAACTTGATTTTTCATTATATTCCTTTTAGTGTTACAACACACATATATACATGTCGAAGCATACATAAACCCTAATCCATTAACCCTGGATTAGAACATAACCGTAGTTCCCTTGACCGGATCTATAAAAAGACCAGGGGCTGAAAACCATCGTACCCCAAAACAATGTGCAAAACCATGCACAAAACCATGGGTGTGGACCGCCCACCGGAAATTAGGGACCAAAAATTTTCACCAGGGTGTTGCCCAAGACCACGACAGGGGGGGCTACTGCCCCCCCTGTGACCCCCCCATTGTGCCCAGCGCAAAGGGGGGGCTCTTGCCCCCCCTGTTACCCCCCCCCCCCGCGCGTGATTAGTCATGGAAAGAATATAACACATACCTAACATTCTCCCACTTCTTGTTTTCTTTCTGCAGGGGGCCACAGGAAAGCTTAATCATTGGCCCAATTCTTCAACACCCATTGTTTCTCTACACCAAGAGAACTTATGAGTGCTCACACACTTCGTCAATGCATATGCAACATTCTTCAAAGTGTCCACCTTTACCAGCAACACCCTTTTAGCCTCAACCATATCTCTAACAAAGTGATATTGAACATCAATGTGCTTTGTCTTTGAATGATAAGCAGGGTTCTTAGCCAAGAAAATTGCACTTTGGCTATCACAGTCTATCCTTATAGCTTGCTGTACCAACCCCATACTTGAACACACTCTCTGCAACCAAACTGCTTCCTTGCTTGCATGAGTGGCTGCTATGTATTCTGCCTCTGTAGTTGAAAGCGCCACTACAGACTGTCTTTTACTCATCCAACTGACTGCACCTCCAAATAGGCTAAACACATACCCACCTGTAGATCTTCTTTGGTCCAGATCTCCAGCCCAGTCTGCATCAACAAAACCACGAATGTCCAACATTCTTTCCAATCCTGGTCTTCCCTGGTAGCACAAGCCATAATCACTAGTGCCACGTAAATATTTGAAAACCCGCTTCACTGCTGTCTAATGCTCCTTCCCTGGGTTTGACATAAACCTGCTCAATACTCCCACTGCATGTGCAATGTCTGGTCTAGTACAGACCATTGCATACATCAAGCTACCCACTGCACTTGCATATGGAACTCGGGACATATACTCCTCTTCTTCTTGTGTCTTGGGACACTGTTCAGCAGACAGCTTTACACCTACAGGAATAGGAACATTCACCGGCTTACATAATCCCCCGTACATGAACCTTCGCAATATAGTCTCGACCTACTTCCTCTGGTTTAACCAGAGCTTCCTTTTTGCCCGATCTCTCTTAATTTCCATGCCCAAAATATAGTTTGCAGCACCAAGATCCTTCATGTCGAATTTGGAGAACAGTTGGGTCTTCAAATCTTGGATAATTTCTTTGTCATTTCAAATCAACAACATATCATCCACATACAAGACCAAATAAATAACACGGTCACCAATTAATTTAAAATAAACACAGTGATCCTCCTTGCTTCTGGTGAAGCCAAGCCTCAAGATATAGTACGCGCCAAATTTAAGGATACCATCTTGGTGACCTATGAACTCATAGAGAATTCTTCAACTCCAGATATACTGTTACTTTTACCTTCACCATAAAGCCTTCAAAGTTGTTTTCCATGTAGATCTCCCTCTTTCTAGATCCCCGTGAAATAGCCTACATCCATATGTTCTATCTCAAAATCAACAAAAGCAGTTAAACAAAATAAAAGTAAATGAATAGAGTAACTCTTAAAGAACATGAGAAAAAAACATCACCAAAATCAATTTTCTCACCTTAGAATAACCTTTTGCTACCAATCGAGCTTTGTATTTCTCCACCTTGCCTTCTACATTCATCTTCTTCTTAAACACCCATTTTCTCCCGATGGGCTTCCTTCTAGCCGGAAACTCCACCAGATCCCATGCCTCATTTTTGTGCAATGATGCCATTTCATCAACCATGGCCTCCTTCCAGAGTTTTCCATCCTCTGAATCTACTACCTCCCTGATAGTTCTAGGATCATCGTCAATTATAGTTAAGGAAAAACCTAAATAGAAAGAATATATACTATACTTTTCTGGTTGCCTTCTTTCCCGAACTGATCTTCTCATAGTTGGAGTTTGTGGCTCTTCCTCTTTTGAATCTTCTTTTATTGTAGAGTCTGATTCATACTCCTTCTGCTCAAACTCTATCTTCTCAGGTTCCTTTAGTATGACTTCATGTTTAACAACATCTTTCACCTTTCTAAACACCACATCTCGGCTGTACACAACCTTCCTTGTTTCTGGGTTCCAAAGCTTGTAACCTTTTAAACCATCCTTATACCCAATGAAGATGCACCTTTCAGATTTATTATCCAACTTGGTCCTTTTCTGCTGAATGTACATCCACATCACATTCTGCAACAACTTAGACAGAGGGGTTTTTAATGTGCCCAGATACCTCACAGGAGTCTTATCCTCCAATGACTGAGATGAAGGCATCTGCTAACCGTATATTCAGAGCCTGATCGTTGGCTCAGCTTTCGGAATTTTGTCCCCAACTCGGGCACCACTCCAACATGCTTCTGTTCTTTCACTTGTTCTCTGTCTATTCTTCCAAACTTCAACTCCATTTTGCTGAGGTGTGTATGGAGTAGTATTCTACGGTGCTATACCACACTTCTTAGAGAACTCTTCAAATTCCTTCTTGCAAAACTCTCCACCATTATCTATCTTCAGCGCCTTTATCTTCTTCTCTATCTAGTTTTCCACCAGAGCCTTAAATTATTTAAATCTGTCAAAGACTTCAGATTTCTTCCCGAAGAAATATATCCATGTATTCCTTGAGAAGTCATCTATGAATGAAACATAGTACACAAAATTTCCTAGTGATGGAACTCACATAGGTCCAAACACATCACTGTGCACAAGTTATAATATCTTGTTCGCCCTCTTAGCACCAGAAGGAAAACTAGCCTGATTCTGCTTCCCGTATACACAATGTTCACAGAAATCGAAAAGTAGAGAGAAATTAGACATAACTTCTACCATACCATTTCTATACAGTACTCGAAAGCCCTTCTCTCCAATATGTCCAAGCCTTTGATGCCATAGCATGGTCTTTTCTCCAGAGATAGCTAGGCTTTCCGCTCCACTTTCAGGAGCCATAGAACTATTACACCCATAAATAACAGTGCTACCTTGTAGCTTGTACAGATTTCCAGTCAAAACTCCCCGCATTAATACCAATGCTCCCCGAACCATCTTGCAGACATCTTTCTCAAAAATTGTTTTTACAGCTGCATCATCCATCTTGCTTACAAAAATTAGATTTCTAGCCAATGTAGGAATATGCAGAACACCAAGAAGTGTTCTAATCCTTCCACCTTGTAGCTTCAGCTTGACCTTTTCACGTCTGACGATTCTGGCCTTCCTATCATCCCCTAGAAAGACATCACCACCATCATATTTCTCATACTTGGAGAACCACTCCCTATGGGGAGTGAAGTGAAAGGATGCACCTGAGTCAATCAACCATGACTCATGATATACATGTGTATTTGAAGAAGAAGCCAAATACACATCCCCACCTTCATCCAAGGTGGTTTTTGCCTCTGCAGAAGGAGCATCATAATATCCCTTTCCTTTCTCAGGAGCTTTAGATCTACAGTCCCTTTTGTAGTGCCCTTCCTTTCTGCATTTCCAACATACCTGTACAAACTTTCCAGGAGATTTAGATCTCCCTCTAGATTTGGATCCCCTACTCAAAACCTTATTATTGTTTCTGTTTTGGGACCTTCCTCGTATAGATAAGGCATCTCCATTCTGTCCCTCCATATTTCTACGTCTCATTTATTCCGACAATAAGGCTGAGACAATGTCATCAAAATTCAAGGTATTTGTATTGCTACCTATTGCAATAACCAGACTGTCCCATGAGTCTAGTAGAGAACACAACAAACTGATGCACTTATCTTCATCTACGATTTTAATATCAATAGATGAAAACTAACTTACCACAGTATTAAAGGCGTTCAGATGCTCTATCACTGAGTCTCCATCCTTCATCCTCAGGTTATACAACATTTTCCACAAGAAAAACTTATTCACCAGAGACTTAGATTTGTACAAAGTCCCAAGTTTTTCCCACAAATTCTTCACTGTAGCTTCCAAAAATACATTCAACAATACTGAATCTGAGACACACAACTGTATTGTACTCTTAGCCTTCTGATCTAGTTTCTTCCAGTCTTCATCTGACATTGTCGTTGGTTTAGTACCTGGATCTACCGCGATCCACTGATCTTTATCCACTAGCAGATCCTCCATCTTGAGCTTCCACAACTCAAAAATCTGACCATTAAACTTCTCGATCTCTATCTTTCCGCCACTTGCCATATTCTTTCCCCACAAGAATCGATCCCACAGATCTCCAACTGAATAGGGTCTACCTCAAGCCCAAGCAAAAAACCCCTTAGCAGCAAAGGCATCCCCTTGAAGCCGAAACTGCTCTAATACCAAATGTAAGTTTTAACGCTGAACATAAATTATCTACACACAAATATTATAACAAAAAATAAACAATAGCGAGAGCATAAAACATAAAACAGATAAACACAGAGATTTTCCCCTAGATCCCAATTCGGGACGACTAGCTTGATCCTTCATTATATTCCTTTTAGTGTTACAACACATATATATACATGTTGAAGCATACATAAAACCTAATACATTAACCCTAGATTAGAACATAACTGTATTTCCCTTGGCCGGATCTACAAAAATACTAGGGGCCGAAAACCATCGTACCCCAAAACCATGTGCAAAACCATGCACAAAACCATGGGTGTGGACCACCCACCAGAAATTAAGGACAAAAAATTTTCACTGGGGTGCTGCCCCGGACCCTGACAGGGGGGGCTACCGCCCCTCCTGTGACCCCCCCCGTTGTGCCCAGCACAAAGGGGGGGTTATTTCCCCCCCTCTTACCCCCCCGCGCGTGATTAGTCATGGAAAGAATATAACATATACCCAACAACTGCAACATATTGGAAGAAAATGGAAAACATCTAACAGTGATAAAGCCTTATTATAAACCAGAAAATACGAATGTGATTATTCTAAATCAAGAAGCACAAATGCTAAAATGCTCTGAAGAGAAAAAAATTGTAACTTTATTGAGTGGAAAATTAGTTTACAAACTAATTTACAATTTCAAGATATTGATTTTAAAATTAATGTTAACAGAAATTAGCAAGGAAACTCCTCTGTAAATAAATGCAGACAACTGTGTTTAGCGCAATGAAAACCTCAAAAGATAATTGTTCAAAACATCAAAACTCTTTACTAAATCAAGGAATACTATAGGAATACAATTGGACAGTTCGGTCCTAATGTGTTGATTACAAAAGGGAATTCCTACTCGAATCCCCATCTAGTTCATCGCTAGTCCTTTTAAAGGCATTTCCATGTGATGGGATAGTATTTTCCAAACGAAATCCCGCTACACGTGGCTATCGTTTGGGTTCTCGAGCTTGAATCCATCCTTTTACCTTCTGTCGGCTTCTGGGAGTTACTGAGATTCCATACGTTTATGTCCGTCAGTTTTCTTCCATTTACCATTGGTTCAGCTGCTCTGGCTTCCTGCATGCGGAGATACAATAAGTCAAATTTATGTTATAGAAATGTTCCTTTTGTCGTTAGCCCAGTTGCCCTGATTTTCATAAATATTTTCTTTCTTTATTGTTAAGATGAGGAAGAATTCCTAAGACTGTGTCATAATTCGAAGTAATCGTAGGGTGAAAACATACCTTAATTCTAGCCCAACATACCCCTATGCTTACCTAATTGCATATCCTCATGCAAACAAATGGTTGATATGCAACTGTGTTAGGGAGTAAGCAGGGTAGACCTTTTCCTTGTATGCTCTAAAACCCTGTTTTTGTCTAATTATTGCAAAGGCAAGGCTTGCGTGCCCTTCTGGAAACTCATAGTCATGATTATAGCCCTTAGGAGGATACCAGAGAAGACAGATTCTATATCTATAGCCTAACCATGCAGGACCCATCCTAAAGTCCAGGTTACTATATGAGAGGAATCTGGAGGCAACAACCTTGAAATTTCTGTAGCCAAATGGCTCCCTATTCTTTACATTGTTTGTTGAGGTCATCCATATTTGTTTAGCTATTGCCAAGGCTACTTCCTGAATGTCTTAAAAGTATTCCAATCCATTTTCTCTAATGTCTTTATGGATGGGCCCCATCCTAGTCCTTATGCCTTGCCTTTGCATGAAGTTGTTGTTCTAGATAAACAGCTACAAGGGTTTTGTAGGTTCTCCTGTGACCCATAAGTTTAGGCCATATTCTCTCTTTTGGAAGATGTTATAGGCCTTGGCACATTTAATCTGGTTCTTGGAAAATGAGAGGAAGGCTTGGAGCAAAACATATCATATAAAGGGACTAGGATTGATGTCTGTGTCCTATTCTAGAAAAAAATTGTGCATGTAAAGTTCACATAGAATGCATTGGACCTGTTCATCCTGATCATTGCAGCAGTGGAAAAACTCCTCTATGGTTATAAAAGTTGTGGACTTCCCTACCCTGACGGCCTTGACTTTCAGCAGTAAATATCGTTCTGTTAAGAAAAAGGCATAGTTGGTGGTATGTGCCCTACATGTTAATGCATCATTATACAGAGAAAAAATCGTAGTGAATTTTTTCTTGGCTTGCTCCACCTACTTTTGTGCCCTTTTTACCTTTGCCTATTCCTCTCTGAGCTAGGAAAATGTTTTGCCTTCTACGGAGGAGAGTTATGTGAATTTCTTTAGTAGTGCTTGATATTCTTGTGTTGGCACCACCTCCTTCCTACATTATGCTAGCTCATGATGTGTTCACACTAGTTCATTATGAAATTTATAATTAACAGGTTTCTCTACTAGGTGGGCATAGGCAGGGGCTTCGTCTGTTTGGGTCTCCTTCTCTTCTGTAATTTTCTTCTCAGTTTGTGTAGAGGCTTCAATGGTGTTTTCTAGTTCTTTCTGAATTCCAGCCTCGGTAATACATGCTTGGTCAGTCTGTATCCCAGTATCATCATTGTCGGCTAAGTTGGTCTACACCTCAACCTCTGTAGTAGCTACCAAGTCAGTTTGCATCTCAGCCTCAACGATGTCAGCTAAGTCAATCTGTATCTCAGCTTCAATGGTTTTTATCAAGTTGGCAACTAATTCTGTCTGAGTTCCTGCGGTGGTGGTTTCCTTCTTTGGCTTTTGGGCCCTTTTTTCCTCCTTCAGTTTTTTTCTCAAATATTTCACCATTTTCTTTAGTCTTTTGTAGACCCTGCTCAGTTGCATAATCTTCTTTTTAGATGAATTCTCACCTGACCTGATTTCAGTAGTTGGTGGAGGAGCGGTATTCCCATTTTCAGGAATGGTGTTGCCAACCTCAGCATTTCCTGTGATGGTGTTTCTTATTTGATCTTCAGAGTTTACTTCTGTATAAGGGTCCCGACTGGGTGGGGCAGTGCTACCTCCCAGTGTCAAAGGGACTGTGTCTATGCTTGTGCTTTTCTCCACAGGGATAGTGTCTCCTGACTAAATTTTCGATTCCATTCTCCTCTCTGCCTGCCCTACACTATTCACTTCATAATTCTCAAGAGGGGACAAAGCCCCACCGGCCTATGATTCCTCTTGCTAGGGTGAAATTCAATGTGGCTATAACTGCTAGCAGTGGCAGACTTATCTATGGGCTCTCCTTGTTCTTCTATTTCCGATAGGCTTCTAGATTCATGGCCTGCCCTCAACTGCTCTAGGACTCGAGCCATCTCTTCCTCGAAGTTTTCCAAGGGTGCGTTCTGAGGGCTTCAAGGTAGAGAATGGGATGGCCCTGCCTCCTCTAGGAAGTTTAAAGTTCCTTGAAGTGTTTTGGACCAGTTTTTCCTACTTGGCTCTAAGGTTGCGATACGAGTCCTTTTTCTTCTAGGTATGTTTACCTTGTCAAGCTTAATTTCGGGTTCTCCAGGGTTTACCTTGGGTACATGTGTAGTAGGGCTAACAAAATTGTCCCAGGCTATCTACTGCTTGTCTAGCTCATGTATGGTGACTAGTTTGATTATCCCATTGTGAATGACTACTGCATGGGGATTTTTAGCTCTTCTTAGTCGAACATCAGTGTTATGGAATCTAGAATTTAAGAAAGTAGGCAGGTTAATTGAAATTTTTCACTTAAGTACAACCAAAAGTTTAAGTTAATGAGATTTTACCACGTCTTGGCGTCCATCACATGCAATGAATATTTGGATGAATGACACCAGTTCCTGCCATGGTATGTGTAGAGAGGTAGGGTTAATCCCTTTTCCTTTTTGCTCCAATGGCTCCTCCAAATCCTGATATGCTAGAACTACCTCTCGTAGGAGGAGATGTTTCTTTGTCCATCTTTCTCCTTCCACTGGTATTCCAGAGACTTCAGAAATGATTTCCTTTGCGACTGGTATGAATCCACCTTTGATTTTTGTTTGTCCTTCTTGTAGGTTTTGCAGAAACTTAGTTGCTACTTCTATATCAAATCCTTGTAATCAGTGTACATATGTCAGCCAACCAGCTTGCTGGAGGATGGCGCTAGCTGCATCTAAAATCGGGAAGTTTGAAGGCTCATTCCAAAGATAATTTCCTCCTATAGCTGGTGTGTTTTCCTAGATCTCTTCCTATGATTGTATTCTCTCTCAGCTCTATTGTTTCGAATGAATATTGTATACAAGCGAAAGAGGGATTGCAGTTCTGTGCAGGTAACTTCATGCCTTACTTGTAATGCTTCTCTAGTCTTATCGAAGTATCTAATCGGATTTGTGCAGAAGTTTTAGATTCTTTTCAATTCAAGACTAATTACACCCCCTTCCTCGAAGTAAGGGTGCCCACATCCTCAAGTACAAGAGGGATTTGGCCAGTCATGAATGCGAATGGGGGAATGTCAGGATTTAATAATAATGGCCTATATGTGAAGTAGGTGGTCGTGGCTTTCAAGTTTCAGGGGATTGGGTAATTATGAGCATACATAGTGTAAAGGTCAGGTTTGGAAGCTTTGCCATGATTGCATCTCCTGCGGAAGTGACCGGGAAGGGAGAGGGAATAGTATAACTATAATTATGATATGATTTCCTTCTTTAATGAAAAATTATGATGGAAGCAAGACTGAGATAGGAAATGATTGGTTTTGTCATCCCAAGGTTCAAATATGTAAGCATATCTCTATTATAGTTATTCATGTGGTAGATTATAATTATCATTAATACGAGTAATAGCTTATGGAATTAGAATGGAAGATAAATTATATGTAAGAGTAATTAGCTATCGATGAAACATACTTTCATACCATAAGCAGAGCCACTATTGCTAGTAGACATTCATAGCTTCGACAGGGTTGCTATTTTAACCCAAAATAATGAGCTAGGATCCTTATGTAAGAATAGTTATTCTACCAATTTTGTGGAAATATCACCATGCTGGTATGATAGCCAGATAACCATAGTGCCACTCACCAGAGCTGTAGCAAGGTGATCAGGCCGGCTCGTGATGAGACCTCCTGTCCTTCAAGCAAATGAGAAGGTCATTACCCTGGTGTGGTGGCCATTGTGGACATGTCCCTTGCCAATCTCTTATGAACATTGCATTCTGGCTCATGATGAGACCTCCTATCCTCTCTTGAAAATTTGCATGTAAGCACAATAGTTCTTTTTGAATCATAAAATTTTGATTTATAAGGAGGTCACTCTGCTAGTGTGATAGCCAGATAGTCACAGTGCCATTCACTAGGATTGTAACAGAGTGACCACGCTAGCTTGTGATGAGACCTCTTGTCCTTCAAGTAGATGAGAAGGTCATTACCCTAGTGTGATGGCCATTGTGGGCATGTCACTTGTTAAATCCCTATAATCATGGTAGGCTAGCTCGTGATGAGACCCCCTATCCTCTTAAAAAATTGCATGAACACATAATATTTTCTCTTTATACATGAAGGGAGGCTCATTAACTCCTTAAGAGTTAGGGATGGTGAGAGAAGTAAAATAATGCAAATACAATTAATACCCCTTATTCCCATTTATTCATATTGGAGGGAAATACTACTCGAATAGTGGAGAAAGATATACCATCATAAGTTCATGTATTGTATGATAACATATTTGAACTAGGGAGGACTTAGCCTTTCATTTCATGTATGTATGATGTCAGCTTCTAGTTTAGGGATTATATTGCCAAGGAATCACCATATTGTTAATTTTACTGCTTCCCTCTCTTCTTCAATTTCCATTCCCTACTCAAAGATGCCTTTTATAGCTCAAGTTTGGATTAGGGAAAGGGTGTTTGATAAGAAAAAGAATAGGATGCAGAAAAAATGGGGTTGTTTAATTTGAACAACAGTTATTCAATAGGATTGAAAAACAACAAAAAACACAAAACATGACTATTAAACAAAATTGAATAACAGTTGTTCAATTGAATTGAACAACAGCCGTCCACATATTGAACAGTGAAAAAAAAATAGAAACATGGTTGTTCAATTGGATTGAACAACAATTGTTCAATTGGATTTAATAGCGACCGTTCAAGGATTGAACAAAAAATAAAATGAAAAACACACCTGTTCAACAGAATTGAACAACAGATTTTTGAGGATTTAATGACAATCATTCCAGTATTCAACAACGAGAAAAATAAAACGCAAAACATGGTTGTTAAATATGATTGAACAACAGCTATTCAATTGGATTGAAAATTAGTCATTCAAGGATTGAACAGTAATAAAATGAAAAACAGAGTTGTTCAACAGATTTGAACAACATTTGTTCTAGGATTAAACAGTAGTCATTTAAGGATTGAACAAAGAGAAAAATAAAACACAATAATACAAGAGGATGAGAGGAAAAAATAATACAATTACGAGTATGAAGAATGTACAACAAAGTAAAAACTAGGAATATTAAGGAACGTATATACATTATTTGCAAATGATGGTAGAAAAATTCTCATGTACTTGAGTTTGTGGGGTTATCACCCCTTTGTGCCATAAATTGGATGGTGCGATCAATTCATACCTGTTGGCAAGAAGATTACTTTGTGAGAGGTTTACGATAGAGGCATACTCTATGCTCGTTGACCTGAAATGTTGAACCAGACCCATCTATGGTGGTCAAGGTGAGTGTGCCATTGTTTTGTACTTCTTGAATTTCGTATGGACTGAGCCACCTTGTTTGTAATTTTCCTGGAAAATCTTGGAATATGGAGTCATAGAGGAGTACCTAATCTCCTTTTCAAAATATCTTCTTCTTGGTAAGGTTGTCATGCCACTTATCTCACTGTTGTTGGATGATCGCTGTGCGTTGCAGGGATAGTAATCATATTTCCTCTAATTCATTTATTTTTTGGAGTCTTCTAGCTTGGGCTTTTATTAAGTCCAGCCCTACCTTCTGGGTTTTCCTTAGAGTTTTGATTTCAAATTCAATAGGGAAGATAGGTTCTCACCCAAATGCCAGCTGATATGGTAAATATCCAGTGGTGTTTCGCCAGGTTGTCCGATAAGCCCATAAGGCTTCTTGTAATCTAGTGGCCTAGTCCTGGCGATGTGATGATATAGTTTTGGTAAGAATTTCCTCCAAAAATTTGTTTGTGCTTTCGACCTACCCATTTTCCTGCGGGTGATAACGATACATAACTCCATGGATGATGTGGTGATTCCTTAGGGTGGATGTAATTTTATTACCTACAAGTTGTGCCCCCCCATCGATTATCACTTCTCGTGGTAAACCGTATCGCACGAACAACTCAAAAAGAATATTAATCACCGATTCTTTTGTGGCTCTTGACAAGGCCACTACTTCTACCCATTTGGTTACATAATCTATGGCAACCAACATATAGACTTTCTGGTTTGATGGTGGGTTGAATGGTCCAACGAAGTCTGGCACCCATTGTTCGAATGGTTCTACTACTAATTGTGGTTGTAGTGGCATTTCATCAGCTTGGCTTGGGCGGCTCATTCTTTGGTAGCTATCACAGGCTTGGACATATTTTTTTGCATCTTTGAAAATCGTAGGCCAATAATAGCCTAATTGTGACACTTTGTGCCCTGTTTTGCGTTCTGCAAAATGGCCACCACAAGGTTCATTGTGACAGGCTCGTAAGATGTCATATATTTCATCCTCTCTGATGCATCTGCATATGTGCATGTCGACCCCTGTATGGAAGAGGTATCCACCGATCTAGGATAACCTTGCACTGCATTTTATAATTAGTTTTTGTTCTCTTGATGTTAAGTGTCTGCGCAGCTTCCCTACTGCCAAGTAATTTTCCATGTCTGCATACCATGGCATTTTTACTGCTACATCAAACAGATGTTCATCAGGTAAATGGTCACCGACTGCTAGCATGTCATCCATCCTTATAACCCTGGATAGGAAGTCTACAACCACATTCTCCTTTCCTAGATGATCTTTGATTTTTATATCAAATTACTGCAACAGTAGAAACCAACGAGTTATTCTCCCATTCTTGATTGGTTTATTGGCTAAATATCTGATGGTAGATTGATCATTATACAAGAGTACTTGATAGCCAGTTATATATTGCCTAAATTTATTAATAGCATAAATGACAGCTAGGAACTCCTTTTCAATCACTGTATAGTTTAATTTGTCCGGAGTGAGGTTTTTGTTGATATAATAGATAGCATAAGGCTTTTTCTCTTCTTCTTGGCCAAGGACTGCCCCTATTGCTATGTCGGATGAATCTAAAGAGATGTGAAAAGGAAATTTCCAGCTAGGCCCTTGTAGAATTAGCGTTGTCGAGACCAGTTTCTTCAAATCTGCAAAAGTGGTGTCACATTTATCAGTCCAATGGAATTCAACATTTCCAGTTAATGCATACAAAGGTGTGGCTATTTGTGAGAAATTCTTTATAAATCTGCGATAATATCTTGCATATCCAAAAAAACTGCGTACCTTTGTCTGTGTACAAGGTGTAGCTAATAGAAGGATTACCTATATCTTAGATAGATCTACCTATATTCCAGCTGCAGAAATGTAGTGACCTAGGATCACTCTCTCGGTCATCATCATGTGACATTTCTAATTGCTTAAACATAACCTAGTAGCAATACATCACTCCAACACATTTTCTAGAATTTTTAATGCTTGATCAAAGTCCTCACCGTATGGTGTGAAGTCATCCATATAGATTTCAAGCCCCTCATTTATTAAGTCAGAAAAAATTCTGATTATGGCTCTCTAAAATGTTGTTGGGGCATTACATAATCCAAATGGTAAAACTCTGTAAGAAAAAGTACCCCATGGGTAGGTAAAGGTTGTCTTATCCTGGACTTTGGGGGCTATCTGGATTTGGTTGTAACCACTGAACCCATCAAGGAAGGAAAAGAATAGTTTCCCTACCAATGTGTCAAGGAATTAGTCAACGAAGGGGAGGGGGAAGTGGTCTTTCTATGTTGCTTTATTTAATTCTCTGTAATCCACATAGATTCTCCATTTTCCATTATTTTTAGGGATGACTATGAGAGGGGAGACCCATTTGCTGTGTGAAATAGGATAAATGAAATTTACATATAATAGCTTTTGCAGCTCCTCTTTTACAATATATTTTAAGTGTGGGTTTAGCCTTTGCTGAGGTTGTCTAATGGGATGGACTTCCTTGTCGATATAGATGTGATGGGTGCATAGCTGAGGATCTAAACCTTTTATGTCTAGGTAATCCCAAGAAAATGCTCCTTGATACTTCTGAATAATTTTTATGAGCTTTTGCTTTTGGTCATCATCCAAATTTCCGTTAATATTCAAAACCTTTCCTAGCTCAATCTCAATGGGTATGTTGTTACGTACAATGGTTGTGGGAATATGTTGATCCTTAAGGTATGTCACTGGATCCTCTTGAGCTTCATCTTCAAGGACTGTTTTCAACATTTGGAATTTTAAATTTCCAGATGTGGGTGGTTGACTTGTAAAATTATTGATTACATCGTCCTCAGTTTGATCCTTAAATTCGAGAGCTTCCACTAGTGTCAGAGGTGGACAAATGTTTTGCTCCCAGTATGTACATGGATGTTTGTGAATTTTTACCGTGGCTGAGTTTGGTTTGGCAAGCGGATAAATAATTATATTTTTTATGGAATCCCCTCTAGTGATAGTCATGTTGCCTATTCGGAAGCGTATGTAAGCATCGTCTATGGCCAACCAAGGTTTCCCAAGAATCAATGGGTGACCATCCATCCTGTTCTTTGGATTAATAACTAATAAATCAACTGGATATTCCCATGAGTCCATGAAGACTAGGATGTCCTGCACTATTCCTTCTATTCTGATAACAAACCTGTCAACAAGCTCTAGAAGTGTGGTCGTAGGTTCTAAACTTGATATGCCCAGTTTTTCACAGGCCCCTGTGGTTAGGATATTGATGGCTGCCCCTAAGTCGACCAATGTGTTTGGAAATGAGTGGCTAGAGATTTGTACAGTCACAATAGGATTTCTTGCGTCTTCATATTTCACATGTGGTTCACTACCCAGTAATAAATCGGATAACGTCCCTACCACATGAACGTTGGGCGCAACCTTTGCTTTTTTTTACTTTATTTTTCCCACGTAGCTCTTTAATTATCCTTACATAGATGGGAATGTCTTGGACGGCTTGGAGAAGAAGGATTTTGATACAAAGGTTTCTCAACTCCCCCAGGATGTCAAAATCTAGAGATATTGTCGGTCTGGGTAGAGTTAACCTTTAAGGGAATGGGGGTGGATACATCCTATGTTCTTTAGGCCCCTGTTGGTCAACCGTTTCTTTATCTTTACCTACCTCCATCCCCATTATATTTTCTTGGCTAGGCTCTCTTGAAGTCCCGGCTCAGAACTGAGGTGGAGTTGTGGCTTCTACTGGTAAGATATTATGTCCTGATCTCAAACTTAGTTCGCTGCATTGCTTCTGCTCCATGCTGGGATTTGGATTTTCTATGATCTCAATTAGTTGAACCATTCTGTTTTTAAGATTAGGATTGGGTTGGGCTAGCAATTGAGGGCGTATGACCAGTTGCGGGTTGTGCTGGATTGGGTATGGAGCTGGTAGAGTAGGTTGATTCTGGGTCCTCACTCCCATTGGTAGGTTGGTCATTCCCAAGGGTCGCTGCCGATTCCAATTAGTGTTTTGAGGAGGAGGGTTTGGCCACTAGCCTTGATATAGAAAATTTTTACAATAAGGGAGAGAACGAGGAAAGCTTGGGAAATTATTCCCTGATGAGGGTTGGGTAGGCCGAGGTGGTATAGGAAAAAACTAGTTCGGCCAAGTAGAAAAAGGATTTTCATTCTTCCAAGCTGTTGCAAGGTTTTTTTTGTTAAACTGCAGAGAAGAAAAGAATTGAGGTAGTTCTTGAGGCATACCTGGTCGTGCCTGCCATTTTCGATGTTGATTCATTCAGTAGACTAGTTCTGTATCTTCCTCTAATTCCTTGTAAACTTCTTTCAACCCAAGGAGTGAAGTAAATTGGTCTATGGTACGATCCTTAGTGCAGATGGCATAGGTTTGAACCATGTCTAAAGAGAATTCCCTTTGGCTGTTCTTTTTCCAACATCTTGGGCAAAAGATGACCAAGTTCTGTTTCACTATAGCTTGTTTCTGTTTGGCTTGTAAAACATCAAGCTATGTTGTCAAAGTACCCATAACTTTAGTTTTGAAATCTTCCAAAAGATTGCCAAACTCTATTCTAGTTACGTTGTCATTAGGCTGCTTAAGATCCTTTTTCATAGAATCACACCCATTTGGCCGATTGCGCACACTACCCCAAGAGCATCTAATACACAAGGAAATAATCTCATCATATTCTTCCTGGTAAATATCTTCTCTTCCCATTATGTTAAGTGTTTCAACCCATTCTTCCTTCATTCCTTTAATCATTGTGGCTTTTAAGATGTATTTGGATAACATGGTATATGGAGACCTTTGTAAATTGTATTGAAATCTTTCTACGTACTCTTGTAATGTTTCGTTGTATTTTTCAGACATATTGAATATTTCATCTTTTAGATCTCAGGTTCGGCAGTAGTCTTGATATTTATTAAGGAAAATTTTCTTCATTTGGTCCTAGCTATTAATAGTTCCCCCACCTAGTCCCATGACCCAGCGTAGTGTTGTTCCCTTAAGGTAGAGGGAAATAGTTTCACCTTCTGAGGATCAGTGGTGTAGTCATAACCCCTGCATAAGACATCAAATTCAAATAGGAATGCATCACGATATCCTATGGTCAAACCATGGAAGGTGGAAATGTTGTGCAAGGAAATGGCTTTCATAGGGGTGTTTACAGCATCATCAACAATGGGGTACTCCAATGTTGATGTCTGCCTCTGATTCTGATTTTGATTATTTTCCATTTGATCAAAGAGGTGCCAAAAATCTTCGTGGATTTCTTGTTCTGGAGGAGTAATCCTGGTGGGTTTGGAAGGCTAATGCGGTGGAGGTATTACAACACTTCCCTGATTTGGGATCCTGACTACCTCTGTCTCGAACACTCTTTCAGGGGATTTAGGCTCTAGAGATCCTATTTGAGTTACACCACCATTTTCTCCTTCCCCTTCCTGTAACTTGCAAGAACCTCCCTTTCTCGAAGGGTCAGTGCCTATATGATCGAAAATCTGAAGGCTTCGCTCAGATTATACTTTCCCACAGTGAATCTCGGTGTGGGCTACAGACGGTGAGGTTGCCACCTGAGGGAGTGTGATATAAATTTTAATGGAAATAGTTATGGGTCCTATGGATGCTTGAGATTCAACATTATTAATGATTTTGTCTATATATGTTGTTCTTCCAAGGATCACCGGTCCTTTGGATTGTGAGGATTTTTGTGAATTATTTCGAATTTTTTCTATCTTTTTCTTTCTAGTCAGAAAACAAGATAACCTATTCTACTGGTCTTTGCACAATTTGCTGAGAAGCGGACAAGAGAGAAATAATTTTGCTTGTTGGAATGCAGGTTCTTACCTCTCGTTTTTAATACCCAATTCTTCACAACAATGGAGAAAGATGAATAAAGGATATCACTCTTAACACTCTCCCCGACAATGAGGCCAAAAATGTCGATTCACAAAGGTGGCTTATTATAGGCAGCCTTAGTGTTTCTCATTTAACTTTCAACCTGAGGTAAGTCTTCTTATTTCAAGATTTTAAGCACAATATATGCAAGTGAGGTCGGTTGATAGCTACTCTATGCTTATGAAAAAGGATTATCTAATTCTCAGAGATATCAAAGGGAAATGGCTTGGTAGAATGTAGCTAACTATTTTGTCTAGTTCCGAAGGGGAGAAACCTATGATTGAACAACATAATGATGGATTGAACAACAATATTAATGAAATGAACAACAATATTAATGGATTGAACATGAATCTGAATGAAGTGAATCAGTAATTAATTATATAATTTTTCAATGGAATTCTCTTTGAAAACTAAGTAATTGACCTTAACCAATAATTGGACACCTTACTGTGTTGAAAGAACAATCTAATCCATAAAGATAAATAACATTGAACAACAATTTATTCTAAGATTTTTCAATCGACTGCAACGTATTGGAAGAAAATGGAAAACATCTAAAAGTGATAAAGCCTTATTATAAACCAGAAAATACAAATGTGATTATTCTAAATCAAGAAGCACGAATGCTAAACTGATCTGAAGAGAGAAAAACTGTAACTTTATTGAGTGGAAAAGTAATTTACAACGGCATCAAATAACTGGATATTGATTCTGCAACTAATGCACAGCACGGAAATTGGTGAGGAAAATCCCAGGGGTTGGGTTGAGACCAGCAAAAGCTCTAGCATAATGAAAACCTCAAAATATAATTGTTCAAAACATCAAAAATCTTTACGAAATCAAGGAATACTATAGGAATACAATTGGACCGTTTAGCCTTGATGTGTTGATTACATAATGGAATTCCTACTCGACTCCCCATCTAGTTCGTCCCTGGTCCTTTTAAAGGAATTTCCATGCGATGGGATAGTGTTTTGTAAATGACAGCCCGCTGCGCGTGGCTATCATTTGGGTTCTCGAGCTTAAATCCATCCTTATGCCTTCTGTCGGCTTCTGGGAGTTACTAAGATTCCATACGTTCATGTCTGTCGGTTGTCTTTCGTTTACCATTGGTTCAGCTGCTCTGCCTTCCTGCATGCGAATATACAATAAGTCAAATTTCTATTATAGAAACGTTCCTTTTGTCACTAGCCCAACTGCCCCGATTTTCATAAATATTTTCTTTCTTTATTTTTAAGATGAGAAAGAATTCCTAAGACTGTGTCATAATTCGAAGTAATCATAGGGTGAAAACATACTTTAATTCCAGCCCAACACTAGGAATGGCAAGATTAGTGTTGGGTCTACACTCCCCCAAAGATTTAGACACACCTAAGCCAACAATACGGAAATCAAAGCAGAAGACCTCCTCTTCTGTGATAGATCCTTTCCAACGATCCACATCGGGGACAATGAGTAGTGTCGATTACCATACAATATACTCCATTGGCACAGTGATACCATCCACTATCTGCATTGGCTAGAATCATGGACCAGAGGTATGCCTGCTAATGGAAACATTCATGCACCTCTACCACAGACACAGTTTCCACCCACAGGAAATTGACCATCGTAGTAGGGAACCCTACCTTGCGCTTACGCAAAATACCATCATGAAGATTTCCCCCCCACCGAATTCTGATGACATGATTCACCATATACGGTTTGTATCATCGCATATCGGAAATAGGATTGCAACTTCCCCCACATCCCAGGATTTCCACCTTATTCCTGTTGCAAAATATCAAGGTACCTATTGGAACGGGGTCCCCTAGTTGCATTTTTGATATATTTTTGTAGTAATTATTCTAGCACAGGGGCTTTGGGGCAGGTCAAATCCCCAAATGTATTAATGGGTCAAAGGGTAGACCTAGAGTATGCAAATTACTATTTTTGGACCACAGGATAGTGCAGGCTATGATGATATAAATAGATAGATATTTTGATTCTAGAAGTAAGATTGATGCTACATAAGAACTATTGAGATATGTTTTGGGTAGTTTGGGTAAGGAATCCTATTGGCTATGTGTGCAGAGATCCTTAGTCTTGCTGTGTGCGGACCCCCCTGGTTGTGTGCGCGGGTTGTGACTTGGGTTTGTAGCTTGGTTTTGGATGCTAATGAACACGAAATATGTTATGTTATCTGAACTGGTTGTATTTACTACTGAAGTACCTCTATGTTATTTTCATTAGTTGTAATTGTATCTGCAATATATGAATTAGCTGTGATTGTATCCCTCTGTGATGATAATTGTTGATGTACACGTGGATGCAAAGGTGTTGATAAGATCTACTTAATATTATTAGCTTGTTTATGTTTACATGTTGGTTATACTATGAGGGGATCAATAATAAACCTGCGAACTAAATAGAACTCAACAAGATCTGCCTTAATTACCCACTCTCTCCCAGGGTGCAGAAACCTGGTTACATCACCCACCCATGCTACTTTGGGTGAGACTTTGGCTTGCGAAAGTCGGTCATTGCAGAAAGGGCTAGTAGTATAGGGGTTTTTTTGGTAAACCTTAAATCCAAACCTAGGTCACGACCCCTCAAGACAACAAATGATTTTGTTTTCAAGACTGGGAGAATTTTGAGAGAGAGATTAGGTAATGCCACGAGGCTGCTGGAGACCTGAGAAATTGGAGCTCAAAAACTGGTTTGAAAAGCATATTCAAGAATTTTCCATAAAAGAGAATCGCAACTCAAAGCTAACAGCTGACAAGTGGAAAAAAAAAAATATTTTCACATAAGTATATGAAATTTTCTTTGTAAATTTTGTGTATGAGCTGTAGGAGTGGCTAGCGAGGCTAGTAGAATTTGAGATGTGTTGCAAAGATGATTAGGTTACGCAGTGGACTCCGGAATTGATTCAATAGTTAGAGAAGGTTGACAGCACAGTCACCCAGATTGTAGATCATTGGGTGGATAGTGTGATAGGAGGATTTGTAACAGAATTTGCAGTCGATCAATTTGTATCCTACTCTGAAGCAGAGCGAAGGTTCTTCAAAGGATTCCAAGGTAATTTCTTACAAAACTTGTCGTTACTAATTAAAATATTACGGTGCGAAAAAGGAATTTTGTGCAAGCACAACAAATTAATGACCTCTGATCAGGGTGAGAGTACAACACAAAGTGGTAAGTACTACTGAGTCAATCGAGAAGGGTTCTGTCTACAACCAAGTAAGAGCCATCTGCGCATGCAGGAACTAGTACTTCAGCTAAACCATCATCGATTCATAATAAGGAAAAAAATCCCCCCACCCCTCTGCCACCATTGGAAGAAGATATGGCCACACACATGAAGCTGCCCACCTTCAAAGGTGCAGGAGATGAAGACATGGACCGATTTTGGTTCGTAGCAGAATTAGTATGGACTGCGCAGAATGTTGCTAGCGATGTTGTAAAAAGGGCACAACTATCTGTTTCTTTTGAAGGAAGGGCCTTGGATTTTTTCATGGGGTACGTAGGGCCAACATGCAGATCCATCAATACAAGAAATTAAGGATTCTTTAAAACAACAATTTCAGAAGCCTAAGTCCTATGCTCAGTTGGTGGTTGACTTGAAAGAATTTAAATAGGGATCCACTGAATTGGTATGGGAGGCTGATCAGCGGCTAAAGAAGGTTATAAGAGAGGGGGATTTTAAGTATGAGGATAGACATCAGAAGGAATGGTTCATTTCCATGCTATTACCTCACCTGCGTGGGCCTATGGGATAGCAAGTGATTGACACACAAGAGAAAGCCTTGGAGATTGTCAAGAAGCTAGAAGTTGCGCGAAGAGATGATGCCCAGTTTGGGGTACAACAGATCTGGGGAAAAATGGAGGAAATGCACCTCGAAATCTAGAATTTGCGAAAGGAGCAAGGAAAAGAAGCTAGTCCAGATGTATGGTGCATAAGGTGCAGGGTTTCAGTCCATACCAAGGATCAGTGCCCTCTGCTGGTAGACTACATGCAGGCAGGGGGGCCCAACTCATTACGCTCTAAGGAGGCTGCGAGACCAAGCACATCTACATTATGTTGCACTGACTGCCACATAGCTGGACTACATGATACCAACCACTGCCCCCGTCTTGGTTCCTATGTTCCAGAGTTGAAGCAACAATGGTGCCAATTCTTCTCATCTGTGGGACATGACGAACACAACTACCAAACATATGACTTAATGATAGATCGAGGAAAGCTATAAAGAGTACAGGCTAACCCTTCAACACCTCTATCTCCTTCGGGATGAGGAGGCTCTCCTGGGGTGGGTGAGAGGCAGAAGCGCAGGTCAGGGAAGAGGGATATTATCTATTATAATTGTGGATAAATAGGGCACTTCACAAGGGATTGTCTGAACCCTACGCGACAATCTTGCAGATATTGTAGACAATTGGATCATGTGATCGAATATTGTCCGATACTGATAGCAAAGATGCAGGAAAAACAACAGACTCCAACGTAGAATGTAAAAATGTTTAAGGTAGAACCACATGATGAGGGACCTAGTGTTAATGTCATTACACGCAGTGGCATGGCTACTAGAGGAGCTGAGCAAAGAGCTACGACTGAACCCCTTATCCAAAAAGCTCATATCAAAACATAAATCTTGGACCTACAGAAGGAGAATGAAACCTTCCTAGAATCTCGCAAAGACTTTACCAAGGACGAGGCATCTACTTCTAAGTCTCCAACAAACCTAGAAGCAGATGAAGAAGTTAAACCATTCCTACAAGCGTGTATGAAGTTGCTATGCAACTAGAAGGAAGTAGAAAATATTCAAGCACTGATAAAAAGTTGCACAAAAAAAATAATCCTCCAATAGAAGTTAAATATGTTCACAAAATTTATAAGCATAAGAAACACATTAGTCGGGAGATGCGGCTAACTACGCAAATTGGCCATTATGAAATGGATCAGGTCACCCTGGACCTGGGATCCGATGTGAATGTCCTGCCCAAGAAGACTTGGTAGAGGATGGGAGAACCTAAGCTGGAATGGTATACAATACAGCTGCGGATGGCTAACCAATAGAATATCATACCATTGGGGAGACTATCTAATATTATGCTAGATATCATTGGGGTTAAGGTATATGCGGATTTTGAGGTAATTCAAATTGTAGAGGATGCAGACCCTTATCCTGTACCCTTGGGATTAGATTGGGCTATAGACATGGGAGGCATTATCAACTTGAAGAAAAGGAGCATGGTTTTTGAGAATGAGGGTACAAGAGTAATAGTCCCTCTAGACTAAACAAAAGGAGAATGGTATACAGAACCCATGCACAAAGAAGACGACATGGATCATATATATAAACAAACCACCCGAGATAAGGATTGGATTAATCCTATGACTGATGGCATGCTTTGCTGGGAGAAAGACAGTGAATGCCTCTCTCACTCCGACGGGGAGATTGAAAATTGGCAGAAATAGTTACATGACATATCTGCACTACGGTGTCTTCGGATCACAAAGAGCTTCTGATGTATCTCCTCAAAGGTAAGAGAGCTGCCTTACTTTGATTTTTCTAGTAGCACTAGGGATTTTATTAGAGCATTTGAAGCAGAAGTCCCAAGGGAGCGAAGAGTGTGGGCGCTTAACCTAGCCATCCGTGTGACCCCTGCGCAGTGGTGGGAAACTCATAAGGGGACTTTTCAGGATTGAGAGGCATGTCACAAGATGATGATGCTACGATTTGATCCCACAGTTCACCTATGCATGGAGAATTTCCTTGGCCAAGGAGACCCATGCAAGCACTTGTCCGTGTGGATGGAGGTGTGGTGTGAAAGGACCAACGATGAATGGGTTCACCTAACGTTCATTCATGCCTTCCAGCCAATCCCCACTGCATGGTATTTGGATGCATAGCTACATCAATGCACCTGACAATGGGAGACCCTCAGGGATGATTTTGTGGGGAATTTTGAATTGATAGGAAAAACTGGGGAATCAAAAGAAGCCCTACAAGACATATATTCCCTAGTATTTGATGAATCATGCCCTCATGTAGAGTATGGGGAACCAGCTTGGGATATGCAGATGCAGGATATTGCTAATTTTCGCAATCTATCAATGGAGGAATGTAACGAAGACCCGTGTAATATCACTATCCTAGAATTAGATGGTGAAAAAGTTGTTGCTGGACCCCCACTATAGACTGTCGATGTGACCAAGCCTCTGAAGCTAAGGGAAGTCAACATTGGAACGGAAGAACAACCTAAGCTAGGGATAATTATGGATTACTAGGATGATGATACCATGGGGGAGGTCGCAAAACTTCTCATGAAGTACCAGGACCTGTTTCCTACGAAATTCTTAAAACTCAAAGGTATTACAGGGGACTTGGGGGTCATGCGAATCACTTTAAAGCTGGATGCACACCCTGTTAAGCAACGACCTTACCAATTTAACCCCAAGTATAAGTACAAATTCAAGGAAGAAATAAACAAAATGCTAGACATAGGTATCATCAAACTAGTATAACAGTGAGACTAAGTAAGCCCTATTGTGGTCCAAGAAAAAAAAACTAAGGGAGAAATAAGAATCTGCGTCAACATGCGCAAGCTAAATGATGTCTGCATACACGATCCGTTCCCTACGCCATTCTCTGATGAAATCCTCGATAGTGTGAGAGGGCAGGAAGCATACTCGTTCATTGACGGGTTTTCGTGCTACCATTAGATCAGGATCACACCTTAAGATTGTAGCAAAACTATGTTATCCACTGAATGGGGATCCTTCCAGTACATCATCATGATGTTTGGGCTCAAAAAAGCCCCTTCCATCTTTTCGCGTGTAGTGGTCGCAGTATTCAAGGAGTTCATTCACAAGTTCTTGGAGGTATACTTTGATGACTGGAAAATATTCTGATTGGTCAAGAAACATGTCTCGAACATGTGCATGATGTTGGACACCTATAAAAAGCACCGTATTTCCCTAAATATTAAGAAGTGCAGATTTTGTGTACCTTTCAGGATCTTGTTAGGCCACATAGTCTGTCGGGATGGACTGATCGTCGACCCCACCAAGGTGGTAGTTATCATCAACTTAGTAGTACCTACAAATGAGAAGCATTTTTTCTCCATCCTTGGGCACACGGGTTACTATAGGAAGTTTATTCAAGGGTAAGCATTGATCACAGCATCCATGGAAAAGTTGCTAAAGAAGGAAATTTCATTTTTTGGGACGCGGAGTGTCAGAAGATTTTTGAGCTACTCAAGGAAAATATGGTCTCTACACCTATCCTCGTATTTCCTGACTAGGCAAATGTTTTCCATGTCCATGTGGATGCTTCACGGATCTCCCAGGGAGCTGTCCTTACGCAGCCTAGGAAGGGGGACACTGACCACCCGGTTGCATTTTCTAGTAGAAAACTCTCTAGCGTGGAGCATAAATACTCCACTACTGAATGTGAGGGGCTGGCAATGGAGTATGCCCTACAAAAATACCGACATTATCTGCTAAGAGGGCACTTCAAGATGTTCACGGATCACTCAGTTTTGAAGTACCTAGTTAATAAGCCTGTGTTGGGGGGGGACATTTGTCGATGGTTACTGTTATTTCAAGACTATGACTAAGATAATTGTGAAGCTGGGGAAATTAGATGCTGGAGTAGACCACCTGTCCCGAATCGAGAATGGTGAAGAACCAACCAACCTAGAGGAAGGATTTCCCGATACGCAACTATTTGCTATTAAGGTGGTTGATGATAAATTTTGTGATATTATTTAATTCTTAACTACGGAGATGGCACCTGCAAAATATTTTATACAACAGAAAAAATAATTGGTAACCCGCGCAGCATAATTTACTATCATCGTGGGCCACTTGTATAAGCTGGGATTTGATGAGATACTACGAAGATACTTTCTGGAGCATGAAAGACAAGCCATTGTAGTAGAAGCCCACGAAGGCATAGGAGGGGGTCACTACGCAGGAAAATTGACAATGGAGAAGATATTAAGAGCTGGGTTGTGGTGGCCCACATTGCATAGTGACTCTTACATCTATTGCAAAGCCTACAACACATGCCAAAGGACGAGAAGACCATCGCGCAGGGATGAAATGCCCTTGCAACCAAATATGGCCTTGCAAGCATTTGATAAATGGGCAATAGACTTTGTTGGGCCCATAAACCCACTAGGTAAGAAGATAGGTGCTCGCTACATCATCACTGCGACTGATTATGTAACCAGATGGGCAGAAGCGCAAGCTGTGAAGGATTGTACTGCAAATACCACTGCACACTGTATTTTTGAGCATATTCTAACCAATTTTGGCTATTAAAAGATCTTGATGAGCGATATAGGTATGCATTTAATTAATGACACAATACAAGATTTGACAGAAGAGTTTCGAATCCACCATGCAAAAAGTACCCCATATCACCCGCAGGCAAATGGAACTGTAGAAGCTTTTAATAAAATTCTGGAACAGGTGCTTACCAAGGTCTATAATGTCAATCCAAGCGATTGGGATGTGTGTATCTCATCAGTCATTTGGGTCTATCAGACCACGTGTAAGAGATTGATGGGGAAAACATTGCTTAGGGTGATTTATGGAAAGGAGGCCATTATTCCCATGGAGTATATCATTCCTAGCTTGTGCATTGTAGCCTTTATGAACATGGCGGAGCTAAATATCATGGAGGAACTCTTAGCATAGCTAGTCAACCTTGAAGAAGACCAAATCATTGCTAACTTTCATCATCAAGTTTAGAAGGCCTGGGAAAAATCCTGGCACGATAGGTGTATCTGGCAGAAGTTGTTTAAAGAAGATGAGCTAGTATTATTATATGACAGCCAGTTTGCGTGCTACCCTAGGAAGTTCCGCCAACATTGGTTGGGACCCTATATTGTAACAAAAATTATGAATGGTGGTTTAGTGAGATTGGCTATGCTGCGGGGGGGTCCCCTACTTGGATATGTTAATGGTAGCCATCTCAAATCATACTGGACCAACTCGGCGCAGACCAAATGACTATATGTCTGGAGTAGCTTTATTGGGATGGATATGTGCAGGCAAGAGGAAAAAGGCAGGGAGGTCCGTTATATGCGCAAGGGTTGACTGCAGGTCAGGGAGCCCGAGAAGGTGTGTTGGGAGTGCAGGGGTAATATACAGCTACAAAACTAGTTGATGGAATAGTACCACTGGGTAAAAAGCCAACTTTACTATTGGAAGGACTGGGCAGTAGGTAATTAATGCAGTAATTTCCGAAGATTTTTTAATGTTTCCTTGATGGTAAGTTTTAGCTAGGTTTAATCTGACTGTTGCTCAATGCTGAACGCTATAAATGGAGGAGGGAAGCTCAGAATTCGGTTGCACATGTCCTGAAAATCTTCTGCCTTGCAAATTTCCTTAACTATTGTGCTATGTTCATGTTTGGGTGTGCTACCGCCTCTGATAGTAGCAACCTCGAGTTCGTCTTCTGAGCAAGAATGTCTGTTACCAATCCTGCTAAATCATCGTAGACTGTGGCATCTACTGAGAGAGAATCTGATGAAGGATTGGAGGTCACCCGTGAAGTCAAAGAAGTCGTGTCCACACCAACCAAGGGGAAGCAGTTGGAGAAAAATAAGAGTAAGGGGAAAGGCCAAGATCAAGGGCAGGGGAGGGCTATGAAATGGGCTGGGGGGAAGCCGCGCACCTCACCTCAGAACGTGCAATCTCCCCGAACGGTGCCTAAGGCACGCTTGCCTAACCCGTTGAAGTAACCTATGTCTTCTCATGAATAATCTCAGCTCGTTTCTCAAATCACTTGGTTATCTCCATATGTTCGGTGCTAAAGGCCCTCGATACACACGCCCAAGAATCTCTAGGATCTACACTCCTATTTGCAAATGCTGCTAATTCTCGGTGAAGTCCCCATAATTAGAGAAGCATTCGGTAAGATCTCCTCAATTAATTTTGATGATCACGACCTTGCCAACATGGAGGCCTTCCTAGAATTGGCACCTGAGCTGTATCTCAAAAGAGTACTGGAGGATGATGTGCTAAGGGTCATACCAATGTTGTGGGTGCACGAGTTAGAAGGATATCGATTACTAAACTTGCTTTAGATACCTCACTTTTGCCGATACAATGTAACCAACCAATTTATGTGACAGCTGATAGCCCTAATCCATGATGGTAGCTTGTGGATCCAGGACTGCATTCCCATCGATGCCACCCTAATTCACCACATTACTGGTATCCCCATGGAGGGGATGAATCCCATGGAGTGTGTCGGCAAGAAGCACGAGCAACATATCACTGACAAGGTGCTAGAAGACTACCATGTCGAGCGAAACACTAGAGGGTTCATGATCAACACCATTGATGACCCTGGAGTGCGCATGGGTACCCTGCTGCTAGCCTGTAAAATGATGCACAACTTCCAGGCCACAATTTTCCCTGCATATGTCATTCAGCTTGCTGGTTGTTACGAAAAGGAGGTCTACTTTAACTAGTCACAATTCCTCTGCAACGAGTTTTTGGAAAACATGCGCGAGGCCTAGGATCATGGGAGGGCATTCTGTTACTCTTGGCTACTACTCCTAATTGCATTGGTCAGATGGAAGCCCCCGAAGGATTCATCCTCCCTGATCTTGAATCATACATGTGTGAAGGGGTGTAATATGCAAATTTATGGGATTAAAAGGATGAGCATGGTATTAACGAAAACAAAGTATTTTGGGTACTATTTCACAGCACACTCGCAGTAGAAATTCACTCTCGGCCATGCTTGTCACCGAAGGTCTACAAAAAATATAAGAGCATCACAAAATTCTAGGTTATGATACACAACGTGCAGAATTGGGGCCATAATGATCCTTCTTGGATGTCACTGCCTTACATGGTCACCGATGAGGAAATCAGTCGGCTCATCACCACTTGGTCACCACACTAGAAATTGGCATTCAAATCGGCTATGGCTAATACTGGGGGTACAAGCGCAGTCCTAAAGACCCCCACCCCACCTGATACCACCAATAATTTAGAAGGTCATGGCCCAAAAGGCTCCACCAGGATGAAGGTTCCCCTAGATGTAGTGCAGGGCGTGGAGTAGGAATTGCAACAAGACATGGAACTGAGGGTCTGGATGCAGAGGGTACTGGTTCACCACGTGGCAGGAAATAGACATCCGAACCCCTCAAGGGCCAGTGAACGAAATGATGGGCTATGAGGCCTGTTAGGGAGATTGAGGTTACCTTAATTGAGGAACATTTGGAGAAAATCGCATATGCGGTCATGCTCTCTTCAGAAGACAGATAGCTTGCCTTGGAAGAGCAACAGAAGGCTACAGTCACTGCATTACAGTTTGAGCTCCATGCTCTTCAGCTCAAGGCTGATACCCTACATATGAGCGTGCTTCAAGCGATGTTGCCTCTAGCAACCACCACTGAGTTGATCTCCACAATCAAGAGCCACCTCTACCCCTTTCTAGGCACCGAAATCACTCTAAGTCCACTTGCCTTTTGTGTGCAAGTCTAGGCCTGTGCAAAAGTACATCTAGACTTGGCTCGGCTTCCGCACGGGCCGATGCAAGTTCTTTACACATCCCTCTTTGAGGAAATCCAGCACAGAGACCACTAGGTGTAGCGGCAACTAAGTACAACCGAGCAGAAAATCGTAGAAAAGACTACTGAGGTGTCCCAGTCACAGGCCACATGTATCCTTGCCACCGTGTAGCAGACTGAGTTTGAGTGTCTGATCAGCACACTATGCAGAGATGTGACTGAAGACATTCTATCCTCTGCCACCGCCCAGGCTAAGATTGAGGGACTCCTCGTAGCTCTGAAAGCTTCTTGGACTGAGATCTAGAATGTCAATACCAAGATGGAGTAGCATATTTATGCATTGCAAGGAAAGTTGTAGCCAAAAACTCCTCCTGAGGTACATGCCCAAAGAGCTGCGTTGGTCATAGAAGCCATGAACAACATTATAGCTTAGATTGCTCAGGGTGCCAAATTTCTTGAGATAACTATGCAACTGTGGTCTAAGGTGTAGTGCGACCCTCTCCTACATGAATTACCCAAGAACTGCACCAGAAGGAAGAATAATTCGAGCATTTGGAGGCTAAAATGCCCACTCTAATCCCCACTCAATGCTTAACACATTTGTGAGCTAGCCATGCACTCAGAGATGACCTGGAAGAGCTTCGCCACAAGAAGAAGGTTCTGAGTGACCACCTCAAGCCATGGGCCAATGAAGCCCTCTGGATATCTTAGAACTTGGATGTTGCAGTCAAACAACTGAATCAAACCCTGGAGAGTGTTAGCACTTCCACTGAAGGCCTAACCTCGTAGAAGTTGGTGGACATTGCACAGAATTCTGCCGCACAGAGAATGAGTGTTGCCCCCTCTGGTCAATGAAATCAAGCAACTCTAGCCAAAGATGCAAACCCTATGGCCATTGTGACTCAGGAGGAGTCACAAGATTGTGTTGGGGGCCTGTTAGAACGGGGTCCCCTAGTTGCGTTTTTGATATATTTTTGTATTAATTAGTCAAACATAAGGGCTTTGGGGTGGGTCAAAGCCCCTAATGTATTTTAATTGGTCAAAGGGTAGACCTAGAGTCTGCAAACCATGGTTTTCGGACCACAGCATAACGCAGGATATGATGATATAAATAGATAGATAGTTTGAGTCTAGAAGTAAGATTGATGTTACGTATGAACTGTTGAGATCTATTTTGGGTAGTTCTGGGTAACGACTCCTGCTGACTGTGTGCGTGGAGATCCCCAATCCTACTGTGTGCGGACCCCACTAGCTGTGTGCATGAGTTGTGACTTGGGTTTGTAACTTGGTTTTGGATGCTAATGAACACAGAATTTGTTATGTTATTTGAACTAGTTGTATTTACTACTGAAGTACCTCTGTGTTATTTGAATTAGCTACGATTCTATCTGTGATATGTGAATTAGCTCTGATTGTATTCCTCTATGATGATAATTTCTGATACACATGTGGATGCGAAGGTGTTGATAAGATCTGCTTAATAATGGTAGCTTTGTTTATGTTTACATGTTGGTTATACTGTTAAGGGCTCAATAATAAACCCGTGAACCAGATAAAACTAAACAAGATCTGCCTTAATTACCCACTCTCTCCGAAGGTGCGGAAACCTGGTTCCAGTACCCACCCATACTACTTGGGGTGAGACTTTGGCCTACGAAAGTAGGTCATTGCCAAAAGAGCCAGTATTATAGGGGTTAGTACCTTTCACTTTTGCATTGATTTCTGTGAGATCTTGAATTTGCATGCCACTATCGAACTCCTCGATGATACCCATCCTCTGGAGCAGTGCCTAGTACAACTAGATCTCATTGATGAAAGCTGACGACAATCACTGCAACACAAAGAGGCCCATATTAAAAGGGTAAAAGCATCATTTGACTACCACATCAATCCTTGCTCATTCACCAAGGGAGAACTAGTCCTTCGCTATGATGTCGCAAAAGAAGCCCTAGGGCTAGGAAAGTTTGAAACCTTATGGAAAGGACCATACATCATCAAAAATTTCCTTCGAGAGGGGGCATAAATATTAACAAAAACAGATGGGACATGCCTCAGCAACCCTATCAACGACCTTTACCTCAAAAAAATTTACCCAGAAGGGCCAAGATGGCCCTTCCCTAGAGCGAACATCCACAAATCCAACCACTGAAATTTTTCGACCAAAAGAATTATCAAGCACACTCAAAGTGGCACAATGGATCACCAACCTGAACCTTATTTCAGATTTTTTTATGGAGCATCAAGATGGTCTCAAATTTTAGTCGCAGCTTCCTGGTTCATCTATCATCCTCACCAATCACCACTCTGCACAAACGTTGTGTGCATGAGTTCAGAAACAAACAATTAGGTAGAATATGACGTCGTCATTGGAATTATGTGCGACTCCCTCCATCAGGGCATACACCATATGCATGTCTACCTCAATTCCTAGTTATTAGTGTCGCAGTTAAACCAAAAATTTGAGACAAGAGATGCACATCTATTTAGCAAATATTTTTGTGCAAAAATATTAAGTAGACAATTTGACTATATTACATTTACACATGTACCAAGGATTCAAAACCAAACAGCTCATCGCATAGCTAACAATATTCTAAACTGGAATGCATCTCGGATAAACCATCATACATAAAAAACGAAAAATATAGATATCCATCAGCATAACATCATCCATAAACCAAAACAGGTGACAGAACATGTAGAGCCACAAAAAATATCTCTCATATATATATATATATATATATATATATATATATATATATCATGATGTATGTGCTTGAGTAAAAAAATAGTGTCGCTGACCCATCGACTAGCCCAAGGATACACAAAAAGACATCAAAAATAGGGGAAGTATCCTCATAATGGGTCCCTTCCCTATGTACAAGTATACTCTAGCATGGTGCCCCATCGGGAGGGGCACTTGAACCCACAACTACTCCCAGTACCACCACTGGAGCCACTGTCACAACTGAGACTGCCACCCGACGTAAAATAGCCTGATAGTTCCTCTCCCGGGCCATCACTGTCTCTAGCCAAACCTCCTCGAGATCATCCATAAAACCCCAAGAAGGCATCCACTGGGTCAAGTGCTCCACTCGGCCCTAGGCATCCTCTGGAACTGCAACCCGAACAGCCAGTTCTGCATTGCAAGCCTCCACCGCATCAGCACGTGTTGCCTCTGCATCAGCACGAGCTCGCTCAGCTGCAACCTCGGAAGCGGCCAAGTTGCTACCCCCTCTGGAAGTGCCAGCACCATCACCAGGTCCACCACTAGGTCCTCCAGCAGCATCTCCTCCCTACCCTCCAAGACTGCCCCAAGGTCTTCGAAGAGGACCGTGGCCAACCAATCAAACCTCGAGGCGAACTACCTCACCAACATCAGCAAGAGTAACCAAAACTATGTCAATGTCACCATCAAAACACATAAGCACATATATACCCAAATAAATGCAGAAAACACAAAAATGTACTTGTTGGCCCCCAAGCATAACCAGGAGGGCGACCCATCTATGGATCCCCCTGGAAGTCCATCCCTGCATATGGGAATGGCAAGAGCATCTGAGGGTTCACCTCAAACCAAGCCTCTATCGTGGCATTCCAGTAATGCCCCACCATGCCCACACCACCTTGCGGCATCTCTAGAGCCCACCTCCTCATATGAGGCTCCTGTGGCCCCCCAGGAGGCATTGCCACCATTTTTTTCAGCAGCACTACCCTCTTGTACATAATGTTGCATAAAATTCTGGCATACGTAAACAAATTTGATCCATTATGGACATTATTGAGCTGTGTCACAATCCCATCATATAAAAACAGGAAAAATCATAGAAGTGTCCGGCCCTTAGCCGGTGCAAGACTCCAACCTGCAAGCCAGATACCTGATGCAGAGCTGATGACCCTACAAGTCACACAATCATTGCCAGACCACATCACTTTGCCAGATCTGTCACTGATGCAATGTTGATGCACCCCTCCGTAAGAGGTACCCCACCACAATGACATCTCTGGAACCGCTCCAAATCCACCCTCTCAAAAGGGAGTGGATACCTCAGTGCCTCACCATGAGGCAGTAACCCAATCACAAAATATACATCCACCTCAAGACGGATGACCAGGTTTGTCCCATGCAACACAAGCATGTTGCGACTCCTACGCCAATGCTAGATCAAGTAATGAAGCAATCGGTCCTACGACCAAAGAAGCTCGTTCTCCATGAACTTCAGGAGCCCCCATTGTGTCAGTTGATGGCGCGCCCTAGCATCAGTAACCAACACAATTCAGAGCTCGGGCCAATCCTACTCCCTCCACAACAACTTGTCATCAAAACAGGAACCCATCAGCAACAGAAAAAACATCAAAACTAGGAAAAACTCAAGAAAAAAATTTCCTTAGCCTTTGTGCACCTGTCCCTCAGATAGGCGCACTAAGGCATGCCTATATTTTCCACAGGTGCACTTAAGGCACACCAAATAAGTGGAACAGAACACTTCAAGCACACTTATCCCCGAAAAATGTGCATAGAGGGAGCGCTTTTCCCCTGATCACCCGTGCAATATAGGGAAAAAATCACTCAGAGTCTGCACAAACCAATTTTGTATAGACCCTAGAACCATCAGACTGAAAAAACTAAAGTGCGTGACATCATGGAGGCGACCAAGGCATGATATTGCTAATCTCTCATACTTAGGCTGGCCGCAATGGCAAGAATTTCTACGTAGAAATCTCTGACCTGTCAAGAACTCAACAAGTACAAATAAACAGAATTAGGGCTATATTCACCTATATATTTCCCTTTTCAAAAACTTCGGAGAACCATAACAAGAGATCAGAAGGTTTGTCCTCTGAACCATAAGCTGCATTGTGATTAGAACTCCATGACTAACAGAGGCGATGCCACACATTTGCACTCTTGAAAAAATAATTTTTCAGCACCGGCAGGTATGCCCTCTCTCATCTTCTTTTTTAAAGCTCATGACTTTCAATAATATTTGAGAAAGAATATGCTTTCACTTGGGGTAGTTTTTTTTGCAGGAAAATCTTGAAAACCTTTCACAACTCCACGCACTAAAAGTTCCAGAGCAGGTATCATTCTACCCCTAGCATGATAGAGTCCCAGAAAGCTATGCATATCTCAACATCATTTCTCCATCAAAAATCAATGATAGGTTCCACATATCCAACCATGTTTATCATCACCTCTACCACTGGTTTCCTAATAACTTGTTGGTCGGTGAAACCCCCCCCCCCCTCACCCCCTGGCACTCATCACCCATAGTAAATCATATATCACAAAAAAATTGATGCCATGGCTATACCACTCTAATCCAGGAAGCACGTCATGCCCATCCATCCACCATGCATAAGGTCAAGTTTTACCATACAAAATAAAACCCCCTTCCCGGACAACCAAGTTGTATAAGTACACCAAAAGCACACTACCATGCCTCGCATTTGGCCCACCATACCTCCACCAACATAATCCCATCTGCGATACTTTTTCATCTGCTTCATCAACCTCACACATGAGACCAACCAATGGGGCCCCCACACTCAACAAAAAACGTTCCTCGGAGCATCAATGAGTGAGCGCTTTCATGTTTTTGCGCACCTGTCTCTGTGTTTTGTACAAACCAAACCCCATTATTTTATTCTTTTTGTAAGTGTACAAAGACCGAAAATAGTGTACTACGTCCCCCACCCTCTCATTCATCTTTTCTACCATGGTAGTAGTCCTTGAACACCCTCAGTCGGAGTATCACACCCCCACGCATAAGCCACCATGACATTCATAGCCGGTTTTTACCCACCTTGGAAGTCCTACCGACTCCAGGGATTTCCCGATCAGAAATAACTATTACCACCACCAAGCTACTTAGTACATTCCGACCTTGGGCCACTAAATCCCCATCACCAGTTTTCAGTCACCCCTCACCAGCGTGCCTATGTTAAACCCATCACATCTAGGTCCTTGACCCTTCATGTCAGTGACCGCTTGCTCGGTTGAGGCTTCTTTTTTGTCGAATTCAACACCTATTTTCGAAAAAGGAAGCGGTACCTTGGATCACCCCTCTCCATAAAAGGGGCATCGTTGGGTGGCATTGTGGGAGACATCATTTCCCACAGATGTCATCGATCCTCCTGACATTTGATTACAACAAAAGCTTTCATGTCAAGATGGTATCGTACCTTACAACCTTTACACTCTGATCAAATTCGTCGAAGACCCGTGCCTTCACAAGCGTCTCTTTCAGCAAAGATTACACGAGAAGGTCCTAGCTAGCACCTATGCGTACAATGCGCAGTTATATGCCATACAAATTTTACGCATATGGGTACCACATTCCACCTATTTTCAAACAAAAAACTCCCTGGAGGTTGTCAATAGTCATCGTCAGCAACCACCAGATGACTACCATATCAGTGACACATACATAACATGTATCTATCAAATATATTTGTTTAACTAGTCACAACATCGCAAACATGGGACATGCTTGCCTCGTAGAAAATTTGTATATATATTTTATTATATTTTCTTACAGGGGTCCCATAGGACATGGTCATTCTTTGAACCAGTGCAAGGTGTTTCCAATTTCGAGCTTCACGCAGGTCTCTCTCTCTCTCTATGCACAATATATAGAAAAGAAACTACAATGTATTTCGGCTATACAGTTCTTCCTAGACCTCACACATTAGGGGGCAACTGTTAACACTGGAAAATCGTACAAGTAGAAGATGACATTA
Organism: Pinus albicaulis; assembly: GCA_034641835.2. NCBI lineage: Eukaryota > Viridiplantae > Streptophyta > Pinopsida > Pinales > Pinaceae > Pinus > Pinus albicaulis. The sequence goes on from CM076582.1 coordinate 502,881,073, forward strand.
TTTTATGTCAAGCAGAAGGATTTATAGGACAGAAAGACATTAGAGAATCTAGAAAGTATTTAAAAATCTATAAGGTCTGAGGGAAAATCAAATTTAAGCAATTCATAAATTCTTTTGTGTGCATAATCCTTCGTGAAGAGCGCCTTTGCGTGATTTTTGACCCGAAATGCTCACAATTCTAGGAGTGGCAAAAGTAACTTTTCAAGACCAAAAAAAGAAACCTCTGAGATAGTGATTCCTCACTTGAAGCCACCTAAGGACAGCCACCAAAGCCTCCTTATACATCAAGGGAGCACAGAACGGAATATTTGTGACACACAAAGGAATCATCCCCCTCTCCTGGGACACCATCCAAAATGTACCAAGAGAGGGAAGGAGGATTTGAATTCTCCTATATAATACCACCATGAGATGAAGAACTTTAGAGCACATTGTTATGCTAGCCAGAATTTCCCAAGAAATACAAGAAGTGTGTGATTCAGAGCTAAAGATAGAGGGGACTCAATTGTTGGTCATCCAACAAGTTCAGTCCACCATAGTAGAGAGAGGGAGACTTCGCACCGAGGCAAGCTTGGAAGTAAAAACATCCTTGCATCAAGACTTAGAACCCATGTTCTAAGGGCCCTTTGGCAAGAGGGTTAAATTTTCATCCTCATTTCCTACTAGCACTTAATAAGAGGGGCCGAAGAGCCACTGTTTGGATTATTGTAGTTCTTTGACTCTATTCTGAGCTTCTTTTTATTTGTTTTAGTTTTAGTTTATTTTTTAGTTTATATATTCATGCTATTTCTCTATCTAGTATGTTTATGATTCTATCTATATTTAATTGTTTACTTTCATGAGCAGAAAAAAAAAATATTCAATAACTAATAAAAAGCAATGCAACAAAAAGTATGCAAGAAAACATTGAAAGTGTTTGGCATAAAAATAATATGATAAATGAGTTTTTATATAATGCAAAACAGGTTCCAAGTATGGTAACATTTGTCTTATAATAATACAATATTTTACATTATCAAATTTTATTTTTCTTATTCCTACTTCTAAATCTCCTAACTACATCATCAACATCATTGTGTTCTATTTTTGCTTCGTTCCTTTCCCGCATAGATGACCTAGTTGCATACTCATGATGTCTGGTCTCATGTAGTGATGGGGAATCACCTACAAAAACACATAATATTAAATTTTAATTGTCAGTTTTTAAATATCATTGAAGTAGTTCGATAATATTAACAAAAAAAAATTGCAAATACATTATTTTCCTAGTGCACTAGTAGTCACCGTTGCAACTGTTGCCCTGTTTTTTTCTCTGGTGGTAGGATGCTCAAGTACAATATTTTCTGTCATTTAAACAAAAAATGTTATAAGGACACAACCCTCAAGGTATAATTAGAAAAAATTATAAGTAGAAATTAATTACCGTCATGGCCCTCACTGATAGTAGCATTTCCAGCCTGGTCACCACTGGAATGATCAGGTTGCACATGAGGACCATGTACTTCTGGAAATATTTCACTTTAAATGCACCGCTCTACAACTGGGTTATTTGGCTCATTGAAAGTGTTGTCCCCTAATGTAAACAAAGTTGTTAGAAATTAAATTTATGGACGAAAACAAACATATTGAAAGGTTAACGTTTTACCTTATCAGGCATTCTGGAGCTTGGGACCTGTCCCAAGCTTCTACAACGTTCAACTACAGCTTGATAGCCAGAATGGAAAGCAATATCTCTTTCTTCCTCTGTGGTTTCCGTTCCAAAGTCTTCACCCTACATTACATAATATTGTGTATTTTTAATGCTATTTGATGGGATTACGAAATGTTGGAAGGTGATACAATTTATTATAACATGTTTAGCTACTTACAATTCTTGTGGCTAATTTCAAGTAGCCACCCAAGCCTAGCTTGTGATGGAGATTTTTTTTCAATTCTAACTTTTGTTGCCTTCAAGGTGTCAGGGAACCTATCATCAAAAGCTTGAAGTGAGTTATGTAGCACACTTTTATTTTTGACATAGAGAAAATTAAATCTATTGAATTAAAGTTGTAATTTACCTTGCAGGTCTAGTTAGCATTTTTCCTTATTTCTTGGATTTTTTCTCTTTTCCGTCATCAATGAGTGCTCTTCACTCCCTCTCTATAACTGTGAGAGGATTCTCGCATCTAGAGTTAATTTTCAAGTGAATCTTATAGGTGTCCTGGGTATATTTTAGATATTTCTCAACTTCCTGGGCGAATGTTGTTCTATCAAATGTTCCCACAACAAAAAGGTTTCTAGATAATCTAGAAGTTATTTTTTTAGGTTAGAATTATGGGAATTCCACCTTGTGCATATGGTTAGGCAAAAAATTACCAACGCCTTGCTCTCCAAGACCCTATAGAAATCATTGTTTCCTACACAGAAAAAATATATTATCATTAATTTAAAAACAATAATCATGATAAAATATGTTTTAGATAGAGTACATGAAACAGTTAAAATATTAAAACTTACCTAGGAGTTGTACTTGCTTTATAGGAACAAATTCATTGTTCACCAAAAACGTGTCTGGAATGGTCCCCATGGAGGTGACACGTGTAGCTCCAGGAAATGAAATAATAAAGTTGGCCATACCAACCTCATCACTGCCAGCACGTTCAGCGGTTGCTTGTGTCTTCTTGGGTCGGGTGAATTTATTTGATGCTACCTAAAGGCATAGAAGGTGTACAAGATGGTTCCTCAGGAATCTCTTGCCTCTATGTCCCACTACTACCAACACTAGGGACATCAGGTCCCAAAAAATGCTACATACAAAATATTTTTTTTGTTAGTTTAGTTAATGTAAAAATTAAAAATCAACCTATCACAATTGATCTCATGCAGAACAATAAAAATATAATTTTTATTTTTTTTATTACCTTATATGTTTCTATCTATTTCATAACTTGTCTTATCCTTTTTCCTAATTCAGGTGTTTGAGGCACAATATCTACCAAACACTCAAGTTCCTTGGTTGCTTTTAGCAACCTTTTTCACAGCAACACCAACGGACATGGGGATGAGTACAAATATTCCTCATTGAGGGAATCATCATGCACACCATGGCCAGGCGTCTACATATTTGAACAAAATTAACATTATTTCAATTATGTAAACAACTAAAATACCTAAAGATAGAGCAAGGCTAGCACTTTACATGTTCTTTGGTTGACCCCTTTCCACGATCATCCTGCCACATTATAAAAGAATAAGAAGCATGAAATATATTAAAAAAAAATGTTAAATATAAAGAAACTAATATGAAACTAAAATTTTTATTTGTTTACTTGTCCTACCATGATCACTCTGGCACACTGCAACAAAATTAGAAATGTGAAAACTTGAAAACAATATCTAACTAATTGAAAACAAAAAATGAAAACTGAAATAATTTCTAAATTTACCTTTCTAATACATAAACTTTGTGCATTAAAGGGTACAAATTTGCCAACAAATGAAATTCTAGTTTAAAGAGAGTAAACAATAAATTAGAAATATTAAGATAGTGTATTCTCTAATATTTCATATCAACATACAACACAACAGGTTAGAGGTGCATTTATAAGGAGTGGAAACCAATATGGCCACCCCTTGTCTCCACGATGTATGATTCTTGAAGTTTCCCTTTGCAACTGCGATATGGTTAGATTCCATATCCTTAACATGAGCATATCATGGGATAGGTCCTCTCACTAGTACATTTGATCAAAATTCTGACACTTTAGTTCTGACACTTTTGACATATTGTCGGAAATTTCCCCAATTTTTATCAGTTTTTCAAATCCCACCAACATTCGTTGCTATATAGATGTTTAGGGACATTGTCGCTATTGCGACATTTATGAACGTCGTTGGAATACCGACGTTTCAGGACACAATGTCAGAAATGTGATGTTTCTAAAATATGAGTCAGTATTGCAATGGTTTCGGGAAAATGTCGCTAATGCGACATTTAGGGACACTTGTCGATAGTGCGACGTAATTGGGGATAAACGTCGATATTTCTATGGTTTAAGGACAACCGTCAGTATTGCAATGGGTGGAGGGTAACCATCGGTGTTGCGACGTGTTCACCAAACGTCGTAATAACGACGACGGTAAGCATTGTAATTTTCTATCCGATTTTAACCATTTAAAAAAAATGTTAACCCAGTTTCGTAGTCTTCGTTTTCAATATCCGTTCAATTACATGTAGTTTCTACTCTTGAATAAGTTTTCAATCATGTCCTATACAAGTTTTAAGATTAAAAGCAACAACAACATACCTTAAAGTATCATATAGACTAGTTTTATATTTTAAATAGAGAGTTTAAATTATGTGATGAAATAAAATAAAATTTATTTATTATTATCTTTTTTAACTATGAAATGTTGATAGTTTTTTAAATGAAAATGTTTAATAATAAACCATTATACTTTTATTTAGATATTTTCCCAATATTATGAATGGTGTCAGTGATTTTTTTCTTCGTATTTTAAAATATTTTGAAGTAGGTACATTAAAGAGATGTTTTGGTTTCCATGGACGACGACTCCAAATGCTTCATGTAATGAAATGTTGATTTAATGAGAGCGTTTTATATTTTAGTTGTCTTTTTCCTTTGGATCATTAATAGGTAGGGAGATTGAGATTATGCAGATCAGGCAGCCATGTTTATTTTGTAATGTTGTTTTTTTATTTTATTAATTTTTATAGGATTATAATAATATATTTGTTATTTTTTTACTAGGGTGATCTAATTGAAAATTATTATGTTAGCTATTACTATGTTAGCTAGGTCAAGCTAACAAAAATAATAATATATTTGTTATATTTAATTGTTGTTAATATCTCTTAAACTTATAACATGTTTAATCTTAAAAATGAATATAAAAAAAATTATCTTTAAATTTAATGAATGAATAAATTAGAAGATTTATTATAACTTTTTCAAAATATAATGTCCCGTGTATTGAAGAATATTAACCATTTTTTCATTACAATATTTGTATTATGATTACCCCAGATATGGTAGCCCAATGTGGGCCCTCCCCACCTGCTTTGACATGGTGACAGATCACACTTTCAAGAGTTGCGATTCATGAATGTCACTCGCGTAGTACTAATAGACGTGTGTGTCACCCTGGAAATTCACATCAACATGACATTTTTCCTTCAACGTTACTTACTTTTTGTACCGCACGGTCAATATAAAATCGCACATAACCATGTCATCATTGATGGTGAAGAATTTGAATCATAATGGTAATATGTTGGATCTCATTCATTGTCATGAAAACACCCGTAATCACTTCAATGAGGAAGCTACCACCATGGAAACCTTATGCAACAAGAGCATTAGCACGTAGCACAAGATACATCGCAACTCCAAGTAGAGTGAAACACCCTTAAATCATGCATAGTTTTCCCAAATAATGGTAATGTGATCTCCCTCAGTCTCAGCAGTGTTACGTATTCCAATACTTTCATGTGCTTTAATTACGACCATGACCATGCAAAGTTATTTAAGATCAACATCCCTTTTAGCTAGAGCATATCATTCGGTGCAGGTTGCAATATGTGTCGTAAACTTTGTGATTCAAATTCTCAGCGAAGGCCTCTTGACCTTAATGACTTTACCTTCTAGCCATTTTCTACCTTCAATAGCTCTCCCTCTCTAGCCTTCTGCTCGAACTTTCTATTACCCTCTCCTATTTTCATGCATGTCATCCCTTTAGCCTTTTTGCAACCTTCACATCTCAATTTCCTTTGTCCGAGCAGGTCCAATCAGGTCAGGTGGGGCCGTGTTACGTCGTGGTGTCAGGTCGAGTCATGTGAGGTCACGAAGTCAAGTCGGCTCGTGTGAGGTTGGGTCGGGTCGGGTCGGGTCGGGTCATTTGAGGTCAGGTTGGGTTGGGTCGTGTGAGGGTGCCCAAGGAACGTGTCCCAGTTGGGTCATGCTGGGTTGTGTGAGGGAACCCAAGGAAACACATTTGAGTGAGTTGGGTATGGCTCAGTTGGGTCATGTCATGTGAGGCCGCACAAGGAAATGCATTCAGGAAGGTTGGGTCAGGTCGTGCCATGTGAGGGCACCCAAGGAAATGTGTTCGAGCGGGTCGAGTTGAGTCGGGTTGAGTCCTGTGAGGGTGCTTAGGAAAACGCATTAGGGAGGGTTTTCTTGGGTCGTGTCATGTGAGGGCGCCCGATGAAACGCGTTTGGGCAGGTCGGGTCGGGTCAGGTCGTGTGAGGGCGCCCAAGGAAACACGTTCGATCTAGTCGGGTCGGTTTCGGTCGAGTCATGTGACGGTGCAGAAGGAAACACATTTGCCGTGGTTTGGGGAGGGTTGGGTTGGGTTATGTGAGGGCACCTAGGGAAATGTGTTTCGATGGATCGGGTCACGTCAGGTCATTTGAAGGCACCTAGGGAAACGCATTTGGGTGTGCTGGGTCATGTGAGGGTGGTCATGATCAGGAGATCAAGTCTCTTGAAGAAAAATGCTCAAAAATGAAGTTGCTCAGAATGGCTTCAAAATAGATCGACTGGAAAGATCTTGGCGATACGATCCCAACACCGTGAACGGCACTCAAATCCGACGCCGTATGCAGAAGATATTTAGCTTCAAAGATTTGTCAATTTCAATTAAAAAAGGCCAAATTGACTTTATGAAAATTTTTTATTAAAAAAAGAATATTCCACAGAATATTCTGGGAATATTCCGTGGAATATTCCACAGAATATTCTGGGGAATATTCCGGTGGCATCCAATCATCGGGCGCCACGTGGCCAACCCGGAGGCCGCCACGTGGCCCCAAATGGAACGAAATGGCGTGTTAAAAGTTTTGTATGGACTCGGCAGGATTTGAAACGTGGTCGGCCGGATATTAACCCAACGACCCGACCGTTATGCCAAGGATGTTTCTTGTTTACATTGGTGGCAAAGTTTTTTAAAAACCGTGCAGATTGTTTGGGCGGGCCCGGAAGGGGGCCAGCCCCCTCAGCATAAAACCGCAGGCCTGAACCATGGTGTTAATTCATTGGCGCGCAGTGGTGGGACGTGGTCCCGTGCCAATAGCACCGGTGGCGGAGATATATTTAAACATATGGTTATGTATTAAGTTCAAACGGTAATGTTCCACTATTTGTGCAACCAACAGTGCCAAAGTTTCGGTCTTATGGATAAGGCCTTATCCCTTCAGCCCCCACGTTTTGGCGGACTCCCTATTTTTAGCGGCCGCCCCTAATTTGTCGGACCTATCTGGCGGTGTCTCCAGTTTTAGCTGGAGTTTGTTTAGTGTAACTGGCAGATGGAGTAAATGTGGCATAACTTTGGCTAGGAGAGGTCTTTTGAGACGAATTGTTTTTTGATTTTGGGTGTAGAGATCATTCTGGAACTGTTGAAAGTGTCTGCAGAGCCACCAGGGCATTCTATCTACGAATTTTACAGCGCTTTTGATCGTGGAGCCATCAGGGCCTAAGGGAAAGAGAGCTGCATTGGACTACCTTCATCCAGTGGAGGTGATTTTGTAGTCATTCTAGACTGATTTGGATCTTCTGAATCTGTTTTAGCAGTCTATTTTTCCATTTGAGGCTTTTATACAGATGTAATCTCATTTAAAGAATTTAATCAAAGGAGGACTGAGCCTAATTAGAGGCTTTTGGACCCAGCGGAGGTAGCCCGAGAGAGGGGTGAACCGCTTAAAAAATTATCTGCTGTCACTTTGTATATTTTGGCTGTTTATTTTCAGATTCTGATAGTTTAAACAGTAAATTTTCATAAGCATGCTTTTCCCAAACAAGTTTATACAGTAAACAAAACTTGTTATTTTATCATCGAGCCTACGCGATTACGAGAACATATATTCTTGATTATTCACACATAAAAACGAATCGATGAATACTTTGAACTTCAAAAACAAATACTTTCATTGATCAAGATCATTAGTGATTACATTTTATTTCTTTAGGCAGAGTCTGTAGAAGGGCCAGGTAGCCTCCGGATTCATCCTTTCTAGTAAAGGTGAAATATCTGGTGAATGCCCTCTACAGTCAATCTCTGTATGAGAAATTTTTTGTTCTCACGATTACAGATCAGGTTGGTATCAGAGCTCAAGGTTTTTCTTAAGATTTTGTGAAATTTTTGCAAGTAAATTGTGTTATTCTGCAAAATTTGATGCTTACTAGGCTGAAATTGCAAAGAGGGGAAGGTCAATTGGTTAGAGAACAAGTTAATCCTCAACCAAGGAGGGCTAGAGTGCCATTACATCCACCTTCCATTTCATCCTCAGTAGCCTTTGAATCAGCCACAAGCATGTCATCCAGAGAGGGAGAAGTACATGAGGAAATGGATCCCAAGGAAGAAGAAAGAGTCTTTAGAAAAGCTTTCTTGGACTTGACTGAGATGGTTAGGATCCTATACCGGGAGAGAAATGATAGGATTGCTGGAGAAGGGTCTAGAAACCAAAGAGAAGAAGGAGATTCTTCAGGAGGAAAGAAAGACAAAGATGAGTCTAAGAAAGGGAATGGAGGAAATGGTGATCCTTCATCTCCATCATCATCCTCTTCCTCCACATCATCCTCTTCTACTTCTGTTAATCAGTCACATAAAACAAAAACATCTCTTAAAAATCCTTTGTTAAAGCTTGATGTGAAGTTTGAGTTGCCGATGTTTAATGGTGATGTTAATGCAGAGAAATTGGATAATTGGATAAGACAGCTAGAAGTCTATCTAAGAATCCAGAATTTGCATGATGATGAAACTAAAATCCAATTAGCCTCTTTGAGAATGGATGGAGCAGCTTTGGTTTGGTGGGAAGCCAAGACTAGAGAGGATATTAAAAATCATGGTAAGATAACTCTAACATGGTCTGAGTTTATTACAACTATTAAGAAACGGTTTTATCCTCTTGCTCATATTCAGAAAGCAATCATGAATTGGCAAAATTTTAGGCAACTTAAGGGTCAAAATGTGCAAGATTATACCCAAGAGTTTAGAAGGAGAGCACTTCTACTTGGAGTAGACTTACAAAGTCAAGACACCTTATTGAAATACATAGGAGGTTTGCACAATTACCTACAACATACTATCCTAATGTTTAATCCTACCAGCTTAGATGAAGTCTGTGTGCAGGCTACACATTTAGAAGCTAGAGGAAAGAATGCTTTTGATGCTTTTGATGAGGATAGTAATTTCTTAAACAAAGGAAAGAAGAGAGTTGCAAATTCAAGAAAGGACAAAGGAAAGTTCTTTTGCAAGAACTGTTCGAAGACTAGTCATGATGAAGATCATTGTTGGAAGCTTCATCCTGAACCGAAACCAGAAAAATTCAAGAACAAAAACAAGACCAAAGAAAAGGAGAAAACTGTTGAAACAGTTGAGAAAGACTTAGGGTCAGACTCAGGGGATGAGACAAAAAGCATAGGCATGGTTTTAAAGAACATTAAGGGGAAAGAAGTGGTGCAAGACACAATTCCTAGTTCTAGCTCTTTGAATTGTCACAAAGATACTCATGAAGAAAAGAGGAGAATAGAGCTTTTCCATGTGAGTGTAATTTCCAAGCATACCAAAATTGACACACTATTTGACAGTGGGTCACAAGCTAATCTTATTTCTGAAGATTTGGTCAAGCAGCTGAAACTTGAGACCATTCCACATCCAAAGCCTTATCCACTTGGATGGATATGCAAGGATGCTAATTTGCAAGTCTCAAGGAAGTGCATATTGCGCTTTGCAATAACTGCACACTTTATTGACATAGTGGAACTTGATGTGGTGCCGCTTGATATCTCAGGTATTGTTTTGGGAAGTCCTTATTTGTTTGACATGAAGGCCATCTTTCATCGCCATGAAAACAAGTATCACTTGTTCAAAGATGGTAAAGAGTACATTGTGAGAGCTCACAAGAAGAAGCTGGAATCTTCTTTACTACATGCAGGTCAATTGAAAAGATTGGTTAATGCAAGTCAAAGTCTAACTTTGTTGATGTTGAAACGACCAGATTTTGAGCATTTGCCTTCTTATGATGTTGCTAATGATATGTCTCAGTTTGATAACAGTTTGTCTTTGAAAGAAGATGATGTTGTGTTGCACGAATTACCTTTTGGGTCAGCCAATGCAGAAAATAAAGTGTCAAAGCAAAGCAGTGCAAGCAAGAAGGACACAAAATTCAGCATGGGAAAAATTTGGTTTCAGAATGGTACAATTCGCCATGGGAACAGTTTGCAAGGTGAAAGTCATTTTAAGTCTTCTGGAAAGTTTGATCAATGTAGAGAAAGTTTATTTTCTGCAAAGTACAATTGCTGTTCTGCAAATTTTAATCATTTGCATCATGACTCAGTCAATCTTAGCAATGGTAGATCAGTTGATTCCAGAGACAGGTTGTCCTTTTCTCAAAAGCTTCAGTTGATGAAATCGGGTAGATTTCAGTTTTTCAAGGGTGGAAGAGTGGAGAATCAGTCTCCACATCATCATTTTCAGTAATTAGAAAGCTTTTGAGGGTCCAAAAGCTTCCCATTTGGGAGGTGTGATCAGGAGATCAAGTCTCTTGAAGAAAAATGCTCAAAAATGAAGTTGCTCAGAATGGCTCCGAAATAGATCGACTGGAAAGATCTCGGCGATACGATCCCAACGCCGCGAACGACACTCAAATCCGACGCCGTATGCAGAAGATATTTAGCTTCAAAGATTTGTCAATTTCAATTAAAAAAGGCCAAATTGACTTTATGAAAAATTTTTATTAAAAAAAGAATATTCCGCAGAATATTCTGGGAATATTCCATGGAATATTCTGCAAAATATTCTGGGGAATATTCCGGTGGCATCCAATCATCGGGCGCCACGTGGCCAACCCGGAGGCCGCCACGTGGCCCCAAATGGAACGAAATGGCGTGTTAAAAGTTTTGTATGGACTCGGCAGGATTTGAAACGCGGTCGGCCGGATGTTAACCCAACGACCCGACTGTTATGCCAAGGATGTTTCTTGTTTACATTGGTGGAAAAGTTTTTTAAAAACCGTGCGGATTGTTTGGGCGGGCCCAGAAGGGGGCCAGCCCCCTCAGCATAAAACCGCAGGCCTGAACCATGGTGTTAATTCATTGGCGCGCAGTGGTGGGACGTGGTCCCGTGCCAATAGCACCGGTGGCGGAGATATATTTAAACATATGGTTATGTATTAAGTTCAAACGGTAATGTTCCACTATTTGTGCAACCAACAGTGCCAAAGTTTCGGTCTTATGGATAAGGCCTTATCCCTTCAGCCCCCACGTTTTGGCGGACTCCCTATTTTTAGCGGCCGCCCCTAATTTGTCGTACCTATCTGGCGGTGTCTCCAGTTTTAGCTGGAGTTTGTTTAGTGTAACTGGCAGATGGAGTAAATGTGGCATAACTTTGGCTAGGAGACGTCTTTTGAGACGAATTTTTTTTTTTATTTTGGGTGTAGAGATCATTCTGGAACTTTTGGAAGTGTCTGCAGAGCCACCAGGGCATTCTATCTGCGAATTTTACAGTGCTTTTGATCGTGGAGCCATCAGGGCCTAAGGGAAAGAGAGCTGCATTGGACTAACTTCATCCAATGGAGGTGATTTTGTAGTCATTCTAGACTGATTTGGATCTTCTGAATCTGTTTTAGCAGTCTATTTTTCCATTTGAGGCTTTTATACAGATGTAATCTCATTTACAGAATTTAATCAAAGGAGGACTGAGCCTAATTAGAGGCTTTTGGACCCAGCGGAGGTAGCCCAAGAGAGGGGTGAACCGCTTAAAAAATTATCTGCTGTCACTCTGTATATTTTGGCTGTTTATTTTCAGATTCTGATAGTTTAAACAGTAAATTTTCATAAGCATGCTTTTCCCAAACAAGTTTATACAGTAAACAAAACTTGTTATTTTATCATCAAACCTCTACACTTCAATTGCAGAACATATATTCTTGCTTATTCACACATAAAAATAGATCAATGAATACTTTGAACTTAAAAACAAATACTTTCATTGATCAAGATCATTAGTGATTACATTTTATTTCTTTAGGCAGAGTCTGTAGAAGGGCCAGGTAGCCTCCGGATTCATCCTTTCTAGTAAAGGTGAAATATCTGGTGAATGCCCTCTACAGTCAATCTCTGTATGAGAAATTCTTTGTTCTCACGATTACAGATCAGGTCATATCAAAAATGCTAAGTTGTGATTTCCGGTGTGCCTTGTACTACACGTTTATGCGATCTGTTTTCCGTTTTGATCTTCATCGTGCCTTTTTTCGGGCGGGTTAGGTCATGCTGTGTGAGGGCGCGATAGGAAACACATTCGGGTCGGATCGTGTGAGGGAGGTTGTATAAAAAATGCCAATTTATTACAACAAAAATTGGAATATGACAAACTCAAGGGTTTCCTTGGGAAGCCTCACACGACACGACCTGACCCGACCTGACCCGCCCAAACTCATTTCCCTCAACGCCCTCACATGACCCAACCTATCTGAATGTGTTTCCTAGGGCACCCTAACATGTTCACAAAGATCGGTCAAAAAACATTGTAATAACGACATGGATAGAAAATGTCAGAAGCGCGACATAGGCTATTGAGATCATCAGAATAGCCACGATATGAAAAGACCATTTACAAAATGTCAGAATGGTGACAATATGAGGCTTGTTATAGATTTAATATATTATTAAATATATTAGTGTAGTAATTTTGTTAATTAATACACACACACACACAGATATATATATATATATATATATATATATATATATTATCACAATTAATTAAATAAATAAATAAAACTAGCCGTTATTATTTGATTTTAATTTTCAAAATTATGAAAGACTTTGGAATGGAATATAACACTATAGATGCATGTCCTAAATATGATATTATATATTACGGAGAACATGCGTCGAAAACAAAATTTCTGAAACGTGGTACCATTAGATATCAAATAGATCAACTAATAAAAATGTGCCTCAAAAGGTTCTTCATCATATTCCCATAATTCCACGTTTGTAGTGAATGTTTAGGTGTAAGAGCATAGCATATTTTATTGCGCTGAGAGGCGCATCTACAGCCCAGTATGACCCCGATGTCAGGTGGGTCACGTCCTCATACAAAATGTCGGCTTAGGTTTTAAATTTAAAAAATAAAAAATAAAAAAAATAAAAAAAAAATTGCATTGTGCTAGAACATATATCAATTTCTAATACAATTATATATTATTTATATAATTTGAATGGATCGTAAATTATATACGTGAATTTGAATGGATCATAAATTTACCTTTAACAAAAAAATTACCACATTGAATTTCCAAATTAAGTAAAATTTTAAACATCTTTACTCTTTACTAAAGTAATTACCATTTCCTAAATCAAAGGAAAAGAGTTAATTGAACACAAACAATCAAAATCCAAAATCTTTTAATATTTCTTCTAATTAAATATTAGTAAAATGAATTTATATTTACTCCAGAGCTATGGTAAATAAATAAAAACATATATAAGCTAGATGTATGGTAAATAAATAAAAATTCTTTTTATATTTATTCCATAAACCTTTTTATATTTAGAAGAACTTTAAAAAGAGGTTTTATTTAAATAAATCCTATGGGAGGAATACCATGGGACAAATTAATATTGATACCATGGGCCAGATACCATGGGCCAAATACCATGGATAAATAAATAAATATAAAAGAAGTATAAACAAGTATGATAAATAAATAAATAAATATAAAATAGATATAAAGAGGTATGGTAAATAAATAAATATAAAAGAGGCATAAAGAGGTAAGGTAAATAAATAACAATATATAAAATAGGATTATAAATAAAAATCTAATTATATAACAAGCCTATGGGCTAAATACCATAGTAAAGAAAAGGGGTGTGGTAAATAAATAAAAATATAAATAAAATAGAGGTATGGTAAGTAAATAAAACATCTTTTCATATTTACTCTATAATCTCCTTTATATTTACAAATATTTATGTTCATTAGTTTACATAACTAAGAAGAAATAGAGAGAGAGAGAGTGATAAGGGAGAGATGGAGAGAGAGTGTGTATGTTTAGGGGTGAGATAAAGAGACAAAGTAAGATGTATGGAAAGAAGGGGGGGAGAGAAGAAGTGAGAAGGAGAGAGGGAGGGATATAGTAATTTAGTTGGAGAGAGAGAGGGGTGGAAAGAGAGAGAGAAAGAAAGGGATGGGGGAAGAGAGAGGATTAGAGAGAGAGAGAGAGAGAGATATGGGGGAAGAGAGAGGATTGGAGGGAAAAGAGAGAGAGAGATATGGGGGAAGAGAGAGGATTGGAGGGAAAAGAGAGAGAGAGATATGGGGGAAGAGAGAGGATTGGAGGGAAAAGAGAGAGAGAGAGGTGGGAGAGAAAGGGGGAGAGAGGAGGAGAGTGATGGGAGAAGAGAGAGTATTGGAGAGAGAGAGAGAGAGAGAGGAAGGACGAGAGAGAGGACTTGAGAGAGAGGAGGAGAGAGGGATCGATAAGAGAGATGGAGTTGGAGGGGGAGAGATGTAGGAAATAAGAAATATAGAGAGTGAGAAGGGGACATAGAGAAGGAGTGAAAAGGGAGAGACAGAGAGAGAGCGTGTATCTCTGGGGCTGAGATAAAGAGACAAATAAGGATAGATGGAGATAAGGGGGGAGAAGGAGATATAAGGAGAGAGGGAGGGATATAGTAACAAGTTGGTGGGTGAAGAGAGAGAGAGAGAGAGGGAGAGAGAGATGGGAGAGAAAGGGAAAGAGAGGAAGGAAGATAGAGGATGTGAGAGAGTGGAGAGAGGGAGGGAAATAGAGATGGACTTGGAGGGGGAGGGGGAGAGAGGTAAGAACAAAGAAATAGAGAGAGAAAGGTGGAGAGAGAGAGAGAGTGAGTGAGTGATAAGGAAGATGGAGAGAGAGGGAGAGAGGAGAAAGATAGAGATATATATGGAAGGTGAAATGAGGGAAGAAGAGAGAGATGGGGAGAGGAGGGGATTGACAAAGAGATTGATATATATGGATTGCGAGAGTGTGTGTGTGTTTAGGGGGGTGAGATAGAGAGACAGAAAAGAAGAGATGGAGGGGGATATAGATATGGATGGAGGGTGGAGAGAGCGAAGAATATTTCTCACACTAGATGGATTGATATAAGTGGAGATGGTGATTTATAATCCTATTTGATTATTTGCACTATATGCATCGATTTTAGTGTAGATATTTATTTATAATGGTATTTGATTACTTGCACTAGATATTAATGGGGGAGAGGGAGAGAAGGGGAAGATAGAGATATAGATGGAAGGTGAAGAGCGAGAAGAAGAGAGAGATGGGGAGAGGGGGTGATTGAAAAATAGATTGATATATATGGAGTACGAGAGCATGTGTGTTTAGGGGGGTGAGATAGAGAGACAAAAAATAATAGATGGAGGGGGATATAGATATGGATGGAGGGTGGAGAGAGGGAGGAATATTTCTCGCACTAGATGGATTGATATAAGTGGAGATGGTGATTTCTAATCCTATTTGATTATTTGCACTAGATGCCTCGATTTTAGTGTAGATATTTATTTCTAATGATATTTGATTACTTGCACTAGATGCATTGATTTCAGTGTAGGTGGTGATTTCTAATACAATTTGATTGCTTGCACCGAATGTGTTGATTTCAATGTAGATGTCGATTTATAATTATATTTGATTACTGCACTAGATGACTTGCGTAGTGTCTTTTTGATTTCTAATCTATTTGATTGTTTGCCTACATCTGAATTTATTTGAATTGTAGATGATTTCTAATCCTATTTGATTTCTTTGAGTAAATGCATTGATTTCAGTGTAGATGTTGGTTCCTAGAGAGAGAGAGAGTGAGTGATAAGGAAGATGGGGGGAGAGAGAGAGAGAGGACAAAAGGAGGAAAGAGAGATATTAGCGGGGCAGAGGGAGAGAAGGGGAAGAGAGGGAAGAAGAGAGTGATGGGGAGAGAGGGTGATCGACAAAGAGAATGATATATATGGAGTGCGAGAGCGTGTGTGTTTAGGGGGGTGAGATAGAGACGAGAAAAAAAGAGATGGATGGGGATATATATATGTATGGAAGGTGGAGAGAGGGAAGAATATTTCTTGCACTAGATGGATTGATTTAAGTGTAGATGGTGAGTTATAATCCTATTTGATTATTTGCACTAGTTGCATCGATTTTAGTGTAGATTTTTATTTCTAATGATATATGATTACTTGCACTAGATGCATTGATTTCAGTGTAGGTGATGATTCCTAATACGATTTGATTGCTTGCACTGGATGTGTTGATTTAAATTTAGACGTCGATTTATCATTATATTTGATTGCTTGCACTAGATGCATTGATTTCAATGTAGATTATTCCTATTACTATTTGATTGTTTGCACTAAATGCATTGATTTTAGTGTAGATGGCGATTTCTAATCCTATTTGATTGCTTTGAGTAAATGCATTGATTTTAGTGTAGATGTTGGTTTCTAATCTTATTTGATTGATTGCATTAGGTGAATTGATTTCAATGTAGAAGTTATTTTCTAATCTTATTTGATTGCTTGCATTAGATGCATTGATTTCAATGTATATGTTGATTTATGATTTGATGTAATTGGATATATGATGGTACATTAATATTAAAGTGATTGCATTAACAATATGCATTGATTTTAGTGTAAGCACAAAACGTTATTAACAATGTAGATTGATTTTTGTGTTATAGTAATTTAAGCTATTAATATTGGAGAGCAAGAGAGACAAGGTATCATGTTTACTACAATAGATCGAGCTAAAGATTTAAATGGTTTACGATTTAAATTTTCTTTTTCATATAATCGATATGAAAAGATAACAAAACTAACAAGGGAGGAAATAAGAATAGTAGAAGAAAATAGTTTGAGATTGATTGTAATATGAGTACGTTCTTATTATTCACATTTTCTATCTTTCAACACTATTATTGTCACTTTTCATTTTAAAAAAATATTTCATTATTTTTCATCATTATAGTTATTAACAATAATTATCATCTCAACGAACTGAGGTAACTAAGAAAATTTAAAATTAAAATGACCAAGTTAATCTCAAAAATATTTAGCATATTTAAAATGATTATATTAATATTTGATATATTTACATATTACTGATAAAATTAATCATATCTTTGATAGATTTTCCTTGGCAGCACACTACTGAAACCATCCTAGATCCATCTTACATCTCAAAATTATACAAAAATTTTAATAATCTGAAAAATGTGACGTTGATGCCTCCGACTGGAACCAGCCTAGATCCATCTAACTCTGGATCTATCATGCGCCGAGATGGATCAAATCTCTCGAGGTGCAAACCTTTCCTCAAGTTTTGCACTCAAAAAATAGGTTTGCACCTCGAGAGATTTGATCCCTCTCGGCGCATGATAGATCCAGAGTTAGATGGATCTAGGCTGGTGGATTACCATTCAAAGAATAGAAGTGGAGATGGTGCTCTTCAAATTCCTGCAAATGGTTCCGCATTAATGGAAATCAAGGAAAAATATGTAGATTTTAAAAATGAACCTCGTAATGTCAGGCTTTCATTGGCAGCTGATGGTGTTAATCGATTCGGAGAGCTTAGATCTACTTACTCAATATGTCCTATTTTTGTTATCAACAATAACATTCCTCCTTGGATGTCAATAAAGAGGGAGCACATAATGTTGACTATGATTATTCCAGGTATTTGATACATTATTTTTTCGAATATAACATTTTCATTTCTCTCATTATTTGCTTAATATATTTTTTTTATTTATGGTAGTAATCATGTACGGTGATTTTGAACAATTAGTTAAGTACCATGTCAAAGATATGAATGTATATATTGAGCCTCTTATCTATGAGCTAATAAAGTTATGGCATAGCATCACTATGTATGACATCACTAAACCAATCAATCAGAAGAGATTTCAATGTCATGGAATGCTTATATGGACAATTCATGATGCCCCAGGACTAACACATTTTGGTGGTATGTAATATCTCATTTCACTTTAATATAATATATAATTATCTAAATGATACATACAATATTGCATGTTTTAAAAATGATCTCATAATATAATTGTTATTGATGTTTCACAAATTTTCTCAATTTTCACTCGCGTGTGCTCTATACTCTCTGCAAATTATTCTTCCTCACTTCTCAGGCACTCAACACCTCCTCTATACTCATTAATAAACTTGTCCACTCAACCCCCACTTGCATTTCCTTGCTCTAGCCAAGGAGGACCTGTGATTTTCTTGGCCTATAATATGAGTTCTCATAGGTCGATCACATAATGTGAAATGGCTATTGCTTGTACGCTTGGCAATCAACATCTAAGTTAATAGGATTTGGAAGAGGTCCTTACCTTCACAACATGAAGATGACGTGATCATTAACAAAACCTTCAATTGTAATGACATCCTTAATGCCTTTGCACCCATTTAAAATCCTCTTATTCACTCTTTAAATAACATTATAAAGAAATTACATTTTATTTTTCATTTGTTTAATAATTTTCAAATTGGAACATTTTTTAACCTCTTCGTTGTAAATATTACTAGCAATCATCGACTCCTTCACATTATAACATAAGTCTTAAGAAACATGGAATTTTATCATTTTCTTTCACATGATAATGTAAGTCTTAACACACATGGAATCTCATCATTGGGAATGCCCAATGTTAAGTATGGTGAAACCTAATGGAACAATTAGTATAGAATAACAGTGCATTTCTTTTAGGAATTTTCCAACGAGGCCATAATTTTGTCTGGAGTACCATTTTCTTTCTATAATATGACAATAAATTCTTCAAAAAATCCCACTATGGTAGTGTTTAAATTGTTCTTTTGATGACGAAAATGGATTCAACAGAATCAAGGACCCTTGGGGCACCCAAAATCTTGAAGATTGACAACTATAACCTAGATTTTCAATAACTTCCACTAGATTTTCGCAAAATCATGCCAGAATTTCTATTGTTTTATGGATGAAATTACGGCTTCATTAGACTACGCATTACTTTTATATGAGGTTTAAGAATCTTCCCTATATCTTGTGTTGTTAGAATGACATGATAACGTTTATCCATAATGTAAACACATGATTTCACGGTTTTATTCCCAGTTTTCCTCCTACTTATTTGAATTTTATGTTTATAATTTAGTGGATATTATATGAGCTTGAGGTTGTGGCCTTTCACACTTATCACAAGGATGCATGGGTTTAATTAAATGGCCATCCATTCACATGTATCTATAATTATAGAAATTACACAAGGAGAGATTGACTGAGGAGTTTAAAAAACAGTTCCTCACAAGGACCCATGGAATAGTATACCAAAGGCAATACAAAAGGTAATGAAATCCCCCCCAAACTAGTCATGTTGATATTTAAGATATCAATTTGATACTCATGTTGATAATAGAAAAAAAAACAATGTTATGGAATGTTATGGTATTTGGTGTATCATATCCCACTAAAGTTTCTCCCAAATCCTAGGCCATAGAGACCTTAGAACCCCATGGATTGAGTTGCATGGCTATTCATTGCCTAACTACATTTTTTTTTTTTCATTTACATTTTTTGGATTGAAAATAATTGTCATGAAGTATATCTGATATCCTATGGATGTCTCAAAACACTATGGTTGTTTTTTTGCAAAAATGTCGAATGAATGGTTTTTCACTTAAGAAGGTTCTAAAATTTGTTTAACGAGCTAGGTGGAATTCCCTTACGCTTTTGACCATTTATAGAATGATTTGTTCAATAGTGGGAAACTTAAATATATGTAATGAATCAGCTCATGTCTTTAACCCATTCCGTATAATATTTTCTACTACACCAATAACTAATATTTGCTACCAATGACAAAGAGCACCACCATCCCTTGATGTTCTTACCATGAGTGCATTTGGACCACATCTTCATAAGGCATTGTTATTGATGCCTCCATACATTCACTAGTGCATCAAAGAGTGTATTATGAATGATTCAATTCATTTTTATACTTTACATTATTATTTGACACATAAACCTTTTTTTTTTCAAATATGCATACTTGAAATATTGTTATCATTATGTAAAGATTGTTTGGATGTTTTTACATTGTTTCAAGTTCCAAATATGAACAAATTTTCATCATGAAACTTGTGATATATATCTAGTATGCTTTGGCACACAAAAAAAAATTGGAAAGGGATAATAATGCATGGTTATCTCACAAATTAGTATCATATTTTACTGGTCCAACAACAAAAATGGAAATAAGGAAAAATATTTATAATTACATAACTATATGGGAAATAGTAAATTATAATACCATTTCTGTAACTATACAAGAGGAGTCAGATTAAGGACTGACACCTATCCCACTAAGGTAGCTAAGGTGGGGTGAGTTTTTACATATCCTCCTTGACCTTTATAGATTTTTTCTAACTATTCACTTTCCAAAATAATTTTTTTGCTAACTATTCACGAATGCTACACATAGTGTCATAGGGTTTCACTACGCAAGAATGTTGTTTAGTTACTCAAAAATTCCCTACAGGTTAATCACTTGAGAAATTGGAAAAAATATAAAAATTTATAGAGTTTATACTATCTTAGAACCGTGTTTTAACCAAAATCATTAACAAATTCATTCTATGGCCATTACTAGCTATATCGACTTTTTTTATGCGCTCTCCCAAATGGAATATAGTGCATGTCTATATATATACCCTCATTTCTTATTGGATGTGTGGTGACTTTGAATGGCTTTTGTTAGACAATTAGCACACATAAAACCTATTGTGTTAGTCTTTCACCCCTCACTTTTCCCCCCGTGGTTCACATGCTTCCTTATTAACATTTGCTAAGATGAGAAAAAATTGACTTCACACTACATTTCACAACTGTCACTTTTACTTATTTCATTTCTGATCCACTCTATTCTCCTTCCCCCACAGCCAAACCAATCAGACCCCACTCTATTCTCCTTCCCCACATCCAGACCATCTATCTACACCCATCTCCCATAGAGTCATTGACAGACTTGAGACTCTCTTGTCATTCTTATTCAATATCAGTAATAGCGACAAGTTTTTGTTAAATCAATATTGACAGAGTAGGAACCAAATAGCCGCCATTATTTCAGTTCAATGAATTGAATAACGATTGTTTCTATGTATGGGAAAATGTTGTGTGCATAACCTGAAAACGCCATTAAACTCTGCGCGGGGACGAAATTGAATCCTCTGCCATCGCAAACACTTTATGGAGCTCAAAATTAAATGAATACAACTATTTTTAAACATAAACCCCACCCATTCAAGTGTTGAGACATTGATTTGCTAGGGTTGCATCAGACGAGACATTAATCTGATAAGGTCACATCAAAGGAAACATTAATCTGCTAGAGCCACATTGAAAGGCTAAGTGGCAAAATGGTAATGTGGTTTCTTCATGCTTCAAAATTTTTCATTTTGGCTTCAAAACTCCTATGCATGTACTCTTGTGCTTCATGTCTATTTTATTTTTACAGGTTGATGTATAATTCCTCCATTTTCTACTACCGTTTATTTGATATAGTTTTGTTGCATGAAAAATGTTTGAAGAAACTCTTCACTTAATTATGAATTTTAAATGCTTCTTAATTTATTTCCTTACTGTTGCAACACGTATATCAGACTCATAAAATTATACATCGAACCTTGAAAATCACTTAGAACGCCTTAAGAGAAATGACACAAGTATTTCTAGTTACTTGAGATTAAGTGTGAAATGAGTATAGGCTTATGCCAATGTATTTTAGATCTTACTAAGGTTTTTGGATCAGATTTATGCTACTGTAAATGAGATGCTTCAGATCTAATTGTAAAAATAGTGAGGAGAGTATGAGGAAAGAGAGAAAAACCTTAGGCCTAGAGGCCTAGTTTGATGGCTACTTGATCTTCCAATGGACAAGGACTCTATCAAACACTTGCAACACAATTATTAGCCTTCAAGTGAAACATATCAGCCCTCTAATGAATTTGTTCTTCATTTCAACAAAAAATTATGTAATAAGCAAGGAGAAATTAATGGCAAAATTGCAATAGGATTAAAACATACCAAGAGACTCAAAATTTAACCTTGGGAAAACTTGCAAGAATGATGTTAAATTGATTCAAAACTTGTTCCTTAATTGGTCACATAATGATACAATTATAGAGGATTAAATCAATACAGAACTTCAACATACTATGGTTTGGACTTCAAACTTATACAACAAACCCCTTACTTCCTCTATTTTTTGTCTTTTTCTTTGGTGATCTTTTCTTGGTTATGGAAGTTGTGTCCCTCATGAATTTGAGCCCCTCATCAATCTCCCCCCATGAATTTGAACCTCTCATTAATATCTTCTCTCTCTATATAAATTCTTTGGCATTTCTTAGTTGAGGCCCAAGAATCCACCTAAATATCTAAGAAACTTGTACTTCGTTGGTGTAACTCCTTGCTTGGTTGTCCTACCAAATCCTTTTCTCAATGCTTGGATTTTTAGCTTTCATCTACTTTCGCATAACACCACACTTATTTTATTATTAAGGATAGGTTGTTGTGCAAGGAAACTAGTGTTTCTTTTCTATAGGGTTTTCTCCTGGTCATCATATTTTTCCATCCATGTTTTTCCAACTCCTGTATTTTTCTCTCTGTTAGGGTGCTCATAAACCACATACAAAGGTGAAGGTAGTAAATATCCAAAGCAATCTTTTGAAGGTGACTTGTTTGTGGAAGTGTGAATTACCATATTGTACGAATTTGGTAAAGATGAATGTAGATTAAGTTCTCATTCTAGGGTCTTAGATGGTTTTCATAATATGTAAAGAAATTATGTGAAGAGACAAGAAGTATTGAGTCTCCTGCAACACTCTAAAGTGCTAGATCTTCCTTGGAGAAAAACTTGGGAGCTATTTTCAAAACAATGAAAGGCCTTCACCACTTAATCAACCATACAAATGAAGTAAACAATAATATTTGGTATGGAAGATGAAGTGTGCATTATGAGGTCCTCTCCTTGTAGTTATTGTGTTGTTAACCACTTTTCAGTTGGTAATCACAATTTAGGGGTGGTTGAGGATAAACCAAGGAAAAAGTAGTGATGGACCTAATATAATTTATCCAATGAGAGATGAAAACCCAAAAAATGGAGAGAGTATGCTTGTGAGGGTAAACCTCTAGCTATTGGAGGATATCTATGGTCTAAGTAGCACAAGATTTTGAGAAGTAGATTAGATTGCTTTGTGATGCAAATTTGATAGAATCTCAATCCTATAGAAATGTTTAAGAGAGGCCTAAAATGAACCTATAGGAAGATGAATAAAATATGACATCGCCTTCATCTCATGGCTTTATATTGCTCATGATCTTTTGCCATTGTTGATCCAAAATGGGTAATGTAGATGGCTATTAGTAGAATTTTCTTTGTGTAAGCTTTCAGTGCCATCCATTCTTTTGTATTCTTTCTCAATTACATGGCTTGTAGGATTATATGCACGTCTATTGGATGCCTTTGAGTTCTAATATATCTCAAATTTATGGTAGTGATTGTTGGGTATGCCCAACATGCATTTCCAGCAAATGGATGAACAGTGAAAATAAGAGAAGTGGCTCAATATGACAAGGACAAAAATTAGGATGTAATCCGATCTACTCAAGGAAGATGAGATCTAACAATTACTTATGCATAACGATTAATAAATGTGATGAAGGGAAAAACAAACATATCTATATTCATAAGAAGAGGAAAATACATGTCCCTACTCCCTCGTCTAACAATAGAGATAACCATAGTGCCCTTCATTTACATAGATGGTTATGAAACGTTTCTACAATGAAATAACACAATTCCAATACAAACTTCTTTGAGATGAGATTACTAATAGTGACTTATACAAGTGAATTTCACTATGTAAATACAACAGGAAGCAAGGTGCAAGATGCATAAGACACCAAAAATTACAAGGGCAACCTATTATCACTTGCATATGAGGACAAAATGAAATATAGGAAACCCTTAAGGTATGAGAATGACTTATTATGAATTTTAAATGCTCCTTAAGCTATTTCCTTACTATTGCAACATGTATATTAGACTTAGAAAATTATACATCGGACCTTGAAAATCACTTAGAACACCTTAAGAGCAATGACACAAGTATTTCTAGTTACTTGAGATTAAGTGTGAAATGAGTATAGACTTATGCCAATGTATTTTAGAGCTTACTAAGGTGTTTGGATCATATTTATGCTACTGTAAATGATATTCTTCAGATATGATTGTAAAAACAGTGAGGAGAGTATGAGGAAAGAGAGCAAACCCTTATGACTAGAGGCCTAGTTTGATGGCTAGCTGATCTTCCAATGGACAAGGTCTCTATCAAACACCTGCAACACAATTATTAGCCTTCAAGTGAAACTGATCAGCCCTCTAATGACTGAAGCTAGGGCTTATCTAAAATCAAGAAATTAGTAGATTAGAATAGAAAAATAAAAGGCAACTATTGCAAATTCATTCATTTTCAAAGAGAAGCAAGGAAGCATAAAGAAAACTAGAAGAGTTTAAAGAAGGTGATATTAGTGGCACAGTCGTTGTCACTAGAGTTATATTTCATCGCAAAAATATCAACAACATTATTCTATGATATTAACATACCTTTTGAGACCATCCCACCAATTAAAATCAACATTTGACATTAAATTTTCCTTTCGAGTGGATTGCTAGAGTAGAGTTGGTAGCTGTTATCCCTTTTATAGGTGAATTCATATTTTATCTCCTAGGCTATTCTATCATTTAGTGACTTTTTACTTATTGATATTTTAATTAAATAATAAAGTATATGTGGTTTATAAAATTATAATGTGCTAGTAAAGGTAAGTTGTTTAATGAATTGTATACATGTACGGAAAGTTAAATGGTCATAATAAGGAAGTCCTAATTGGTTGGGGATTACACAGTTGCACCCTTGCTATCATATGTATGCCCTCAATGAGAATAAGAACCCCCACCTTGCAAATTGAGTTAACATCACAAGTGAATGTATGGTTGCTAGTATTTTTCGTCATACTTGTCCCATTTTTTGGAATAGTCATCATCTTTGGAGGATTTGTTGATTAAATGTTTTTGATAGGGACATCATATCCAGTTCACTTCAAGATTTGCTTGAGATGCAAGCAAAGTTACTTGCAGGAGTTGGATTGATATTCAAGCAAGGTGATAAGAGCTTATGTTGTGATTGGGTGAGGATTATACCACCTATATTTGGTTTGTTCTAGGGGTTCTCTTATCATGATGAGGTGATTTTACATAACACATATTTTTTCCATTTGATCTATTGTTATGTTTGGCAAGAGCAAAGTTACAATTTGATTGTTCACTCTTCTTCAACTTCTAAGCTTTCTTGTTTTTCTCCTACTAGTTTTCTGAGTTTGTAGTAGCAGTTTGAAAGCTTGAGAGGTTAACAAGATCTTGAGTAGTCACTCTGACCTATGCCCCTGCCAACTACTTGGGGCAGATTTGTCTTGTCTCTTGATAAAAATATCCAATTCCATCTCTAAGATGTCTTATTTTTGAGAATTCCGGATTTTCTCTTTGCTTATGAAATTCGTTTTTAGGGCTTCTAATTAGCAAGACATAATCTTGTATTACCTTTCTAATTTTATTCTCTTCCCTTCTCTCCATTCAATTGGACCTTCCTTAGAGGATTACATCTTTCTTCCTAGTGTTCC
Organism: Pinus albicaulis; assembly: GCA_034641835.2. Taxonomy (NCBI): domain Eukaryota; kingdom Viridiplantae; phylum Streptophyta; class Pinopsida; order Pinales; family Pinaceae; genus Pinus; species Pinus albicaulis. The sequence continues at coordinate 502,906,845 of CM076582.1, forward strand.
CAGTGGATTGGAAAATATTTGGAGAATCAAAGATACTTGTGACACTAGTTTTAATTAAGTCCACCTCCTGACATTGTTTTCTAGACCATCAGTTAAGTCTATATTGTGATGTTGGGAGGTTACTTTACCTATTCTTTTTATATTAAGAACATAAATGTTTTCCTTTCTACATATGTGAGGCATTACAAAAAACAATTGACCTTACAATATTTATGTAGATATTGTTTCACCAAATTGATCTCCTCCTTCTAGCCTACCTTAGTAATTGGAGGTGCTAAACACTATATATATGCCCTAGCCCCAAACATAGATTATATTAGGCTAGTGAGATATCCATATTTCCTCCTTCCATTGGTATGAAACTACGTTCACAAGGCCACAAAAATGTATCTACTTTTAGTGCAGAGTTGTGCCCATATCAAGAAACCAAATGTCCATCACTAGATTTTTCTCTCTGGCCTCAAATGTTAGGAGGGGTTCAGCTGATCATCACCACATTGCTCCTCCTATGATGCCCTGGCTAAGTCTTCAGTGTTAGGCATTCTATACAGGACATTATTGTTGTTCTTTGCATTGATACCTTGGTGATGGAGATGAGGATGGATCTGCTCCCTCCTCTACATCTTACCTCTATATCTGGTATGGAGTATTGATTTCTAAAATTTAAATTTTTCCTTCTAGATTCACCTTTTCTTTCAGTATCACTTGTATCTCTTTATCTTTTAGCTTTCAAGAAGTAAGAGTAGTCTGGGCACTTCCACAGTATTTATATGTCTCATTGTATTTTCTAGTCCCATTGGCTTACTATTTACTGTATCTTATCTTCCCCCTACAAATGTTTTTAACAAAAAAATTGTGGTTCAGGTTTGATATGATGTTGATTGTGTTCTTAGTCACTGCATTTATTTTTTTTTGGAGAGGGGTGGGGGGTGGATTAAAAAAATTAAATTCATTTAATCTCATGCACTAGTGAATTTAATGGCAAATTAAATCAGCCAAGCAGGTTTTTATATAAAATTTGTGAAAAAATCATCAAGATTAATTTTTATTTGTTTTAAAAAAAATATAATAATGTATGTATATATTTATGTGTGTGTGTGCATTTATGTATTTATATATGAGCATGTTTTTGAAAAATATATGATGGTTAACATGTTTTAGTCTTGAGACATTTTTGGATCAAATTTGAAGTTATAAAAAATATTTGTGTCTTTTGTTTGAATATATGGAGTTTATCAAAATCTTCTTAACTCATTTTCCAAATGTAATGGGAAATGCTATCATATTTTTTGTCCCTATTCCCTCATATAACACTTCCTTGGCCCTCACACAACTTGAGAAGTCTCATATCTGAAGGTTGAATAGTCTCTTTTAAAATGAACAACACATGTTTGCAAATGATTCTTCCTCCTTTATTCCTTGAGAGACCTTCCTTAAATAGATTCATGGAGGCTAGAGGATGGTTGTAGCTCTCTCGAACTTAATGAACTTGAATCTAATAAGTCAAAATCTCCTAGTGTAAGAGAACTGATTCATTTAGTGTTGATTTCATCAACTCATCCATTTCTTTTCTATGCAATGGGTCCTTAGTGAGATTCAAGGGTGGAAAATAGAGTTGTAACAACACCCCCTAATGTGTGAGGTAAGAAGAGGAACCAATGGTCGAAACACATTCTAATAAACATAATTTATGAGGAATTCCAAGGAAAGAGCTAAAGATCAAGGAACTAGTGAGTACTTGCAATCAATTGTCAAAAAATAGATAGGCATGCCGATGCTTAGAAGAGAAACAAAGAATGGCTACCAACATAATACACTGTGAATCCATGTAATAATATGCAATAGCATGGCCATGAAAAAAGTACATAGCTGGTCCATGTCATGAAAATGATCATAGCCATGAGAAAATGCAATGTGGATATGTCATAATATACATCAAGAAGAGAACTAATACAAATGGGAAGACGTAGTAATCGTAAGATAGTGACACACTCCATCACAACTTAGGAGGGGTAGCATGAGTTATGTTCCTCCAAAGAACAAGGTCTTTGTTCCAACCCTGATGGTATGATTCTACATCATGTGAATGGATAAAATATTGGCATACAACAATGTATCATGTATCAACATTTAGTGTTATTCTTGCCTCTCCAAAATGGGAACTAAAATTTTGTTGATCCACACTTAGAAGCTAAGAAAGCTCAGATGGAGATCCTAAATATTGGGGATAAAAAACATGAATGGAATCCCCATCAAAATCTGCACCAAGTGGCCACCATATTAGAGGATTAATAATCATTATAGAGCCCAGATGTACGTATGATTATAATCCATGTAATTAATGTTTGTGGACACTTGGAGGACCATTAATAAAAAAAAATCCTTATCATGAAAATTGATTTAAGCTAATCTCTAGGAAAATTTTTTCTCCCTTGAAACATTTGAAGCCCTAAGAAGGTAAGTTGTTGAACCAATTTCTTAGTAGATCTTGCATTTCCACTATCATTTCCTAGCTCATTCATAAATATATTTCTTTTAGAACCACAACGAACAAGAACCAAATCATCCAAACATGCACTAAAAGCATCTAAGGATAAAAATTCAATCAAAAAAGTTCAACTGAATTCAAGCACTTCATTCCCACTCCTAAACCTTTGCACTTAATAATTGCATTACAAATTTGAGTAAGAAAACTCAAAAATTGTGTTTTATCACCATTGGATAATATAATTTCACTGTTTCTTATGAAAATCCCATTCTCCTCACAGTTCAAATCAAGAGGTAATTCCATCTGAAGAATTTTCATAGTTGTCCAAAATGGCCCTCCATCGTGTACTTTAGTGACTGCTCGTTCATGCAAGTTTCCATAGGTCCACATTGATACCTGATTCGGTGTAGTTTTATCCAACATAGATTTGATATATTATGATTGAATTAAATTTTGGAGGCCCAGGTGTAGCCATAGTTTGAAAAACACACAACCCAAGATCACCTTGAGCCAACTACTAACTGGGAAAGTTAATCATCCAACAAGTAATGAAACCACTCGTTATAAGGATCTGGAAAGGGCACCACAGATAAGAAAGCATTGTCTTCATATATAATTCATAGCCCTTGTAGTCTGCCATTCGATCATGCAAACTCAAAGCCTCTAAGATTTTGTTCTTTTTTATTAGCCCATAAATTATGGTACTGTATATAATTATGTCAGGCATGTCTTCATTCTCAATCATTTCTTCGAGGAGAAGGAAATCTTCTTCCAATTTCCCTCCCTTGAAATATCCATTGACCAATGCATTATAGGTCACTACAGTTAGCTTTATTCCGCTGATTAAAGCTTCATTGAAAATCTCTTTAGCCTCATCTAATCTACCTACTTTGTAGAAATTGTCTACTAGCAACGTGTAAGTATAAAAATTTGGCTTACAACCCTTACTTTTAATTATACTCAACCACTCCAGGGCCTCTTTAATGCACAAAATTTATGTATTAGAAAGGTAAATTTAGAAATTATTTCATTTTTCATTCTGTGTTTTCAAGTTAGATATTGTTTTCAAGTTTTCACATTTCTAATTTTATTGCAATTTGGTATACTAATCGTGGCAGTATAGGAACAACCCCAGGACAAGATGATTGCAGAAATGGGCCAGTCGAAGAACATGTAAAGTGCCAGCCTTGCTCTATCTTTAGGTATTTTAGTTCTTTACATAATTGAAATAATGTTAATTTTGTTCAAATATGCATATGCCTAGCCATGGTGCACATTATGATTCCCTCAATGAAGAAGATTTTTCTTCATCCCCATGTCCATTGTTGTTGCTGCAAAAAAAGTCACGAAAAACAACCATGGAACTTGAGTGTTTTCTAGATGTTGTGCCTCAAACACCTGAATTTACGAAAAAATATAAGAAAAATTATGACCTAGATAGAAACATATAAGGTAATAATAAAAAATCAAAAGGATTTTTTTTTTTCTCCATAAGATCGATTTTGATAGTTTGACTTTTAATTTTTACATTAGCTAAGCTAGCCAAAAAATTCTTTTGTATGTAGAATTTTATGACACCTGCTTCCCCCGGTGTTGGTGGTAGTAGGACACAAAGGCAAGATATTTCCAAGGAACCCTCTTTTACACCTTCTTTCCTTTAGGTGGCAACCAAGAAACGTACCCTACCCAAGAAGATACACAGCCAACCGCTGAACGTGTTGGTAGTGATGAGGCTTGTATGGCCAACTATATTATTGCATTTCCTGGAGCTACATGTGTCACCTCCATTGGGACCATTCAAGGCACGTTTTTGGTGAACAATGAAGGTGTTCCTATAAAGCAAGTATAACTCGCAGGTAATTTTTAATATTTTAACTATTTCATGTACTCTATCTAAAAAATATTTTATTGTGATTTTTATTTTTAAATTAATGATAATATATTTTTTCTGTGTAGGAAACAATGATTTCTATAGGTTTTTGGAGAGTAAGGCGTTGGTAATATTTGGCCCAACCATACACACAAAGTGGAATTCCGAAAATTCCAACCTAAAAAAGAACTTCTAGATTATCTAGAAGGCCTTTTTGGGGTGGGCACATTCAATAGAATCGCAGTCGCTCGAGTTGTTGGAAAATATTTGAAATATACCAGGGACACCTATAGGATGCACTTGAAAATTAACTCTAGATATGATAATCCTCTCATAGTTATAGAGAGGGAGTGGAGAGCACTCATCGATGACGGAAAAGAGAAAAAGGTCAAGAAAGAAGGAAAAATGCTAATTGGACCTGCAAGGTAAATTACAACCTTAACTCAATAGCTTTAATTTTATCTATGTCTAAAATAAAAGTGTGCTATATCATATCTCACTTAAAGCTTTTGATGATAGGTTTCCTGAGACCTCGAAGGAAACCAAAGCTAGGATTGAAAAAAAAGGCCATCACAAGCTAGGCCAAGGCGGCTACTTAAAATTAGCCACAAGAATTGTAAGTAGCTAAACATCTTATAATTAGTTGTATTGCCTTCCAACATTTTTTTAATCCCATCAAATAACATTAAAAATACAAAATCATATGTAATGTACGGTGATGAATTTGGAATGGAAACCACAGAGAAAGACAGAGAGATCTCTTTCCATTTCGACTATCAAGTCGTAGTTGAATTTCGTAGAAGCTTGGCACAAGTCCCAAGATCCAGAATGCCTGATAAGGTAAAACATTAATCTTTCAATATGTTTGTTTTCATCCATAAATTTAATGTCTAACAACTTTTTTTAAATCAGGGGAGCAACACTTTCAACAAGACAAATAACCTAGTTGTAGAGCAGTGCATTGAGAGTGAAATATTGCCAGAAGTACATGGTCCTCACGTGCAACCTAATCATTGTAGTGGGGACCAGGCTGGAAATGCTACTAACATTGAGCACCATGACAGTAATTAATTTACACTTATAATTTTTTCTAATTATACCTTGATGGTTGTGTCCTTATAATGTTTTTTGATTAAATGACATAGAATGTTGTACTTGAGCATCCTACCACCAAAGAGGAACACAGGGAAATTGTTCCAACAGTGACAACTAGTGCACTAGGTAAATAATCTCATTCCAATTTCTTTTTATTAAAATTACCGTACTAGCTCAATGATATTTAAAAACTGACAATTAAAATTTAATATTATCTATTTTTGTAGGTAGTTAGGTACAAAGGAACTCCAACCAGTTCCAATTCCCTCACATTCCTCTTGGCCAACAACATAAATTTAATATATGTGGGTTCCCCAGCCCAATGAACTCTTTTGTAGTAGAATGAGAGCCCCTGTTCTGGTAATTGTATATCTGCTATATTAGCCTAGGAGTGGACCTAGAGTATTTGCAACCAATTTCTCCCTACCACCATTTTCTGGAAGTCTATTCTATTAGGTCATAAACTCCCTTGGGTCATTTATTTCCAAAAAACATGCCAATTATTTGGAGTTGAAATCTTATATCTCATATGGAAAAAAAGAAAGATTAAATACAAGTTTATTTAAAAATGATTAAAATTGAAGCAAATTTACTTGGTATGGTGGTGTTATAATATGTGTCAAGTTTCCAACCTTCATTTGCAGGTCCAGGTGTCGGTTAGAAAGTTGGACCTAGATCTAACAAACTACATTGATTCCTTGAGTTTTTTCTAGGGGTTACTCCATGTACGTAAAATGATTTCCACCCAGGATTCAAATCTCCCCATTTAGTCCAGTCTTTAAAGGTTGAAGGGTTCACCCAACACAAGGTTTATCGTACTAACTGAACACAATGAGATCTACAGATAACCTCCTCCTCATTCAAATGATGATAAATTTTCTTGAAGATCACAATCTCAATTTTAGCTAGGTTGACCTAGTTGTGTGGTCACTTAGACACTAATAAAATTATCTTATTGAATCTTATATTATCTCCTCGCGCTCATCATCCTAGAAGGGGATAAGCCACCGACCAATAGAATGATGGATAGGACACTTGTCACCCCGAACTAGGGGGGCTGATAATGAAGGCTAGGGGACAAACCCAAAAATAAGGATGGATTTATGATGGAAAATTGGCCTGGACACTTCCTAGAAAAATCAATCTATCATCACTAACTATTTATTCTATGCAAGGTATCTAAAGCTGCTCTACCGATTCATTTTAATGCCAATAATTCACTACACGAAACAAAATAATTGTTTTTTTTTTTCAAGTTAGGATACAGTTTATAATGTTAAAAATTTGGTATTGATTATAGGTCCATAGTGTTGCATATTTTCTATTTGAATTACATCAATATTTATAATAATTACGTTTATGTTTGTGTGTATAATATCTATGTGTGTATGTGTGTTGGCTCACACACAGACACAACGTTGAGCCATAAAAGATGAATCTAAAAGGTGTTTTTCAAAATATAAGCACACATGGGCATTATTGAGCCAACAATGCCTGCATATTTGCTTCTCATGAACAAGTATCAATGTGGAAAATCTATGAAATATAATTATGTCAACTTTTTCACGTAATTCTTCCACATTTTTCCAAAAAAACACATTGCCACGTGCTCTTGTTTTCTCATTTTTCTAAGCAAGGAAATGGGAGCATGTTATGCTATTGATGGCGAAGGTTGTTGTGTCTACCTGTAGGTGCCCTCCTATGGGTCAAGGCCTACTACTTCTGTCTTGTCACCAAAAAACCTTAGAGATAGGTCACTGAAAATCTCAGAGAAGATGTCTGAAAATCTTTGTTTGTAGACTGTTCGAAGGTCACAATCTCAATTTGCAGTGAAGAACAATAATATATTCATTTGTATGTGGAACACCCACATGTAAGATAACATGTCATTGTTATTTGGTTCATGATGTTGTGGCACTGAAGTAGAATTATGTGGCACACCTATGTGGTAGATGGTGTATCATCATGACATGGCTCATTGGTGATGTGGTGATGACATGGTGAAAAAATTGCACTAGCGTGGCACTGACATGGAGAGGAAGTGGAAGGTGATGTGGAGCGCATGTCGAGGAATTGATCTTGAGAAATTTGGAATCCATTATTTGGCCTATCTCCCAATACTAATAGAACCTAAAAATTTTCATTTATATTAATTGTAGCTACAAATCCAAAAGAAACCTAAGACAGTATGAAATACTTGTAGCTTCCTAATTATGTAGCCATCGTGTGATATTGTTATACATTAAGTTGTTAGAAGAATTTATACAAACTGATAATAAATGAAAATAGGCTATCCCGGTTGGGCATGATGTCAAGGTGTGCCATGGTGTATTCATGCTTGGGCATGATGTCAAGTATTAGTCTAAATTTAACATTAAACACGCTGTATTTTTTAATGGACATAAATCTTTGGTGGATACCCTAGATTCTTCTTGAATGAGAGGCATTATAACCTAAAAAATTAATCCTGATCTCTTCTTATTGATATGATGAAGGAGCGAGGTTCCCAAGAATGCTTTAAGTCCAGAATGATTCAAGAGATATTCTCAAGGTGACTAACTATAGTTTGTTTTGAATATGAAATTAGATGCCGCTACAATGTTTCAAGCTATTAGCTTCAAAATTTCCTTCTTCTCAAATCAACAGGTCTAGAGCCTATTTCTTTAGATATTTGAAGCCCTCTTAGAGATGTCATACTATGTAGGACTTCTTCTTCCATTTTTTAACTTCTAAAGTAGATCCAGCTCAACCTTGAACCTTTGAATAGGGCTTAATGTAGTCACTAGAGACAAGGGCTTGAAGGCTTCCAATATGAACTTCTGTAATAGGCATATTTGAGATATGTTCTGTCAAACCAGTCCTTCACATTATTCACTATATAAGCCTTCACATTATTCAAACTAGGATAGTATTTTTTTTCCCTCCTTCTGTTGTTCCATTCATCACAAATGACAGAGAGTAGCAAGCCAATTTGTAGTTCACTAGGTCTTTCCCTTGTCATTTGTTCTTTGTGTACATAATTCTCCCAATGGTTCCTTTTGCTCACAATCCCATAGGTGTACATCCAACAAAGGAGAAATGGAAGGAAATTTCTTATCAATTTAAGGTATAGATGGGTGCCACTTTATTTTATTTTTCTTAGAACTAGCCATATTTCACTTATTTCACTTTCTTATCAATGTATCTATGTTAAATGTGGACAGGTAAAAAATCACTATCCCTTATTTGACATGGCTTATCAAGGTTTCGCATGTGGTGACACTGTATTTTCTGCTGATTCTTTCAAGTATATGATTTCCAGTGACCTTGGATTGATGTCCTTATAGCTTCATAGGTCCTTATGAAAAAATTATAGCTATAAGCATGTCACTGTTTCTTTATAGCTTCAACATTTGATTGATGACTATATTTCTTCAGGTCTTTTTTCCTTGGATCTTTCAAACTTCATGACAGTGATCAAATATATATGAGATTGGTGACTACCACATGTACTCGGTCACCACAGGATTTTATCTCTGTAAGAAGAGTACAGTACCAGTGTCACAAGGACACATATTTGAAGAAGAGATGTATTCTATCAAAAAGATAGAAATATCTATGCTTCAGACTTTTAACAAGTTTAAAATTCTTGACAGGGATCAACCGTATGCGCAGAAGAGGACCTTAATTAATTTGGATTGGTGCTTCTTTTTGGATTTTCCCTTTAATTGCATTGGTGCTTCTTTTAGTCATGTGTTATTGCTGGGAAGTTTGTCTTGATACAACAAAAAGAAAATGGAGTCGTGTTTTAATGACTGGGCATTTTTCCTTGCTACAAAAACAAAGAAATGGGGTTGTGCTTTAATTATTGGGTAGTGTGTCTTGCTACAGTAGCAAGGAAATGGAGCCATGTTTTAATTAGTGGGATGTACATATTTCTACAGTAACAAGGAAATGGCCATCGCTAAAATTCACATCTAGTGGCTCAACACTATTACCATCACTAACTTATTGCCCATTGACCACCAAGCTAGTGGACTTATACAACTTTGGTGTTTGTGTTAACCAACTGAAATTAGTTGTGCATTTTTCCTTTAAAATTTTGCAAAATATAGTTGCGTCATGGAGTCTTTTATACTGTAATGGTAGCATAAGACTTATTGGTATAATTTGTGTGATTATCATATATAGTTGGTCTTTATATGAGATATTTCCATCACCTAAGTGTGTAACCATGCTAAGCACAAGGACAAAGACATTCCATTATTGATATGGTAATATTCTTGGACATGTTAATTCCTTCGTGACTTGGCATTTCCATGGTGCTTTTGATGTTTATTTCACAAGGAAAGCTTCATGTATGGTAGATCATAATAGGAATGTAAATTATGTGTACACTTGGATATGAGATTAAGGTTTTCATGCTATTGGTTTTGTTCTATAATAATACCTCTCTTGTATGTACTACAAGAGTAATCACCCTATTTAATGGTTTGTAATTGGGTATACACTTGACAATCCTTCCCACATGCACCATGTATGAAATGAATGTAGGTATAGAAATGTATATAGGCCTCCCTTTGAGGCAAAAAATAGGACTTATTTAGCGGTAGCATTATGAAATGATAATTGTAGGTTTCATTTCCCTATTTACAATCTTCTTGTGCTGACTCCCTTGGAGGAATTTTAAGCATAGCCTTCCAGTATTGTAAATGCAACTAGTAGATTTCAAACCTATAGAACACATCTAATAGAACAATATTGTGGTCCTTTTCATTGGGTTGAAAAATAAGTATCAGAATTGGTCTTATTCTTGCATGCATAAATCCTGGATCCTTATGTTATCGCTAAGTAGGGTGCCATTGTAGGTAGATCAAACTTGAGGTGATAAAATAAGTTCTTTGACATATGAAAAAGTATCTAGCACCCATCAAGCACAACTAAATATCACAACCATCAAGTACTACCAAGTGACATATCACTGATGTCCGATACTCTGTTGAGTATCAGTTATTACCCTGGAGCAATGTCGCATTGGAATATAGAAGGATTGCATTTATCCAATATTCTTTAGTCCAATATCCTTTCCATAACCATCTATCAGATTTGCAAAGTCTTATTTAGCACTATGATCTATATCAATAGAGAAAGGTACATCACATCACTATGATTTAACTTATAGGCTCAACCTAACTGGTAAATAATTTCTTTGGCATAAATGATTCTTTGAACTTACTACTCTTGGCCTTGTGGTGGAAAATTAAATCAAACGAGAGATATTTTAGAATGATTTACACTTTTTTTGGCTCGTTAATCTTTCTTCTATCCAAAACACTCTTCAACCTCTTTGGTGAATGATATTCCTTTATCCGCAAACTGTGTGGCAAGGTATGCCACCTTCTTTGGAATGCTTGCAGGCTCTCATCTCCCAACAATCTAAAGGTATCTTCAAAATGAAATTTTTCCTACTCCTATTTTTTTTTGTAGATAGTTATCATCGATCGATCTTCTACTATAATCATTTGCTTAATAGTGAGAATGCGAGGGCCTTGTAGTTATTCCATGATCCACAAAAGTTATTAATCTCTTTTTCCTTGATTATTTTGATTTATTCTACCATGGTCTCTTCACGGGTAATCCAGGAGGCTAAAGAAATAAACTTCACATCACCTAGCTGAGATTTGGGGTCCCACATATTCATAGCAAGCAGTATTAAATTATCCATATAAAATTCTACCATCTTATCCCTATCTTGAATGTTACACCTAAGGAAAAAATCAATGAATGTTTTGATGTTTTGGAAAGGAGGGGATCCTTGTTGGGCTAATACTCTAGTCTAAAACTGGCACCATTAGTATTTAACGAATAGAGAGTATGTTTTTAATGGATGTCTAGAGTGTGTCTACTAATTTGTCCAACCTTGCTTTTTATCATCCAAATACATTTCTCGAAAATTTGTTAGTTGCCTTATTGATGCCTATGAAGCTTCCCCCAACAAGCCAATTTGTGAAGAAGGTAATGATCCCATATCTGTTGATCTAGACCTTAGAAACTTGATGGAAAGTGTCCATCCTCACAGGATGAGCTTTGATATGTAAATTCACTGGGTTGCGTCACAGTCCAATTGCAATAGATATATGGATCTCAGATTGTTCGGTTCCAAATATGTAGGGACAACTCTCTGTTTTTTCACTTTGAAGAGGTGTATTTTTATTTCTTGTTCATATCTAAAGAAGATTAGGATTTAATATTTTTCTCAGCTCCTTATTTTACAAGATTTCAGGCATTGCTTCACTGTATCTAAATCCTTGGTCTCTAAACTTCAATCTAATGGAGGAATTCTCCTCGTTTTGTTATGGGTTTGCATCCCCTTTTTTTGTTGATATTTTGGGACAAGGCTATTATAAAGGATATTGATGGTGACTTTGGGAAGTTACTTGAAGTGGAAAAACACAAGGGATGCCAATTTTTGTGTCTTGTATTTATGTTGAAGTCGAGTTGGATAAAGGTCTCATGGAGGCCATTCCTCTATAGCTGGATGAGAGGATATTCCTCCAAGAATTGTATTACTATCAACTACCTTTCAAGTGTAATATTTGTCGTAGATTTGGGAATTTTTTTAGGAATTTCTTGCAGGATGCTCATTCTACTCCTAATCAATCTTAGGGGAACAAGGAACAAATAAATGAAGAGGATCAATATCAATTTAGGCTAGTGATGATTAAGAAGAAAATAGGGCTGAAATAGGCTGGATTTATGAGGCCAATTTAAGAATATGGTCGATTATGCTTCCTTCTCATCTTTAATTTTTTTTCTTGCTCAAAATTGAGCTCTGGCTTGATGCCTCTAATAACAGATTCATAGTGTTGATCACTTCAGTTTCTATCCAATATCCCCTTAATTTTATCTACCACTCTATTATCAATGATTTGGAAACTACTTGAAATGGAAAACAATTGATTTACCCTAGGGCTAAAACTCAGAAATTTATTTCGGCAATAAAATATACTTTATAATAGTTGAAAAATATCTATTTTTACCCTAGAAAACTGATGATAAGATTCCTGAAGATGCTTATAAAATATCACGAGTAATTGTTGGCATGAGTTTTCCTATTATAAATGCCAAAAATGTTTCTGTTTCTACATATTCATATTATTGCAGCTTTAGCTGCAATATGATTGTTTATTCTTCACTACTCTTATGCATATTACTATGTGTAATATAGACATAATTTTCTTAAAAATAATTGTGGCATAAATTTGTCTTGACCTTGGTATGCAAGAACATCAAGATGCACGAAATATAGTCCTAGAAGTTGAATGCAATGGTGTGAGCTTCAAAATACCCAAGGATAGTAGAGTCTCAAACAAATTGAAAGCTTATGAGGTGTGATATTTTCCATTATTGCAGTTAGTATGAGGTCTGGAAGTTAACTGAATTTGTAGATATGTGAATGTAGCATTGTTCTCAATTTTTGACCTTGAAAGCTGCAGGATTCTTGCAATTTTGTGAGTCCAAATTTCTCTTTCAGTGATAATAACAAATATTTCTAGAAACATAAGCAGATTAAAGCTACAAATTATCCAAAGATGAAGGTCAGTTACATGTTCCAGTGATGGAGACATCGTTTATGTATCTTTGTTTTTTGAGAAAGTATTGAAACATATATTAACACATAAGTATGATGGAAAAATTTGATCGAATCCTTCTCAACAATGGCAAGGACCTTCACATGTAGCTAGTCCCTTCCCATCATTAGCAGATAAGTATGAGACTTTTGGAAAAAAAATAAGGGATGAAACTTCAAAATTATCGAATACTGCCAAGGTAACATACACTTCCGAGTAAATATGTTCAATAGTGAATATGCATAAAAATATTTTGGTTGTAATACTCAGTGAAGTTTGCCCCTGATAGAGAATATGACAAGTAGAGGAAGGTTCTCAACTTGGCATTACAAAGTGATTGCATCCATCTATAATTCAAAGAATTAAAATTTTATCTTGTCATTTCATTACAAAGTGTTTACATCCATCTAGATTTTGAAAAATCATAAATCTTTCCTTTTCACTTCTTTACCCGTATTCCATGGTGCTTTTGATGTTTATTTCACAAGGAAATATTCATGGATGGTAGATCATAATAGGAATGTCAATTATGTGTACACTCAGATATGAGATTAAGATTGTCATGTTAGTGGTTTTTTTCTATCATAATAACTCTCTTGTATGTACTACAAGAGTAATCACCCTATTTAATGGTTTATAATTGGGTATACACTTGATGATCCTTCCCACATGCACCATGTATTAAATGAATGCAAGTATAGAAATGTATAGAGGCCTCCCTTTGAGGAAAAAAATAGGATTTATTTAGAGGTAGCATTATGAAATGATAGTTGTAGCTTTCATTTCCCTCTTTACAATCCTCTCATGTTGAATCCCTTGGAGGAATTCCAAGCATAGCCTTCTTAATGCCCATAGTTAAGAGTCTTTAAATGTTAGACCACAAATATCAATTGCATGATAGGCTGATAGAATATGTTTCCCTTAAGAGGCATTAAGGAAAATCATACAAATACCACCATCTACCTACAATTCTCTCTACCTTTTTTCTACTCTTCTGCCTTCCAACATGAATCTAAGTTGCTTTGTGCACCAACTGGTGGACGCATAAAATCATAGAATAGTTTGTCTATTACTTGAGATTTTTGCATTAGAATGTTGCTTTGATAGAGGGATATATGATAGGATTGGTAAAATTGGGTTCATCCTTCCCACCGAGGATAAATATCCTTGTCTTGTAGTTTAGTTTATGTTTCAAATTATAGTATAATAACAGTGTCTAGTATTTTGCCTTATGCTTCAAACTTGAGTCCTCACAGATAAATAGGATGGGCCAATGGGATTTCTAACTTCTTCAGTATTGATTTAAGGTAGAGGTGTGAAGTTTTCCCCTGATAGAGGATGTTACAAGTAGAGGAATGTTCTCAACTTGCCATTACAAAGTGATTGCATCCATATAGAATTCAAAGAATTAAATTTTTTTCTTGTCACTACATTACAGAGTGTTTACATTTGTCTAGAACTTGAAAAATCATAAATATTTCCTTGTCACGTCTTTCCCTAGTTAGGTGGGACAATATGGAAGTATGAGGTGTTGCTCTTTATGGATTTTGTTTAGGGAAGAATTTGAAGAATGATAGATCTTTGATTGTTGCTTGCTGCCCCAAATAGATGCAAAAACTGAGAAGTATGAAGTGATCCTCTTAAGGGCATGTGGTTAGGTTGATATAAGTACAGATTGATTTTTGTGTCTAGATACTTCCCTTATGAGGAGAGAAATTCATCATTTGTCAGTGTTGTAGAAAAGGTGAAAAGGGATCATCCCAAGTCATGAATGTGTGAATCTATTTCTCTTTCATTAGGGTAGTAGAAAAAAATGGAAAGGGAGATTTACAATTCATGAATAGGTGAATCTATCTCTTGAGATTGGGCATTGAAAGATGGGATGCTCTGTTAATGGCGTAAGTGGAAAATCTTGTTTTGTTGTAGGATGTGGTGATTTGTGTCAATTTAGAGTCTTTGATATCCAACTTGAAACCAAGGTCATGTATCTAGTCCTTGTGTATGGAGGTTGGATCATAATGCTATCTTTCAACTCCAGAAAGTGATTTACCAATAATACTTGAACTATCTCTTCAATAATACTTACCAATTCTTAAAGAATGTATCCAATACTGCTCCAACAATGCATCACATACCACTCTAAGATTTACTTCAACAAATTTTTCTAGAGGTGCCACAAATGGCCTCCAAGATAATTCAAATAAGCTTTAATGGATTGGTTACAAAGTCTTCAATGGTATTCTTGACATATCTTCCAATGTACTTAGTTCGAGGATCAAGTCTATTTTAAGATGTCTCCAAATTTTGCTCCAAATTATCTAAGATCTGTTATAGATCATATCCCAAATTCTTAAAAGGATTTCCATAGGTCATTTTTCTCATCATCAAGGGATTTATCATATATACATTTTACTAATCCAAAAACGGTTTTCAATATCTACTACCTGGAGGTTACTTCAACGAATTTCAAGTTTGCTCAAATGAGGCTTCTTCAATAGCGCTTCAAGTCTTCAACAATATCTTCAACAATGATTCAAACAAGGTCTTCTATGAATGCTCCAATAATGTCTGCTCTTATAAAAATATATTTCACTTGTCAAATGACTTAGTATCCAATCTCCAATGTAGCGACTGATAAAATCCTTTGTTGAACTAGTTCTTCACTTTATCCCCTATCTAGCACTCATGTTCATAAGCTAAGACTCAACACTATTTGGGATCATATAATACCAATGTGAATTATTGAGGCTATGCTACCCTAAAACAAAGACTAAATAGAATTAATAGTCCCTTCTCAATATGATGACAATCTTAAGAAAACAAATAATTTTGTCTCCCTCTTCCACAAGTGATGCAATACTTTTTCACACGTAAATTCAACCTTAGTATCTAAGCTCTTTCTCGAAAAAATTTGGTCTACTTTCTCAATGATAATCCACAGGGTCTTGGCCCCTTAGAGATACCTTTACCTCCATGCAAAAAATTGTTTTTCTTAATTTTCACAAAAACTACTTTATACTTTTGGTCTTATGTCTCAGAGATGAATAAAAAAGACTTCAATATTTTTATTACAGAGATGGATCACAGATAATTTCAATCCTTTAGGATATATCCCACAAAATAATCTTGTTTCTAATATTAGTCCTTATTCATGATCTTATTTTCACTTTATTTTCTTATCTTCTACTTAATTTTTGGATGAGTGAAGGCTGAAATGGAGGAAAGTTCAACCTCTATTTATACTTGTTCGAATCTATTGAACTATCATGTATTTTTGAGGCGGCGAATATATCTTTAGGGGAGGAGACAACCTGTCTATGTTGGAGCTAACCTATATAGGTATAAAATAGGCTTCAAATTTGGTTCTTTGATCTGGCTTATTCCATCCTTAACAAATTGTAAGAGAGAGTAAACCATTAGGTGGAAAAAATTACCCAATGAATTCATTTGCTATCAAATTCCACATTTTTTATTTGTTGACATACGTGAGCTCCAAGCAATGTGTAGGTATTTATAACAAACACTTTGATAAAATATGGTTATAGTGCATCCAAAATATACTTTTATGTTTCAACAACGTATCTTTAGGTCTTTGTATAAATTTTCATTCAAAACAAGTTACAAATTTCCTTATTTTTTCTTGATAATCCTTTTGTTTGGCATGTCAGGGGTGTTTTGGTTCCATGCATAATGTTGGATCCGGGTGGAAACCTCACTGCAGGTAAGATTTAATTCAAAAAATTCTTCTATAGGTGGTATAGATTACCTCCAAGATACTTCAAATAAGCTTCAATCGATTTATTCAGAAGTATTCAATGGTATGTTTGAAATATCTTCCAATGTACTTAGGTCAAGAATCTAATCTATTTCAATTAGTCTTGAAAGTCTGCTCCAAAATATACAATATCCACTATAGATCATATCCCACATTCTGTTTCAGATTGTCATAGGTCAGGTTTCTCATCATCAAGAGATTTATCATAGATACATTTTACTGCTCCAAAAAGGGTTATCAAGATCTGTTACCAAGAGGCTACTTCAATGGATTTCAATTCTACTTAAATGGGGCTTCTTCAACAGGGCTTCAATTATTCAACAAGATCTTCATCAATGCTTTAAACAAGGTCTTCTATGAATGCTCCAAGAATGTCTTCTCATATAAAAATATATTTCACTCCTCAAATCACTTAGTATCCAATCTCAAATTTAGTATCTCCTAACTTCCTTCGTTGAACTAGCTCTTCACTTTGTTCCCTACCTTTCACTCATGTTCATAAACTAAGATTCAAAAATATTTGGGAACATATAACACTAGTGCACATTAATGAGGCTCTACCTCCCTAACAAAAAGAGTAAATAAAACTAGTAGTCCCTTCTTAATATGGTAACAATATTAAGAAAACAAAGAATCTAGGATCCTCTTCCATAATGATGCAAAATTTATAACACATAAATTCAACTTCAGGATCTCAACTCTTTCTCAAAAATTTTCAGTCTGATTTCTTAGAAAAAATCCATAAGTTCTTGGCCCCTTGCCATAGAGATACATTTATTTCCTTGCACAAAAAAATTTCAATTACTTTGTGTAGAAATTACTTCATACTTTTGGTCCTATATTTCCTAAGAGATGAATAAAAAAGGCTTTGGTATTTTTAGTACATATATGGATCACATATAATTTTGGTACTTTAGGATATATGCCATAGAAGATTTTGGTTTATGATCTTTGTCCTGATTCCTTGTCTTCTTCATAATTTGTTTTCTTCTCTTCTACTTATTTATTCAATGAATGAAGGACAAAATGGAGGAAAGTTTAGCCTCTATTTATACTCATTTTAACCTATTGAATTTACATGTCTTTTGAGGAGGCTGACATATCTTTAGTAGAGTAGCCAACCTTATATGTATCTTGGAGCCAACTTGTAAAAGTCTAAAATAGGCTTAAAATTTTTTTCTTTGATCCAACTTATTCCATCCTTGACAAATTATAAAAGGAAGTAAATAATTAGGTGAAAAAAAGTACCTATCGAGGTCATCTACCATCACAGTACAAATTCATTGAGATGCTTGGATATCATTGGTATTCCTTGAGCTGGAAAACTACACCCATATTTTTTCCATATAAGTTTTTTTTCTATCGGTATTCTGACGCTTGCTATCCACTTACAACTGTCAGACTTAAGAAAAAGTCTACAAAACTTTGAAATTCTGAAAAATTTTGCAAGACATCAGTAGAGCGACTTAAAGTCACAAATGTCATAATAGAGACACTTGTTGGACGAATTCTGAACCATCAGACTTCCGACAAAGTTTGCAAGAAATCAAACATATGAAAAAGTCTACAAGACGTCAGTAGAGTGACTAAAAGTCACAAACGCCAAACTTACGACATGCTTTTCCAAACCTGAGAAACGTCATAATAGAAATGGTAGTGCAACGTCAGTACAGTGATGATAGGGTATCGTTGGAATAGCGATGCTTTTGCTAACATCGGGATAGTGATGATATGGCTAATGTTGGAATAGCGACAATCTTGCTAATGTTGAAATAGCGACGCTCAATACGTGATGTCGGAAGAGCGACGACCATCTGGAAACATCAAAAAATGTGTCTCTCTTCTGACACTTAACTGAAGTGTCAAATCGTGACTCTAGGAGAAACCACATTTTTCCTCACCTCAAAGCGTCGCTCTTGGGACGCCTATGTATCACAAGAGCGACATTTCGACCGTCAGAAATTGGGCCAAAAGTGCTAGTGTCTATTGATTCATTCCTTACACTTTGGTTTCGAGGATATAATTCATACAAAGCACTATCGTTCTATGTCATATGGGGTATATGGAGAGAGAGAAACACAGCTGTCATATGATGCTAGAATGAGAACACTAGAGATAGAGATTGGAACTAAGAAAAAGGTCCAGGTTGCTTGTTAAATAGAATGGTTTCAAGAAGAATATCCTTAAGAGGCCCGGGAAAGAGTTCAAGCATTTTTTTATTGCTTCAATAAGAGAGCAAGAACTGAGTGCAAATAATTTTATGGCTAAACACTTCACACTTGTGAAATAGTGAGAGGTGACATCTTCAGAGAAGAAGATAATGAGAGATTGTTTGACAGTGTCATGGACTGTGTGCAAAGTCCAAAGTAGAAGATGTGGCTGCCAATAAATGATCTTGATGAAACACTAGTGAAATTTCTCACTGAGTGTGAAGAAGGCCTCATTGATGATGCTAGTGAGATATTGGAAGAAGGTCACCAAGGAGAAACTGGTAGCAAAAATACTAGAGGTGGCTAGATGGCCTTTCATATTTAAAGTGGGTTAACTTTATATAAATCAAAATAAGAATTGAGAACAAAATGTCCAACAAAAATAAGTGGCTGTAAGGAATGCATCTCAAAATTGATAGTAAGAAGAGAAGGGGTGCTACAAACAGTTAAGAGAGAATCTCATAATGGAAAATGGGAAAAATGATGTTGAGGGAAAAGAGAAAACCTGATCAAAGGTATTATGCAAAGGAGTGAATGTGAGGATGAGGGTGAAGAGAAGATAATTATCAAAAGTCTCATGTACTATGGGGAATCTCTAGGAGCAGAAAATGACACTAGGATTATTTGGAAACGCTCAAAATCTCCAATATTTTGAAATTAATGTGTCTTTTCATGTGCAGGTCATGAAGATCATGAAGGGAAACAAGCACTACAAATTTTCATAAATAAGGTAAGGTTATGGAGTTTCCTTTAGGATACATAGAAAAAATAGAGTTCTAAGAGTGTCAACTGGACAAGTTTAAGTGAAGAGCTCATGGAGCATGATGTAGAAATTGAGTTGCTTGAAGAAATGAATGGATCAAAAAGAATGAGACTAAAAAAAAAAATCAAATCGATTTTTTTGATTTGTATGGAATTTAATTCATTTTAGGATAGTATAGTTGATTTAAATGTATGCATATAGCATGCTAGGCTGAAGTTGGAAAAAAATAAAGCTGCAAAATGTGGACAATAAGAATTGGATAAATCTTTTGCAACCCTACAACAAAGAGAAGACCCTAAGCACACACTCAAACAAAATTGGAAATTTGGGTGCAAAGATTTCAAATGGTGACAAAGAACATTACATTTTTAAATCTAAAAAATTTCATTTGGATGTAGGTTTCAGTAATGATCAGGGACAAAAACCACACATAGTTTTCATGATATCTTCCCAAGGAATTGAAGGAAGAAGGGAACTTGATTTTTTCATAATGGAGGAAGATACAACTCTGTCTCATAAAAGTCACAAGAGGAAAGAAAATAACCACTGAAGAGGATGTTAGACGACGCTGGAAGGGCTCATCTGTTTAAAAATGACATGTTTTATGTAAACACAGATTTTTCAGTACTCAAGGTTGAAAAGACTGTCCTCGTGGAAGATGAAGATCAATAAAATTTATTCGGAAGATATTGGAATTGGTTTTTCAATGAAACAACAGTTGTGCATATGCACAGAAACAACATTTTTTTTGGGGACCCTAGAGGATTGATCATATTTACCAAGAGGTCAATAATTTTCATTGAGGGATTTTAATGTAGAGGCATCAGTGCTAACTGTACCATTTATTTTAAAGGCCCAATAGTGATATGTAAATTGTAGATAGAGTTTTATTTTATCATTTTATTTAGAGGGCTTTGTAATAGGTCCAACTTTCCTAGAAGAATCCAGATTGGCTAGTTGATCGAATATTTTGATGTAGATTTTTGAAAATTTGATACTTGTCTAGATTAGGTTGGACAAATTTTTAGTTAGTTTGTTCTGTTATATTTTCAGCTATTACAATTACATATCTAGGGGTTCTGCACATGATTTTGGAAACAAAAGGAGAGAGCTCCAGAAGCAAGCATGAGAAGTTCCCCTTCACATAATTCCTTCATGTTTAATTAATGAACTTGTTATGATTTTATGTGTCCATATTTCCTTTCGATGTATGCAAATTTGTTATTAGTATTAGAATGTGCCTTGAGGATGTTGATGTATGGAGTATATAGTGGAAATAGAGAAGAATAGGCCACTAGAGGTATCAAGCTAGAGTTCAATTTTGAGTAAGAATAAACAATTAGGATGAGAGGGAAGCGTAATCCATATTATTAAAGTGAAAGGAAGTACTGATTTGAGAGGAGTTGTTCCAATGTAGAATCTGGGTGGTGGTAGTGCAAAATCTCATTGATTCTTATAAGATTCAAATACCCACATCAAATACCCATATTTTGAATCTTATTGATTCTTATAGGGAAGCCCAACAGGGCAAAAACCTCTACAATCCATAAATTGGAATTTACATGTCACGGTGCACATACATTGGTACTTGATCACTATAACGATCAACACCATGAATTTGTTATTAGAGATATCAATCTAGATCTCGATTTTGGGTAAGAATAAACAATTAAAGAGGAGAGGGAAGTGTAATCGGCCATATTCTTAAATTTAAACAAAATCATTTCTACAGAATGTTGAAAGATAGATCAAAAGAAGAAATAGGTCCTATTGTAAGTCTAAACATAGTCCTATTGCTAACCAGTCTGTGTAAAATCAAATAAAGGTCATTACCATTTTGTAGGTTGACAAATTCCACCCCTGAACCAACGTAATTGAAAATGTCTAAATGCAACTTCCTTCAGTAATTTTTGCCCCACTTCCGGCCTCTATTACTCTGCTACCTCCATGGGATATACTTTCATTCCAACTGCTAGATAATACGGAACTGAAAAATGATTACAAGGCCAGCGCGCAGAAGCTACATTAAGCAGTGAGAATTGCATTTGTCAGGCAATATTACTGGAAAAAAGGAAACATGCTTTGATCTAATTAGCAAGTTAGCTAATTACACTAAAATAATTAATCTCAATTGATTAATTATGAATTACTAAAATTAATTAAAAATTCCTAATTAGACTATAATGTTAATTGATTAATTAATTATTTTTTTTATGTTAGGGGCTTAGGGGTTAGGGAAGTAGTGGATTAGGGGTTAGAGGATTAGGGTTTAGGGGTTAGGAGAATAATGAGTTAGTGGTTATGGGGTTAGGGATTGGGGGCTTAGGGGCTAGGGGATTTAGGCACATTTAGGGGTTAGGGGAATAATGAGTTAGTGTTCTCTCATGCTTTATTTTTTGATTCTGTGGAGGATTTATAGGTACCTGGGGCTAGTACTACCGAAGTGGTGCAAGTGGAAGGGTGTTTTGGGCTATTCGAAGAGGAGGGGGAGGATGTTTCAGAGTTTTCATCGCTTCTAGAATTTCCCGAAAACTATCGACAAGAAGGGTTAAAAAGGAAAAAAGGAAAATTCATTAAGAAAAAATTTGAATACCCAAATATGTTTTTTGGAGTGGACATACAAGTAGACCAGATGATGGCGGTCTTGGATACCATACTAGTGGGCATAGCACATGGAAAATTCTTCTCTGCTCAATTTATAGCTGATTGGATTGAACATTATTGGGGAGAATCTCTGGATAAGGAGGTGGAGGTGATAACCCTATCAAAGGGGTCGTTCATGATCAGGGTTGCGAACAAAGAGACCTAGAATGGGTCCTTGCACACATTTCGGGTTTTGGCATTGCACAGATTCTCTTCAAGCGGTGGAAACCCATATTTGATGTGATGTGGGAAAGAGTGGATGAGATCCTAGTTTGGGTGCATCTATTGGTGTTACCTCTACACTTATGGACAATGGACATTTTCTGGGCCATTGGGAATAGTATGTGAATCTTTTTGGATGTGGATATGTCATTTCAGGTTACAAAATATTTGAATGTGGCTTGTATACCAGTTCATCTATTTCCAAGAGAAGATCTAGTTGAAAAAATCCACTTACATCCCGACGGAAAATATTTCTTCCAAGTTATTGATTATGAGCACCTTCCTTTTTGGTGCCATAGATGTCACAAGTATTGTGATCATTTGATCAGAGACTTCCCTCTAGGAATTAGCAGGAGGCGTTGTCAAAGGGTAGTCTACAGGAATGATTATTGGACTTAGGTAGCTTATCAGTCAGAAAGGTGGTGAGTAGGTATAGATGGAAGAGGTAGTGCATCCGTAAGAAGAGGGGTTTATCCTGATGGAAGGGATGGAGGAATAGATTGAAAAAATGTAGATCCTTCTTGTCATTGAGATATTAAACCAAGCATAGGACCCTCAGGCTCCAATGGAATCTGCACCAGACTTAGTGGGTATTTTCACTCAATCCATTCCTTCTATTCGTGATACTCTTGATCTATTATTAAAAAATTTTCAATCGCCTGGTCCTTCCAGGCCCCTAGTAAATGAGCAATTGTGCATAAAAAATATTCCTCTAATTTCCATGGACATTATGATCACTACTACCATCCCTAAATTATCCATTGACACCATCCCATACAACCTTCATCTGCAGGATAAAAGACACTTTTTTATTGAGGCCTTTAATGGGGTGTTGGGATGTCTTCCTGTTCTTGAAAAGCCGAAGAAAATAAGGTGTCGAAAAACTGACATATCAAAGGCACAATTAAAATCTATGATAGACATTTTGGATGGGAAATAACTATCTCTCAAAAGGCCGTGCTTAGAGCGATGCAGACCCATGTCCATGCTTCCAAATGATTATACTATATTTCAATTCTGGAGGGTTCACTATCACTCTTAAGAAAATAGCTCTAAAAGCTATATTCCTTAATTATAGACCTGATCAAGTGATTATGCTCCAATAGACTTTGGGCTAGGGATATCTAGTTATAGCATCCCTCATGAAAATTCTCTCTATGACTATGGATGCCAAAGGAAGGTCAGGAGTATTATCTTTGGGGTTAAAAGATAGTGCCATAAAACTGAAAAAATCATGGTGCTTTGAATTGGTCACTAGAGCAGTGGTCTTTTCAACTGAACTGGCTATAGATTTTACAATTTTCAATATCTATATATGGGCCCTATCAAGAGAGGATAGTTTTTTGGAACAACATTCTCTCAAAGTCTTACATGCTTGCCTCCAATTTGGTGGTGGGACGTGACCTCAATTTATCCCTAGCCCTGTCTGAATTGGCCCTTATGGCTCAAGTAGATCCCCTTGCACATTTTTTCTTGAAAAAATTAAGACAAGGGCACCTTATTGACTCAAATATAATTAAAATATCTCCTACGTGGAGGAACAAGAGAGTGGGGGATGCCCATGTGGAAAAGATATTGGATCGACATTTACTTTTGAATGAATGTTTTCCAAACATTTTTCCTTAATGGGTGCCATCACATGACACAACCCGACCCAACCCACCCGAACATCGAAGCCACGAGGGAGAAAACAAAAAATTAACTAGTTGCACAAAAGTGCACAAGGCACACAGGTGGCTACAACTTAGCATTTTTGTTACGACCTCCCTCACATGACCCGACCTGACCTAACCCGCCCTAACGTGTTTGCTTGGATAGCCTCACACTACACAACTTGGATAAACCAGATCAGACCAGACCCACCTGAACGTGTTTCCTTGGGTGCCCTAACAATACAGTATGACCCGACCTGACTCGACCCGAATGAATTTCCTAATTGGGTGCCATCAAACGACCCAACCCAACCTGACCCGAACATGTTTCATTAATGGGCGCCATCACATGACCCGACCTGACCTGACCCGCTTGAACGCTGAAGGCACGAGGGAGAAAAAGACAAATTAACGGGTCGCACGAATGTGCATAAGGCACACGGGTGGTCACAACTTAGAGTTTTTTATACAGACTCTCTCACATGAACAGACTCAACCTGACCCGCCTGAACGCGTTTCATTGGGTGGCCTGATCGCACTGCACGAATTGATCAGATAGGACCCAACCAAACCCACTCAAACGTGTTTCCTTGGGCACCCTAAAAATACGGCATGACCCAACCTGACCCGTCCCGAACATGTTTCCTAATTATGTGCCATCACACAACCTGACCCAACCCGATCTGAACGCATTTCCTTAATGGGCGCCATCACGTGACCTGACCCGACCCGACACGCCCGAACGTTGAAGGCATGAGGGATAAAATGACAAATTAACACATTGCACGAATGTGGACAAGGCACATGGGTGGTTACACCTTATCATTTTTTATATGGCCTCCCTCACACGATCTGAGTCAAACACGTTTCCTATGGCACCCTGACATGGCACGACCAGACCCGCCCGAACGAAGGGTGCACGACAGAGAAAATGAAAAATAGATCACAAAAACGTGCACAAGAAATAATGGCGGTCACAACTTATCATTTTTGATAATACCACCCTCACATGACCTGACCAAACCCGACCTGCCCGAACGTGTTTCCTCAGGAAGCCTCGCACTGCACGACCTGATCGAATTTAACCTGACTTGACCTGCCTAAAGGTGTTTCCTTGGGTGCCTTAACAATAAGACATGACCCGGCCTAATTCAGCCCGAATGCATTTCCTTTAGTGCCATCACACGACTCGACCTGACCCATACAAAAGTGTTTCCTTGGGCGACCTCACATGGCACAACCCGACCAGACCCAACCCGAACATGTTCCTTGGGTGCCCTGACATGAACTGACCAGACCTGACCTACTCGAATGCATTTCCTTGAGCAACCTCACAATAGAGTACGACCCAACCTAACCCGACCTGAACACGTTTCCTTGGGCGCCATCACATGACTCGACTCGACTTGACCCGACCTGACCCGACCTGCCTGAACGTTGAAGGCACGTCGGAGAAAACGACAGATGGGTTGCACGAACGTTCAAAAGGCACACAGGCAGTCATAAATTACCATTTTTGATACGACCTCCCTCACACGATCCTACCCAAATGTGTTTCATATGGTGCTCTCACACAACACGACCTGACCCAACCGAACAAAGGGTGCACAAGGAAGAAAACAGAAAACGGATCGCAAAAACATGCAAAATCAACACGGGGAGCCACAACTTAGAATTTCTAATATGACTACCCTCACACTACCTGACTCAACCTACCTAAACGTGTTTCCTTGGGCAACCTCACACGACACAACCTAACTGGACCCAACCCGACCCGACCCACCCAAATGCATTTCTATGGTCGCCCTCGAAATATAGCATGACTTGGCGTGACCTGACTCGAATGCATTTCCTTGGGCGCCATCACAAGACCCAACCAGAACTGACTCGACCTGCTCTAATGTCAAAGGCATGAGGGAGAAAACGAGAAACGGGTCAAATGAACATTCACAAGGCACATGCGCAACCATAACTTATCACTTTTTATACGACCTCGCTCACATGATTTCACCCGAAGACATTTCCTGTGGCACTCTCACACGACACGACCCAACCCACCAGAATGAAGGGCACACGAGGGAGCAAAAAAAGAATGGATCGCACAAACATGCACAAGAACATAGGCAACCACAACTTAGCATTTTTTATACGACCACCCTGACACTACCTGACTTGACTCACCCAAACGTGTTTCCTTGGGTGGCCTCACATGGCACAACCTAACCGGACCCAACCCGTCCCACCCGAATGTTGAAGGCACGAGGGAGAAAACGACAAATGGGTTGCATGAACGTTCACAAGGCACACAGGCGTTCATAACTTAGAATTTCTGATATGACCTGCCTCACATGATCTAACCATAACACATTTCCTGTGGCACCCTCACATGGCACAACCCGACCCGCCCCAACGAAGGGCACACCAGGGAGCAAACAAAAAAAATATCGCAAAAATGTGCACAAGCAACACAAGAAACCAAAACTTAGCATTTTTTATATGACCACCCTCACACTACCTGACTTGACCTGCCCTAATGAATTTACTTAGGCAGCCTCACATGGCACGACCTAACTGGACTCGACCCGACCTGACCTGCCCGAATGTGTTTCCTTTGGCATCCTCACAATACCGCATGGACCAACCTAACCCGACCCGAACGTGTTTCCTTGGGTGCCATCACATGACTTGACCTGACCTGACCTGACCTGACCAAACATCGAAGGCACAAGGGAGAAAATGACAAAAGGGTCACACGAACATTCACAAGGAAAATAGGTGGTCATAACTTAGCATTTTTTATATGGCCTCCCTCACACAATCCGACCCGAATGCATTTCCTATGGCGCCCTCACACGACACAACCCAACCCTCCCAAACGAAGGGTGCACGAGGGAGAAAATAGAAAACGAATCGCACAAACGTGCACAAGCAACACTGGCATCTATAACTTAGCATTTTTTATACAACCACCCTCACACTACCTGACTAGACCTGCCCAAACGTGTTTCCTTGGGTGGCCTCACACAACACAACTTAACCAGACCTGACCCGACCTGACCCGCCCGAATGCATTTCCTTGGGTGCCCTCCCAACACGGGCGGACACAACTAGGAAGTTTTTATGCGTCCACCCTCACATGACCTGACCTAACTTGACCTTCCCAAACATATTTCTTTGTGCGGCCTCACATACCATGACCTGACCGGGCCTGACCTGACCCGACCTGCCCGAATGTGTTTCCTTGGGTTCCCTCACAATACGAGATGACCTAGCCTAACTGGACCCGCTCGAATGTGCAGTTTCCTTGGGCGCCATCACAAGACTCAACCTGAACCACCCAAACGTGTTTCCCTGGGTGACCAAGCATGGTCTGACACAACCCAGCCAAGCCGGACACATTCCTTAATAATGGGTGCCCTCACATGACCCGACTGACCTGAGATGCCCAAACATGTTTTCTTGGGCACCTTAATAGTATGGCACGACCTGACCCAACCTGATCCGAACGCGTTTCCTTGGGCGCCATCACATGACCTGACCCGACTCGCTCAAACGTTGAAGGCACAAGGGGGAATGAAAAAACAAATTAACAGGTCGCACGAATGTGCACAAGGCACATGGGACTAGGTCACAACTTAATATTTTTGATATAGCCTCCCTCAATTGATCCAACTTAAACTCATTTCCTGTGGCACCCTTGCACGGCATGAACCTACACACCCGAACAAAGGGCGCATGAGGGAGAAAATAGAAAACAGATCCCACAAACATGCAGAAGCAACACGGACGATCACAACTTAGAATTTTTGATATGACCACCCTCACACTACCTAACTTAACCCACCAAAATGTGTTTCCTTGGGAGGCCTAATATGGCATGACTCAGCCTGACCCAACCCGACCCGACCCACCCAAATTCATTTCCTTGGCCGCCCTCAAAATACGGCATGACTCGGCCTGACCCGACCTGAATATGTTTCTGACATGAGCACCCTCACACGGCTCGACATGACCTGACCCAGCCAGAGACATTCCTTAATCCGCGCTCTCACATGATCTGACCTAACCCTACCAGCCCGAACATGTTTCCTTGGGCACCCTCACAGTACAACACGACCTGACCCAACCCGACCCATATGCTTTTCCTTGGGCACCATCACACGACCTGACCCAATCTAACCCGATCACTTTCCCAAACATCAAAGGCACGAGGGATAAAATGACAAACGGGTCGCACGAACATTCATAAGGCACACAGGCGGTCATAACTTAGCATTTTTGACATGGCCTTCCTCACATGATCTAACCCGAACATGTTTCCTATGGTGCCCTCACATGGCACGACTCGACCCACCTGAACAAATTAGGTTGCACAAGGGATCAAACAAAAAACAGATCGCACAAACATTCATAAGCAACAGGGGTGGTCACAACTTAGCATGTTTTATACTACCACGCTCACACAACCCGACCCAATCACCAAACCTAACCCGATGCACATTAACGTGTTTCCTTGGGTGCTGTAACAATATGGCACGACTCGACCTAACCTGACTCGAATGCGTTTCCTTGGGTGGCCTCACATGGCACGATTCGACTAGGCCCAACCTGGCCCGCCCGAATGCATTTCCTTAGGTGCTCTCACACAACTCGATCACATGATGACCGGACACACTGTTCCTAAACCCTAAAATTGATCACAAGACTAGACACATTGATCCTAAACCCTAAACCCGATCACAGGACTAGACACATTTTTCATAAACCCTAAACCTGATCACAGGACAAGACACATTGTTCCTAAACCGTAAGCCCGATCACAGGACCAAGCACATTGCTGCTAAACCCTTAACCTGATCATAGGATCAGACACATTTTTCCTAAACCCTAAACCCTAACTCCTGAACATTGTTCCTAAGCCCTAAACTCTAACTCTCGAACATTGTTCGAAAACCATAAACCCTAAAATTTTTCCTAAACCATCACAAAACCGATGGTGTGTCTCCTACATGTCAAGACCGACGCATACTCCCGAAATGTCATAACACCAACAGTTTGTCCCTAATCATCACAATATCGATGGTTTCCATGAACGTCGCAAACCGAAAGTTGGGTCCAAAACATTGCAAGACCAATAGTTGGCACAAAAACGTCGTAATACTGTCAGTGTGTCCCTAAGCATCACAAGACTGACAGTTTCCCCAAACGTCACTCTTCCGACGATATTCACAAACCATCGCTATAGCGACGCTTGTTGGCTTGATTATAAAAATTGGTCAAAATTGGGGAAATTTCCGACAGTACGTCAAAAGTGTCAGAACTAAAGTGTCAGAATATTGAACATTGTACTAGTGCTATCATTTTCCCCACATCTCTCCACTTGGTTGGAAACACTCAAGTATTTTTCATAAGTAAAATCCAGGAATGTTGTGGACATCAAATATTTCAAATTTCTATCACTCATGTCGAAGAGCATTCCCCCTACAAAATATCAAATCAAATAAGTTGAGCCTAGACTATATCGTCTTCAAAACCATACAAATATCATAAGCTTAGCGGCGACTTTAGATAAAACTATAAAATTTGAAAGGCGGATACTCTAAGTGAGTATTGTTGGTTCTCATGAAGTTTAACCTGGTGTGTACGATGCCTGAGAGGATGGTGTTTCGGACAAGAGAGAGCAAATTAAGTTATCAGCATGGCCCTTGTATTGGTCAAGGGACTTTGGCATTTTCTGTCAGAACTTCCTACACATCGGAGGCAATATTTTGGGTGAACAATCAGATTTGAAAACAAAACGACAACATTATAGAGGGTAGGCATGTAAATTCTTAATCCAATGTAATTAAGAGTATTATAGTAGTTTGATGCATAATTTAACCTAGTGAAAATAACTCTGGTCCCTGCATGCTTTTTGTCCCAGCGGAATAAATTGACATTGTCGTCTGTCCCAAAATTCTAGTTGTTTGATTGAATGTAGGTGAGATAAGAAATGTTCCATGAGGCTTTTTGCAACCATGTTTCCTCCCATAGTAATTATTCCTGTAAGAAAAATAGTATGATTTCATAAGCATCACGTTATTCCCTATTAATTCATATATATTGTCGATAATGAAAATTGTAGTATAAATAGATAGAGGGAATACTCACATGATATCTTGAGTAAGAGCATAAAAATGGAAAAACTTCTGAAAGGAGAGAGTCACTGTAAGAACCTCTATTTTTATTCGCAAAATCAAACACCTCACCTCAATAAATGAGGATGTTAGTGAGGTGCATGAAAAGATGAGAATATGAGCTCTTTCAATCATTGTTATTATACATGCGTCACAGTTTCTGCAGCAACGTCAAAGCCTCGATGTTTAACATATATTTTATAGACATTGACAAGTGTTAAAAAATTTAAAGGCAGAGGAAATTATTTTTCTCAATACAAAAATTTCACACAAAGTTGTCGTAATGTCTTTAAAAAATACAACACAGTTGTAGAAATCAAATCATAATAGTCATCCTTTTAACAGAGTGGCGGAGATTAAAATAGCAACTATAGTCGAGAAAATCAAATCAAAAAATTTTACTCACGGTAAAACAGAGTAAAATTGCAACTAACAATACTTTATATTATGACTCAAAAACACAACAAACACATTCATATGAAGTGGCTCCTTCACCAATAAAACAATTGTTATTACTGAGAATTACATTCACCGGGAGTTGCGGACTAACACACATTGTAAACATGTAACTTTTGTTACAAAATTTAATACACAATATGAGTGAACATGAATTTCTGAACTTTACATAGGTTTCTTGAAGTAAATAACACTTTTTGAATAAATGTTTGTCCATAAGATTTTATTAAACATGCATTAAATTTCTATTTCACTTTAATAGTTTAATATGTTGCGGAATGGGTTATGTACTTCTGTTCATCACAATGCATTAAATTTCTATTTGACCTTAATAGTTTAATCTGTTGCAGAATGAGTTATGTACTTCTGTTCAGAACTTCATTTATGTGATGTCCATCCTTGTAAAGTAAATCCGCAACTTGCAAAACATTTATTAAGGTATCATTCTTCTACTTCTGTTCAAAACTTCGTTTATGTGATGTCCTTCCTTGCAAAGTAAATCTACAACTTGAAAAACATTTACTGAGGTATCTTTGTTGTTAGAATAATTTAACGTAGTGGTTGATATTAATTTTCCAACACTCCCCCTTAATCGCAACTGTCGCCATTGACCATTCCAAAACAATCTATAAGATAAACAAAATTTAATTATGATGGGTTTCCACAGTGCATTATATTAGATATCATTTTTTTGGATTCAATTGCGTTCAGTAAGTCATTCATCTATGATCATTTCCATGAGAGGTAGTCATAACTGACTAATTTCTCATGATTTTTGAATAGTCCACTTAGCACTCATTACATCGAGTGATGCTCATAGGGGTGAAGAAGTGGGATTGAAACTATTGAAATTAATCACATAGCATCAATCATCACTTCCAGGGCTAGCACCCGATAACCAGGACTTCGCAGGATGTCACCCATCCGAGAACTCCTTTGGCTCTAGCACGCTTAACGGTGGAGTTTTTACCCACAATCAAGCCCACTTAGCTTGCTACCCCATTTGTAAAAACCTTAGCAAGTATTGTGCCTCATGAACCATTCAAGTAGATCTCCCTTTACTATTTTTATTTAAGCGTGATGGGTTTCCAAAGTATTGTACCTCATGAACCATTCAAGTAGAGTTCCCTTTACTCTTTGTATTTAAGTATGAGGGGTTTCCATAGTGCATTATATTAGATATCATTTTTTCAGATTAAATTGTGTTAATTCATTTATTTATGACCATTTCCATGAGAGGTAGTCATAACCGACTAATTTCTCATAATTTTTGAATAGTCCACTTAGCACTCATTAAATCGAGTGATGCTCACAGGGGTGAAGAAGTGGGATTAAAACTAGTGAAATGAGTCACATAGAACCAATCATCACTTCCGGGGCTTGCACCCGATAACCAGGACTTTCCGAGAGGTCACCCATCCTAGAATTCCTCTGGCTCAAGTGCAATAATTATGGAGTTTTTCTCCACAATCAAGCCCACTTAGCTTGCTACCCCATTTGCAAAACCTTAGCAATTATTGTGCATCATGAACCATTCTAGTATAGCTCCCTTTGCTATTTGTATCTGCGTATGAGAGGTTTTCATAGTTCATTATATTAGATATCATTTTTTAGGATTCAACTGTGTCAAGTAAGTCATTCATATATGACCATTTCCATTGGAGGTAGTCGTAACTCACTAATTTCTCATGATTTTTGAATAGTCCACTTAGCACTCATTACATCGAATGATGCTCACATGGGTGAAGAAGTGGGATTGAAATCTAGTGAAATTAATCACATAGCATAAATCATCACTTCCGGGGCTTTCACCTGGTAAGCAGGACTTCTCATGAGGTCATCGACCTCAGAACGCCTCTGGCTCAAGCACGCTTAACTATGGAGTTTTTCCCCGAATTAGGCCCACTTAACTTGCTACGACATTTGAAAAACCTTACCAAGTATTGTGCCTCATGAACCATTCAATTAGAGCTCCCTTTATTCTTTGTATTTCAGTATGAGGGGTTTTCGTAGTGCATTATATTAGATATCATTTTTTTTCTAATATTCCAAAATTGGAACAACTCAACAAGCCTGCTGAAATAATGCACTTCTGAGAATTTAGTGCACTAAAATGTGTTTATAGCTCTTGTATCCCTTATATCAGCTCATCTAAGATCTAAATCCAAAAGGAGATAAAAAATAAATCAAACTAGGTGGGTTAAACAGATCTCCCACACCTGGTTGTCTTCAGAAAATGCCCGATGAAGGGACTACAGTAATAACAAGACAAGTCTGCTTAGAAAATATCGTAGTTTTTGCAGAGCAGTGATGAGAGGCTCATGAAATGTTCTTCAATTTTACTTACTGCAGAAAATTATTCATAAAATTAAGTTTATCAAATACAGGGCTGAGAATACAAGTCATAAACAGAAGGAATTCCCTCAAAGGAGGGTTGCAACCATATGAAAGACTGAAAATTGCCTTGACAACGTTATTTCTATTAAGCTGCAACTATTGTAGATTACATGTTAGATCTAGAGAAGATCTATGCATAAACAGTCAGATCTATATCAGATCCATGCAGAAGAAAGACTCCTGTTTTAGATCACCTTGGAACTTTGGGGTTTACATCAAGCATAAGCAGTAGATCTGAGATCTAAGAAATCAAGTCTGCAGAAATATTTAGGAATGCTATAGTATTCAGAATATGTAGATCAGATATGAAAAGTACAAAGTATGTATCTCCTCCATAATATGTCAAAGTGAATAATAGTTTCCCAACACTCAGAAACCAGCTCTCTGATTGATGCACCCAAACTCCCTGCAACACCACCTACAAGAATAATGCAGATCTAGAGTAGAAACTACATTGTAGGGGATAGATGGCTGATGGCCACATGCCAAGATCAAAATCTGAAGCTCATGCACTCCAATATGCTTTCTCCAATAGAACATAGGCCTCCTCCACTAAAAAAGAGCACTGAAATGACTTAGATCTGAAGAGATCTAATCTCCATGAAAATAACGCAGTCCCTCAAGGGAGACTATGTTGTAGCTTTAATAATTGAGTTGGCCTGATGCCAATATGCAAAAATGAAGCTCAACAATGGATGCACTCTTCCAGGAGGTTAAAAGACACACTCACTGAGAAGAGGCTCCAATGCAGGCTAGATATGAATAGATCTAGTGTTCCACTTGTTGCAGCTTACAAAAGCAAGAAAACCCTCACTGGATCTGCGTTGCAGTTGGAAGTAGAAGCTTGGTCTCCAACTAGATAGTGTACAAGCAATACAAGCTCTCCAAATATCTCCTCAATGGGAAGATATGGAACTCCTAAACATGAAATTCTAATGCTAAACAACATATGCAATCTAGGCTAAATAGCCAAGATAGCTGTGTGTCTAAACAGAAAACAAATCAGAAATGAAATCATGAACAACCTCAACATTTTTCCTTCCCCTTCCTTTTATAAGATGAGAGCTTTCCAAAACCCTAAACCACCTTCATCATCTTATCTCTTTCACACAAGAGACCTCCTTCTAGATTTATGTTGTGCCTTATTGATGAGCACTCCTCCAATACTACGTTGTAGATATGGTCAAGATTGACCCAGTCAAGTGTATTTGTTCTTTTCACACTCAAGTGTGTTTATTAAAGTGGCCCATATTTACCCTTTTTCACATTGGGCATGTATTTATTCTTTTATTAGGATTTTTTGACCCTCCTTTACATAATTATTCTTTGAAAGAAGAAACAAAATGAAATTGAATATTCCTATTAAAATAGGAACATTATAGTCCTCCCCTTTAAATTTTTGCTTGTCCTCAAGCAACTCACAAGGACTTTGCAAAATCTCCAATGGATATGTCTCCTCCCAAGAATGCAAGTTTGCCTTTGGTGGATGAACCAAATAGTTGCCATCATGAAGTAATGGGAGATACATAAAAGAATCATGTGCTTTCCATTGGTCCCTTCAAGGCATGAGAGATAGTAAACATTGGGAAATTCAACCCCCATGAGAAACTCCAATCTCCATGCTATCATCCCAAAAAAGTGAGCCATCCTTGATAGCTCAAAGAAATAGTCACCAATCCCCGCCATATGCAATGTGTAGGGGCTCCATGGCCAGAAATGAGAGATAAGAATACTCAACTCACGCTGTCTCTCCCTCCATTTATGATACATATGGAGCTGATGATCCTGGGATGCAACAATATAGTCCTCATGAAGCCAAAAGAAACTTGGAACTCCATGATTACCTTCATGGATCATAGTGAGACTTCTTGCCCAATCTTCTACACATATAGTGAATAGATTATCTTCACCATATGTGCTCCAAAAGAAATATGGACCAAGTGTCATATGATATATTGGATGGTGACAATAGTCCCTCCCTTGAGACCAATGTTTTCCATCATTTTGATGCCTCAAATCATGGTGCAATAAGTGGTCATGCCACCACCCCCTTGCTGAAATAAGCTTCTTCAAAGCTTGAAAGTGATGTAGGATAATAGGTGTTGGCTGAACATGATTCCATCAACACATGCCTTGCTCCAAGTGCTCCCTTGTGATAGATATTTTCTCATGACATAAGCCCAATACATGACCCTTTGCATAAGAAAACATAGTATAGAAGGTAGCAGTCATATAAGGCCCTATCCTTTTCTTGAAGTACAAATAAATATGGGAGATTGCATTCCCAATGGACACATCCACACAATGTGTCATTCCTCCCCTCATGTTCATAAAAAATATTGGAGTATTATTAACATCATGATATAAACAAGCTCCCTCATACCACCTCATGATAAGGTTACATTCTCCCCCAACCCAAGGTACATACATGATTATGATATTCATTATAAACAAAAAGACATGTATATACATCATAGGTATAAGAAAATGTATGGACATGGAATTCATCATGGAGTGTCCATATATTCTTCTTTTCAACCCAAGCAACCATGCCTTATTCCTATGCATTCTTCCCTTGAGATAAAAGGCACGAGACAAGAAAATCAAAAACCTTGGGTGGTACCCACACTCACCCAATAGAAACCAACGCAGGTCATCTCCTCCCTGCTTTAGATTTAGATGTGGTAAGTGGTTTATATGCCACTTACTTGCTGCCATCATTAGTCCACCAAGGCTAAAGGTGAAATGTATATTTGGTGCTTTAGGGAAGCACCCAACCTGGTCCAGAACCTCCCTTAGCCCATGAAGGGAGTGGCCAAGCTTGAAAATAGTCCTGACCCAAACCATCCCATCCAAATGGAATGGCACTTCATCACCATTTGGCATCTAAATCAGAAAAATGTTGATGGTCCCATGATACCAATGGTCTATCCAAGGGATACAGCACAGTTCTCCCAACTACTACTTGAGAATGTCATGTGGCAAGATGTCCTCCAACAAGGTACTAGTTGTGCATGAGTGCTCATCTACTATGTGGCAGTAAAAAACAATATATATCATTTGTACATGATCAAAATAACAAGACAATGTTCCATACATTCCTTCTAAAACATCATGATGAGTATGGAGAGATTTCAGCCCATACTCTCTCAATAATAGCCATAGCAACAAGGACTTTTGTTGCCTCCTTGTATTATCAAAATGTAGATCATGGAGCAATAATATAATGATGGACATGTGAGATGCCTCATCAACATAGTACAAACCAGCTCCCTCATACATCATAGGGAAGTTATCCTCCCTCCAAAAACATTGCACATACATGAAATACATCTCAAGCATAAATACATGTGAGCCCATGAGATATATCTCAAACAAAGGAAAATATATGGACATAAGACTTGACATATGATGTCCAAACTCTCTTCTTAATAGCCACAAAAACCATGCCTTATTCTTATGCATCCTATCAATGAGACTCAAGGCATGAGATAAATAGATAGAATTTTTTGGGTAGTGACCAAACTCACCCAAACATAACTAGCGCAACCATGCTTCTTGCTGGCCTGTATCATAGATCTGCAAGGGGTTTGGAAACCTCTTGCTCCATACTGCCATCCACTCATCCCAATGTGGGTGATGGATCTCATTCTGCCATGGGTTGGTATTGTCCCAAGGTAGGACACCATGCTCCTCCAACCTTTGAATAACTTTGCAGCTCTTGAAATGTTGAAGTGCACCTCCAATGGGATCTCCTGATGAGACCTCCTCCTCATGTATGGCCTTCCAAGAACAAAGAGGCATTGGATATCCTGCAAGTAGAACTCTCTCTTTGAGTTGTGGCATGCTCATTGAGAGCGTGTCATCTATAGAGGAGAATTATTTTCTCATCCCAAGATGTCTACCCTTTGACATCTCTTCCTCCATGGCTTCCTGAATGAAGTTGGCATCCGAATGTTCCCATGAGGAATGGGCCCTTAACCCTTCATTGCTATTGTTGGACAGTGCAGTGAAACCCTGCTACTCTAGATTAGTAGTAAGTGATGATCCTAGGTCATACAACAACATATTTCCACAATCTTCTAAAAGATTTGCTGCAATAATAGAAAGTGGAAATGCAATCATACCTTGGTAGACTTTCAGAACACCTTGCAAGGTTGCAAGAGTTATTCCTTTCACAATGTTGACTTCCTCAACTATAGGTGTTGAAGGCTACTCCTCCAAGCCTATCATAGTGCTGGTGCAAATCTCCTCAAGAGATAGTGAGGACTTCGCTTCCTCAAATCTCTTGATCACCCTTTCACTGCAAGGTATCTCCTCTTCCTTCATCTGGATGAATTGAGGAAAAGTTAGAGTATCCTTGAAGGCTGTAGAGTGACACTTGTACTCTGTCAAGTACCTACTTATAATCTCATGTTATAAGTGCTCTTCTTGCTCTTCACTCCCTCTATGAGAATAGGAAGTGCCTGGTCCTTCTTCTTCTTCTTGAAACCTTCTAGAGGTCTCACTACAACTTTCTTCTTTATTCTGTTTAACCTCTTTGGAGATGCCCTTCTTAGATCTGAAAACATATGAGAGTAATCTCATCCTCTCCATAATTTTGAACTCTATTTCTTTTCTTTAGTCTTCTGATAGCTGGATCTCACAGGCTGAGCCATAGATCATGCTCTGATACCACTGTAATATTCCAAAATTGGAACAGCTTAGCAAACCTGCTGAAATAACAAACTTCTGAGAATTCAGGGCACTGAAAAGAGTTTGCAGCTCCTAGATCCCTTATATCAGCTCATCTAAGATCTAAATCCAAAAGGAGATAAAAAAACAAATCAAATTAGGTGGGTTAAACAGATCTCCCACACCTAGTTGTCTTCAGAAAATGCTCGATGAAGGGACTGCAACAATAACAAAACAAGTCTTCTCAGAAAATAATGCAGTTTCTATAGAGCAGTGATGAGAGGCTCATGAAATGTTCTTCAATTATACTTACAGTAACAAATAATTCATACAATTTGGTTTATCAAATATAGGGCTGAGAATACAAGTCCTAAACATAAGGAATTCCCTCAAAGGAGGGTTGCAACCATATGAAAGACTGAAAACTACCTTGACAACGTTATTTATATTAAGCTACAACTAATGTATATTACATGTTAGATCTAGAGCAAATCTGTGCATAAACAGTCAAATCTATATCAGATCCATGGAAAATAAAGACTCCTCTTTTATATCTCCTTAGAACTTTGTGGTTTACATCAAGCATAAGCAGTAGATATGAGGTCTAAGAAAGCAGGTCTACAGAAATATTTAGGAATGCCATAGTATTCAAAATATGCAGATCAGATCTGAAAATTACAAAGTATAGATCTCCTCCATAAGATCTCAAAGTGAAGAATAGATTCCCAACACTTAGAAACCAGCTCTCCAATTGATGTACCCAAACTCCCTGCAACACCACCTACAAGAATAACGTAGATCTAGAGTAGAAACTGCACTGTAGGGAATATATGGCTGATGGAAACATGCCAAGATCAGAATCTAAATCTCATGCACTCCAATATAATTCCTCCAATAGAGAAGAGGCCTCCTCCACTGAAAAAGAGCACTGAAATGGCTTAGATCTGAAGAGATATAATCTCCATGAAAATAACACAGTCCCTCAAGGGAGACTGTGCTGCAGCTTGAATAACCGAGTTGGTTAGATGCCAAGATGAAAAAATGAAGCTCAGCAATGGATGCACTCTTCTAGGAGGTTAAAAGACACACTCACTAAGAAGAGGCTCCAATACAGGCTAGATCTAAATAGATCTAGTGTTCCACTTGTTGTAGCTTACAAAAGCAAGCAAACCCTCACTGGATCTGTGTTGTAGTTGGAAGTAGAAGCTTGGTCTCCAACCAGATAGTGGAAAAGCAATACAAGCTCTTCAAAGAGCTCCTCAATGGGAAGATATGGAACCCTTAAACAGGAAATTCCAATGCTAAATAACATATGCAATCTAGGCTAGATAGCCAAGAGAGCTGTGTGTCTAAACAAACAACAAATCAGAAATGAAATCATGAACAACTTATAAAATGAGAGCTTGCCAAAACCCTAAACCACCTTCATCAACTTATCTCTTTCACACAAGATACCTCCTTCTAGAATTATGTTGTGCCTTATTAATGAGCACTCCTCCAATACTGTGCTATAGATATGGTCAAGATTGACCCAGTCAAGTGGATTTGTCCTTTTCACACTCAAGTGTGTTTATTAAAGTGACCCAGATTTACCCGTTTTCACATTGGGCATGTATTTATTCTTTTATTAGGAGTTTTTGACCCTCCTTTACATAATTATTCTTTGAACAAAGAAACAAAATGAAATTGAATATTCCTACTAAAATAGAAATATTACATTTTTGGATTCAACTACGTTAAGTAAGTCATTCATCTATGACCATTTCCATAAGATTTAGTCGTAAATGACTAATTTCTCATGATATTTGAATAGTCACAAGGGTGAAGAATTGGGATTGAGACTACTGAAATTAATCACATAACATTAATCATCACTTACAGTGCTTGCACTTGGTAACTAGGACTTCCCGAAAGGTCAACCATCCTAGAATTCCTCTGGATCAAGCATGCTTAACTGTGGAATTTTTCCCCACAATCAAGCCCACTTAGCTTGCTACCCCATTTGAAAAACCTTAGCAAGTGTTGTGCCTCATGAACCATTCAAGTAGAGCTCCCTTTACTCTTTGTATTTAAGTATGAGGGGTTTCTACATTGCATTATATTAGATATCATTTTTTTTTATTCAACTGTGTTAAGTAACTCATTCATCTATGACCATTTCCATGTGTTAATGGCTTTCTGAAGATGTCTGCAAATTTTTATTCTAACCTGCAGTGCTGCAACGCAATCTCACCATTGTTAACTAATTCTCTTATAAAATGATATTTAGCTTCAATGTGATTTGGCCTCTTGTGAAAAACATAATTCTTTCATAGTTCAATTGTTGAAATGTTTTCACAAAACATAGTAGTTGTTCCATCTTGTTCATAACATAAATTCCGCAACATCCTTCTCATCTGAACTTCTTGGCACACTGCTACTGTTGTGGTGACATATTCAACTTCTACTATTGATAATGACACTATCAGTTGTTTCTTGAAATCCCATGAAATGGCTCTCAAACCCAAATGAAAAACATATCATGACGTGATATTTCTATCATCAACGCTTCCTGCCCAATCATCATCAATGTAACCAACCAACCTAAAATCACCTTTTCCTGAGTACAAAATGAAATACTCATTTGCCCCATTGACATACTTTAAAATTCATTTCGCTACTTGCCAATGTGTCTCCTTGGGTGTCTCCATGAACCTTGATACCAAAGTCACTGCATATATTATATTAGGCCTAGTTGTGGTCAAATACATTAGGCTTCCCACCATGCTTTTGTATAATGTCGGATTGACATTGTTGTTGCAATCTTCCTTGCTAAAATTCAAACCCATAACAGTTGGAATTGGTCTTGGCTTTCTTTTCTGCATATTAAACCTCTCTAAAATTTCTGCAACATACTTTTCTTGAGAGATAAAAATGCCATTTTATGTTTGCTTCACTTCTATGCCCAAAAAATATCTTAGAATCCCCAAGTCAGTCATTTCAAACTCACTTTTCATTACTTCTTTGAAATCAGCGATGAGGAAATCATCACTCCCTGTAAATATCAAATCATCTACATATAAAACACCAATAATAAGCTTACCATCACTTTCTTTGATGTAGAGAGTAGGTTCACTGTCACATTTTTCGAACCCAGTTTCCATCAATTCAGCATCTATCCTACTATAACATGCACGTGCTGCTTGGTTCAGTCGATAGAGAGATTTCTGCAACCTACACACCTTGTCCTTCTGGCCTTCTTCCTCATAACCAGGAGGTTGCACAACATATACCTTCTCTTTCATCACTCCTTTCAAGAATTTTGATTTTACATCCATTTGATACAATTTCCATCTATGTTGTGCAACAATCAAAAACACTATATGCATTGTCTCCATCCTCGCGATTGGTGTAAATTTTTCCGCATAGTCTCTTCCATGCTGCTACTTATAACTTTTGACAATGAGCCTTGATTTATGCCTTTCAATCTTGCCTTCAATGTTTCTCTTGGTATTATAGACCCACTTCACTCCAATGACTTATTTTTCTTGCAGAAGGTCCACTAACTCCCATGTGTCATTATTTTCTATTGCTCCTATTTTTTTCATCCATTCCCATAATCCATTTCTCTTCTTTCACAACATCTTCAAAGTGTATTGGGTCATCTACATGAAAAAATAATGCAAATAAATAATTCAAACTAGCGATGTTATCAACTTCAACTTTCTCATCAATTCTATTTAAATTTTTAAATTTTGGTCTTCTTATGCTTACGGAAGATGGGCTTGGTGTTGAACTTGAAGTAGATGACAATGTATAGATTTGTGGTGTGATTGGAAAAGTACATGCTTGGTTGTGCAACACTGTCATATTATTTGTTGATGGTGTCAATTGGTGACTGCTTTGTTAAGCTTTTTTTGGTGAAGGAGGAGTCATCGTTGAGGAATTACTTGTTGCAGTCAATTACTCTTTATCTTCATGTGGTATACATGTCTTCACCTTGAATGTCTTCTCTAAACTTCCATCCCATGCTTCCTCTTCTATGAACTGAACATCTCTGCCGATTATTTCCTTCATGGTTGATGGAATGTAGAGCTTCTATGCCTTGGATTCATTACTGTACCCAAC
This sequence comes from Pinus albicaulis, assembly GCA_034641835.2. Classification (NCBI taxonomy): domain Eukaryota; kingdom Viridiplantae; phylum Streptophyta; class Pinopsida; order Pinales; family Pinaceae; genus Pinus; species Pinus albicaulis. The sequence goes on from CM076582.1 coordinate 502,948,983, forward strand.
AAATACACATTTCTCCTCCTTGTTGTCCAACTTCTTCCTCAACTCATCCGGGACATGTGCATACACCACACATCTAAACACTCTCAAGTGAGTGACACCTTGCTTTCTTCCACTCCATGCCTCTTTAGGAACTATATTCATAACACTTTTGGTTGGATGCCTATTAATGATATATATTGCACAAGCGAAAACTTCAGCCCAATAATCATTTTGAAAATGCTTTTCCTTCAACATACTCCTTGTTGTAAATTGATTTTGAATTCCATGCTCCCTGAAAAACCAAGGGAAGTCACTTGAAATATATTCACCACCTCTATCATTAGTATTCAATACTTTGATGTAATGTCCACTTTCCTTCTCAACAAGAACTTTGTAATGGCGAAAGTGGTCAAATACGTCACATTTCTATTTTAAGAAGTAGACCCATGTCTTCCCTGTGTAGTCATCAATGAATGTCAAAATATAATGGCTACCACCACTTGATGGTTTTTGCATTGGTCCACATAAATCTGAGTGGACAATTTCCAAAGGTGATTTTTCCCTTATATACTTTCTTGCTGGAAATGATTCTCTATGTTCTTTGCCCACGATACATCCTTCACATAGGTTGTATGGTTTTTATATGAGTGGAAATCCCTTCACCATGCATTTCCTATGCAACAAATTCAAACCTCCAAAGTTGAGATGACCAAATCTCAAATGCCATAACCAATTTTCATCTTTAATTTCTGCTTGAAATTTTTCTTGTGTGACAGTTGCTGCTTTTATTTCATCCTTTTGTGAATTCATTGATATTTGTGCTTTAGCACCTTCTTCCTTAAAATATTATTTTAGCTTGAGATGAAACATTATATTGTTTTTCATATGAACTTTTGCAATTAGTTGTCTACTTGGAGGCTTATCGAAGATTTTGCACACATCATTCTTGAAAAATACATTGTAACCCTTTTACATGAGTTGTCCAATGCTTATGAGGTTATGTTTCAAACCACACACAAAGTAAACATCTGACATGAACTTTTTTTCTCCCTTCTTGGTAAGAATGTCAACTCTTCCTTCATTACAAATACTTTGCTACCAGTCCCTAATGTCACTTCAAATTTTACACTTTCATCTAGATTAGAAAACATTTGTATGTTCCATGTCATGTGGTTGCTACACCCTGAACCTAAGAACCATAAATAACCTTGTTTTTCTTGTGCTACATTACAAGCTAAAAACATGCTATCATGGTTCTGATTTTCCTTTATGAAATTTGCACTTGGTTTTCTACTTATGTCATATGGATTCTTTCTACATTCATTTGCATAATGACCATACTTCTTACAATAATGAAATTGAACTTGAGATTTATCATACCTATGACTTTGTGCTTGATTTTGGCTTGGACCTTGACTTGGATTTTGATTGTTCCCCCTTCCACTTGAGCTTGAAGGGTTGCTTCTTCTACCTCTGTGTGGGATTCTTCCTCTTCCTCTATAATTTGATCTTCCTCAACCTCTACCTTGAACAAATGAAACTTGTGTCTTGAAAGCATGCTCCAATGATGAGTTTCTTGATTTTTTCAACCTATGCTCATGGGATATCACTAATGCATGAATCTCATCCATTGAAAATTGTGAGAGATCCTTTGTATCTTTTATGGAAAAAACTATGGCATTAAACATTGCTAGAAGACTTCTCAAAAATTTATCAAATATTCTCATTTCCTCAAGTGTCTCACCATGAGACCTGATTTGAGTAACCAACCTAATTACATGTGTAAAGAATGAGTCTACATTCTTAGACACTTTCATAGAAAGTCTCAAAATCTCTTCTCAAAATTTGCAGTTTTGATGTCTTCACCTTTGCCATGCCTTGGTAATATGTCTATAGGGTATCCCATGCATGCTTGGACTTCGTTTTTGCTACAATACTTGGGAAGATACTTTCATGCACTGCCTGAAAAATATAGAAGAGGGCTTTTGAGTCCTTCTTCCCATTATCCCTCAACAAATCATTTTCTGCTTGTGTCAAAGCATTGTATGCTACTGCATCTATTGGTTCTTGGAATCCATTCTCCACCAATTCCAAAATATGTTGAGAAGAAAACATAGCCTTCATTGTAGTAGCCCAATAATCATAATTTTACATTAAGCAGAGGTATTTGTGGATTAGTCAAGCTTGTTCTTGTTGCTGCCATTTTCACTGTGTAAAAAAACTTTCCTACTATGTAAAATCATTCTCACTACAGGTGAATACGCTCCACAAAAATTTTCAGAACCCCTTTTAACTCCTTAGTAAAAATACTTTGGTAATGAAGGTTTAAACCCGCTCTGATACCATGTTGTAAAATTTAAAGACATAGGAAATTGTTTTCCTCAACACATAGAGTTGCGAAAAGGTCTTTAAACAAGACAAAACGGTTGTGGAAATCAAATCATAATAGTCTTCCTTTTCATACAGAGTGGAAGAGATTAAAATCGCCACTATATTCGAACAAATAAAATCAAACAATTTTACTCATGATGAAACAAAGTTAAACAAACTTGTTGTGGTAAAACGCATAAGTGAAAATTTTCAGAATCAAATCGCAACTAAAAATACTTTATATTATGATTAAAAAACACAACAAACACAGTCATATGATTTTGTGACTTGTTGGCCGGATAAATCGATCTTGCGGACAAGACCGATCTCCCTAGTATCATAAGATATTTTGGCAACAAACAGACAATTAAATCTATCTTTCTTTAGATATATCACGATTTATAAGTAAATGGTACAAAGGTGTTATGATCCTACCTTGATCCAACGCTTGTTTGTAGTAGTCACCCTTCAGTCGCCTGAAAGAGTTATATTCAAAGATCTTCAATCAAAAACAAAAAAACATCAAATAGCACCTGCATAGCATGTATTCATAAATCATATATATTATGGTAATCAAGGAATCCATAAAATAAACAATCAATTGACAGCGTATTAATAAAAACAAACTTATTTGTATTAACTTTGAAATAGTAGAAGAACCTTACAACCTTTTCAGCCTTGATGTTGAACAAGTCTTCCCAGGGTCCAAAGCAGGAATTTCCTTTAATCTGATAAGCCTTGCACTCTTCCAACCGAGATACATATATGTAATATTTCCTCATAAAATCTTAGCTAAAGGAGTCTACCCAACAACACTTTACCTCAAATAACACTAAAGCTTGAACTCCTCAATTTTCTAGTTGTAACCCTTTAAGGCTACCCAATGCCTATTTTTATAGTGCAAAGGACAAGGTTACAGTACACCTATGAAGGGATAGAATCCTCCTTGAAACGAATAATCTCCTCCCATCAAGGGGTTAGCTCCTTAAGGCATGGGATACATGAATCTAAAAAGAGCGGTCTTGCCACTGCAAGATTTCTTCCAGAAGCTTCTAGAAATGACTTAAAGTGAGATTTTTTAGTTTACTTGCACCCTTTTAATCTTTTACAGGGGTCCACACCCTTAACACAGAGAAAGTGCAGACAGGTACGCAAACGACATGACCATTAGGTGCAGGACCGCAGGTAAGACAAAGAGAAAGTTCGATACTAGAGCTTTAGAGACTTTTGACAGCTTTTCTCTTATTTTTAAGGATTTCCATGAGGAACTGATGTTTTAAGACTTGTAGAGGAGGAAATTATGAGTGATAATGAGCTGATACAGATATAATAATGTCAAGGTGACAATTTTCAGTGCAACAGATTGCCCCCTAAAGTGCGAAGTCTATAATAGATGAAGATATAGTCTGTCATGTATGAAGAGTGAAGTACTTTATCATTTCAAGGATCATCCTGTGGACACCCCAGTCAGAACCTATAAAAACATTCAATGAAAAATATATATATGTAGACATATCATCGCTGAGGTAGGCATTCCCATACTCAGATCAAAACTAACTAGAAAACTGACTTAAATTGTTCTGATACAGGAATAATTTTTCAATACGTCAACAATATAAGCATGTGTAGACACAATATGGACACAACCATCTGTTTATGAATAGTCCACTGTATAAATGAATAACAAAATTCCTCATAGGCTGGATGGTAGAAACTAGATCCAGGGTCTTGATTTCCATTTCTCGAACTAGTACAATTCTATCCATGTGAATGAATGTGTCGAAGTCGAACATGGTAGAAACCACTTGATTACCAGTCAATAATGTGAACTGTTAACAAGTTTTAGAATAACCACTGGTAATGTCAATGGCCCTCAAAGTACTCAGTACAATCCATGAAATGTGAATGAATGAGCTGAAGTCGAACATGTCACAAAATCATTCGATCAGAGGTCAATGATGCAACCTGTCATCGAAGGCGAGAAACTTGCCATTGAGGCATGCAGATTTCAAGGTACTGATGATTTCTAGATCGACTTCATAGATAATGAGCTGTCATCTATAGAAAGTGATCCGTCGTAGGCAAGCCCACAACATGAAATCATAGATCAAGTTTTGAAGAAATATATTGGCAAGGACTGACTCAGGGATGGTCAAAATGGAAGAAAAATATTTTGCAGATGAATGGTTTGTTTGAACTATCTTCTTGAACACATAACGACACTGCAGATGGCTTGGTGATAATTGACCCAAAGCTAATACGAAAAAACCGACTGAAGACTTTCAATATGGTTCGATTAACTGTTAGGCAAAGGATTTCCCAACCCAGGTGAACAAAAGTGTCGTGTTCAAGAGCGGTTAACGATTTTTTGAAAATCAAAATGTAACAAACAGGTTCGTTTTTTCTCTCTTTTCCCCCACCATTTCTGGCAAGTACCTCTTTATTTTTGACAAGCTTGAGGAGGATAACATTTGATTTTTTATAAGCTCATCCTTCGGATGAGTCCAACTTTGTTTAAAATTTGAACCCTAAGAAGGAGTGGTTCATCCCTGTTTTAAAATTGAACAAGTCCTTTACTGTCAAATTTTAACGAGTCCAGTATAGGAGAAGCTTGGTGTTTTTCAATTTTAAGGAGTCAGAAGAAAAAACTTAAGAAAACTCCATGGGTGTACTTTTTCATAAATTTAGTCTCTCGAGCCCGAAAAGGATAAAATAATGCGAGAGAGAACTCTATTGACCATAATTAGTCAACGTATACCTTTTTCGTAAATAGTCCATTTTAGTTCGTAAAAGGGGTAAACTTATACAGAAAGGACGATCATTCATTTATTTTAACGAGTTCGAATAATCAAGTGCTCGGCAATATTTTCAATTTTCGAGAGTCTGAAAAGGGCTTAAAAGAGGACTCCAAGGTTTTAGTTTTTCGTAAGTTTTAACGAGTTTGAAAAAGGGATAAAAATGTACTCATGGTTTTCAAGTTTTCATAAGTTTTAATGAGTTCGAAAAAGGCATAAAAATATACTCCTATGGCCGACTTTAAATTTAATTTACGAGCAGGAAAAGACGAAAAGAAATCGGCATTTTCATGTGTTTTATGAGAATGAAAGATAGAAAAATAATCTTAGTATTTTCATGAGTTTAACGAGTCTTGAAAATAACCGAAATCGACTCGAGATAGGTTTCATTTTTACAAAATCTTGAACTAGAAAAAAACTATGCTTCAGATAGGTTTTAATGCCCCCGAAGCGTAATCTTTTAGAGCGCATGCCCCCCCCAGCTTCATTTCATTCAACTAAATAGACTACTAGTAATTAATAACTGGATGGAATGAAGGTTCATTTACGAGACCATATGAAAGACCCGACCTAAAACTATAAGAAAATTATGTAAAAACTAAAATAACTAACCTAAATAATGACTTAACATTTACAAGATCTAGTCAAAGACTCAACTCAATTAGGGGAGGATTTGTTTCATTTTTTAAGGAGCTTGACACAGGAAAAGAACTATGCTCATGGCAACGTGTTTCATTTTTTAATGAGTTTGACACAGTAACAGGAATTATCCTCACATAAATGTTTCATTTTTTAACAAGGTTGACACAGTAAAAGAACTGTCCTCAAATATACTCTCTACAATCTACCTATATAACCTACTGATTAATTTTTTAAAGAGGTTGACACAGGAAAAGAACTGTCCTCATGGCCCACTGATTCATTTTTTAACAAGGTTGACACAATACAAGGAACTTTCCTCTTAATCCACTGATTCATTTTTAACGAGGTTGACACAGTAAAAGGAAATTTCCTCATACCTGATTCATTTTTTTACGAGGTTGACTCAGTAACAAGAACCATCCTGAGAAACAATTTATTTGTAATCTATTAATCTACTCTCTACAATCTACCTACTAATTCATTGTTTAATAAGGTTGACATAGGAAAAAAAATGTCCTCATACCTGATTCATTTTTTAATGAGGTTGACTCAGTAATAGGAACTATCCTCTGACCAACTGATTCATTTTTTAATGAGGTTGACACAGTAAAAGGAACTATCCTTGTAAGAATCTGTTACATTTTTTAACGAGGTTGACACAAGAAAAGAACTTTCCTCTTAGAAGCTTGTTTCATTTTCTTTTTAACGAGCTTGACATAAGAAAAGGAACTATGCTCTCGACTAACTGATTCATTTTTTAATGAGGTTGACACAGTAAAAGGAACTATCCTCACACTCACTGATTCATTTTTTAACGAGGTTGACACAGTAAAAGGAACTCTCCTCACCAGACTTCTTCATCATGGCTTCCAAATAGAAGAAACACATCTCCAGGGATGCACCTCGATCATGGATTCCAAGAGGTCTTCTTCAGAACGAAGAATAGTTCTCTGGAAGGAACACATGTCAAGGAAATCAAAAGGGATAAGAACATCACATTCAAATAATCCCATGGAAGTTTTCCATGTCAGTTACCAGATCTAAGTCATAGGAAGTCGAGCAAACAGTGAGAGGCTCACTTACATCCGTAACTAAAAACATGGGACTAGTTGCCACATAATTAACCTGTGGCGGGGTAGATACCACTTTCGTATGAGGAACATTTAGGGATTTTAGATTATTGGTAGTCGAATCAAGACTAGGGAATGAAAGCTGGTCTATAGTCACAATATTTCCATTGTGAGGGAAAGACATCACGCGAAAGAGTGTCAATACGACAGCTTTCATTGCATAGACATAGTCTCGCCCAAGGAGTAAATTTAAATCCAAGGGGCCTCAAACTACCATAAGATCAATACATATAGTTTTAACTTCCAAAGTAATGGAATAATTAGGAAGGATCCCTAAAGGTTCACTAGTGGTTATGTTAAAAGCTTTTAGATTTTGTGTAACAGGCACAAGTTGAGGGGAACCCAAAGCTTTCCAAGCAGTTGAGGATAAAATACTAACAGAATCACCTTCATCTACATGTGTGCGGCATATGATCCTACCACCAGCCTTCACAATGATTTGGAAAGGGATGGAGGAAGGAAGACGAGGTTCTGTCAGTCTATTCCAATCAAAGGAAAAGACCTCAGTACTTGGAGGGGGTTCTGTAGAAACAGGTGAAATGCCCCCTTGCGTAGAAGAATTTGATGTAACAAGAAGAACCTGAGTAGTATGAAGTTCACTCTCTTCAGGGAGAGTGGGATCGACCAAATGGGAATTTGATTCAATCACTTGATCAACTAATGGATCATCAACCTAAGTGATATGAGTTTCACTCTCCAATGGAAGAGTGGGATTCACTGTACTTGGAATTGGATCAATCACTTCGTCAGTTGACAGTAGGTTGGGAGAAAGTTGACGGTAACCAGTTGGAAGTTCTTGCTGTGGAATAGTAAGGTTCTCCAACAATTTTGAGGCTTCATCCATGTGAGGGAAAATGTGAGTTTGATGACTCCCTTTGCATAACTTACAAGGAAACCTAACTTTACCCTTTTTCCCAGGAACCTGACTATCACTGGTTGATGGATCAATGGAAAGTTGATAGGATTTTTCTGACCATACTTCTAAGACCTTTGGAATACTGGGACAATTAATAAGGAAGTGGTCACCCTTACAAATCTTGCAAGGGTATTTGGGTTTACAATGCATGTTGGAGGCTACCTCAACATTACACTTACAGCCATGGTTGACTGGTTGCCTTCTTTCTTATTTTTCTTCTTCTTAGCCACCTGGTTACTAGCGTCAAGGCTTCTACCAAGCGGAGAGGAAGAAATGGAGGAAGAAATATTGGGCAAAGAAGGTAAAGGTTCAACAGAAGGTTGGTGATGTTGAGATGGTGAACTCTATTGAGGTGAAGCATTCGGTTGAGGTGGAAAAATTGGAGTATTTGGGGCCAACGAAGTTGAAAATAACCATATCGGTAAACCTATTATAGATCCAGATAATGAAAATGTAGAAATATAAGGAGGAACAACATTTCCAAAGCAAGGAAAAGTACTAGGATTCTCGTTAAGAGGGGTTCCTTGGTCGGGAAATTCTAGAGCAGTTGCCATTATATTCAACTTCAGTGAATTTTATTAACAATTTAAATCTAAAAGTAACAATTCACAATTCACACCTAACAATTAAAATTCAAAAATCACATTTATGGTCTCTAAAAGTAAAAACAAATAAATGAAGACGCGCTATCAAATCTAGGAGTCAAATCACACACAAATAGTAGATCCCCGCAGTAAAAACAATAGTTGGTGTTGAAATCCAACATCGTAGAATTTTAATGCTGAAATGGCAGTTGGAATAGTTACCCCAACAACCTACTTAATGAAACAGACTGGTGCAATTTTCTCCACTATACCATCTCGAGTGAAGATAACCCTCCGGAGAGTCCAAGTGAGTCTAGCCGATGTCTGGTTCAGGTACAGTGGGATCTTCCCTCCACCGTGACCTTGGGAAAGAATCCTCTAGTTTATGGCCACTAAGGTTACCAACATAAACAAATATACCTGGGGGAATAGTCTACAATCTGACACACGTACAAGGGCAGAGTAACAAAGCTCAATCCCCTTGAAGGCTCCTTGACATAATCCAAGGTTTATCGACAAGTGACCCCAGGCTCCTCGATAAAGGCCAATCCGAGGTTTACCATTGTTAATATGTTTATATCTTCTATTGTTCCAAATGAGGAAGGATTGATTACCTCACTGGTTCAGATATGATTTCATGCTTGACTCCTTTAAGAAGTGCTTCCCAGAGCATAAATGCAACAATTGAAATTTTGCCTACCGCAAGATCGACTACTTGTTTGTTTTAGTTGCTTTGGAAAGTTAACTACAACCTATTCCAAAGCACTAATCCTAAGCTAGATTGGTGGAAAGAGCCCTAAAAATGTAAATATTACTAGATGAATTTTAATTAAGAGTTTTGTTATTTAGGTTGTTATTACTCAAAGGGTAAATGGATACGAAACCAATGGTGTTATCACCCCACCCAAAACTAAATTCAATCGAATATGATAATGTAATATTTTCAATTCAATGAATCCTAACTAAAGTAAGGAAAGAGTTTCCATTCACTTCCAACAATGCAAAAAAAAATTGATCACTAAGAGAAAATATAACAAATTCTCTAATGCACTAATTTCATTAAGAAAAACTAATGCTAATCAATTCAAAACAATATTTTTTTTTTTTTGTTTTTAAAACAAGAATAAAAACATGTAAATTAAAATTAAAGAAATTGATCTAAATCTACGATTGATTTTCGGAATGTAAACTATGCAATTGTAATCTATGCACAATTCACTTGAAAAGTATGCAAATGTAATCTATGCACATTTTTCACTCATATTCTGAAAATGAGAATTCTAATTATGCAAATGTGATCTATGAAAGAGAATTCTCAAACACAAGATGATTCTAATGTAATCTAAGAACCAATCAAGTGTAAGTAAAGAAAATTGGGTGAGAGTTCCAAAGATCAAAAATAAAAATACTCAAAGGCGATTAACACTCATACACAATTTAGCAAAAACAAAAGCAAAAAGATGCAAAATTGTGAAAAAACTGAGACAAATCTCCAAGTAATGACCAAAGGAAATCAAATTAAGAATTTCTCATAAAAGAGACTCAAAACACCCAATTAACTTAATGGAGATTAATGAGATAAAAAATTTCCGAAAGAAACTCATAAACAAGGCTTTTTGACAGAAAAATACAGATCTGAGTAGATGCTAAGAATCCTAAATTAAATCTAAACTCAAATTGGAAGGAGAAATCTTATGTTTTTCAAAAATTTGGCAGGGTCCGCAGGCTCCAGAGAAAATAGGTGTGGTCCCTCACTGGTTACTCAAGGAAAGTGCAGAGATGCCCGCACTGTGTGTGAAGACAAAGTATGGTCCCCATAAAACTTTAAGAAAAATAAAAACTTTCTTAAAACTTTTGAAAGCAAAGTAAAAATAAGCTACCCAAGCTAGTATACATCAATCAAAAACTAGAAAAAACTATTTTCTCAAGTCCAAATAAAAGAAAAACCAGAAATCAAATTCTTTCCCCAGCGGAGTCGCCAATTTGTTGGCCGGATAAATCAATCTTGCGGACAAGACCGATCTCCCTAGTATCATGAGATATTATAGCAACAAATAGACAATTAAATCTATATTTCTCTAGATATATCATGATTTATAAGTAAATGCTACAAAGGTGTTATGATCCTACCTCAATCCAACGCTTGTTTTTAGTAGTCGTCCTTCAGTCGCTTGAAAGAGTTATCTTCGAAGATCTGCAATCACAAAAAAACAAACATCAAATAGCATGTGCATAGCATGTATTCATAAATCATATCTATTATGGTGATCAAGGAATCCATAAAATAAACAATCAATTGATAGCTTATTGAGAAAAACAAACTTATTTGTATTAACTTTGAAATAGTAGAAGAACCTTACAACCTTTTCAGCCTTGATGTTGAACAGGTCTTCCCGGGGTCTGAAGTAGGAATTTCCTTTACTCTGACAAGACTTTCACTCTTCCAACCAAGATACATACAGGTATGTAATCTTTCCTCATAAAATCTCAGCTAAAGGATTCGAAGTTCCAACAGCACTTTACCTTAAATAACACTAAAGCTTGACCTCCTTAATTGTCTAGTTGTAACCCTTTGAGGCTACCCAATGCCTCTTTTTATAGTGCAGAAGAGGAGGTTACAGTTCCACCCATGAAGGGATAGAATCCTCCTTCAAAGGGATAAGCTCCTCACATCAAGGGGTTAGCTCCTTAAGGCATGGGATACATGAATCTAAAAAGAGCGGTCTTTCCACCGCAATATTTCTTCCAGAAGCTTTTAGAAATGACTGAAAGTGAGATTTTTGAGTTTACTTGCGCCCTTTTAATATTTTACAGGGGTCCGCACCCTTAACATAGAGAAAGTGCAGTCAGGTACGCAGAAGACATGACCATTAGGTGTGGGACCGCAGGTAAGACAAAGAGAAAGTGCGATACTAGATTTTTAGAGACTTTTGAGAGCTTTTCTCTTATTTTTAAGGCTTGACATGAGAAATTGATGTTTTAAGACTTGAAAAGGAGGAAAATATGAGTGATAATGAGCTCATACAGATAGCAGAATGTCAAGGTGACAATTTTCAGTGCAACATGACTCCTTCACCAGTAAAAAAATTGTTCTTACTAAGATTTCCATTCACCGGGAGTTGTAGAGTAACACACAATAAACCTGTAACTCTTTTTTTCAAGCACTCAACAAAATTTTCTCCATGATTTTCTCCCCTTCTTGTCTTTCCAGACTTACATTCGCCACATTACATGAGACCTTTTGTATACTTGTTAATTTAAAAAATATATATCTAAGACATCTAATTAATCACAAAATTTAATACACAAGATGAGTGAACATGACTTTATGAACTTTACATAGGTTGCTAGAACTAAATAACACTCGTGGAATAAATGTTTTCCCATAATATTTTAATAACCATGCATTAAATTTCTATTTGACTTTAATAGTTTAATATTCTGTGGAATGGGTTATGTACTTCGGTTCAGAACTTCATTTATGTGATTTCCTTCCTTGCAAAGTAAATCTGCAACCTGCAAAACATTTACTAAGGTATCGTTGTTGTCAGAAGAATTTAACACGGTGGTTGATATTAAGCTTCCAACACGAGGTGTGTCCATGTCTTTAGGCCTCTCCAAGCACCTGTGATCCATGTTTGGATCGGATACCTGTACCTGCACTCGACATTAATCATGTGTCAATATACATATATCCATATTTCCATATTAACTTATGTAGTGTCTATCAATATGTTTATGATTCCATAGTGCGTGCTACAATGTGTGTCAATATATCCATGATATACACAGATAAATTCCACACAAGCTACTCTCATTCTATGTTTTTATCGTAAGAAGAATATCTACATTACCTAGACGTAAAGAACACCAATATGTGTAGTGGCTTTAAGTAGGTAATATGTAGCCCAATGGATGGCAGTCTTTGCATGGTCGAGGTCATCTCCCTCTTGGAAAGGAAGAGAGGAGAAACACAATTTAACAAAAAATAACACACACAAGTTGTGAATCTTCTATTGATCACACAAACTTGATTGACATTACTTACAATGAACCTAATGAATGGCATTTAAACCTTTTCAACTACGGACTTGCCTACTATAACTTGACATGCACGTACTCTCTAAATTTATCTATCACTTAAACTTGACTTGACTCAATCCTCTCAATTCTCACTTAATTGACTCTCTAAATATAACAAACTCTTCATGTAGGAGTAATTATCTTATTTTAACTCCCCCCTTAATTATGACCATATGACTCAACATAACACAAACATGAATTAACTATGCCTTCTAGGCTTACAATAGAAATTGACTCAATTATCACTCAAATATGTCTGCTGGTCTATGTCTCAGCTATGCTTACAATGACTCAAAAATTTTACAGCTTTTCATTTTATTTTTCTTTTCTTAAATACTCTATATCCACAAAATTTCTTCATTCTCTATTGCACTTTCTTGCTATAGGCTTTCTTCACTTGTTGCGGCTGCAATTTTTCCCTGAATTGTCTTTAATTTGTGCCAAAAAAAAAATCTGATCTTGTCTTCTACAACTTCCTTTTCAAATATTCATTCAACCATGGACTTATGCCTCAACATTACATCTTCAAATTGTCTTCTTTTCTCTGCTTCTTTCACTTCATATTCCTGAATTTATTTCTATCATATTTCTTTATAACAGAATCTTATCTCTTCACATTCATCATCGGGTACTATTGCTTTCGTCATGCAATATGCACTCTCAAGATCATTATTCACCATTTCATTCAATTCTTTTATTCCAGCTACTGCTTTAAGATTCACATCAATTTTTTCAATTGTCTTTTGAATCCATTCTTCATTGAACTTCAAATCTACATTAAAATTATTAACAACCTTGATTTCAACTTCTACTCCCATGCTATTTTGAGTATGTGCATATTCAAAAACAATGTTAAAAACATCTTTATTATTCTATTTAGTGAGAGCCTCTTCCTCTTCATCTTCCTTCTCTGCCTTCTTTGCAACTGTTTTACAAATATCTACTACTGCAAAAATGTTGTCTTCCACTTGGCTTCAAAACACAAGTGGTTTTCTCTCACCAAATAACAACATGTGTCAATATGTTATTTTTGTTGCATCATGTGCAACGGCTCATCACCAATTAATGGATCTTCATCAAATTTAACTTCAACAGTTCCAATTGTTGGATCCATTAAACAAATTTCTTCTTTATTTATAGCTTTATCTAAGCCAAACACAACTGCTACTTGTTTGCACACTGCTTCATGAGAAATTCCAACTGCTTCATATCTTGCTACTGCAAATGAATCTTCAACCTTCAATGATTCACCAAAAATGGCGCTTACAATTTTAACATAATCAATCTCTGTTTCAAAAAATAAATCACACATAACATTAAAATAATGTCCATCCACACTATGGTGGGATATCTCAGAATGCATGTGCTCATTTTCAATTTCATTGAAAATTTCAGCTTTACCAAATTCACCAGCTCTGGCTGGATTCACCAATGCACATCTCACTTTGCAGTCCTCATCCACATTTGTTTCATCACAATGGGATCCACCATCTTCTGCACCATTCACATTATAGTGAGTGCTTGAGCATTGATATGTGCATGCTTTGTTTCACATACAGAGGCTTCAACTTCGCTCTTTGCAATCTATGTTCCATCTTCTTCATCCATATGCATGATAGCATAATGGGTTTCACGATCATATTAACCATCTATATTACAGTTGAGTGCTTGAGCATTCATATGCTCTTGCTCTAATTTATATACAAAGGCTTCAACTGCTCTCTTTGCAATCTTTGTTGCATCTTCTTCATCCATATGCATGCTTGCATAATGGGTTTCAATTATATAATCTTCACAAACAGCTTCCACTTTTGAGTGGGATTCTCCAAGCTCTGTTTTCTTGCCAGAGGCTTACTCATCTACTCTTAGATTTGTGTCTCACTCAACAAATTTTGCAACTTCTTGCTGCTGCATGTCACTCCCCCTTGCACCAAATTATACTTCCATGAACTTCCATTATTCCTTGGAAGTTGTAGCTTTTGCTACCTTGCACATAACTATTTCATCCATTGCTTGTTGAATGAAACTCAAAGCTATGGAATCTGTGTCTTTTTCTAGACATCTTAGTTCCTCGACTACAGCCTAAACCTCTTTAAAAATGACAACAATCTTTGCCTCTCTTTTTTTATCCATTTTTCTTAGTCTTCTTCAGTCGCGCTTTGCGACCCATGACTACATTCATAGCTTCTTGCATGAAGCTATCTTCCATATCGTCAAAAAAAAAATATTTTAATGTATGCCCCATTAAAATACAATATTTACCCAAAACTTGTCATACTCGACAAAAACACCAAAAATTTTGAGGATTAATGAACTTTGCAAAGCCCTTATTTCTAGTAAAACCCATTTTTCTTTTTCAAAAACTCCCTTGAAATTTTATAATATAACTTTATAATACCTCTTAATTTTTTTTATAATTCTCCTTTAAACCTTCCTACCATGCAACTTAGTTTTTTTAATAAAAAACTTTATAAAATAAACCTTCTAATTTTTCTTAAAACATTTTAAAAAGTTATGAGCTCATACTCTTTTCTTAAAATAAAAGCATCCAACACATTCATGAATTAGCATAGTCCTTTTTTGGACTTTTAGTACTGAGGGATGTGTTGAAACAGCATATAGTTAAGCGAGTAGGGGCGTGAATCAGTTTAACACATTCATGGACTTTTAACACTTTTCACTAAAAATTATTTAAACCTTCATTTCATGCTCAACAATATGTGAGTAATCTTTAGAATGTGGCTTGACAAGTATTGTATAATATAACAATAGACTTAATATGAAGGAAAGCGGTAGGTATTAAACGGATGATATAAATCAGATCAACACATAATACACATGCACAAGCAGAGACACCCAATTATAAGAGTGGAAAACCCATAAAGGGAGAAAACCACATCTTATTATTGTTGTGATGCAAAGGCTAGCTCCAACTCCCTCTCACCACTGTTTTTCTGCAGGCACCAACCTACAGGAGGCTCCTACCTCAATTCTGCAAGCTACAACTTGCAAGGAAGCACCAACTCCCTTCAGTTTTCTGCAGGCACCAACCTACAGGAGGCTCCAACCTCGGTCAGCTACAACTGACGACTATCAAGCTGCAACTTGATAGAGAAGCTCCAACTTCCTCAATTTATCAAACTGAATGTTTGCTGATTTACCTCAGATATCAGCTCTGTTCTGTAGCTTCTCTTACTACTCTTCTTTTCTTAATCTTCTCTGCCTCACTCTTCTATACTCTACCTTCTCTATATTTACTCTCTCTAACCTCTATTATGCATAGCCAGTTGATATTATTTATAGAGTTCCTCACATGACTATTTGTATTTCACAAGGAATTTTGAGTGAACAGTCATGACTCTTTGGCTTTTGTCTTCTCATTCCTTTATCGGCTCATTCGAAAAATATAAATTTGTAAGTATCAATTTAACATTACGATGGGATATTTGTTCTCTTCCGGAGACTTGCCAATGCATCACAACAATATAAATTAAAATCATTTACATTCAATTACAATGCAAACTCCAGCTCACTCATTCAGCCTCTTGGCTCGCTGCGCATTTGTCTTTTCTTTGACTGTGTCTTTGTCCCTTTCGGCTCTGTTTGTTTCCTTATTCACTGTCGCAGGGTAACGGCCATATGCCACACATTTTTAACTATGCTTTTTATATATATATGTAAATGTTGACTTCAAATCTAGGCAAATTCCAACGCTTTACACACAGCAAGTGTCTTGTTGATGTGGTGAGTTCCGCAAGCGGAACATACATACACCACGGCCTTTATTTTATGGCCCGATGCGATTGCACACATCGCAATCGTTTTATATTAACAATCACCCTCCACCTTAAGCTGAGGCCCATGGGTCCACAGACCACGCGGCACATTTCAATACAATCGCAACAACGTTTTATATTAACAATCGCCCTCCACCTTAAGCCGAGGCTCGTGGGTCCACAGACCACGCGACACATTTCAATACAATCGCAAAAACGCAATCGGGAGGTCTTTTGCTTATGCCCCGATTGCACTACCAAAAGGCGGACCCGATCTAGATTATGTGCCACAGTTTTTGGTTGGTCTCGGGTCCGATCCCAATCGGAGATCGCAATTTTATTTTGCCCGATTGACATTTGATATGTGCGGACCCGACCATGTTTTATATGGTGGAGTTTATATGACTATCGCGTCCGGCTTTGCCAATCGCAATTGCAACTCTTTGTTTATATGTTCCACTGCACAGTTTTTCTCCGATGCGATTAGTGTATTATCCTTCGACTGCTTCTGATTGCGGTTGATTGCAATCGTAACACCCAGTTGCATGTTCCGATACTCCACCCTTTTCCGATGCGATCAGTCACTGTTCACCGGAACTCAAGTATATATGAATTGTAGTTTATATGCCCATCGGGTTCGGGCTTTCAATCGCAATCGCAACCTGTTGTTAACCTGTTCCGCTATCAATTTTCCGATGTGATTAGGAAACGGTCCCACCATATAAGGCTTTGTTGCCTTTGGTTCTTTTGATTTTGGGCTCAATAATATGAAACTTATATATAAGGTGCTACATATATATATAAGTTTTATGTTTCATCTTTAGAGTATCCTCCAGCGGGGTAAGCGATTCTCGGAATTTATATATATATATCCTCCAGCTGGGGTTATGATTCCCAGAATTTTATGTAGGTTTGCACATGGTTCCATTCCATAAAAAATGCGTCTATGTTCGCTGCCTCTACCTCTGATAACGGCCCTGCCTCTGTCTTTGTTGTGATAACAGTTCTGCCTCTGCCTCTGCTGTGATAATAGCTCTGCCTCTACCTCTGCCTCGCTCTGCATCTATATTCACTGCTTTTGTCGCTCAACCTCTGCCTCTACTGCTGTGATAACGGCTCTGCCTCTATATTCGCTGCCTCTGCCTCTGCCTGTCTCCTTTGCTTCCTTCGTTCACTTCTTTGCTACCTCCTTTGTCTGTCTCTGTCTTTTTTGCCTCCATTGCCATCAATGACAACATTTCCAACAGTCTCCCCCTTTGGCATTGATGGCAATACACTTCCTTTGTTTGCCTGTTAGGATCCTTTCTCATGTTGCTTGTTCTTCCTCCCCCTTTGACATCAATGGCAAGGGGTTTGAATTCTTAGTGTAGATTCTATTCTTTGATCCTGTGTCTTTATCCTTTTTCAACATTTCGTGAATTTCCTCTCTCTAAAATTTTCTGACTTTGTACGCTACTGCTCCAAACTTTGGATTAGATCTAAAATACTAACCCTTTAGCCTTTTTCATTGATTCTTTTATGCTGGATGTATTTTGATCCTGAGGACCTGGTTCATGCTTCCCTTGCTAGCTGATCTCCCCCTGGAATGAATATTTTCGTTTCTGTTCTCCCCCTGAAACTGTGCTTTCTCTTCATATAAAAGAGTAGCATCTACAGATACTACCCCTAGTCCGTCTCTCAAATATTCAAATGGTTCTCTAGCAAGTGGTTTGGTAAATATATCTGTTGTCTATTCTTTTGTTGGTACATACTCCAGTTTTACTATCTTCTGAGCCACTTGTTCTCGGAGAAAATGATACTTGATTGGGATATGTTTAGTTTTTGAGTGAAGCACATGATTTTTAGATATACTTATAGCACTTGTATTATCACATTTGATTGAGATAGGTTCATCAATGCTTACCTTCATGTCTTGGAGGGTTTGCTTCATCCACATGACTTGAGTACAACATGCTGCTGCTGCTATATACTCTGCTTCTGCTGTAGACATAGAGATAGATGTTTGTTTCTTGCTTAACCATGCCACTAGACTTTCTCCTAGATAGAAAGCACCTCCACATGTGCTTTTCCTGTCATCCACATAGCTTGCCCAATCTTCATCTGTGTATGTTGTCAAAGTGAAGCTTTTGACTTTAGGATACCAAAGTTCATACTGTGTTGTTCCTTGTAGATATCTAAATATTCTTTTGACT
Organism: Pinus albicaulis; assembly: GCA_034641835.2. NCBI lineage: Eukaryota > Viridiplantae > Streptophyta > Pinopsida > Pinales > Pinaceae > Pinus > Pinus albicaulis. Next base: position 502,967,450 of record CM076582.1, read on the forward strand.
TCCAGAAGATGGTTTTGTTTAGGTGTTGCTTGATATCTAGCCACTAGTCCTATTGCTAGCATGATGTCTGGTCTTGATGCTGTTAGATACAACGGACTTCCTATCATGGATCTGTAGAGTTTTTGATCTATATCTACAGACCCATCATCCTCACACAGCTTGCATCCCATGATCATGGGAGTTGACACAGGTTTGCAGTCCTCCATTTTGAACCATTTCAACATTTCTTTTAAGTATTTTTCCTGTGAGATGAATGTGGCTATGTTCTTTTGCTAAATTTGAAGTCCTAAGTAGAAACTGAGTTCTCCAATCATGGACATCTCAAACTCTGATTTCATCTCCTCAGCAAACCCTTTTGCAAGTTCATCTCTGTTTCTTCCAAACATAATGTCATTAACATATACTACAACAATCAGGAGTTCATTTTCATGGGCTTTTATGTGTAGATTGTTGTCTACTCCACCTCTCTTAAAGCCTTGTTTTTGCAAATATTTATCTAGTCTTGAGTACCAAGCACGAGGAGCCTATTTCAGTCCATAAAGAGCCTTCTTCAGTCTGCATACATAGTCTTCTTTGTCTGTTAATGAGAAGCCTTCTGGTTGTTCCATGTAGACTTCTTCTTCTAAGTCTCCATTCAGAAATGCATATTTTACATCCATTTGATATACCTTGAAGTTTTGGTAGCATGAAAATGCTAGGAACATTCTGATAGCTTCCATTCTGGCTACAGGGGAAAATGTTTCATCGTAATCAAGTCCTTCAATTTGTGAGTATCCTTTGCAGACAAGTCTGGCTTTATTCCTGATTACTTGTCCTTCCTCATTCATTTTATTTTTGAATACCCATTTTGAGCCTATGACATTTTTCCCAGTGGGTCTAGGAACTAGTTCCCAGATATTGTTTTTCTCAATTTGGTCTAATTCTTCATTCATAGCATTCACCCAATACTTGTCCTTGCTGGCTTCTTCAAATCTCTTTGGCTCTATTTGTGATAACATGGCTATGTATACCTCTTCTGTCTGTTCAGTTAGTTGCCTTCTAGTTTGGACCCCTACTCTCTTGTCTCTAATGATCTGATCTTCAGGATGGTTCTTCTGAGTATATCTTGAGGGAGCTTTAGAACTCAGCTCTGTATCTTCTGTTGTCTTGCTTGTTTCCTCATCATATTGGTTTTCTTCTTCATGGTTGTCTGATGGGCTGCATCACTCTATATCTCTTGTATTATCTGGAAGTTCTTTATCATATCTCACATCAATGCTTTCTACTATTTTTCGAAGAGTCTTGTTGTAGCACCTGTACCCTTTACTTTTAGATGCATATCCTAGAAATATCCCTTCATCTGCTCTTGCATCAAATTTTCCAAGATTTTCATCATTATTCTTTATGTAACACTTGCTTCCAAAGATTCTAAAATGTTTGATTGAAGTTGGTTTCCCATGCCAAAGTTCATAGGGATTCTTGTCACTGCTTGGCCTTAAGTGAGATTTATTAAGGATATGCACCACTGTGTGTACTGCTTCTGCCCAGAAGGTTTGAGGAATATTAATTTCATGCATCATGGCTCTGGCTATTTGCTGTACAGACCTGTTTTGTCTCTCTGCTACTCCATTTTGCTGACTTGTTCCTGCAATAGTAAATTTTTGCTTTATCCCATGTTCATTGCATAGGTCAGCAAAGTCATAATCTATGAATTCACCTCCTCTGTCTAATCTGATGCATTTCATCTTGCATCCTATTTGATTTTCTGCTAATGCTTTTAAGATCTTAAATTTTTCTAGAGCATCTGATTTATTCTTGAGAAATGCAACCCATGTCATTCTGGAGAAATCATCTATTATCAGCATGAAGTAGGATTCACCACTTGGTGTTTTAGTTCTTGCAGGTCCGCACAGGTCCATGTGCACAAGTTGTAGTGGTCTTCTTGTTGATAATTCATCTTTGGCCTTAAAGGATGTGCGGGTCTGTTTTCCTAATTGACATGACTTGCATAGGATATTAGAAGGCCTATTTATTTCTGGCATGTCTCTAACAGCTTTCTTCTTGCTTAGTCTGATGATGTGATTGAAGCTGAGATGTCCCAATCTTTTATGCCATAACCATGACTCCTCAAGTTTGCTAAGATGACATGCTTCATCTTCCTCTTTCACAATGTAAACATTACTCTCTGTTCGAACTCCTTTGAGTAGAGTCTTACCTGTGGTGCTTGATCTGACTTCACAATCTTGTGCTCTAAAAATAACTTCACAGCCTTTATCACACATTTGACTGACACTCAACAAATTTGCTTTCAGCCCATCCACAAGTAGTACCTCTTGGGCCTTTCCTCTGCCATTGTCTAGGCTGATTGAGCCGTTTCCTTTTATTTTTCCTGATTTATCATTGTCAAAGGTAACATTGCCAGATTTTTTTTCATCAAGAGTTATAAACTTGCTTCTATCTCCAGTCATGTGTTTAGAGCAGCCACTGTCCAAATACCATTGGCTTTTCAGATCTTGAGCAGTTAGAGCCAGGTCACACTTATTCTCCTTCTTTTTCCACTGGAGGCATCCTTTTGTTTGGTATCTTTTGTGAGATGATGAATCACATCCTTTCAGAGGACATTTGGAAGGCATATGTCCAACTTTATTGCATATACAACATTTGATCATAGTTTTTGCAGAATTGTGAGTATGAACAAAATTTCTTTGATTCATAAACCTCCTTGAGGTGTTGAACATCAATATTTGTCCATAATTTCTACATTCAATAATTTTATGGCCAAATTCCTTACAATAAAAAAAATAACCATAGAAATTATTTGCATACCTGATGTAAGGTTGTTTTCTCCATTTGTTTGCTTGAGACAGTCTCTTCACCGTTTGCATCTTTTGCTGGTTTGAATTACTCCTCCTTGTATGGCAATATGCAGCAATGTGTCCCAGCTTGTGGCAGACATAACAGGCAGTATTCTTCATAGGAGGAAAGAATATCCTTTGATGGTTTCCAAATTTGACATACTTAGGGGTCTTAGTATTTATTACATTCTATGCTAGTAGTGGTTTCTTCTGATCTCTATCTTCCTTATTACAGGTTTCTTCTTTTGTAGGAATTGTTTGAGCTGCTTCATCATTCTTATTTTCTTTTACAAAAATAATCTCTTTTTTTTCCTCTTCTTTTCTTTTACTTGATTCTCCTTCATAGCCTATTCCAGTTTTTATCATAGGAGATCTTTGAGCACCAAGAATTTCGTTCAACTTACTAGAGATTGTTGTTTGAGAAGAGTTTATAACCACTTTTCTTTGAGAATTTTCTAATTTCTTCCTGAGACATACTACTTATTTTCCAACTTTTCTTGTTCCTGAGTTTTTTCCTTGATTTGCTTAAGTAACATGTCCTCTATCTTCTTGGCTTCTTCAAGCTCTATCTTTAGCTGCATCAAGACTTCTGAATTTTGTTCTTCTCGTACATACTTGAGGAGAATGTCCTTTTGTTTTCTGCATTTCAGCTTGAGTCTATCAATCTCTTCCAGAGCACTTCTTATCTCCCCCTCAAGGCCGACTTCACCTTCTTCTTCTTCATCTTCTAGCAGGAGACCTTCAAGTTCTTCTATAGCCATTAATAAAAATTCAGAGGTTCCATCTTCAATTGAGAGTTCATCTGGATCTTTAGATGTATTTTTCTCTTGTTGAGCATAGAAGGATTTTCTGCTGAACTTCTTTCCTTTCTGCCAGTTCTTTGATTTGTTTTTCTCTAACTCTTGAGCCTGATTCCTTACTTTCTTGTGAGGACACTTTGTATTTACCTGAGCCTCTATCCAATTTATTGACAATTTTTGCCTCTTCTTCATCCTAGCAAGAGCATATTTCTTCCCTTTCTTCTTTCTTCTTTTCTATTTTGAAGGTTGCCTCCCTCGTACTTGGCTTCTTCTGTGGGAGCCTCATCTCATATGCTGTTAAATTTCCTAGTAGTTGGTCCATGGTAAAGGTCTCCCAATCAGCTATTTCTTCTATTGCAGACACCTTGGGATTAAACCTGGATGGAAGAGATCTTAGAATCTTTCGCACAATTATACTTTCTGGCATGGTTTCTCCAAGAGCTTTCATATTGTTAACAATTTCTCCAACTTTTAGGAATAAATTGTCAATGTCTTCATCATCATTCATTTTTAAGTTCTCAAACTGGGCTCTATAGACTTGAAGTTTGGTAGTCTTTACTTTCTTGTCTCCCTCATGGATTTTCTCCAGAATATCCCACATCTCTTTCGCGGTGTCTTTGTGCATTAATTTTATGAACTCTGCTTCACACAATCCATTCAAGATGGCATTCATGGCTTTTGCATTAGCTACAAAATATTGTTTGGATTCTTTCTCTGATTCAGTTGCCTTTGGGGCATATCCTAATTCCACAGCACCCCAAACTTCTATTCCTAGAGACATTATGTATGTCCTCATCCTGATTTTCCAGAAGGCATAATTTGCACCTGTAAAGAAAGCGGCTTTATTGGTTGAGCATCCTTCTTTACTAGCCATCCTGAGAACCTAGAATCTCCTTTCAGTTGTTAAACTGGTACAAAGGAACCTGCTCTGATACCAATTGTTGAACCCTTAGTTAAACTGAGACGGGGGGGGGGGTGAATCAATTTAACACATTCATGGAATTTTAACACTTTTCATTAAAACTTATTTACACCTTCATTTCATGTCCAACTTAATATGTGAGTAATCTTAGAATGTGAGAAGAAAGTATTAATATAATATAACAGTAGACTTAATATGAGAGCAGCAGTTATTAAGCAGATGATATAAATCAAATCAACACATAAACGTCATGCACAAAGACACCAGATATAAGTGGAAACCCATAAAGGGAGAAAACCACATCTTATTATTGTTGTGATGAAAAGGCAAGCTCTAACTCCCTCTCACCACTATTTTTCTGCAGGCACCAAACTACAGGAGGCTCCAACCTCAATTCTGCAAGCTACAACTTGCAAGGAAGCACCAACTCCCTTGAATTTTCTATAGGCACCAACCTACAGGAGGCTCCAACCTTAGTCAGCTACAATTGATGGCTATCAAGCTGCAACTTGATAGGGAAGCTCCAACTTCCTCAATTTATCAAACTGAATGTTTGCTGATTTACCTCAGATATCAGCACTGTTCTGTAGCATCTCTTTCTGCTCTTCTTTTCTTAATATTCTCTTCCTCACTCTTCTATACTCTGAATTCTCTATATTTACTCTCTCTAACCTCTTTTATGCATATCCAGTTGATATTATTTATAGAGTTCCTCACATGACTGTTTGTATTTCACAAAGAATTTTGAGTGAACAATTATGACTCTTTGGCTTCTATCTTCTCATTCCTTTTATCTGCTCATTCAAAAAATATAACTGTAGGTATCAATTTAACATTATAGTGGGATATTTGTTCTATTCCAGAGACTTGCCAATGCATCACAACAATATGAATTAAAATTATTTACATTCAATTACAATGAGAACTCCAACTCACTCATTCAACCTCTTGGCTAGCTGTGCATTTGTTTTTTCTTTGACTGTGTCTTTGTCCCTTTCGGATCTGTTTGTTTCCTTATTCACTGTCGCAGGGTAACGGTCATATGCCATACATTTGTAACTGTGCTTTTTATGTTAGCGCTTTATATATATATATATATGTAACTGCTGACTTCAAATCTGGGAAAATTCTAACGCTTTACACACAGAAAGTGTCTTGTTGATGTGGTGAGTTCCGTAAGCGGAACATACATACACCATGACCTTTGTTTTATGGCCCGATGCAATTGCACACATCGCAATCATTTTATATTAACAATCGCCCTCCACCTTAAGCCGAGGCCCGTGGGTCCACAGACCACGCGACACATTTCAATACAATCGCAACAATCGTTTTATGTTAAAAATCACCCTCCACCTTAAGCCGAGGCCCGTGGGTCCATAGACCATGCGGCACATTTCAATACAATCGCAACAATGCAATCGGGAGGACTTTTGCTTATGCCCAGATTGCACTACCAAAAGGCGGACCCGATCTAGATTATGTGCCACAGTTTTTGGTTGGTCTCGGGTCCGATCCTAATCAGAGATCGCAATTTTATTTTTCCTGATTGAAATTTGATATGTACGGACCCGACCATGTTTTATATTGCGGAGTTCATATGACTATCGCGTCCGGATTTTCCAATCACAATTGCAACTCTTTGTTTATATGTTTTGCTGCACAATTTTTCTCCGATGCGATTAGCGTATTATCCTTCGACTACTTCCAATTGCGATTGATCACAATCGAAACTCCCAGTTGCATGTTCCGATACTCCACCCTTTTCTGATGCGATCAGTCACTATTCACTAGAACTCAAGTATATATGAATTGTATTTTATATGCCCATCGGGTCCGGGCTTTCAATCGCAATCGTAACTTGTTGTTAACTTGTTCCGCTGTCAATTTTCCGATGGAATTGGGAAAGGGTCCCACCATATAAGGCTTTTTTGCCTTTGGTTATTTTGATTTTAGGCTTAATAATATGAAACTTATATATAAGGCGCTGCATATATATATAAGTTTTATGTTTCAGCTTTAGAGTATCCTCCAGCGGGGTAAGCGATTCTCGAAATATATATATATATATATATATATATATATATATATATATACTTTACCGCTTGGGTTTAAGATTCCCGGAATATTATGTATGTTTGCACATGGTTCCATTCCATTAAAAACGCGTCTATGTTCACTGCCTCCGCCTCTGTCTTTGCTGTGATAATGGTTCTGCCTATGCCTCTGCTGTGATAACAACTTTGCATCTGCCTCTGCCTCTGATAATGGATCTGCCTCTGATGATGGCTCTACCTCTATATTCGCTGCCTCTAATAACGGCTTTGCCTCTATATTCGCTTCCTTTGCCTCTGCCTGTCTCCTTTTCTTCCTTTGTTTTCTTCTTTGCTGCCTCCTTTGTCTGTCTCTGTCTTTGCTACCTCCATTGCCATCAATGACAACATTTCCAACATGATGGATTTTGACGGGTAAATTAATTGTCATGAGGTGATTTCCTCATCAAATACAGTCATAAAATTTGTAAAACTGTCAATATTTGTGGTTAAAACTTTGAAAACAAGTAGGTGAGATGTCAAAACCTTCAAATTTGATAGATGGGTTTGTTTTGAAATTCCAACCCTGTTCGTACCCTTTTAAGTTATGGCCAATGTACTATACTGTTCAACTCATCTGATTTTGATCTGCCGACGGTAGACTACATCACCTATTTTATTTACTTTGAAGGCAGTTTTTGTTTAGAAAGAAAAGATCAACGTGGCTTCTGCCTATTTATTACAATAATTCTTCACTCTATTACAACGGCATTGTCTTCCTCAAAGCAGGGATGTCTTCTTGAGGCCTACGTGCTAACGCTACTTTGGGCAACAATGTGCCACTTTAGTGCCCTAACGCACAGATAATCCAACGAACAGAGTTTGCATGTGTGGCAACTGCCCAACCCTATGTGTACCACTATAGGGTGTGTTATAGGTCCAATCAAGAGAATCATTTTTCTTTTCTATCACTCACTGATTGTTGCTAATCCGCTTTCTCTTTCAGCTCTGATTTTTATGATCTTAGCTCTCTTTTAGATCTTTCAATAAGCTTGGATACCTTCTGTTGGAAAGGCACAAAGGAGAAAGACAATTTAACACAAAATAAAACACAGGAGTTATGGTTCTTCTATTGATCACACAAACTTGATTGATACTTAATTACATGAACTAAGTGAAAGATATTTAAACCATAGTTATGAAGTTCTTCATCTATATTAGCCATAAAAATTCGAAAATACCACGATTTGACGAAAATTTGATAATTTGAATTGAGTACATGCTTTGTGTATATAATATATAATATTTAATATTTAAATAATAATAAAAAGTGTATTAAAAAATATTATAATAAATTATAAAATGTATTTTAAAATATATTGTAATGGAATTTGATAAATTTTTTGATTAAAATATAAATTTAATATTAAAAAATTAAAAACAGAAATTTCTAATTAAAAAAATTACAATTATGCTATAATTTAGTAAGGATTTTTGTTAATGAGAAGTATAATATTTAAAAGATTAAAAACTCTAAAATTTCTATATTAAAAAAATATACTAAAAATTAAATTGTATATTAAGAATATTACACTTGTGAAAAACAATAAATTTGATATTAAAAAAAAGTAAATTTGTAGTTGCTAAAAATAATAAATTCCTATAACAAAGAAAAATAAATTTTTATTCTAAGTATTTGTAAAAATATATAATCTCTAATTTTTTCATATTGATTTTTTTTTTTTTTTTAAATTTTGTAGTACCTTTCTATTTTCAAATTTTTAAAGAGCAAGTTGCTATGCATATTCTATCATTTACAGTAACCTCAACTTGCGTGAAGGAAACCAGGTCTGTTGGCCACCACAGAGAGTTAAAGGCTAACCAAAACTGATATTATTTTTTCCTTCTAATTACTGCTTTTATCAATTTTCTATGCCCATAACATTTACAATTGAAACAAAAACTATAACTATTAACCGCCAAAAACATGAGAAAAACCTATAAAATAAAAATATTTTCCATTAGAAGAGTCCACCCAAAAAAAAAAGTTATATTAAAATTTATGATTTGAGGTTTTTATTCTATTCTAAAAATATATTGTTTTATGGTTTTTTAAATAGAATTATATAATATTAGATATCTCTATAATATTTTTAATTGTTTTAATTTATAAATAATTAGTTTAGAAAGTAAAAATATAGAAAAAAAAATTAAAAAAAAATCTTAATACACTTTCGAATTTTTTCCCTGTTGAATTTCAAGTAGTCATTTATTTTCCTTATCCAATCGAATTTGGTAACTATGATTTAAACCTTTTCGACTATCGACTAGTATAATATAACTTGACATGCACATACTCTCTAAATTCATTTATCAATTAAACTAAACTTGACTCAATGTTCATACTATCTAAATTCATCTATCACTTAAACTGAACTTGACTCAATGCTCAATTAAATGACTCTCTAAATATAACAAACTCTTCATTCTAGAGTACTCTAATGCATTTTAACTACATTTTCAATCAAATGTTAAACAAAGAAACCATCAATACATCTCATAGCCTTCATCGCCTACTTGTTACCGTTATGAAATTACTGAATACAGATTAGAAATCTGTTGACTGTTGACTGTGTACAGGTGAAGGAATGACTTACAGTAGTCTAAAAAGCCCACGGAATAACTCAGAAATTCAGGTAAGATACTGGAAAATTTTGGAAAAGATTTTTGAAAATCTTGTTTACAGTTGTTAAAATTTAGTATTTTGGGTGTTTTAAGGGTTTTTGATGGCACTGAATCTATTTCCACCATCAAAAAATGCAATTCAAACACTCCAACTACCTGATTTTTTTAATTTCTTTTTACCAGATTCTGACAAAAAATTTCCATCCAAAGTATTACACTACGTTGATAAACAACTCCTCACTAAATATACTCTTTGTGCAAATCTATTGGAAAGGCTGGAATCTCCCTGCCACCTCATCCGCTAGTGGGAAGGGAGTTTTCCAGATCTCTAACATTCGAAGAAGAGAATGGATTTGGTCAGAGCATATTTATAGTTATGAGACAGAGAGGAGGTGCATTGGCCATGATATGCATAATGTGCATTAATATTGAAGTGAGAGGCTTCTACTAGCCTAGCCATTTCCATCCATAGTATTTACCTAAAACGAATGCTAGAAAAGAACACACGCAACCTTCACTCCCCAGCTCCATTTCTCAAATAACTACAACACACAGAGTTTCAAATGGGTTTCTCCTTTGCTACAACTAGCCAGTTATGCAGCAGGAAGGAGGAGAAAGGTAGATTTATAGATCAAAGGTGAATGAATAAGATGAGTTCAAGGATCGACGATAAAGTGCAGATATCACTGCGCATATCAAGGAGCATCGGGAATGTAAATAGGGTCACCCTTTGACAAACAATTCCACCATACGGTCTTTTTCTTTCGAACTGGAGGTGCGGGAATGTGAAAATAAAGAGTGCACAGTACACCACACTCCTAGAGACATAGGCAAATCAGAAAATGTGGTGCTCATTTTGGAAATCTTGTGGAAAAGTCGTAGCTACTACATATAATAGTTTAAGCACATAGATTCACCATAAGTGATGATTTATTTATTTCGTTGACTTCATGCATCTAGTTGAAACATTGTTAACAGTGGTTTACCGTGAACTAGATAAAAATGTTCCCAGTAAACCAGTGTTGCTGTGAATTTGATTGTAGGCTTGGATTAGGTATACTGAATTAAGATTGAAATGATTAAAGAAATTATATTTAGTTTATCTACAACTTTTCTCTATTAATATTTAGTCTATTAATATTTAGATTGGAATAGGAATGACGCACACAGGTTTTCCAAGCCTCAGAGAATCATGATAGGTTCAATGCATTTTTGCAAATCCAAAAGAAAATATTTGATAAAAATTATTGAGAAAATATTGCTACAAATGTGATCACAAATGTCACATCTTTGTTGAAAATATTAAAGTCACTTGCAAAAACCCCGTGCAGGTGGAAACAGAGTACAACAAGGGGAGAGGTTAAGTGCACACCACTGTGCACTTAACAGAGGCATGGAGAAATTGTAAGGATGAATTTATGTTTATGGAAACAAATTTATTTTGCAGATGAATTGAATAAATCGTGGTTTCAACCATGCAACAGTGAAAGTTTTAAAACACAGTCAAATCAGGATTTTAACGCCCTCACCAACCAGTTTTTCATTTACGCGCCAAGTCTTCTGTCTTTGAACTGACTGGGACCCACCACCAGCTCAGCCAGCACGTGGACCAATCAGTGCACATCGAAACTTCGGTCATCGGATGTTCCTTCCTCACCACAACATGTTCCACCGTCTCGCTTGTGATGCGATATTGCGATATGATGTGGTCCCCACAGCGCACATTGCATATCGCAATCGCCAATGTCCAAGTCGCCATAGCATTGGATCGTCAAACCACCGATGTGCCGATGCCGATAGCACACAGTTCATATTGCATATCTCCAGTGCCAAAGTGTAAGAACTCTGCACCACCCAACAGCTGATGCACCGATGTGAAGCCGGTCCCACATGCCAACTCACCAGAGTCGACCAATCGCATTGATTCACATTCATTTTTTCCCTAACGTCACTATCACCTTTTGTTACGTGAATTTTGTTTTAAATTCGGTTAAAAATTTTGTTTGGAATCCGCGGGCCCCGCAATTAGCCAATCACACGTCGTTCACGTTGGTTTGAGGCTTGCTGACATGGGGCTCATTTGTTACGCGAAAAGTTTGCAATACAATTTAACTTTTGTTTGAAGTCCGAGTCTAAAGGTTTATTAATATTTGGGTTTAAGTTTTATGCGATGGAGTATTAAGGTTTTAAAACCTTATTTCATTAGTTTTTTATGATATATGTTTAACGTTGCACGACAAAAAGGTTTCGGCATAAGATATAACTTAATATGCGGAATGTAATATATATTATAAACTTATTAAGTTTATAATAGATATATTAAATAAGCTTTATTTTAAATTTTTTCTTTTATGTTGCGCCATATAAAGTGAAAAGTTAGAATAGTATCGTATTGTTGTGTAACTGTGTAAGCTCGCAGACAAAGAAAAACATAGTGAAGGTTTGTAAAGCACTGTATGTGGATATTGAGATAGAGAGACATTTTTTTTTAAAGCAATGCATTTTGTAGCAGTCCAGTTTATTTTGTAAATCCGTCTGATAGAGGAAGAATGAATTTTGTAATAGCTTTTCATATTAATGAAATATTTTTATGTTTGCCATCTCTGTCTAACAAGATTTTTTTTTTAAATCTCTTTGTTGTAGAGGAGAACCTTTTGTTCTCCCTGTTTGTTTGGAATAAATCAAAAATTACAACATGGTATCAGAGCTAGTCTAGGCTCTTTGAAGGTGTCAAAGAAGCTGAAGGAAGGATTTGTTGCAGTAGTTCTCCAGCAGAGTGAAGGCTCAGCGAAATTCCAGGGTATTTGTCAAAAAATAGAGTTTTTTTTTGTTTAAAAGAGTGCAGTCCTCAGAGACAGATTTTTTCTTTTAAAGAAGGAAAGACAGTTTAAAAAAAAAAAAACAGAGTCAAGTTTATTACATAGTTCAGTGTGCTAAGTCATGGCAGGAGCCAACACAAGCATGAGTATTGGAAATACTCAGCTCCCATAGTTCAATGGGAAGAACTATTATTATTGGGCAACCACCATGAAAGCCCTGTTTTCCTCTCAAGAATTATGGGAGCTTGTTGAAGATGGTTTTGAAGAACCAGTAGATGACAATGCCTTTAATTCCTTGACACAGGTAGAGAAGGATTTGTTGAAGAGCAATAGGAAGAAGAACTCAAAATCCCTCTTCTATCTTTATCGAGCAGTACATGAGAGTGTGTTTCCAAGGATAAAAGCAGCTAAGAGATCCAAGGATGCATGGGATACCCTCCAGATTGGCTATCAAGTTATGGAGAAGGTGAAGACAACAAAGCTACAATTGCTGAGGAGAGATTTTGAAACTCTCTGTATGAAAGAGTATGATAACATAGACTTATTCTTCACACATATGATTGGGTTGGTTACCCAGATAAGGTCTCATGGAGAGACACTTGAATAAAGAAGGATTGTGGAGAAAGTGTTAAGGAGCTTACCCTCAAGGTTTGATGTGATAGTCACAACCCTTGAAGAGATAAAGGATCTGTCAAATTTTTCAGTTGATGAACTTCCTGCATCGCTGATGACACATGAATAAATATTGGGTAGAAATGCACACTCATCTCTAGAGCATGCCTTCAAGACCCAAATGTCCTTTGGAAGAGGGAAAGCTCAAGGCAGAGGAAGCTACAAAGGAAAAGGAAGAGGCAGAAGCCAAAATAGAGGAGGAAGAAATAGCCCTGCAAGTGGAAGGGGCAGCAATCAAAATCAGAACCAAGTCCAAGGCAGCAACCAGCAAGGTGGAAAAAATCAAGCACATGGACAAAGGTATGACAAATCCCAAGTCCAATGTCATTACTATAAGAAGTATGGTCGTTATGCAAATGAATGTAGGAATAAACAGAGTGACATGGGTAATAGACCTAGTGCTAATTTTACAAAAGAAAATATTAATCAAGATAAGTTTTTTCTAGCATGTAATATGGCAGAAGAAAAGAATGATGATATATGGTTTCTAGATTCAGGATGTAGCAACCATATGACTGGAAACATTGCCATGTTTTCCATGTTAGATGAAAATGTAAAGTCTCAAGTAAAATTGGGGACAAACAGTAAGGTCTTTGTCATGGGAAAAGGCAGAGTAGGTGTCTTGACAAAGAAAGGAGAAAAGAAGAGCATATCTGATGTATATTATGTACCAGGTATGAAATGTAATTTGTTAAGCATTGGACGGATCATTCAAAAGGGATACAATGTTTTATTTGAAGATGATGAATGCACCATCATGGATAAACCACCAAGCAAGAAATGTATTGCTGAAGTGAAGATGACAAAGAAAAGAATGTTCCCTCTTAAAATGAGAGCAGATTTGAAGAAAGAAGATGAAATGGCAGCAGTGACACAAGAGACATTCCAAAGAGAAGAAAAGGATGAAAACTGGTTATGGCATTTAAGATTTGAACATCTCAGCTTTGGAGGTCTTAATTTGTTGCATAGGAAAGGAATGGTAAAGGGATTACCATTGATTGAGAAACTGGACAACTTATGTGAGGGTTGCATCTTGGGAAAACAACACAGAGAAAGCTTTCCATCAGGAAAGCGCATAAGGGAAAAGGCACCCTTAGAAATTGTCCATTCAGATTTGTGTGGACTAATGCAAACACAATCACTAGCAATTAGCCACTATATGTTGACTTTTACTAATGATTACACAAGGAAAATTTGGGCTTATTTCTTGAAATATAAAAGTGAAGTGTTTGAAAAATTCTATCACTTGAAGGCACTTGTTGAGAACCAAAGTGGGTAGCACATAAAAATTTTAAGAACTGATAGAGGAGGTGAGTATATCTCAAAATAATTTCTGTGTTTTTCTAGATAAAATGGCATACACAAGCAATTTACAGCAAGGTATACACCACAGCAAAATGGAGTTGCTGAAAGGAAAAATAGAACAATCATGGATATGGTAAGGAGTATGTTGAAGGAAAAAAATTTGCCAAATGAATATGGGGCTGAAGCTGTACATTGTGCAACATATGTACTAAATATATTCCCATCAAAATCATTAATGAATAGAGTTCCCGAAGAGGCATTGAGTGGGATAAAACAAAGTGTCACCCACATGAAATTTTTTGGTTGTGTGGCTTATGCACATTCCAGATCAGCTAAGAAAGAAGTTGGACAGCAAGGGGGAGAAGTGTATTTTTATTGGATACAGTGAGGAATCCAAAGCTTATATGTTGTATAACCCATCCACCAAGAAATTTATTGTGAGCAGAGATGTTCAGTTTATTGAAGAAGAAGCTTGGGATGGAAGCAATTAGAAAAAAGTCAATGTAAAGAGTTGTTTGTCCCATGATGAAAATGAGGATGAGATGGCTGAAATACATCCATCACTAGTACCACTACCTCCACCAACACAAGGACAACAAGGGACACCACAAGCTGGATTAAGAACACCCTTGAGAAGAAATGAGAGTGCTTCTCCAAGCACACCACAAGGAGCAGATTTGAGTGCTTCTTTAAGCACAAGTACACCAAATGAAAGAGGAACTAGATTCAAAAATTTGAATGATATTTATGAGCAAGAGGCAAAAAATGAAGGTATGAACTCTTTATTTTCATTATATTGTCATGTTTATGATCCTTTTCATTTTGAAGAAGCTATAAAAGATAAGAAATGGATAGATGCTTGGATGAAGAAATGAATGAAATAGAGAAAAATAAAACGTGGGAATTCGTTGATCTCCTAAAAGGTAAGGAAGTCATTGGAGTAAAATGGGTTTATAAAACCAAGAGCAATGTTGAAGGTAAGATTCAAAGGCACAAGGCCAGACTTGTTTTCAAAGGCTATAAGCAGCAACATGGAAGAGATTATGAAGAAAATTTTGCACCAATTGCAAGAATGGAAACAGTGAGAACACTATTGTCCATAGTAGCACAAAACAAGTGGAAGGTTTATCAAATGGATGTAAAATGAGCATTCCTAAATGGAGTATTGATGGAAGAGGTTTATGTTGAACAACCTCTAGGCTATGAGAAAAAATGCCAAGAGCACAAAGTTTTCAAATTGAAGAAAGCTCTTTATGGGCTTAAACAAGCACCAAGATCATGGTAGAGTAGGATAGATTCCTATCTACTAGAAAATGGGTTTGAAAAATGTGAAGGAGAACCCACATTATACATCAAGGAGAAAGATGGTAATATGTTGATTGTTGTTTTATATGTTGATGATGTGATCTTTACAGGTAATGATGTTTACCTCATTGAGAATTTTAAATCAATCATGAAGGATGAATTTGAGATGACTGATATGGGATTGTTGAAATACTTCTTAGGAATAGAAGTAGAGAAAAATGAAAAGAAAATAAAAAATCTCAAGCTAAATATGTGAATGAAGTTTTGGAGAGATTTAATATGCAGGATTGCAAGGCAACAATTACTCCCACAGTAATGGGATTGAAACTCAGCAAAGAGGACAACAGCAAGGATTTTGATCCTAGTTTGTACAAGAGCATAGTTGGCAGCCTTATGTACTTGACTACAACTAGGCCTGATATTATGCATGCTGTTAGTTTAATTTCTAGATTTATGGAGAGGCCAAAAGAAGCACATTGACAAGAAAAAAAAATAATTCTGAGGTATGTGAAAGGAACTAAGAGGTATGGTATTTTGTATACTACTTCAGAAAATTCTGAGTTAATTGGATATACTGACAGTGATTGGGCTCGAAGTATTGATGATCGGAAAAGTACATCTGGTTATGTTTTTCATATGGGCTCAGGAGCCATTTCATGGGCTTCTAAGAAACAATCAATTATGGAATTATCTACAGTAGAAGCAGAATATGTGGTAGCTACAGCAACAGCATGTCAAGAAGTGTGGATGAGAAGAATGTTGAGGAATTTATGTCAAGAACAGGTAAAAGGAACAATAATATATTGTGACAATAGCTCAGCTATAGCATTTTCAAAGAATTATGTGTTTCATAAAATAACGAAACACATTGATGCCAAGTTTCACTACATTAGGGAGCTAGTGAACAATGGAGAAATTGTTCTGAAACATTGCAGAACAAAGGAGCAATTTGCAGACATTCTGAAAAATCCATTGGGTCAGAAAAGTTTTGAATATTTGAGGAAATGCATGGGTATGACAAATAACCCAACAACTAAATTTAAGGGGGAGTGTTGAAAATATTAAAGTCACCTGCAAAAACCCCGTGCAGCTGGAAATAGAGTACAACAGGGGCAGAGGTTACGTGCACACCACTGTGCATTTAACAGAGGCATGGAGAGATTGTAAGGATGAATTTATTTTTATGGTGATAGCCGTCTTTTGCATAGGAATTGAAGAAATTGTGGTTTCAACCACGCAACAGTCAAAGTCTTAAAACACAGTCAAATCGGGCTTTTAACGCCCTCACTAACTAGTTTTTTGTTTACGCGCCAAGTCTTTTGCCTTTGAATTGACTAGGCCCCACTACTAGCTCAGCCAACACGTGGACCAATCAGTGCACATCGGAACTTTGCTCATCGCAACATGTTCCACCATCTCGCTTGTGATGCAATATTGCGATATGATGTAGTCCCCACAGCACATATCGCATATCGCAATCGCCAATGTCAAAGTCACCACAGCATTGGATCGTCGAATTGCCGATGTGCTAATGCCGATAGTGCACAGTGCATATCGCATATCTCCAGTGCCAATGTGTAAGAACTCCACACCACCCGACTGCCGATGCGCCGATGTGAAGCCGATCCCACATCCCAACTCACCACAGTCGACCAATCACGTTGATTCATGTTCATTTTTCCCTGACGTCACTATCACCTTTTTTTACGCGAATTTTGTTTTAAATCCAGTTCATAATTTTGTTTGGAATCCGCGGGCCCCAGCAATCAGCGAATCATAGGCCGTTCGCGTTGGTTTGAGGCTTGCTGACGTAGGGCTCATTTTTTACACAAAAAGTTTGCAATACAGTTTAAATTTTGTTTTAATTCCGAGTCTAAAGGTTTATTAAACTTTGGGTTTAAGTTTTATGTGGCGGAGTACTAAGGTTTTATAACCTTATTGCATTAGTTTTGTTATGATATATGTTTAACGTCGTGCGACCAAAAGGTTTCGACATAAGATATAACTTAATACACTGAATGTAATATATATTATAAACTTATTAAGTTTATAATATATATATTAAATAAGTTTTATTTTAAATATTTTCTTTTATGCTACACCATATAAAGTGAAAAGTTAGAATAGTATTGTATTTCTATGTAACTA